>OY728123.1:117245996-118535828 GCA_963277665.1 Viscum album | reverse complement strand
AGAATGATATAAATATTATTCCTGAGATGCAGGAGGAGGCCGCATGTCCATCAGACGTGCGGTGCGCGCGGCACGTCCGATTGTGTCCTTTTCAGCAGCGCGGCGCGCGCTGAAATGGCGCGTTGGGGGGTCAAAACCACCCGAACGACCTCCGAATGCCACGAAACCGTACGACAACATCCGGGGCGTGAATTGTGAAATGTTCAGCCAGACGGAACCTCATTCGGAGGTTCCGTTTGACCGCGGCAGCCGAAAACGCGTTTCCGGCGCCATAAAACACCAAAACGGCGTGCGGCGGTCCCATTCGGAGCAAACGTGCTCCGAACGACCTGAAACCGCACGGGAACGATAGAAATATTATTCCTGAGATGCAGGAGGAGGCCGCACGTCCATCGGACATGCGGTGCGCGTGGCACGTCCGATTGTGTCCTTTTCAGCAGCGCGGCGCGCGCTGAAATGGCGCGTTGGGGGGTCAAAACCACCCGAACGACCTCCGAATGCCACGAAACTGTACGAAAACATCCGGGGCATGAATTTTGAAATGGTCGGCTAAACGGCACCTCAATCGGGGGTGCCGTGTGACCGCAGCGGCCGGAAACGCGTTTCCGGCGCCATAAAACACCAAAACGGCGTGCGGCGGTCCAATTCCGAGCAAACGTGCTCCGAACGACCTGAAACCGCACGAGAACGATAGAAATTTTATTCTTGAGATGCAGGAGGAGGCCTCACGTCCATCGGACGTGCGGTGCGCGCGGCACGTCCGATTGTGTCCTTTTCAGCAGCGCGGCGCGCGCTGAAATGGCGCGTTGGGGGGTCAAAACCACACGAACGACCTCTGAATGCCACGAAACCGTACGACAACATCCGGGGCGTGAATTGTGAAATGCTCGGCCAGACGGCACCTCATTCAAAGGTGCCGTGTGACCGCAGCGGCCGGAAACGCGTTTCCGGCGCCATTAAACACCAAAACGGCGTGCGGCGGTCCAATTTGGAGAAAACGTGCTCCGAACGACCTGAAACCGCACGGGAACGATAGAAATATTATTCCTGAGATGCAGGAGGAGGCCGCACGTCCATCGGACGTGCGGTGCGCGTGGCACGTCCGATTGTGTCTTTTTCAGCAGCGCGACGCGCGCTGAAATGACGCGTTGGGGGGTCAAAACCACCCGAACAACCTCCGAATGCCATGAAACCATACGACAACATCCGGGGCATGAATTGTGAAATGGTCGGCCAGACGGAACCTCAATCGAAGGTGTCGTGTGACCGCGGCGGCCGGAAACGCGTTTCCAGCGCCATAAAACACCAAAACGGCGTGCGGCGGTCCAATTCGGAGCAAACGTGCTCCGAACGACTTGAAACCGCATGGAAATGATAGAAATATTATTCCTGAGATGCAGGAGGAGGCCGCACGTCCATCGGACGTGCGGTGCGTGCGGCACGTCCGATTGTGTCCTTTTCAGCAGCGCGGCGCGCGCTGAAATGGCGCGTTGGGGGGTCAAAACCACCCGAACGACCTCCGAATTCCACGAAACCGTACGACAACATCCGGGGCGTGAATTGTGAAATGCTCGGCCAGACGGCACCTCATTCGGAGGTTCCGTGTGACCGCGGCGGCCGGAAACGCGTTTCCGACGCCATTAAACACCAAAACGGCGTGCGGCGGTCCAATTCGGAGCAAACGTGCTCCGAACGACCTGAAACCGCACGGGAACAATAGAAATATTATTCCTGAGATGCAGGAGGAGGCCGCACGTCCATCGGACGTGCGGTGCCCGCGACACGTCCGATTGTGTCCTTTTTAGCAGCGCGGTGCGCGCTGAAATGGCGCGTTGGGGGGTCAAAACCACCCGAACGACCTCCGAAAGCCACGAAACCGTACGAAAACATCCGGGGCGTGAATTGTGAAATGTTCGGCCAGACGGAACCTCAATCGGAGGTGCCTTGTGACCGCGGTGGCCGGAAACGCGTTTCCTGCGCCATAAAACACCAAAACGGCGTGCGGCGGTCCAATTCGGAGAAAACATGCTCCGAATGACCTGAAACCGCACGGGAACGATAGAAATATTATTCTTGAGATGCAAAAGGAGGCCGCACGTCCATCGGACGTGCGGTGCGCGCGGCCCGTCCGATTGTGTCCTTTTCAGCAGCGCGGCGCGCGCTGAAATGGCGCGTTGGGGGGTCAAAACCACCCGAACGACCTCCGAATGCCACGAAACTGTACGAAAACATCCGGGGCGTGAATTGTGAAATGGTCGGCCAGAAGACACCTCATTCGGAGGTGCCGTTTGACCGCGGCGGCCGAAAACGCGTTTCCGGCGCCATAAAACACCAAAACTGCGTGCGGCGGTCCCATTCGGAGCAAACATGCTCCGAAAGACCTGAAACCGCACGGGAATGATAGAAATATTATTCCTGATATGCAGGAGGAGGCCGCACGTCCATCGGACGTGCAGTGCACGCGGCACGTCCGATTGTGTCCTTTTCAGCCGCGCGGCGCGCGCTGAAATGGCGCGTTGGGGGTCAAAACCACCCGAACGACCTCCGAATGACACGAAACCGTACGAAAACATCCGGGGCGTGAATTGTGAAATGGTCGGCCAGACAGTACCTCATTCGGAGGTGCCGTTTGACCGCGGCGGTTAGAAACGCGTTTCTGGTACCATTAAACACCAAAACGGCGTGCGGCGGTCCCATTCGGAGCAAACGTGCTCCGAACGACCTGAAACCGCACGGGAATGATAGAAATATTATTCCTGAGATGTAGGAGGAGGCCGCACGTCCATCGGACGTGCGGTGCGCGCGGCACGTCCGATTGTGTCCTTTTCAGGAGCGCGACGCGCGCTGAAATAGCGCGTTGGGGGGTCAAAACCACCCGAATGACCTCCGAATGCCACGAAACCGTACGACAACATCCGGGGCGTGAATTGTGAAATGGTCAGCCAGACGACATTTCATTCGGAGGTGCAGTGTGACCGCGGCGGCCGGGAACGCGTTTCCGGCGCCATAAAACACCAAAACGGCGTGCGGCGGTCCCATTCGGAGCAAACGTGCTCCGAACGACCTGAAACCGCACGGGAACGATAGAAATATTATTCCTGAGATGCAGGAGGAGGCCGCATGTCCATTGGACGTGCGGTGCGTGCGGCACGTCCGATTGTGTCCTTTTCAGCAGTGCGGAGCGCGCTGAAATGGCGCGTTGGGGGGTCAAAACCACCCAAACGACCTCCGAATGCCACGAAACCGTACGACAACATCCGGGGTGTGAATTGTTAAATGGTCGGCCAGACGGAACCTCATTCGGAGGTGCCGTTTGACCGCGGCGGCCGAAAACGCGTTTCCTGCGCCACAAAACACCAAAACGGCGTGCGGCGGTCCCATTCGGAGCAAACGTGCTCTGAAAGACCTGAAACCACACGGGAACGATAGAAATATTATTCCTGAGATGCAGGAGGAGGCCGCACGTCCATCGGACGTGCGGTGCGCGCGACACGTCCGATTGTGTCCTTTTAAGCAGCGCGGCGCGCGCTGAAATTACGCGTTGGGGGGTCAAAACCACCCGAAAGACCTCCGAATGCCACGAAACCGTACGACAACATCCGAGGCATGAATTGTGAAATGGTCAGCCAGACGGCACCTCATTCGGAGGTTCCGTTTGACCATGGCGGCCGGAAACGGGTTTCCGGCGCCACTAAACACCAAAACGGCGTGCGGCGGTCCCATTCGGAGCAAACGTGCTCCGAATGACCTGAAACCGCACGGGAATGATAGAAATATTATTCCTGAGATGCAGGAGGAGGCCGCACCTCCATCGGACATGCGGTGCGTGCGGCACGTCCGATTGTGTCCTTTTCAGCAGCGCGGCGCGCGCTGAAATGGCGCGTTGGGGGGTCAAAACCACACGAACCACCTCCGAATGCCACGAAACCGTACGACAACATCCGAGGAATGAATTTTGAAATGGTCGGCCAGACGGCACCTCATTCGGAGGTGCCGTGTGACCGCGGCGGCCGGAAAGGCGTTTCCGGCGCCATAAAACACCAAAACGGCGTGCGGCGGTCCCATTCGGAGAAAACGTGCTCCGAACGACCTGAAACCCCACGAGAAGGATAGAAATATTATTCTTGAGATGCAGGAGGAGGCCGCACGTCCATCGGACGTGCGGTGCGCGCGGCACGTCCGATTATGTCCTTTTCAGCAGCGCGGCGCGCTCTGAAATGGCGCGTTGGGGGGTCAAAACCACCCGAACGACCTCCGAATGCCACGAAACCGTACGACAACATCCGGGGCGTGAATTGTGAAATGGTTGGCCAGAAGGAACCTCATTCGGAGGTGCCGTGTGACCGCGGCGGCCGGAGACGCATTTCCAGCGCCATTAAACACCAAAACGGCGTGCGGCGGTCCAATTCGGAGCTAACGTGCTCCGAACGACCTGAAACCGCACGGGAACGATAGAAATATTATTCCTGAGATGCAGGAGGAGGCCGCACGTCCATCGGACGTGCGGTGCGTGCGGCACGTCCGATTGTGTCCTTTTCAGCAGCGCGGCGCGCGCTGAAATGGCGCGTTGGGGGGTCAAAACCACCCGAACGACCTCCGAATGCAACAAAACCGTACGACAACATCCGGGGCGTGAATTGTGAAATGGTCGGCTAGACGGAACCTCATTCGGAGGTGCCGTTTGACTGCAGCGGCTGGAAACGCGTTTCCGGCGCCATTAAACACCAAAACGGCGTGCGGCGGTCCCATTCGGAGAAAACGTGCTCCGAACGACCTGAAACCGCACAAGAAAGATAGAAATATTATTCCTGAGATGCAGGAGGAGGCCGCACATCCATCGGATGTGCGGTGCGCGCGGCACGTCCGATTGTGTCCTTTTCAGCAGCGCGGCGCGCGCTGAAATGGCGCGTTGGGGGGTCAAAACCACCCGAACGATCTCCGAATGCCACGAAACCGTAAGACAACATCCGGGGCCTGAATTGTGAAATGGTCGGCCAGACGGCACCTCAATCGGGGGTGCCGCGTGACCGCGGAGGCCAGAAACGCGTTTCCGGCGCCATAAAACACCAAAACGGCGTGCGGCGGTCCAATTCGGAGCAAACGTGCTCCGAACGACCTGAAACCACACGAGAACGATAGAAATATTATTCCTGAGATGCAGGAGGAGGCCACACGTCCATCGGAAGTGCGGTGCGCACGACACGTCCGATTGTGTCCTTTTCAGCAGCGTGACGCGCGCTGAAATGGCGCGTTGGGGGGGTCAAAACCACCCGAACGACCTCCGAATGCCACGAAACCGTACGACAACATCCGGGGCGTGAATTGTTAAATGGTCGGCCAGACGGCACCTCATTCGGAGGTGCCGTGTGACCGCGGCGGCCGGAAACGCGTTTTCGGCGCCATTAAACACCAAAACGGCGTGCGGCGGTCCAATTCGGAGCAAACGTGCTCCGAGCGACCTGAAACCGCATGGGAACGATAGAAATATTATTCCTGAGATGCAGGAGGAGGCCGCACGTCCATCGGACGTGCGGTGTGCGCGGCACGTCTGATTGTGTCCTTTTCAGCAGCGCGGCGCGCGCTGAAATGGCGCGTTGGGGGGTCAAAACCACCCGAACGACCTCCAAATGCCAAGAAACCGTACGACAACATCCGGGGCGTGAATTTTGAAATGGTCGGCCAGACGGAACCTCAATCGGAGGTGCCGTGTGACCGCGGCGGCCGGAAACGCGTTTCCGGCGCCATAAAACACCAAAACGGCGTGCGGCGGACCAATTCGGAGCAAACGTGCTCCAAACGACCTGAAACCGCACGGGAACGATAGAAATATTATTCCTGAGATGCAGGAGGAGGCCGCACGTCCATCGGACGTGCGGTGCGCGCGGCACGTCCGATTGTGTCCTTTTCAGCAGCGCGGCGCGCGCTGAAATGGCGCGATGGGGGGTCAAAACCACCCGAACAACCTCCGAATGCCACGAAACCGTACGACAACATCCGGGGCATGAATTGTAAAATGGTCGGCCAGATGGCACCTCGTTCGGAGGTGCCGTGTGACCACGGCGGCCGAAAACGTGTTTCCGGTGCCATTAAACACCAAAACGGCGTGCAGCGGTCCAATTTGGAACAAACGTGCCCCGAACGACCTGAAACCGCACGGGAACGATAGAAATATTATTACTGAGATGCAGGAGGAGGCCGCAAGTCCATCGGACGTGCGGTGCGCGCGGAACGTCCGATTGTGTCCTTTTCAGCAGCGCGGCGCGCGCTGAAATGGCGCGTTGGGGGGTCAAAACCACCCGAACGACCTCTGAATGCCACAAAACCGTACGACAACATCCGGAGTGTGAATTGTGAAATGGTCGGCCAGACGGAACCCTATTCGGAGGTGCCGTTTGACCGCGGCGGCTGGAAACGCGTTTCCGGCGCCATAAAACACCAAAACGGCGTGCGGCGGTCCCATTCGGAGCAAACGTGCTCCGAACGACCTGAAACCGCACGGGAATGATAGAAATATTATTCCTGAGATGCAGGACGAGGCCGCACGTCCATCGGACGTGCGGTGCGTGTGGCACGTCCGATTGTGTCCTTTTCAGCAGCGCGACGCGCGCTGAAATGGCGCGTTGGGGGGTCAAAACCACCCGAACGACCTCCGAATGCCACGAAACCGTACGACAACATCCGGGGCGTGAATTGTGAAATGGTCGGCTAGACGGAACCTCATTCGGAGGTGCCGTTTGACCACGGCGGCTGAAAACGCGTTTCCGGTGCCATAAAACACCAAAACGGCGTGCGGCGGTCCCATTCGGAGCAAACGTGCTCCGAACGACCTGAAATGAGATTATTTCTTGAATCGAAGTTTTTAAATTATTATAGCATAATGATTTGATATTATATATATATTATATATATATATATATTAAAACATTTAAAATATATTATATATATATATATATTATATATATATTAAAACATTTAAAATATATTATATATATATACATATATTTAAAATATTGTATTTAATAGTATATATATGAATATATATATATATATATATATATATATTAAATTCAATAAAAAAAATTTTAATTTTTTTTTTATACTAGCGACCGCCATAGGCGGTCGCTATAGGGTGCCCGGCAGAGGGCCTTCAGCGACCGCTTGGCGGTCGCTGAAGGCCGATTTGCCAGCCTTCTACAGTGACCGCCATTGGCGGTCGCTAAAAGCCTCTAGCGACGAGGCAACAACGACCGCTAGAGGCCTTTAGCGACCGCCAATGACGGTCGCTAATGGCCTGATTTTCAGTAGTGATAAGTCTCTCCACATGCTATTACTTGTGGTTTCCTCTAGATCTACATCTCCCTCTATCCTGTTTTCTAGATCTACACTCGTGGGGTGTTGATCTAGGGATTTTGTGTCCTTAGATGTTAATTTTATGGCATCTGGATGTTAGGGAAGGGGGCCGAGAGAGGATTTGGTGGTGCGTTCACCGGATTTGAGGTGCAATTTCTTGTGGGTCGATTTTCTCAGGAACCCTTAAGATATGTGGCTTCTCTTTTGACTCCACATGGTTAGAACTAGTGGTTTTGGTTACAATTAATTCGTTTTTCATGAAATTAATTGTGATATTGATGTGTGAATCTTGTTATAAAACCATTCTTTGATTATTTGGGAGATTTGTGAATATTGGGTTATAGTTTCTAAAAGGGGCTATGTTGTGTGATTTTAATATGTTGATTTTGAGATCATTAGTGGTTGATTAGGAAAAATGTTTTTTGAAAGATGGGTTTCAATAAAGAGGTTGTTTTATTGAAATCTGTTTTAGCATGGAAAATTGTTTAAGGTTGGTTTGAATAAATGGGTGTTTTATCGATGTGGTTTTACATGTTATAGAAATTGTTATTTGCTAGTTTTTTTTGCCATGGTGGGTTATATGATTGGTTATGGCTTGTTTGAATGTTTTTTGGAAGTGGGTGACAAGTACCACTATAAATATTGAATGGATAGTGGACGAGAAGTTCCACCATCAATAGTAAGTGGGTGAGAAGTGCCACCATGGTTTGTTGTGTGCATGGGTTGGGCGGGAAGTGCCATTATGGTTTATTGTGTGCATGGGTTGGACGGGAAGCACCACCATGGGTTGTTCTAGTCATGGGTTGGACGAGAAGTGCCACTATGATTTGTTGTGAAATTTTTTGGTGATGGTTGTTGATGGGGGCTTGTGAGTGAATTATGAAAAAGGTAATCATCTTATTGAATGGTTGAATTCGCTTCCATTCATGGCATGGTTGATTTTTCTTCCTTGTGTGGCATGTCTGGATTATGGCATGTTTGTCTTATATACAATTGGTAGCTTGGTTTTTCTTTATATAAAATTATTTATATAAATGTGCTAATGGTTTTATCCTAGTGGCATGTGTACGGAATTCATTTGTGGAAATCCTACTAATTATTAGTACTCACCCCTTGCTTTATCACTTTGGTGATTTTGTAGATTTCATATTCTGAGAAACAGGTAGAGGTTAGGCATAGCATTGCTAGTGGTTCGTGGTGATGCTTGGGAGATGTGCTGGTGCTTGGAGCAATGAACTTGGGGGGAGTCGTGGAGTGTTTCTTGGATTATTTTGGGTCTTTTGATTATTCTTCCACATAGTACTCTGATATTTTTGGTGGTTATGTTGAGGAATAGTTTAGTTCACATTTTTTCATGAATGATTTCTTTTTTTTGTATACTTGTATCATGTAGTTTTTTGAGAGTGGATCTTTGGGTTGGTTGGTTTTGTCTCAAGGGAAAATCATTCCACAATCATTTCTAAAAGCCCTCGGCATTTATTTCCAGCCTTTGGCGCCTTGGGAAAATTGCTTATGGATAAGTAACCCTCACCTCCTCCTCTTTAAAATGAGCTAGGGGTGGGGTGTTATAAAGGTGAATACCCCTTGATAGAGACATGGGTATGGTATTCACTACATAATGATCTTGCGTTGAAAAAATGCGGTGCAATTTCGGCAGCATAATGGCTTGACATAATTATTCCTAAAAATGGATGATGAGATTGAAAATGGTCTCTCGTTATATTGTCATGAAATGGAGAGTAATGTGTCATATAGATACATGTCTCAAAAAATGTAATGGAATTTAGATGCATAATTAAAAATAATTACTTGGGTGTAAAAGAGGATAGAAAAATTCCTCATGGAATTTCCGCATGGTAATAGGTGTACATGGGAGGAATTAATGTGTGAGAAAGGGGAATCAAATCATCCAAACATAAATATGGGAGTATGGAATAGGTTTGAAATCATACCCCAAAATTTTTAATTGAAAACAAAAGGGCATAACAACATAAAGAAAATTGGACAAAATTAGAAAGAAAGAAATCTGTTACTTGGAAGTGTGATCCCAAAAGCATGGGATGGGCTTGAGAGAGGCTTCATGGGAGTTTGGGGATCCTTAGGAGGATTTTAGAGAGAAAATGATAGGACTTTTTTGAACTCCACAGGCTTTGAGTGAAGAGAAATTGGAAGCATGGGTGGGTTTATATAAGAATGGAGAGGGAATTTTTTATTATTTATGTTTGGACACCTCATATTAAACTAATCAAAACCACAAACCAGCACATGTTTTTCTCCAAGGGGAGTGGGAAAAAATATTTTATAGGGCCAATGGATATCATCTTAAAATAAAAGGGTTTCTTCTGTGGAGGTGAGTCACACTCTCAATTAAAATAATTTAAAGAGAAAAAATGTTTTTTAAGTCTTGGAAGGTCCACTAAAGCCTTGTAAAATAAAGCCATCAAACCCAAAATCACAATATTTTAATGGTAAAAGATATATGGTCGAAACATAATGTTTATATTATTAAATTACATCACTATTGGTATATTATGATGTCATAAAACACATGATAAATTTAAATGGTGTTTAATTTTTACCAAAAATTTTGACTGTCTCAGAATATTATGAAACATTCACCATTGGATAATTTCTATGTGCTCATTCCAAAAAAAATTCATTTTATCTAAATAATTTTATAAACATTTGAATATTTACTATTAAAATAAAAACTGATATTTATCGAAAATTCTTGTGTTTTTAAAAAAATAGCTTTCAAAACATAAAATAATTAAAGTAGAATTCATAAAAATATTAGATCATTTATATATAATAAAAATTTATTTAATTATAATAATATTTTATTAAAATATTTTTAATTAAAAAATCCATTAATTCATCAAAATATATTTCTTAGTTGAATATTAACTAAAAATATTATTTTTTTTCTTAAAACTTATTTAAAAAGTAACAATAACAAAATGAATATACATTCTTTATACAAAAATAAAGAACATAGTCATAGTGCTAGGGTCTTATTACATAACCCCTTATAACACCCGCATAATATCGAAGGGTAAGGTGTGCGATAGTGAAAGACTATTGGGGTGGCTTGGATAACATCGCTCGGGTGGTAATCCTTATTAATTTCCACTTCTCACATAGTTGCTTCTGCTGAAGCATAACATGTTCAAGCTCGGATTGGGATTGGTTAAGAGAAAATCCAAATGACACCACCTCCTTTCTGAGCACTGACAAATGGGCTTCGTATGGGAAAATTCTACTGGATGAGTCCATCGCTTCCATTGTCCGAGTAAATTGGATTTGTTAATGCCCAATATTTATACTAATTATGTGGTCACTGTTCAACTACTATATTAGCACCGGTCACAATTCATAATGGTATTTTAAAATCCAGAAACATAAAACAAATGAATTTAACATTTTATATAACCATAATAATAAATTTAAATAGATCGAGATAAATTTACATTAATGAATGTTTGGATCTTTACAAAGAATAAATGTATTAATTTTGGGAACAAATATTGTTTATTATTTTCACTGTAATATTATTCTAATTTTTTTAATTCAACTCCTTGAATATAAATTTTTAATTTGATCCATACCTTTTTTCATTGATCCTTAAATTTAAAATTTTTTTTACAACATATGTGTAATATTTCACTAACATATCCCTCTATATCATTAATGGATTTAGTAATATGGAATTTATTTTTAATGAAATAATCTCTAAATATTCTTGTAAAATACATCTTTCAATATTTTATTTCATGTAAGAGAACAATTATATTATTGAGGTCAATTTTTGGGATACCATTAGTAAATCATATGAAACCCATTTCTCATTCCATGGGATCTTTATACGATGTGATGAATGATTGATTTAAAATAAAAAACATGTGTATGGATGTTGAGGGGTGGATTCCTAAATTTAATTCTAATACAATTTTAGGGTTATATATCTGCTAATACACCTATAAAATATTGTATTGAATAAGTGAGTCACATTTGGACTATAGGTAAATGGAACCAATGTCAGTTATAGACCATTGGTTCCAGAAATAATGGTCACTAATATGAATTAAGGTTCATGATTATTAGGACACATTTTAATGATTTTTAGTGGAAATTTGTTATGCCATAGTTTATTGTTTTTTATCACTTCCATCTAATTCCGTTTTTTATTTCAATGATAATGTTCCATAACTCATGTATATTTTCTAATTTTTACAAACTCTTTATAAATGGTATGTTTTTTTTTCATTTGATAATACACATATGACTTTATTGGATAATGGATGGATTTTATTTTTCAATTTTTATTTTTAAAATGTATTTATCCAATGACCATTATTTTTCATAAGGTAATGATATATTTCTTAATTAAATGTTAGTGGGTTTATCCCTTAATACACATTGGAGTTAACTCCATTATTATGTTTAATTTTCGATTTTTATGAAGATGGGTATATCATTTCTAATGTATATAAGGGAGTATGGTGTTTCTGAAACATGGAGAAATTTTCCATAGGTACTATAGATTATGTTTCATAACTAGAAATCCCATAAAGGCACAAAACCATATGGTAATGTTATTGGGTGTATATTTTGGGATCTACTATTTTCTTGTATATATTATTTTATATAAATCAATTTTTAGCTACAATCATATAAAATTTCATAAAATACTGTCTTTAGATAATTTGTTTTAGAAATAGATTTTGGGGAGATATTCTATGTCTACCATAAAATTCCATGACACATAGGTGTGATTTCAGGTGGGCAGAGGCTAACTCACGGTAGCCTTTGATATGGTGGGATTTTCCCCATAGATTAGAGTAGTGCTACATATTATGTTGTTTATGTCATTGTAAATGGGTTAGTTTTCTCTATAACCCAATTTAAATTAATATCCTTATATTGTTACCCCTCCTCTATTATAAAAAAAGGTGAATTGTAAATTTAAAAAAGGTTTTGAAATATATCCCAAGGGAGTTGTTGAGATTCAATAACCACTTTTCATTATAGAAATCACCGACATCTTTTTCGAATTTATAATATTGATTGGTATGTTATGTATATTTATTTTTTAATCCATTAAAATTTATTTATAATTTGACTAGATATTTCAAATACTTAATGATTTTATTTCATTTTCCTAAAGAGTTTGAACATTTTTTGATTCACAAGGCATAGTCAGGAATGAATCATTATATATATTATTAATAATAATCATCACATGGTTCTAAAAACTAATATAAATTGAAGATAATGTAAGTATAATTTTTGGTAATACCTTAGGTTAAAGAATATTTCCATCACAATGATGCAATTGCCTTATTTTTTATGATTCCTCTATGAACAATCAATAAGAAAATGTATAGAAAATATATTGAATAATGTAAATTAAATTCATAGTGTATATAATAAGGAAGACAATTATCTAAGAAGATTTGGAAGATTCATATTTCAATAGTGGTTTCCCTACTCTTCCCAGGTTATAATTTTTATAATTGGTCTGCTCTACATTTTCTTGATCAATATAATGGGTTATAATCCTCAGTGTATATGGAAGAGTTCCAATTTTCCCAACCTAATCAAATCAAATAGACTCTGATTACATAAAATAGGAATAAATAATTTCATTATGGAATTAATTTTTTGAATATTTTCATTATCATTAATAACTTTTGATAGAATACATGTAATTACACCATGTACATGTCCAGGCCCACATAAACTACAATAATGACGGCCAATATTTTATATAATTGAAATGAAATCCGAATATTTCATAAAACAAATATGATTCTACAAAACCAAATTGGTCCATGTCATAATAAAATTCTCAATTGGATGGCCTCTATGTATTCAATTTGAGGCTTCCGTGAGAGGTATTATATAACAATGTTGGTCTTTTAGATGTCTGACATATTCATGACCTTTATCTACCCAGAATGGCTACCAAGTGTCTTATATGAAGAATCCATAATAACACATTACAAAACATGTTTGATTAAATAATAACTATATAATTTATGATCCCTTCACTTGTTCATATGTTGTACTTTTCATCCTAGCATGAAATATCTTTCATGGTAGTGGATTAAATTTTTTGTTTACGCATCCCCATATTTCTTAATTGCAATGAATTTTTAGTTTTCAATATTTTACTTCCTCGTAGATAATTATCACCATGGAAAAATGGTTTCTTTGTAAGGAGAAATATTTTTATAGAATGATTCTAGACAGTCTAAAATATTTTGTGACAATATCATTATTAACCTATCAAGGAAGTGAAAAAATTCCATAAGAGAGTGTTGAAAAAAATATCAATCGATCATCATCTCCATAAATCTCCACAAAATAAGACGGAATTGAATATGTTCATTTTATTATCTTCCAAATAATAAATTTTGAATAACATCACTGTATGTGTGCTTCTCCCTGGACCATAATTTTGTTAATAATATGTTTGAAATATATAATATTCGACTTGAGAATTAATGGTTAGCACTCAAAGAATTCCATATATCCTATAATTCTTATATAGATTGTCTATATCTAAATATAATCAAATACTGATATGAAATGATTATAGAATATTATTTTAAACTCATTTGATAGAGTGAATCTAAACAATGTTTGAGATCTTTTTTATTTATTAGAAACCTTATATCCTTAGGGAATTATCTAAAAATAAAATTATATTCCTGATATTTTTGGAAAATATTTAATTTTTATGAATATAACTCTCCAAATCCATATTCCCCATTTAAAAAAGATATTAGTTTCATGTATAAGTAAACTTTTCATGAATAATGAATGAGTTTTCATTGAGTGTTTTAATATATGGCTCTAGACATTCATAATATTTCAATAATGCTTTCCTATTTCTTAGAGTCATTGAAATGGAGTTTATAGGCACTTCTTGGGATTAATAGGAATTCATTAAAAAACCTTCATTTAACCTAGTAGTGGGTTTGGAGGAATATGATTTGGCTTTTGTGTTGTTAGTACTTGATTGACAACACAATGTCATGTTAAGAATTGTTTCTGGCTATTTTAGTGATTGTTGTTCAATCAATCAGAAAAGAAAATCTAGATACATAATAATTGTGCACAGTAAAAGGTGTGTCATAGTAAAGGTCCTTCAATATAATTTTTCTTTAATGGAAATATTTTAATAATACAATTTTGTATCCATAGAAAAATATTCATGGTTTGGTATGTGGAAAAAGATTATAGGCAATGTTGTTTCTTACTAAGGATCAAAAAGAACACCATGACAATGTCTATTAAAATTATGAAGTTATGGAGGAATTACAAAAATCATTAAAATGTCCAATGCATCATCATTTTTCCAAATATCTTGAATGGTTTGAAATAGACATATGTGTGAACACTAATTGGGGTATTTAGTGTTGTTTTAGTCTATTTCTTCCTCTATATATTGATCCATTGGAGTCATTTAAACAATTCATAATTATTTAGATTCCCTAGTGTTCATAGATCCTAGTTGACTAATCTATCATGTTATAGATCCATTAAAAGAATATATTTCGTGGAATTTTCCATACAATACCCTGGGTGATCTTTTAGTTGTATCCATATGGATTCTAAATAGAAATATGTCTAATCAAGATCTTCTATTCAGTAAACTATTCCCTTATTTTATCTAAAAAATTCATTGGTTTATTTGAACAAATATGGAATTCAATATCTATGTTTTGGGTGCCACTAGAGTATAGTTGTTTGTGGTTAATATATTACAGTTTCTTTATTAAAATTCATTGGCTTAGCATTGTTCCCACTAACAATGTTTAATCATTGATCGTCTGTTCCTGTGGGATGAAAATATAAATTATAATCAGTGTCGATGATTTAATGCTTGTCAGATTATTTTACATGAAATAATAATTCTTTCATCCTTTATCTATTTGTGCGATAGTGTAATTAACTATAATAATAATAAACTAAAATAAACAATGATCCTTCATTTAGGTAGTAATGATAGCTTTTTTTTCACCTTGATAATTATTTACCCTTATTTATTTTGATAATGTTTTATGTCTATATTAGTCATAGGTTTAATATTATTTTTCACTAAAATGGTGAAATTACATTAATATTGTAACATTTCCTAGCTAATGAATTCTAGGGGAAGGTTTAAATAAAACCAATCATTCATAGGATTTGATACAAATCCAATTGATGCTTAACAAACAATTAATTTATATCATTTATCAATTTCAATGGAATTTTTAAATTAATTTGAATCTCTTATACTTTTTAAAGAAATAATATTAAGTATTTTTATTTTGAAATGTCCTACCAAAAAATTTATAGAAACTATATTTTATTGAATAAATATTTATATGATAAATTTCTAATGGTATAAAGTTGATTCCTTAGTTTTCCTTTATTATTATCTTATGATAAATGATTATGTTAGTTGAAGATGTTAAATTACTGGTTGTTTGATAATTATAAATGTTTGGAGATAATCCTTCTTATTGGACACTTGATGCCAAAGGCCTTGTTTTTAGTCCATGATTCCCAATGAACATTAGTGTTTTTTGATACCATGGTAGTTTTCTCGATATATGAGAGTTTCTATGTGACATGAAATTATCATAGTAGGGATGATGGGTACTGAGATATCGGTGGGGAGGCATTATTTTTTTATAGCGGTTTATTAATGTGTGTAAAGAATTTGTAGGATTATATATGATTGTTTCAGTGATGGTACAAAGAATTATTAAAGGGGTAGAGGATATTATTTCTCACTATTTTTGCATAAACTGTAATTCATTACTATTAGTGAATCTCATTTAAAGGTGTGTTAAATTAATTTCTTATTTACATACATTCCTTTTCCCACTACAAGAGGTTGCTGGATTTTCTTAGATTATTCATCTCAATTATCATATAATAATATGATTCCTAGTCTACTTTGAATTTTGGAATAATATTGAATAATAATTTTTTTAACCTATGATGTTGGGGAAATACAAGAAATCTAATAATGATGATCTTAAGAAACTATAGGATATGTCAGATTACTCATGGTGGGCATGAATATCAAGTGATTTTTATATTAAAGTAAAAATTTTATAATGTTTAATGTCCAATTATTTTATAAATAATATATTTAATGTTGGAAATTTGAAATAACATAAATTTTTCTGAAATTTATATTTTTATATATGATATCACGTCTAAAGCGTTGATAGTCATGTGTTCGAGAAATGATTAGAGTGGTTAATGTTTAGTATAACTTTATGTACACAGTGAGGTTATGAGATATATTATATCATGCATATTATGTTATTTCATTCAATACCATATCATTTTTATTATGGTGGTTTCCATCGAGTGGATTCAGGGAGGGGTTTTCCTCGAAACCAGGTTTTTGGGGAATAGATGGTTGAAAACCCATGCTGGGACTGCTCACAAATACTAACAGTATTATGTGATGTTATGAATGTTTCTTACAATTAAAATTTATTCTTAGAGGGTTTTTATTAGATTGGGGATATCACATATGCATTAATCTAATTATATTGTACACTATTGATTATTATAATAATGTTTTGTATGGGAAATGATGGATTGAGATTTTATAAATGACATAAATTATATTATAGCACCTGGGAACATGTAATTTATTTTTTATTTAGGTGGATATTATGATGAGATGACATGGTTAACATAATCAATTTTATGACACAATGGCTCAGGTGTATTCAGGATTCCAATAATTTGGAAGTCATTTCCCTAGATGAGAAAAATTAGGATATATTATGAAACTAGTAGGGGATTAGTAATAAGGTAACTTCTTTTAAAATTATATTTTTCTATAAATGAAATGATATTATTTTTTTGAGAGACATTGTGATGTCGAGGACATAACATAATGACTAATGTTATGTTTTATATTTACTTATTGTTCACTATCCATTAGTATCATTTCTCTATAATTTATATAAGATGATATGGAAAGTATCATTCCATGTATAAAAATTATTATCAGACTACATTTATATAAAATATCATTCACGTTCATTGGCACTTCTTGGAAATGGTGATGTAAAATACTAGGACATGGGGATTTTAGGAAATTTTAGGTATTCATGGATTCCATTGAGGAGTCAATATTTTAGTTTTAGTTTAATATATATATAGATTTATTTCTATTATATTAGATATATGCAATTTGGAGAATTTATTTTTACTTGAGAAAGATTTTTAGGGTGATTCTATCTTATCATTCTATTTTCTCAAGTTTATTTACACCATCGTTTATGTAATTCATGTTTATTAAATGCCTTTTAAACATTCCACAAGCCAGTGTCCAATTGGTCGTGGTCTTTTGGAATCATTATAACCCTCCCCTCATTTCTCTCCATGTTGGGAAACATTTTTGGTTTAGGGGAATGAAAGATTCATATCAATGTCTATTTTTAGGGATAGGATGGAGTTTTGATGTATACATATGAGAGGAAATAATTTTTCATAGGTAAATGGTGTTTTTCAAAATTAGTATGTCAACTAAACATGGGAGACTTGTTAGTAAAAAGGTACATAATGTCCCCAATGATCCATCTCATTATCCTTTAAGAATAATGGGCCTAATAAGACAAGTGATGTTTGTTGTGACTTAGAGACCCATGAACTGACCATGCATCCTTCTTCATTTTACTTGTTAATAAAATGGGTGGTCCGTCATATTTTTTTGATCATAATTAATTAATTAATTAGTCATAAATATTCAATTTTATATGATTTGGAGTCAGTATCTATTTTTTATCATAGGTAAGTCACCACATCAACATCCACATCCTAAATTCAATGAAAATTCACAATAGAAAATTCCCAAAGACCACTAAAGATTATTTGTTGATGATGAAATATCATGGGAGAGGAAACTATAAACATTTTGGTTCTAGAGTCTAAAAACAGTGTGAGATATTTTCCAGTCTCAATGATATAAAACAAATTGGTCTAGGAGGTGATATATTTCAGTTCAATCCGAGCTCGGATAGAGCAATGGGTATATTTTACAATGATGACAATTTGTTGTGTATCTAGGTTATGGTAGTTATTTCTTCTATTGGAATAATGATGAGTTAGTCGAATCATTAGAGAAGTATAAAGTGTTATATTGAGTATATTTTTAGTATATTACCATAATGGATTCCAGTTTATTAGATATACTTAACCATAGACTGTGGTTCACCATCATGTAAGTGTACATGATCCATTTTAGAACCCCTATCTTATATTGTGTGGAACTATTTCCAAATTAAGAGGTCCTAGAGAGTAATATCAAGGAATATTTCATTCTATATTTTCTTTATTAGGTTAACACATTTATAATATTGAAATATATTGATGTACATGATAGAGTAAAGCGATTTTTAGGAATTTTGACAAGAATCACATCATATCTGGAGGTGAGTCTTCCTAATTACATTTTTAGTAGATATATTGTTTGGGTTTCCATGTTTCCATGTTTGAAGATGTATCATATGGATGAGGATAGGTAACAACACTTACAATAATTATTTTTGGGTTTTTTTTTCTTAGTCTCCTTTCACTGAGTTATATTCTTTCTTATTATATAATGTCCATACTCATGATATACAAGAGCACTCAGAATTTCTAATCTGGAAGTGGGTAGAGGGTATTGTTCTCGATGTTACTCTATTGTGGTAGTTTCCTCTAAGATAGTTATAGAGTGTTTATCTTACGTTAGACTAGAATATGGGACATGATAAAATTATAGGACATCCCCAAGATGCTCTTAATCATCACAGAGTAGATCATTATTGTATAGATGGTCATTATCAGAATTATAGTGGCCATGAAGTAGGTCATGTAAAGATACATGATTTTGAGTGGGCAATTATCAGAGATCAAGATATCATTCCATGTACCCTTTCATCTCATTCTATATGGGTGAATTATATATTTTTTTATGTAGAAACACACTTTTTCATATTGACTTCCATATATTATATATTGGTACATATGGTGGAGAGTATTATAGTTACCTTGGCCTTTGATAATGTATTTTTTGTTCAATATTTTCAATATTTTGTACATAGAGTTTATGAAAATGTTATGGATATCCAATTTTCTTGAAGGAATTACTATTATTATAGATATACCCATTTTACATAAACCTCAAGAAGGAAAACATGTATTTTTTGTGGGATATTATGGACTACCCCAAGAGAACGAATTTGTTCTATGATGCTAATAGAGATAAAATCATTTTCATTGGTGAGGGAGACAATCTGTTTGGTTAATGGTACCGTACATCCATATCATTCAATATGATAGAGGTGATGTTGACTTCATCATAGGTTTAACTGATTATGTTTTATGGGGTTTTAGACATGTAAACTATTGTTTTTATTATGGGGGACATGGAACTACACCCTCAATAAGTGATCATTTTGGGGTATATCTACAGAAATATACTTCACTTATATCTATGTATCCATATAGTATAGGCCCTTTTATGACTCATGGGATATGGGAACATATTGATGTCATTTTATAATTATTTTTAAGTTGAATGTTTCATTATTGGGTGCTTTGAAAATATTAATGATGTTGGATGTGGGAATTATATGTCATTGTATTTAATAACATCATTTTAATCCTATGATAGTAACGAAATTCTATCCACATCTTTAGATTTATTATTTATTCTTTTAGATTAATAGAGTAATTTGGTTCTCGATGATTGATCTGTGATCGGGATATCATTATATATGTATAAAGGATATAGATAAACCTAATATTACATTATAATGATGTTGTGAACATTACGAGTTAATTGTTATTTCATTCTGTGTAATGAATTATACAACAATGGTTATGGGGTGGAAAAATATTATTTTTGAAGACTTATGAGAATTTTCCATGGTTCATTTTATTAGTGACATCCCTATGAACTCCATATATGAGGGGGAGCATGTCATGTATCTGTGATCCATTTTTTGGAGTTGTATGCCATCAATATCAATTTGGTACACTATCTACGTTTAATTATTGGACTTTTTAATTACATTTCAATGTAATTTTCGTGTCTCAATGTGAATTATCTATATATCATTCAAAAATATAGGTGTTAGATTCTTCTGTTTCCATATGTTTATGGTTGTGTTTAAATGTTTCTTCACACTTATAGGCTATTGTAGGTGGTTTGTATCAAACTTCTCGTAGATTGAGACTCCTAAAACTTTACTGAAAATTAATAATCTAGATTTATTTTTGATACATTAGTTTCATATAGAATATATATACAGATTGTATAAGATAGTCAAAAATCTAGTTCATTGTTTGGAAGAAGGGAGATTTTAGTTCGATGTTTTTTATGATAGTCTGTATATTTAATTAAGAAGTCCCCTAATGTGGTAGGGATAAATTGTTTATAATAGTTATCTATATTTGATTCCCCATGAAAATAAATATTCAACCAATGGTATAAATTTGTCAATTTTTTCCCCTGGATGTTATGGCACCACTACCACATCAATGAATGTTATTTAGATTTCAAATATCATAGTATCATGAGGTATTTATTTATCCATCTCGACCTAAATGTCCAAAAATGGATGTGTATATAATTATTTTTAAGTCTTTGACTACAATATTTCTTGAAACCGCTAAAATGGTAATGTAGTAGCTAATGCACTGTGGAGGATGTCTTGTAGCTCTGATTTGTATAAATTTTTTGATTCATTGATGATAGTGGAGGATCTCTTAGGGATTCATATTTATATTAGATATTTAGGAAGTATGACGTACCATTTTTCATATGTTATATTTTTCATCGGTGATGCAGGAGTTGGATTCCCCCCCTAGTTGATTAAAATGTGAAAGCCATGGGATACCAAGTATTCTATGAGGATCCCCATAATGAATTATCTATGGAATAATAAACATATGTGTTATTATAAGGGGGGAATTTATATCATTCATTGATGTGTGAGGTGATACTTTATGATTTCCATAGACCCCCCTTTATTGTAAAACCAAGAGTAAAAAATATATACCATACCAAGAGAGGCCAATTTTGGTGTTTTTGATTAAAGAAGTTGGTTGTAGAGTTTGTGTCTCAATGTTCAGTCTTCTAGAATGTTAATACTAAAAATCATGTTACAATTAGTTTTCTCTATCTGTTAAATTATCCTTAGGGTATGCGAAATAAAATATCAATAGGATCATTTTCATTTTTACTATAATTTAATAGGGGAGATGATTCACTTTGAGTGATATTGGACCATCTACAAGTTTAAGATCACTTCATAGTGATCATGGAGTCATTATCATTGGATTTATTGTCCAAGAATACTCAGAAATTGTTGTGATTCTCTATTTCATATGGATTATGATCATCTATGATTGTGATACTCTTTATATTTTTAGGTTTTTGAGAGATATTTATCAAAAAAAATTATCAGTTT
Source organism: Viscum album (assembly GCA_963277665.1). Classification (NCBI taxonomy): domain Eukaryota; kingdom Viridiplantae; phylum Streptophyta; class Magnoliopsida; order Santalales; family Viscaceae; genus Viscum; species Viscum album. The sequence goes on along the minus strand of OY728123.1, from coordinate 118,513,989 downwards.
TGAATTAGAACTAAATTATATATCAATTTTGATGGTCAGAAAGAGTTTATTATCGAGAGTTTTAAGGTGATTTTTTTTAGTTTCCATCATATATTTTTGATGTTCAAGGATGAGGTACCTTATTGTGGTCAAATTTTCATACAAAAATAGACTTTACTAAGAAATTTTTAGTGACTTGTTTTATGGTTTGTATTTTGGACCAAGAGATTTTTTTATTTTTCTTGACTATGATTAGTGAGCCATCAGTTCATGTGTATAAACTATGGTACATCATGACATAGATGTTCTTGGTGATTTATAATTGGATGAATCTTGATGAAGATTGTAATATATAACATGGTAAGTATAGATGGAGACCAGTAAAATTTGAGATTTGATATCTTGTGTTCATGATGGCATATCCACATCGAGAAATTTTTCCCCAGAGTATTGGGGATTTTGTTGTGTTAAATCATGTGGGAGTCCTCACATATCAGATAGAGCATCACCACAGATTATTTGACGTCATAATGTCTTATATGTGTCATATCTTTTCTACTATCATCATGATGAATCTCATGTAATGTTTTTGGCTGAGATCAATGTTTATGAGGATTCGACCATTGAAGAGTGGTATATATAAATTCTAGACCACCAAGAGGAGGTTTTGTGTTGGCATTATTTTCCCCTTGTTAATGTCTTGTCGTGATTTTTTTTGAGATGTTCATATGGGAATTTGAGTTTTTTTGAATATTCCCAATATATTGGTTTTTTATAGTATGAAAATTTATTGTAATGATTCATATTTTGTGGCTGTTGAATTTTATTATTAATTTGATATGGTTTTATCTTCTATGATACCTTATTTTATTTATCTAGGCCGAGAGGTATATCACCATGAATTTTTATGGGATTTTTTATTGGAACATTGTATCATTATTTCAAGGATTAATACTTATTTCTATATGTGATGTTGTGGTCCTCACATCATGGTGTTATTCTTAAGTGGAATCTTCTGGTGTTGATGTTTGAATGATCCAGCTGGGTTTCTATTTTTCAGGATTTGGATGATTTTTTTTGGGTAAGAATTTTATGAGAGTTTAATAATCAATTGTTTTGAAATCTCATGCCATTTATATATGTTTTCCTACGGAATGGAGTGGTCGGGGGGGGGGGGGGGGTAATGGTTTTAAAATATTTATAAGACAAAATAATTTCAATGGGAACCCAACACATGGAGGTGATATTGGTAAAATCCACCTTTTCTTATTCATGTGTTGTTTAAACACCAAAACCAAGACAGCATATTTGAATGTAAATTTTGAGACCATTTAGCCTAATTTTTCAACTCTATTTGAAATTTCAAATGAATACAACCATTATGGGAATAATACATAATGTTGAACCATTAAGGCCATAATTTCTAGAATAAATAAAATGGAAATGTCTTACTAAGACCTTTTGTATTATTTAGAAAAATGATAATGACATAGATATATTAAAATTTTCATAAAGGATTTTGTTTTTTGTGGACATGTTGAATTATGAATATGAAATTACTCAACAAATTGTGAATGTTTTGGTGGGTTTAAGGATATATTTTAATGGATTTAAATATTTTTTTTATTTATTATATCTAATTTGTTTTTTTTAATTTGATTTCAAACTCTCTTAAATACTTCGACTTCAATTAGTATTTAGTCTGTTTCTTCCTCTATTAATGAATCCTTAGGCCTCCTATGATAATTAGATTATTTTTTAGATACTCTAATGACCCTATAGATTGGTGGAGATATATCTCTATTTTGTGAAATTTTGATAAATGTTTTTCAACTGAGGATTTCATTACACACCCTTTCCCTTATTTGTCTCAGTTACATGTGTATTCAAAATCATAATGTGATGAATTATGTTTTTTTCTATGTTATAATTAAATAATAATTACCTTTTCATTAATGAAAATGTTTGTATATTTATCACTTGAAACCCCTATTTTTGGGTTCCAATTTGTAATTATTAATTGTATAATTGTTTTAGGTTCCTCTTATAATTCCTTTTGAGTATTATTTTTCCTTATGTTTTTGGTTTCTCTTCAGGGATTCATTATTTTTTTAAGAAATATATATTCAAATCACGGATGGGTAATTATTATATCTTGTTATTTTATTGGAAATCAAACTATTACCATTTTTTAAGCTCTTTCGGTGATGGATGAATTAAAATTAATAAATATAAAATGGTAATAGTGAATTTTCATGGTTTTATTTGTAACAATCACATGTGAATATATTATAATTCTATTTTGCCTCATAATTTTAAAAAAAAGTGTGCAACCTATATTTACATATGGTCATAAATTATTTTTTTTATTATAAATGTTTAATAAATTTTAGTGTTGTATTTTTTTTGGATGAATAATTAAAGAGGTGTATTTAAAAAAAATCATTCCAATGTAATTATGAGAATCAATTCCATTGATTACACTTTTTTAAGTGATATCATCTGTCATGACCCATCCCCCAGGGCCTGTGCCGTGAGTACCCCAAGCCCTCCTTCTATAGGACTGGGGCAAGCGACTAGCACTAGAAAGGCTTATCTATGAAATGGGAAGTCATTGCCTTTAAACATGTACAAAATCATAGTGTATTATGCAAAAAAGGGAAACCACTCAGACTAGAATTCAACAAAATCAACTATGAAGTAAACTGTTATCGTAATGAGTGCCGAATGTAACGGGGCTGGAATACTACTCCAACTGGAAAAGTACAAGTACAACTGGAAAGTACAAAACAAATTAAAGGTTAAACAACACTCTTAGAACGACCACTATAGATCCTACCATAAGGGTAGGTACAGATCACACCCCCAATACTCCACCTCCTCTCGTCTCCTCCATGTCACGTCACACAGAATGTCCACCTCCGTGCACCATCCAGTCCTGGATCCCTAAGCCGTGATCAGTGTTATACGTCATCTGCAAAACAAACAACAACGTGCTGGTGAAGCCCGTACCGAGGTGAGTATAACGATAGTCAGTAGGGTCCTCGGAACCGCGAAGGTCTCTTAGAGTTCCATAATGAAAAACCATAAGGAATGAAGAAAAAGTACACAACACAAGTCAGATCACACCAAGTATCACATTAGGTCAAGGATAATAGGGTTATTAGATCATCGAACGCATCGGATGCTGGAGAACTCATCATCTATCGAGTACAGTGGGCCTGACGGGTCAAACAGATCTTCTTCCCTCTAAACGTGAACTGTTGTGGTACCCATCCTTGATGGGTACCGTGGGCATGCTGGGTCACATAGAGGCACTTCCCACCGTGGGAATGCCATGTCACACAAAGCTGCTTCCCACCTTGGCTGAATATAGTTACTCCTCCTATCGAGTACCATGGGTATTCCGAGTCACACAGATCCACTCCCCACCGCGGGCCGGCTGGTTCACACAGAGCCTCTTCCAATAGGGTGAATCGTCATGTAGTTTTCAGGTCTCAACCAACCGCATGGTTCCACATGTAGTCTGCTTGGGAGAACTGCTTCTCAAGACACTCTATGTGTCATGACATCCATGAAAGTCACCATAATATATATTCTAGTGTAGAATATGTAGCATATCCAGTCAAAAATATCGAACTCCTCAGCTGCTGGTGAACTCCTCCTCAATCAAGAATAGTGGGCCTGTCGAGTCACACATAGCCACTACCCACTAACCTTTAACTAATGTGGTAATCATCCCATATGGGTACTATTGGTATATTGGGTCCCACAGATCTGATTCCCATTGTGGTCCTACTAAGTCACAAAGAGACGCTTCCCACCTTGGCCATCGTCAACCAGTTTTCAGGTCTCAGCCAACTGCAGGATTCTATACATATCCCGCATGGGAGAAACGATCCTCAATCCATTATTCATATTAAAACTAGTACTAAGTCTCACAAGGAAGTAACCCGATGATCCTTCCTGTCATAAGGGTTCCCATGAAATAGACGACATGCTAATTAGATGCTCGGTCACTGAATTACTAGCATTTCAGTGCTGAGGGACTGGTTGGATTTGGGTGTGATCCAACCCAGCCGTACTCCATGTTTCTCCATAACTCTCATGGATTAGGTCAAAAGGACCGTATCACTACAAGGCTCCCAACTACATAGAATGTTTGTCAAATGGACATCTGGTTCCCTAGAAAAGTCCCTATAAGTGTTTTTAGGTGGTATTGGGTCCGGTTCTGGTCCGCCTCGGTCAGACCGACCCGTCCTGATTCGGCCTAGGCCGACCTGAGCCGATCTGGCTGGCTCAGCTAGTCTAGGGTATGACCCCACCAGGGTCAACCTAGTCTTCCAGGGCTGGCCCGTCCTGCCTGAGCTGCGGGTCAGGCCGTTGGGCCGCAGGTCGGCCCGTTGAGCGGCGAGTCGGTCCACTGGATGGACCCGGCTGTGCCACCCGCCTGGCGGCGTGGGCTACTCGGATTACCCGGATGCGGCGTGTCAGCATCAGGATGACGTGGAACTGGTACAGGTCATCATTTCTACCCATCGTGTTGACACCAATGCGGTGACACGAGGCACCGTGGGTCCGATGTTCCGTGGTCAACGAGCCACAACATTTCCGCCAGGCACGTCACTAGTGCGCACCCCAACCACCGGCCACCGGTCGACTTGGATACCCCTTGCGCCCACCGCAGCCAATGATGAAAATGGTCTTGCTACCGCGTGGGTGCACCATTAGTGTAGTGCCCCACCACCGCTCCACCGGCTTCGTCATGGTCGGTCGTCTTTCCAACTGACCTCTCCTTCGGTTGCCACGACTGATGAGCTGTGTCCCTCCTTGATCATCAGCAACACACCACACCTCCTCCACAGTAGGCCGGTGCCATATGCTCTGATGACTGTCGTGGCTTTGTGCCACATCCTCTTCTTCTGGCATGCATCGATGTGCTATCTACCACGTAGCTGATCGGTGTCGTCGGGTTCTCTGTATTCCATGGAGGCATAATGATGTTACAAATATAGCGGTGGGTATGGGCTGGGTTCGTTAGGCCTGCGCCCTCAGCGTTACCATGTAATATGAGGGGGTTATGGGTTTAATAACCATTGAATTATGAAACCAGATAAACCCCACAAAATTCCCTGCAACGACCTCCTGCAATGATGAATGTATCATGGGTCACCCCATTAGTCGGTTGTCCCGCGTTCATCATGCTATTCGAGAATGGGGAAGAAGAAATCAATTAAAATCATAAATGAATAAACACCATACCTCAAATTTGTGGGAGTACATCTGAATTTGAGGAAATGTTGTTGTTCTTCATCCACGCAACATGCCTCCAATGACATCACACTATCATCATTATTTGGTTTGTGGTTTGGGGTCTCTCGTCACCGCCTATTGGAACCAGATCCATCCTCCCAGTGTTGGGAATCGTGGAACTTAAAAATATCATTGTCTCTTGGTGAAGTCGTGCCAATTCCCCCCCCCCAAGCTCCATATAAATAGTAGAGGGGGAGGGTAAGTAACGATCATCGAATTTATGATGCTTCATTTAATAGGAACCTTACTAAATTCCAATGACATTGTTACATAGTATTTGAAGGGTCAATCCTTTTAAGGGATTGACTTTCCATTGGTCCCACACTACCACTTTTCCGTTGGTGGAAAAGAAATAAAAGAGTAATATTATTTTAGTTCATTTCCATTTAAAAGTCACAAAAAATAACAACTTCTCCAGACCTACTAAAGTCAAAGTAACGCCTCCCATAACAGAATCATAGCACTACAGATTCAAAGGTGCGCTCAGATTTTTAATCCAAGAACCTGTTCAAATGATTGAAAATGCCACTCGTGCAGTTACTAAACATACCCGAAAAAATTTCGGAAAATTAATAATAGTCACCCTCAACCCGCTCCAGTCGAGGTTAGGCTCTTCCTAAGTGAAACACGCCCCATAAAACCTAACGATACTCTCGGATTTCGAATCAGATATATCATATAAATGTTATGTATTTTACAATAATATATTTGTCATTAAATTATTTTATTTATGGCCAAAAACTAACATTCACTGGTTGCCCGCGCTGGCCAATGTTTGAATATTTGTAAAGAAATCATACCTGCACAAGTTCAGCAGTGGTCTCAGATTTTTAATCAGAGTTACCATTTGTGAGTTATAAGCATTTGAAAAATAAAATAATTTATTTAATTATTTTATTTACGGTTCATCCATTTTTGGGTTTTCTCACAGGAGGTCTGCGCTGACTAAACATATATTGCGCCTTGGTTAAGCATGCCATCCTAAATGCAATAGTGCCTTAGATTTTTAATCTAGGAAACCGTTTAAGAGTTAATCCAGTTTTTTTTAGGAAAAATGCATACCCGCGATATTTAATGTTTGAAAATACTTTGACATATCAATCCAGGAACCTCGGGCCTCAGAATCAAGCACCGTCATATTTCATGGTCTCAAAGTAATTCCATATAATAAACAAAAATTATATGGAAATTCTAGGACAATAAATTCTCCCCAACTTAGGGCTTTATGTCCCCTAATGCCAAAAAATTGACTAAGGAAACAAATGGGGGTACTTAGCCTGAATCTCTACCTCCAACTCCAATGTGATATCCTGGAGGATCTTGTGAAGCCAGTGAATGCGAACCCGAGGTATTGACCCCCCACGAAGGACCCACTTCTGACAATCCTCAATCTATAATGGAACCTCTGAAAACGTCACCCCATCGTCTAAGTCAACGTCGCCATGGTCGATGACGTGAGATGGGACGTGCACGTATATCCTCATATGGGATACATGGAAGACGTCTTGCACCTTATCCAACCGTGGTGGAAGTGCCATGCGATATGCCACGTCACCTATCCTTTGATGTATCAGAAAAGGACCAATAAAACCGAGTGATAACATTCCGCCTCATCCAAATCTCCATAGTCCCTGACATTGAGAGACTCACAAGAATACATGGTCCCCCTCATGGAAATCCAGAGGTCTCTGTCTCCTATCAACATAAAACTTCTTCCGGCATTGTGCAGCCTTCACTTCATGAAAAGTTAGGCATCATGATACGACTCTGCAAATACTTTCTTCATCCTTGGCCACCAGTACTGATGTCAGAGGTCCTGGTACATCTTCACCACACATGTATGTATCTCCAGAGGGGACATATGGAGATCCCTCAAAACTTCCTCAAGTAGAACTCCCAGTACCATAGTACATCCTCTGAAAAGGATGGTGTGCTCCCCACCATCAAAAAATCCATCTGGTGCATGTCCTGTGGATATTTGAACAAGTCAAGACTTGCAGTCAGTGTCCCCAAGCTATGCCTCCCTGACATGCAGAAGGATTTGCGGAGTGACTGTCAGATACTGAAGATAAAATTCTCCATCTCGATCCACATAGGATATCCACAATGTGACTAGCTACTCCGTTGCCCGACTCAAAAACTATATACTAGATCTTTTGCTGAGTGCATCTGCCACTACGTTCCCCTTCCCAAGAGTAAAATATATATCAAATTCATAGTCCTGGAGGAACTCTAGCCATTGACACTATATGATGTTCATGTATTTCTAAGAGAAGATATGCCTAAGACTCTTTTGATCATAATAGATTGTAAAAAGTTCACCCCTCATGTAGTTCCACCACATCTTTAGAGAAAAGACCACTACTGCTAACTCTAAGACATGGGTAACATAGTTCTACCCATTGTCTCTGTCTCAACTTCTGAAAGGTCTGCTGACACTTCTATTTCCATAGTAAAGGGTCCCCTTTTTTCATCAAAGATTACAAGGGTGTCACTCCACTGTAGATGTCTGGTACAGATCTTTTGTAGTACCTATCCAAAGCAGAGGTCCCTCTCCCTTTAGGGATTTAATCCTATGAACATATTTTAAAAAATGTCCCCATGCTCTGCCACTCCTATTTGGAACTTAAAACTCAAAACACCTACTTCCGTGAGGGTAAGTCTGGCCAACTCAAGAGTGATCGGCTGCACCCTCCTATGCATGAGTTTATCCCGTGCTGTCTGGGTTTCCTTTTTTCCCGACCAAGGAAAACCCCATTCCCACTTTGTAAATAAACCCAACCTTTTGTTCTAATAATGTCCATCTGAGTATGAACTGTGGATTCTCATTCCATACCCAAACTAATGTTGTAAGGCCTCAACGCTACCACCAGGTGGTTACAATAGAAACTCTCACCTCAATGGTCTGATAACACTGTCAGCGTAAGCGGGATAATCGAGTCTCCTCCCAATGGTATCTCCAGACGGGAGGGTCAAGTCAACAGTTTAACCTAAAACTCTATGACATGGACAAGAATCATGGAATGAAGGAATGATCGGTACCTATGTCTATTGATACAAAAACTAGTAGTAGACACATACCCTATCTCTAATCATTCCTGGAGTCCTTAAGTCGCACTCCTAGATCTCATGTATCTACTCCCTTACCCTGCCCTCTAACTCCTTAATCCTTGTGTGGACCACATTGTGGTGGTGGTTTTAACATGTCGAAAAATAAACCACCCCATGTTGCTCTCATAACTAAACTTCCACTTATTATGCCCTACTGATTCATCTCTCCCTATCACTTACACATCTCGAAACATTTTACATGCCCATGTCTCCGAGACTGCGTTCAGTTTCCTACTTTCATACTGCTAACATTCACTGGCTGTATTCGCTCAACCAAAAACCATTCAACCTCAAAGCTTATCTCTATCACCCTAACATATGTAGGAATTCATGGAGGATTAGTTCTGGCTTGGATGTCCCTAAAAACACCTCTTTTAGAGGTACAATCCCTAAATCACTAATCATAGTGTATTAATCCAGTTCCTAGGATTGTCGGTATGCCTCCATGAATACTCAGCTACTAACATGTCATCCTGCCGAAGCTGTAGAATTTCTTGGTAACTCTCTTACACCTAGTCAAGCCAGTCCTTATCCAACCGTTATTCAAGATCACCTCGGAACATGAGGGGAATATGATGCTAAAACACGTTTAAATAAATAACCCTTCATGTGTCCTCTACTGGTACCGTCGGTTGTCACAGCTGACCAACATGTAGTGATATATCTGACATACTACCCACCAGTACTTTCTTGAGAAATGCTCCACATATCAAAGCTTCATAACAAAGCGGAACAACCTCATGGTCACTCAATGGAAAAGACAAGATGCTAAGATTACAATATTCTTTATTGGTGTCTCAACTAGGCAGAAAAATCTAGACACATCCTCCATCTAGTCCTCAGCCGCTTGGGGGTCAGTCTCTCCTCAGAACCTCAGAGGCCTATACTCCGGAAACTCATGCAATGCGCTAAGTTGGTGTGCACCCTCTACGGGTGGGGAGTGTGGAAAAGACTACCCAATGGGTTGGGGTGCTACTGGTATAACACCCAAAGTTGCTAACGCTAAAGGAGGGTCTTACACCGAGGCCTCATCACTCGGTGGGCCTTCATTGTGTACTCTCTCATGAATCCTAGATGGCTATATATGAGGTGACTTCCTAGTATGAAACAGGTGTGCCAAAGTCAGATTATTATACCTGGTGAGATGACTCCAGTGATCATAAAAGAAAACTTCCCCAAACACATGCAATAAGTGATCCTGTGTGGTGAGTCAGAAATCAGAATTCAGGGTCCTGGTGTATGGATATGTCGGTCACCACACCAACACTGGACTCCCCAAACTGAAAACAACACTCGCAACACTAAACACTATTTCCAAAAAGAAAATATCAGAGTCTTATTTCTTTAGTAGAATGGAACAACCGTGATACCACTTTGTCATGAACCGTCCCCTAGGGCCTGTGCAGTGACTACCCCAAGCCCGCCTTTCATAGGTCAGGGCTGGAAACTAGCACATGAAAGGAATATCCCTAAAACGGTAGGGAATTTTCTTAAAACCTGTCCAAAATCATAGTGTTTAATGCTACAAGGTGAACCACTCAAACCATAATGCAACAAAAGTAACTGTGATGTAAACTTATGTAGTAATAAATACAGAAAGTAAGGGGGGAATAATACAATCCCAACAGGAAAAGTACAAGAAAAATTGAAAAGTACAAAAAACTGAAAGTTGAAAAGAATATCCTAGATCATCTGCTGCATATCCAACCTAAAGGGTACATACAGATCACCTCCACAGTACTCCACATCCGCCCATCCTGTCCGCATTATGTCTTACCGAATTTCCTCCTCCGAGCCCTGTCTAGTCCTGGCTCCCTCATCCCCGATCAAGGTTGTACTTCATCTGCACAAGAATCAACAAAGTGCGGGCAAAGATAGTGTAGGGGTGAGTATAATGATACTCAGTAAGGACCTCAAGACCCCTAAGGTCTCCTAGAGTTCCATAAAGAAAAACTACATGCCATGAAGCAAAAATACACAACATAATTAATATCACACCAGGTATCACTTCAGGTCAAGTATAAAAGGGTTATCACATTATCAAACTCCTCATCTACTGGAAAACACCTAATATAAAAAGTATAGTGGGCCTACCATGTCACAGAGAGCTACTTCCCACTAAGCTTGATCTGTTGGGGTACCCATCCCATATGGGTACCTTGGGAATGCCGGCTCACACAGAGCCGCGTCCCAACATGGACGTGTTGGCTCACAAAGAACTGCTTCCCATGTTGGCCGAACTGAGGTATTTCTCCTATCGAGTACCATGGGTCTACTGAGTCACACAGAGCTGCTACGCACCAAGGGCATGTTGTGTCACACAGAGCAGCCTCACACTGGGCCAGTCGTCAAGCAGTCTTCATGTCTTAGCCAACCGCAGGGTTCACTACATAGTCTGCTTAAGATAACTTCTCCTCATGCAACTATCTACATATTTATATCCATGTAAATAACTATAGTATAGAATCTTGGGTAGAATTCGTTTCTTCGTCAGTCACAATCCTCATACTCCTTAGCTTCTGGAGAACTCATCCTATATCGAGTAATGTGGGCCAGCCGGGCCACATAGATCTACTTCTCACTGATGAAGAACTATTGTGGTACCATCCATGATGGGTACCGTGGGAACACTGGGTTTCATTGATCCATTTCCCATCATGGGAATTCTTGGTCACACAGATCCCCTTCCCACCTTGGCCATCGTCAAGTAGTTTTCTGGTCTCAGTCAGCTGTAGTGTTCTGTACATAGAGAGCTTGGGAGAACCAATTATCAAGAAATAGGTCATATTACAACTGGTATGAAGTCTCAAATGTAAGTAACGCTATGATCTTTCATGTCATAAGAGTTCAAACACAACAGACAGCGTGCTGATCGGACGCTCGATCTATGCATTATTGTCATTTCAGTGTCATGGGCCCGGTTGGATTCGGGTGTGATCCGACCTGGTTGTACTTCATGTTTCCCCAAAACACTCCTAGAGTAAGTCAAAAGGACCTTCTCACTGCAAAGATCCTAACACCATAGATGGTTTGTCAATTGGACATCTGGGTCTCAAGATAAGGCCCTTTATGTGTTGCTGGGTGGTACTAGGTTTGTGTCCGGTTGGCCTCAGTCAGACCGGCTTGACACGGGTCGATATGGGTTGATTCGGCCTATCTAGGGTATGACCCAACCCATGTTAACATGGCCTGTTGGCTTTCCCATCCTGGCTGAGCAGCAGGATAGGTCGCAGGTCCACGGGTTGGCCCGCTGAGCAACTGGTCGGTCTGCTGGACCGACCCGACGGTGCCACCCACATTGTTCTACGGGACGCCATGGATACCCAGACGTGTTGTGTCTGAGTAGGGTGGATGTGGAATGGGCCCACATTAGCGGGACAACTCGATGAGGTTGATCCCAAAATGAATCCATGTGGCGATGCAGGTCCCTCGTGCCGCGACCGACGTGTGCTCAACTTAGCCACTGGGTGCGCCGCTGCCGCATGCCCCATCCACAAGCTATCGGTCGATCCGGTGGCCCCATGCTCCCACCACGACCAATGCTTGTCGTGGTCTTGCTGCCATGTGGGTGTGCTACCATGGTCATGCCCCAGCTCCGCTTTTCCAACTCCATCGTGGATGGTCGACATTTTGGCCGGCTTTCCAGCTAACATATCCTCCAGTCGCCACCACTGATGAGCCACGACCCTCCTTGTTCATCGGCAGCACGTGCCAGCACACCACACCTTCTCCATGGAATGTCGGAGCTTTCCGCTCCAACAACCCCCGCAACTTTGTTCCACGACTTCCTCTTATGGTGTGCATCAACACGCTATTCACCTCGTAGCTGATCGGTGTCGTCGTAATGTCGGTATTCCATGGATGCACAAGGGTGTAACAAATATAGCGAAGGGTTTGGGCCAGTTTCATTTGGTCCATGCCTTCCGCGTTAGCTCGTAACATGAGGGGGGTAAATGGTTTAATAACAATTTAATTAAACAACATGATAAACCCCACAAGATTCCTTGCAACGACCTTCCGCAAAGACTAATGAATCTCCGGTCAACCAGTTACTCAGTTGACATGTGTTCTTTGTGTTATTCAAGAACGTGAAGATAAAATATATTAAAATCATAAACGAATAAACCCCCTACCTCATGTTTTGTTGAAGAGAGTCTACTTTTGAGGAAGTTTCAGAATTTTTTATGCATGAAACAAGCCTCCAACGACTCCGCTCGATCGTCGTTCTTTGGTTCGAGGTTCGGTGTCGCTCCTCACCGCCCACTAGAACCGGCTCTGTCCTCCAATTGTTGGGCGTCACAAAACTTAACATGAGCTTCATCGCATGGTAAAGCTGTGAAAATTCATCTCCGAAGATCTATATAAATAAGAGAGGGGATGGTAATTAATGGTCGTGGAATTTATTATGGATCATTTAATAGTAACCTTCCTAAATTCCAACGACATTGTTACATAGGTTTTGAAGGGTCAAGCCATTTAATGGCTACACTCACCACTGGTCCGACACTACCCAATTTCTATTGGTGGAAAGGAAATTAAATAGTGAGATTATTTTAATTTATTTCCTTTTAAAAGTCACAAAAAATAACTTCTTCTCCGAACCTACTGTGGTTAAAGATAAGCCTCCCTTAAGGGAATCTCAATGCTACAGATTCAACGGTGCCCTCGGTTTTTTAATCCACGAATTGGATAAAAAGTTATAAAACGCCGATCGTGTGTTTAATGAATATATCCAAAAGGTTTGAAAAATAATAATAGTCACCCTCGACCCGCTCCGGTCGCGGTCAGGCTCTGCCTATGTTAAAAACGCCCCAACAAACCCAACGGTACTCTCAGACTTCCTATCCAAGTTACCATTTAAAATTTATGGATTTACAATAAAATAATTTTCACTTAATTATTTTATTTACGGCTCAAAACTAACTATCACTAGTGGATTGCGTCGAACAATGTTATTATCGGCCTAAAGAAAGCATACACTCACAAGTTTAGTAATTGTCTCAGATTTTTAAAATGAGTTATCATTTGTCAGTTTTAACCACATGACAAATAAAATAATTTATGTAATTATTTTATTTACAGTTATTCCATTCATGGGTTTTCTCATAGGAGTCCTACGTTGACTAACCTTAAGTCGCCCCTCCAGTAAACCCGCCATCCTGAATGCAATAGTGCCCTTGGATTTTTAATCTGGGAATCCGTTGAAAAGTTATTCCGATTTTTTAGGAAAACTACTTACACACACTATTTAAAGTTTAACAAAACTTAGATGGGCAATTCCAGGCTCTCTGGGCCTTAGAATCACGCGCCGTCAGATTTCACAGTCTCAAAATAATTCCATATAATAAAAAAATCATACAGAATTTCCAGGACATTACATCCTCCCCACCTTAGGGATTTACGTCCTCGAAAGCCAAAACATTAAATAAGGAAAACAATGTGGGTTCTAAGCACGAATCTCAGCCTCCCGCTCCAATTTCCTCTCCTAAAGGTTCACGTGCTTCTAGCGAATGCGCACCAGAGGTATCGACCACCCAGGGTTATTATATCCTATTATAGATGGTTCTTACCTTTCCCATATATTATTTTATAGACTCGATTTGGTTTTTATCTAAAATACATGTACCAGTGAAAATTTTATACTACTTATTAAAATATGTATTTCTTGTTTCATCTGTATTGGCCTTAGATATAATACACAACATACGAGTAGTGGTTTCACAATGAAGCAACATGTCTACTATCTTGTTATGTTAATGGGATAATGAGATTATGAATCCAAAGGGTTGCAACCACCTAAAATTTTTATGAAATGGATTTCTAAATAAATTAATTTTTAATAGCATAGGTCACGCATAATTTAAAATTTAGAATAAATGAAAAATATTATATACTAATTATAAACAAGTAAATTTATTGGATTTAATAAATATGATTATATAAATTATGAAATACATATATGGTATAAGAAAATATTAATTTTTTTGTATGTTTATTGAAAAAAATCTAACAATTTTTATTATGTCACTTCATTATTTAGAAAATTTAGTTTTGTTAAAGAATTATTTTATTGGTTTTTATGAATAAAAATTACAGTTAATTATTAGAACAATTATAAAATCATTTTGATAAAATGTATAATTTTTTTTGGAAACCTTTATATATAAATTATTATGTGGTCTCATATTTTCAACATTCTAAAAAGGATAATTTTTTTGTGAATACTAATAAATAATGTTTTTATAAAATACAGTATGTTTTATGATATCATCATTACATAATTATGATATAAATTTTTCTTTAAAAATATTTATGACTGGTGAATGACATTGAAATAAAAATATCAAAAAAATGAAATATAATGTCAAAAATATTTTTAATATCATGACAAGTATGAAAAAAAATTAGTGCCGACAGACAGTCGAAGGACCGCCCAGGTAGAGGCATAGATTTGATCATGGAGGTCTATAGGGAGTAAGAGGACATGGTAGAGCAGCTTGTCATGCAGTAGGCGGTGGGCGACGATTCGAGGTGTTACCACCACCACCACCAGGAGCTCTACCCTAACCGCATGGAGTAGGTGGACAGGGGAGAGCTCATCTCTAGGCAGCATTGGATTATGATCATGGAACTCTAGAAATGATTCGAGGTATGATCTGTGTCTACTCCACCTTAGCTATATTTCTTATAGACACATGTGCCAGTCACTCTTTCATTGCCACTGCCCTCGTTCTGATCTTGAAGATTCTGACGGAGCTGTTGGCTTGATCCATACGACTAGAGACTCCTAAGATAGAAGACTCAATGATTATGCACTAGTTCCAGTAGTGTGAACTTACTCTAGGAGGTGAGAGATTTTGTTGGGATATCCTCATATCGATGTTAAGGCCTTACGATGTCATCATGGGTATGGACTGGTTATCTACATTCCATGCTCAGATCGACTGTATTAGGTGCAAAGTGTGGTGTGTCCGCATGGATGGGACAAGATTTCCCTTCATAGGTAAGAAGGGAGCCTTTGTAGTACATGACGGACTTACTCGGAGGAGGGTGCATCCGATCACTGATCAGATTGCCTGCCTTACCCTTGAAGTAGTTTATGAGGAGAGTCCAAGCTATCCTTTAGTGGTGTACCAGTATGTGAATGTTTTCACTGACGATGTTCTAGGACTATCTCCTCTTAGAGAGGTGGACTTATACATTGACCTATACCACGGGACGACACCGATATCTACTCCAGCATATCGAATGGCTCCTGTTGACCTTTGTGATCTACAGGTACAGTTGGAGGACTTATAGGGGAAGGGATTCATCTGACCCAATGTTTCTCCCTCGACAGCCCCGATTTTGTTCACCATGAAGGAGGATGGTAGCATGAGGATTTGTGTCCACTACCATTTCCTGAACCAGGTGACCGGGATGAACATGTACACACTCCCAGGGATTGACGACCTCTTTGACCAGCTGAAGGGATCATGGTGGTTCTCGAAGATAGAACTCATATCAGGCTATCACCACCTTAGAGTTCGAGATGGGGATGTATAGAAGAAGTCCTTCAAGTGTCTGTACAACCACAAAGGGTTCCTGGTTATGCCATTCGGCGTAACCAATTCTCCCGTAGTGTTCATGGGACTCATGAAAAAGATCATCCAGCATTAACTCGATCGTTTTGACGTAGTCTTCATTGTCGACATTATGATATACTTGAATACTGAGAAAGTGAAGGCCTAAGACTTCTGGGTAGTACTGGACACACTCTTAGATAACTATATTTATGGTAATCTCTCGAAGTACTAGTTCTGGATCCGAGAGGTTCAATTTTTGGGACATGACATCTGAGAGGCTAGAGTTGTAGTGGATCCAACAAAGATTGAGGTAGTACTTTCTTAGGAGCCACCCAGGTGTGTGATGGAGGTATGGATTTTTCTGGGTTTGGCTAGGTATTACAAGAGGTTCCTACCAGACTTCTCTCAGAGTTTCAGCACCACGGTCACCCTTGACGATGATGGGGAAACCCTTCATGTGGTCGAAGAGATGCTAGAAAAGCTTTTTGGAGATGAGGCAGATACTGAATAGTACACCCATATTAAACCCTCCAGAGGAAGGCATAGTGTATGTAGTCTACTACGACGCATTAGGGACCAGACTCAGGTGTGTCCTGATGTAGGAGTGAGCAGTGATCGCATATGGTTCTCTTCAGCTGAGACAGCATGAGCAGAACTATGCTACCCATGACCTATATATAGCAGCAGTGGTCTTCGCCTTGAAGATGTGGCCACACTATCTGATGGGCGAGCATTTTACCATGTACTTTGATCAAAATATTCCCAGGTATATCTTCTCTCAGAATGACCTGAACCTGAGACAACGACGTTGTCTTGAGTTCCTCTAAGACTATGATTGGAGATAGTGTATATTCCTGGTAAAAGGATCATTGGTGAAGATGTAGTCAGAAGGAGGTCTGGTATACAGCCTCTAGGAGAGGCGATAGAGGAGCATGATACTTTACAGATATCCTTTGTGGATAAAGACAAATTATCCTTCCTCCGGTCTCTAACAGTCACTCCCCCACTTCTTCAATGAATCGGGGAGGCACAACATGGATACGCTGACTGTGAGACATGACGTGCTCAGATATCCACAGGGTAGGCACCTGATGGATTTTCTAAAGGTGGGGAGCTTGTCATCCTCTATAGAGGACGTACCTTAGTAAAAGTTTAACTTTAAGAAGATGTTTTAAGGGAGTTCCACACTTCCCCTATATCATTACATCCAGGAGTTGAGATGATGTAATAGGACCTTCGATGATAGCACTAGAGGCTAGGTATGAAGAAGGCAGTAGCAGATTTTGTCTCTCAATGCCTCACTTGTCAGCACGTGTAGGAAGAGCACCAGGTAGCAGCAGGGCTAGTTCAGCCTTTAGAGGTCCCAGTGTGGAAGTGGGATGGGATATCCAGGGACTTTGTGGTGGGTATTCCATGTACATCTAGGGGACACGACTCGATTTGGGTGATCATTGATGACTCACCAAGTCAGCCCACTTCCTACCGATCAGAGATTAGGGATCAGTAGAGAGCATGGGATGCCTCTATGTGTAGGAGATTGTGTAGACACATGGAGTATCTTCATCTATTGTCTCCGATCATGAAACATGCTTTACTCCCCAGTTATGGAAGGGGTTGTAGGAAGCATTCTAGATGCAACTTTGTCTAAGCACCACATTCCATCCATAGAAGGATGGCTAGACTAAGTGTACCATTCAGACCCTCAAGGGCTTGCTGCGTCCTTGTGTCCTCGATTCGGTCACAACTGGGAGGATCACTTACCTTTGATGGAGTTTTCCTACAATAGCAGCTATCATTCCACC
This sequence comes from Viscum album, assembly GCA_963277665.1. NCBI lineage: Eukaryota > Viridiplantae > Streptophyta > Magnoliopsida > Santalales > Viscaceae > Viscum > Viscum album. The sequence goes on along the minus strand of OY728123.1, from coordinate 118,496,219 downwards.
ATAGGGATGGTCCTTTTTTAGGAATTGTATGGGAGACCTTGCAGGTCACCATTGTGATGCACACAACCAGGGGAGTCAGCACTGGTGGGACCATAGATGGTATGGGCTACCACAGAGAAGGTGCATATAATCCAAGAGATGATGAAGAGTGCACAGAGTAGGCAGATTTCATATTCTGATAAGAGACGGAGCCCTCTGGAGTTCGAGGATGGAGACCACATCTTTATATAGGTCTCACCCCGATGAGGTATATGGATATTTGAATGAAGTGGAAAGTTATCTCTACAATTCATCGGACCTTTTCAGGTCCTCAGCAAAGTAGGTGAGGTGGCTTACCACTTGACTCTTCCACCTCAGTTTCACCTGGGGCACAACATCTTCCACATATCTCTGCTGAGGAGATACATGCATGACCCTTCCCACATCATCGACCATGGAGAGTTGGATGTCGACGATGGGGAGACTTTTATAGAGGTCCCAGTGGAGATTGAAGATCTACAAGAGCGGGTCCTACGTGGATGGTCGATACCTCTATTTCGCATTCGCTGGTAGTATAGGAACCTCCAGGAGAGCACATGGGAGTGGGAGGCTCAGATGCATTCTCAGTACCCCCATTTGTTCCTATAGTTCACATTGTTTCTTATGGGGACAAAAATCTCTAAGGTGGGGAGAATGTGAAGACACGGAATTTCCGTGGAATTTTTTTTCATAAATACTTGGGAACATTACAAGTCCGTGAAAACTGACGGCGTGTTATTCCGAGGGCCAGTTTTCCCGGAAGAAATTTTCTATGTTTTGTTCAGGTACGTTCAGTAAACGTACGAGTGGGTTTTTTTAAATTTTGAACCGGTGTTCGGAATAGAAATCTGAGGGTATCGTTGAACTCGCAGCGCCAGTATTCACTTATGAAGACTTCCACTTCGACGGTAGTGAGTCGAGGATAGAAGTTAGTTTTTGGGTTTTCGTAAAAAAATTATATCAAAATAATGTTCCCTATATTTTATTTTATTTAAGCCGTTGTTTGGTGTGTGGTAGTTAAAATTGCTTCATCGAGGTTTTTGGTGGACCACTGCACCTTATCCTCCCATGAGAGGTTATTATGGTGGGGCCCACTTGAACTCAACCTCCAATTAAGGGATTAATGTGGTGGGGACTACCCGGGATCTTAACCCCTTAAACTCCCCATTAAAGTGGAGAAACCCACAAGCTCCAATTAATATCAAGGAGCCTCTTAAACTCCCCTTTATAAAATTTGTGACAATTCTCATCAATTAATTTGGTGGAGCCTATCTAATTAATTAATTCTCCATCTGAATTCATGCCAACAACTAAAATAATAGACAATCTATTATTTCTTTTTGGTTGGCATCTTTCACTTGGTGGAACTTTGGAAGAGGAGAGATAGAGAGAAAATCTCACAATAATGAACGAAAAATGCTCCACCGATGCAGAACGCCGATCCTATTTGACTTATACCATGAACACCTGCAGATGTGGAGTGTTTTCCACGTGCCGATGCAACTCGGATTTGGAAGTGCTTGGCAGACACGACGAATGACGATCATCTTCATCTTCTTCCTGTAACTCTGTCAAACAATGATGAATGATAATCAATAGGTAGGGGGTTTACTTTGAGTAATATACCATTATTTTTCTCAACTTTGTTTAAAAGGGGTCGATGTGAAGGGTTGTAAGAAATTGTTGTTCATCGTTCTACTTTGATGAACCAATTGCTATAACCTCTAAACGCGAAGGGTGCGGGCCAAACTAACATGTCCTGACTCCCTCCGCTGATCTTTTGTGATGTTTCTTTTGCATGGTGATGAGGTGGCGATGAAGAAGGAGGAAACAACAAAGGTTAGGCTACCAGCAGCTTCCGCGAATCGCACCAATGCTTCCTGACGAACACTTGGCCTGCGCCGGCACAAGCCGCACTAAACCAGCCAGCACGGGCTGAGGCGCGTGGAACCGGCCAGCCTAGATTTCCCACGGCCTCCCGCCCAGCTTACCCGACCTACTCACGGCCTCCAGGTGCCCTGCTCGCACCCCACGCGGCCTTCTGGCGCCCTGCCCATGCCCCGTGCAGCCTCCCGTGTGCCCAGCCCGGCGCCCAACTGGCCAGTCTGTCAACCTTCCACCCTGCCCGCACCCCGCGTGGCCACTTGATACCCTTCCTGGCACCCTTCCGTCCTGCCCAGTTCCCTTTCGGCTTGCACCACACCCCGCACAGCCTTGCCTCAGCCTGCTCGGTGCCCTACCGCCATGCCTACGCCCAGCGTGGCCTCCCACCATCCTACCCACGCCATGCGCGTCCTTTAGGGGCCCTGCCAGCACCCTGCCAACCTCCCGATCAAAACCTCCAAGCATGGACCCTCACGGCGCTAGTCAAACTGGCCCCGACCACCAGGAAGAGATTCTTAAGTGGTGACCTCCGAGACGTACCACCCTCACAGTCCGCCGGGCCGGGCCCAGTAGACAGGGCTGAATCTTTCGTGTTGACCCGCCAAACGGGCCAGGACAGATCCAACAGGTCTGACCGGGTCAACCCAGACTGGGTTGGCCCTGTCTGGGTTGGGCAGAGTCGGTCCGACTAGGTCGGACCGAGCCTAGGCACATTACCGACCCCTTTACTTTCTTTGGCCATATCTTTGGCACTGGACGTCCATTCGACGAACCATCGGTGGCACTCGTATTATTGGAACAGGATGGTCCCTTTTATTATAACTCACTAGAGTTCGAGGTATTATTGAGATATGGCCAGGTTGGATCATACACGAATCCAACCAGGCCCCTAGGGCTAAAAATCTTATATCTCACAGATCGGGCGTCCGATTGACGCGCCGTCTATTGTGTTGAGATCCCTATGACGGGGCGGACCTTTTAAATACTTCTATGTAGGACTTCGTGACAGTTGGATTATCGACCTGTAGCTTGTGGAGCGGACCCTCCTGGAGACGAGTGAGTGGAGTACTAAGACATAATAGCTGGATGAGACCTGATGAATGCTTGACCGATTCGACTCAGAGTGATTCGACTAGACCAGTGGGGAGCCCCTGGTAGTTTGCAGCAGACCCACAATGGTGGAACGCTTGGTAGTTGGTCACAGACCCGCGGTACTCGAAAGGTGGAGTACCTCAACATGATATTAGGTGGAGCGTCGGGTATTTGACGGAAGAACCATAGTGGGGAGCACCTCTGTGTGAGAGTGGCTAACCCACTGTACTCGACAGGAGGAGTACCTCTACAGTCCATGGTTAGTGGGAAGTTCCTGGTATTTGGTGGAAGGCCCACTATACTCGAAATAGGAGGACATATCTAGAATTTGTGGTTTCGACAATGTGAATAAAAATCCTGGTTGAGCTGAGTTAGTGACTTTTGTGTTTACCTCATGATTCAGATGGATTACATGATATCTTAGGTAAATGTATGGGAATATACCTAGGTGTGGTTATCTGTTGATTTCATAAATTGTGGTTTATCATTTTTAAATTTTGTGAGATCGTGAGGCTCTTGGGGTCCCTAATCTGTATAATTATACTCACCCCTGCACGGGCTATGCCCACACCTCATTGTGTTAGATGCTGATGACAGACAGCGCCGACTGAGGCTAAGAGTGGCAGGATTGGATGATACTCGGAGGTGGACCACATGGCATGACAAAACACAGAGGAGACAAACAGATGTGGAGTCCTGAGGAGGCTATCGGTACCTACCCTTCATGTAGTATCCCTGGTGGACATTCCAGGAGCTACTTTACACATTTTAGTTGTTTTTTACCCTTTTCAATTGTACTTGTACTTTATAGTTGGGATTGTATTTCTGGCCCCTCTACTTTTCAGCACTTATTTTTTATACATTTTTACTTAGTGTTGTGCTTACCAATTATACACTATTGTGTCTGTTTATAATTTATAAAGGAAATTCCTTCCCATTTTAGGGATTTACACCTTTGATGCTAGTCGCCAGCCCGTCGCCTATGGAAGGTGGGATTGGGGTAGTCACGACACGGGTCCTGTGGACGGGTTGTGACACAAATGAAATCATCATGGGGAATGTAAATGAATCAAAATGAAACTATTAGTCTCGAGTGCCAAGGAACAAAACAACTACATCTTCTTAATAATATAAAAATATAATACTATCTAAAATTTTAAATTAAAATTAATGAACCAACCTTCTATTCATTAACTATCCCTTATATCAATCTCTATATGCCAACCAATGAGGATACAATAAACCATCGCTTCTAAGGAATCACATATGAACCACATGTATCAATGTGAAATAATTTCAATTTTTATTATTAAAAAATACAATCATATAACTTATATTCTCAATAAATTTAAAAATTATAAGACCTTGAATTTACATGTAAAATTTCATAATATAAGTCTCACGTCACAACTAAAATATACATTAAAAAAGTTAAACAAATTTATAATGAAGAGTGTATTTAATCATATTCATATTTCAATATCATTTATTTTCATTATAGATTTTCCATTCAATACCACATTCAATATACATACCATTAGAGGAATTATAATTACATAATACATATATCACTTCTTCATATTTTTAAAATGGTAACGTAATGAAAAAATTAATATAGAAAATCTATTTAGAATGCCATAAAATAAATATATAAAAAAAATAATTATTAAAAATTTGAAAAATATATGAAGGAATATAAGAATATATTTTATTTTCATTTTTTCGATTAAATAATTTGGAATATTTCTAGGAATAATTTTGAAAATATGATATGAGAATGGGTGGGATTCTTGGGCCCTATTAGCCTAAAATATATATTTCAATAGAAATTAAAATATGTCAATATGGTACTTAGGTATTATTACTAAAAAATAGGAATACCCCCCAAATTGATTAAAACCCAGTAATCTAATCCCTCTATTTATTTTAAAACCTAAGGATTACCCTTTGAATTACATTATTATTTTCAGCCTTTTGAATTTTATGGAAATCCATTATAGGGAAAAAATTAAATAAATAAATTTATATAATTTATTTATTATATTATAGAAATGAAATTGGTTTTAACTATTAATATACTCTTTTAACCATTTTATATGATTATCCTCACAAACATGATAATTTAGAGGGAATCATGTGTGAACATTGATGGGAATCATGATCATTTCTCGATGATCAGTGTACCGTAAGGACTACCAGTCACAAAAAATATTTTTTATCTCGTTAACAAAAATGATGTGATATCATTATTCATGAACCATTAATCATAATGTTAGTAAATAAATTTATTTTGGTGTTTTATTATCATTTATTGATAGAGAGGAATGTGATTTAATCATCTCCAATGTTAATTTTCATATTAATCTCCATTGGTTGGTCTAAGTTTGGGTTTTCTGCTTATTATAAAATTTTAGAATTATATTTTATTCTTGGATTATTTTTTATTATATATAAACCATTTATTTTATATTCTCACAATTTACAAACAAACTTGAACATTTATTGAGTCTCATTTTTCTTTATGTTTCATTCGATGTTTTTTCAAGGTGATCATCATTAATAATCCGTTGGAAATGTTTTGATGAAGGAAAAATAATTGTGGGATTGTTCATTGACATAATAGGTCATATTGATCAGTTCAGTTTGGGTTTTGGAGATGTAGTAGTGGTGTGGAGACAACAACAAGATCCTGATGAAGGATTAGGCAATGGTGGATTTGAGAGGTGGACTAAGTGACACTTGTTACTTCTCTAGATCATCAACGTGCATCAATGAGATTGTTTTGGGGTTATTGAATTTAATTAATGGTGGTCATATTTTGATCTTAAAAAAGTTACATAGATGTGGTAATTGTGGTGGTAGTGTTTTTTTGAGGCTGTGTTCTACAAGTAAATTATAATAATAAATATAAATGTATGGTCATCATATTAGGGAGGGTATAACCCCATGTAAATTGAGGTTATATATTTACCATTATCCTTCTATGGAATAAATGAAACTAATATATATACATTAGAGAAATAGGGGTATCGATGAAGTTATTTGCAATGGGGGGGGGAGAGGCCATTCACCTATTATATATTACTTGTATGTAACAACAATCATAACTATATTTTTATTATTATTCATCTATTTTTATGATGGAATATATTCATACGACATAAGATGAGATATCTTCTTGTGGAATCTTGAAAATGAAGAGGAAATGATCATTTCTTGTGAAATTATATTTATATAATCAAATTTCATGTCTTAGGTCCATGATAATCCCTATAAAAATAAATGTAATAATAATATAACAAAATTTATTATCTGACATAAATTCTTCTCACGGTGTAGGAATAATGACCTCTACCTCTTCGCAACCCAGATATTGATGTGGATTCTTCAAGACCAATATCAGATATTTAATTTTGAATCATGGATCATGACCATGAATCATCATATATAAATTTCAAAAAAAATGCAGCTTTTAATGAGAATACATTTTGGGAATGTAATTTCCAATACTATATGTTTTTTTCAGGAATATTATAAAATCATGATCCATTATGAAATCCAAGGCCGTTTGCTATTAAATATCTGTGGATATAGTTTTATCCCATTAGAATAATGAAAAACATCACATGTTCATCTAGTGTTTTCCAGAATTAGATATAGTGTCATGATTAGTCCACCCTAATTAGTTATCCATTTGAAAGGAGGGGATGACTATCATCATGATGTCATATTTATAAAATGATGAAATTTATGCGAGATATTTATTTTAGGGAGTATAAACCAGTTTCATTTGAATGTGTCCATATGATCAATTCCTATGAGGGTTTGGTGCAACATCCATTTTTTACATAGAGGGTGACCCTATTCAGCTTCATGTTAATTAGAGGGTTGTGGGTGGGTTTCATTACTATGGAGTGAGTACATAGTTTGATTCTACTAATGATACCTCAATAGCTTCGAGCGTGTATTCGCCAGAGAGGACTAGGTGATCCCCTTATTTATAATGATTTACCATGGATGGTTTTGTGGAAATGTCCAGAAAAACACATACATGGTCCTAAATTACCAATTTATGAGGATAATTCTAGTAGGGTGTGGTTTCCCCTTTGCGAGACTTGTGAATGGAACTCCTACCTGAGTATCATGACATGATGCCTCCGAGATCCATAGATTTATATATAGGCCCATCATAGTTTCTGTTGTTTTATTGGGGAAATGGAGTGACCAACACATACATTGGGTTTGATTCAGAATATAGGAGTATATTCTCAGTTGGGATTGGCACCCCATATTATCCATGTGAATTGTACTCTTATCATTTTATTTGACTACTCGTTTTCTATGTGTTTTCCAAATATTGGATTTATAATTAATGTGTCAAAAAAATACATGATAATTTAACCCCTGTCTATGAGAATATTTCAAGAAGAGTATGGTGTCCCCTCTTTGAGCCCTATGCATGACCCCAAAACTATGTATCGAGATATTAACCCTATGATATAACTTTAGTTGTCCTCCTTATGAAGGGATATTCATTAGATGTTTTGTGTATATCAGATGAACCATATCATTTTAGAGAATTAATTTATTCACAGAGATCGCTGATGACCATACCATATGGAATGATGTTCATCCATAGTATCATAGATTAGTGACTGGTTTCACTTGGAATATAAAGACCTATGATATTTTGGGATGTTCTATCAGCTTAGTGATACATGATGAGTGATATTTCCCTAGTAAATTATATTAGGGAAGTCAAGGATCACGAATATCTACTAACAAATTATTATCTTTAAGCCTTACAATGAATCTATGGCTAATAATTATTTGAACCCTAGTAAAAGATAATTTCATTAGTGTATCTAAGAAGTCATTGTTTTACATTATTTCTCATATCTAGATGATATATGTACACTTTAGAGACAACTACTCCTAATTCTTCATGTTTGACATTTTTTGGGGGCCCTTTCATGTTTTGTAATACTCACCACTAGAGTGGAACCACCCACATATATAATGTGACTTTTTTGGATGAAAGAACAATTTATTGATTCCTTGTGGGAGTAGATGCTGGTGTGGAGTTTTTTTGGATGGAAAGACTGAGTTCTATACTAGTTTCCCATTTAAAATATTCCCCCTCTTCTAAAGAGGATAAATATTATTTTCTACTTTTACTTGTTCATTAGTTATCATATTTTTATGCATTGTAGTACCTTTTATCAAACTTCAATTATGGGATTCTATATTTATGCATGAATATTAATTCATTGTTTCATATTTTATCATATTTTGGTCATGTAGATGTGTGCAAATATACTTGTGACATAGTAAAAGGGCTCCCACATTATATATTCATTCATGATACTTGTCACTAATCCATGGCATGCGGTGGTGATCTTAGGGTAGTTATATCTCATCATTATTCTTGTGAGGTGGGCCATAGTTTCTTTGGTTTTGATTTTGTGGTATCATATTTTTTCACATCCAAGGACTGTATTTTGAATTTTATTTTAGAATGATGCCAGGTTTGATTTTGGAACTAGGTATAAAAAAATGTGGGTTTCGTCTTTTTTTTTTAAATTTTGTGCATTGATTCATATTTTATACTATTGATTTACGATGATCTTTCCTTTAATGAGCATGTTTAATTAATTGATTTATCTAAATCAAACATTTGATTATAATTCCATTTTATCATCAATGATTCTTCATCAATTTATCATCAGTCAGGATCACATCGCCCATAAACGATTATCAACAATGTGGTATGTGTATTTCATTATCTATTTTGGGTGTTGATAATTAATAATCAATTAATTGGCAATAAAATGATATTCCTATAGTACAACCTTTAACGGTGCATTATTTTTTGTGTAAGATCACATTCATGAGTTTGAATGAGGACTTTAGATAATTGAAGGTGGTGTGGAAGTGATGATGGGGAAACTGACATTGGATCAAATATTTTGGGTCTCTGATTTCAATTTACCCAATCTCTCTGAATGAGTCATGAGTGATGTTTCTTAGAAATGGGGTGCCCAAATGTAGCTAATTGTAGAGATGGTGCCTGATGTTGTGGTAGACGAAATAGTTCCCATGACCTTGGATTTTTTGTTTTACAAATGGATATGTAGGTTCTCATTAAGAAAGAGTAGTGGACAAAATTATATTTTCATCCAGTTGGGGATTATAGGTGTGTATTATTATGAGATTACGTAATAATTACAAGTGATAGTTAGTACTAGTGTTAATAATTTCATCTTATGGAATTTATTATTGTTTTTAATAATAATATGTTGTTTAATTTATCTATTATTACTTATAATAATAAAAATAAAAAATTAAAACATAAATTACAAATATTAAAGGGGATGACGAAATATATTATTGAATCAGTTTAGTTGACCACATTTTTTTTACCCCTGTATGTTATCTAGAAAATGTGGATCGTTTAGGTTTTGAGAAACAATCTTTGGGTTCACATGTTAGTTCTGGGCTATAAATGGGATTGTAATCTACCCTTAGTGGAGTTTTTATATCATAATTATTATCTATCCACCATGGTAGTATTACCATTTTGATTCCATATATGAGGGACCATATATGAAACTATTATACTAGATAGGGAAAGTGAGAGACATAACTTGTGTCATTGTTTTGATTCTAGTAATGGTTATAAGGGGATGATTATCCATGGGTGGATAAGAACATCAGAGAAATATAATGATTTATATATAAGACAAAAAAATTCAATGGAATTTTATATTTTTATAATTTAATCTAGGGATATGGGAAATTACAAGGGCTCTTAGGCCCTTTATCTTTCCTACTGCTGGTTGAGTGTAGTTAGGTGGTATACCACTTAATCACATGACCATAATAGTTTTTTTACAGGTGTTATCCAAAATTCATAGATATTGAGCTATTTTCATTACTCATTATATGATATTGATTGAGGAAACATTTTTTGTGAGAGTGGAGATTTCTTTTTGAAGAAAATGGAACTTTAGAGACCTGGCCAATAAAACCCCTTCATAGGAAAGTGTTTTCCTTCGGCGTGTGTTTGTTGAATTCACATGAAACCCTCTGAGTATATTTTAGGGGTGGGAGACTGATTTTATAGTTCTATATATATATGTTTTTTCTTTGTTTGTTCATTTCATGTAATACAATATTAATGAGGGGAATAATTTATTATATCAGTTTCTAGTGTAAAAGTCATTGGAAATTTACGTAGAATTTTTTTTGGTGCCAAACATTGAAATGATGTTCGATTTGATGGCCTAGTGATCCTAGACATGACAATAATAGGGATAATAAAATATATTAATATCAAATACAATTATTTTTCATGAAATAATGGAATTAATAACTAAAGGAATATTTGATGAGAAAAATCAGAAAACCCTTGATTTCATAATAATTTTAATATCATTAGAATTACACCATATTTATCAGTGTTGGGGTTTTGGTTAAAACCATAAAAAGAGAACATAATTAAATAAAAAAATATTTAATTAATTTAATATATATTTATCGAACTAAGTTTTCTCTAAAAATACAACATCATAACCATTAGGTATCGTTATTGTTATAACCATGAGATCTACACGATATCCATTGTAAAATGTTTTTTGAAATCAGGATCACGTATTGAAAAATTTAGAACTATATAGAATTCCAATTATATTAAAACATATTGATATCATCTATGAAAATGACATATGGTCATTATTGTTTCGTCAATTTATCCATAGTGAGGTAGGTCATCTGATTTTTTATTTTTATACCCATTTAAATTTACACATGAAGAAAAATTATTCCCCTAGATAGAAAAATCATGGATTGATATATTTTGATTGGTCCAACACTGGGATTCTCTTCCATATTATAGGAAATGTAAATTTATTTGTTCATTAGATATTATAGTTGATTTTATAGGAATGGGGAGATAAATTCCAAACAAACATGACCATATATTGAGGATAACATTAGGTTATGTGACTTTCTACATTCATTCTTTTCATTCATCATTAGTAATCTGTTGACTCTATATTCAATGATAATTAGAAGGACCTATTTCTATGTTTATGTTCTTTGACATAATAGATCATGGTAAAAAGTATGGTTGGAAAAAGAGTCATGGAGACAAGAATAGTTTCCCAATGATTGATTATGTAACAGAGGATTTTTGAGAAAATATTAAAGTATCTTAGGACTATTCTGGATCATCGATGTGTGGTAATGATATTTTTATGGGGTTTGATTGATTCCATGAGTATTGGTTGGATTAATATCTCTAGTGAGGTTTTCCATAGTGGTCAACCATGTTTTTATTTTTTTATAGGAGTCTGTGTGCTGCAAGTAATCTTTGATAAAGGAATAACATAATGAATAGATTATTCGATAGAGGTCTTCTGATGAGGAGAAACTAAAAATGGTCCACCCTTAATAAAGAGAGTGTTTTATCAAATATACTGAATATTAATTTAAATAATAAAGAGAAACACATGGTTAGCATTTTATAGAGGGGTTATATACATGTGATGTTAGGGTATATGTGGAAAATTATATGTGTTAGGTGAATAAAAGAATCTAAAATTTAGAAAAAGGGAAAAGGGTATGGATCCCACTATATTCATGGGGGGTGGAGAGTACATGTACCTCTAATATTTTATTTACACATGAAAACAAATTAATTGTGTTATTAATATTCTTCTTCTAATTATTTATCATCATATTAGATGTAACATAAAAATACGACGTTGGATTATAAATATGTTAGAAGAATTATGACTTTGAATATGACATGATCATTTTAAGAAAAGATTTGGATTTTTAAATTGGGATCATGGATTCAGTCGAAGAATCGCCCAGTAATAGTAATATTATTATTTTTATTTTTATTTTTATTTTTACATTATCTAATATTTAATGTAACTTATTCATATGGTGTTAGAATTAAAAAATGAATGAGTATTTTTAATATGGATATTGAAGAGGAAATTTATTAGAAAATATTTGTTATCTAATTCAGACTTGTGGATCTAGACCTTGAATTATCGTACATACATGTTATTAAAAATGCATTATTTTATAGGGAGTCAATTTTGGTAAAGTAATAGAATATCATGATTAATTTTTATAAGGATCTTGATTGTGTGATATTTTTGGAAATTCATGCTTGTTAGTTGTGGACTATCAGTGGTTTTATGATTTATCTTATTAGGCCAATGTTGACCCCAACATGATTGTCTTGCTATTTCTAAAATCAGTTGCATGAATGAAAGTATTACACCGTGATCATTTTCTCATCTAGAATATGATGATGACTATCCTTTTGGAATCATCGATATTATGTGTTGTTATGTAAGTGATATTATCATTTTATACACTCTTAAAATGTATTTGTTGATAGTGTTCCCCTGCTCAATTCCCATGAGGGTTTTTTGTAGCACATCATTATCGTGGTAGATGTTGAAACCTCTATAGATTCATGTTGATCAGCTCATTGTGGTATAGTTACCTTAATATAGAGTGTATTTACCCATTATATATTTTCTATAGTCCCCTCTCCTACATGGAACATGAATCCCTTTAAGAGGCCCTAAAGATAACCCCATGTAATTATTGATTTCTCTATGTAGGTTTTGTGGAATTAGAATCCCCAAAACAAACAAAAGACTTAATACACTATATAGGAGAAAAAATCTAGTGGGTTATGGTGTCCCCCCCCATAATCCATGGTTACTGGTCCCCAATCCGTGTGTCAATATCTGATCACTCCAAGACACTATGAGCGATCATCATTCCCTTCATGACTTCACTATGTGGAGTTTATAATTTTCATTAGCAATACTTATATAGGTATTGATCCCCAATATACAAGTAATTTTCAATAAGTGAATGGTGTCTCCCAAATTATCCATTTAATTGGACTCCTATATGAGTATCACAATCCTCATTTCATTATGGTTTTCCTTAGGCATGGTTCAGCATTATCGAGATGCACACTTACACAGGCGTCAACCCCCCCCAGCTTGGGGGATGTTTGTAGTAGGGTCTCATGTCCCCCCAGTAAGACTTGGTCAATGACCCCATATATGTATATATATATATCTCATCTCTCTAAGAGGCATAGTGGGAAAATAATTACAATGGATGATTAGTACAATGGAGTGTGTTTCTCAAATGAACTCACTCAGATCCTTATGTGAAAATCATTGTGGGGGGAACTAAAAATAATGACCTCTACAATCTGAGTTGTTAGAGGGATCATTGATCCAAGGGTGTTTCATATCAAATGTGTGTGAAAACGTGGATGGTGGGGATGTCAAATTGTATTTTTGATACCTGATTAGTGATATATCTTTGTAATGTTCTATCAATGATGGAATGGATCATGGAGAGAGATCTACTGAATGATGGTTTCCAAGACTCCTCACAATGAATATATTTCTATGCGTGGTGGAGACCCATGTGAATATGAATATTTTATGAGTATATCTATGGTATCACTGTTTTTTATTGTGTATCATATCATGTTAATATAATTTTTTTTGGGATAAATGCTTTTTATTATTAATGAATGGAATTTTAGAAATGTTCGATTGAATATTATTTTACTCACCTAAACATGGTATCTTCCACAACATGGAATGTATTATAAAAAATGATGTGTATATGACTGTTACATTGATATTTGACCCCTCTTTCTATGAAGATATTACATTATTTTACAATTTTGGATGGGAATGTATTTATCCACTTTTTATGATTTATAGTACATTATGTCATATGCTAATTGTGGGAGTATAGATGTATGCATTCATTTTTTCTAGTTAGTTTTCATTTCAAAATTATATGGGCATGTAGATGAGCTCATGAATAAAACTACCTTAGAAAAAATCCTATCATCTTAGATATGACTCCTTGACTCTTATCTATATGACTAGGGCTGTTGAGGTGGGATTGGGGTAGTTGAAGCCCGTCCATCTATTGTTAATGTGATCCTCACTAGTTTAGGTAATTACATTGAAAAATTTATTACTTTATAAAAAAGTTACTATACTAATAATGGATTATGATTTTATTAAAAAAATTCTTAAATATTATATTAACCCCTCTATAGAACAAACTATCTCTACGAAAACCAAGTGAAGGTATAGAATTATCGTCACAAGGCGTATATTTGGTTTGGAAAATAGAATATTATTAAACTGTTGAGATTTATAGGGATTCAAATAAAAAATGATCAATGTATGGTTTCTAAACATGAAGAATGATGATAATTCCAATAAATCACTATAAATGGGCATGTATTGTCATTTTTATATCATTAAATTATAATGTATAACAATCCATGTGATTCATGATAATAAGGGTAACATTAAAATTTATTAAAATATTAGGGGATAGTCAAATATTGAATATGATGGAAATTTTATAAATCACCAACCACATGTAAATGTTAAATTGTATAATGATTGGATTGATTCCAAACACTATTAAACATTGAAATCTCATTCACCAAAATATATAGTGTTATGTCACATTGAATGTTTCTCTAATACAACACACTAGAAAAAATATGTTATTAATATAATAAATTAAATAATAATAAATAAAAATGAGGTGGTAGGGATCCAAGTATTAATTTTTTTTAATTTTGATTTCCAAAATCATGGTACCAAAACCAATTCATGTTACTAGATGGTCAAAAATTCATGTCCCAAAATTTCACCTATAAAAACAAAATAAACTCTATTTTATTTGATATAATTTAATGGGAACAAAACATTCAATATTATCTTATTTATTACTTTAAATAATGGTGTATATATATTATTGGTTATTGTAATATTTATTTGTAATAAAAATATTATTTAATGATTTTTTAATTAACAAATCTGATACTAATCATAATAAAAGAATAAAGGAATAATGGATATATTTCTAGAAGTTGTTACAATAATGGTTGTATGGATACTAATATTAATATGGAAAATATACCAATGTTTACACGTATCTATGATACATAAGAGAATCCCAATAATTAAAAATAAACCTAGACATATCAAAAAATTACTGTTAAGTTGACAAACCCATTTTGTTAGAACATGGATAATTTTTAAAATCATGATACCCTATATGTCCCTATGAAATGATTAAAACATTTTCCAATAAAATATATAATCTTCAAAAATAAGGGTGAAATATATTATTCATGATATTTCTGTTATTTAATATATATTTAATGTAATTTTTTGTAGTTGTTAGAGCGATAGTTGAAAAATATTTTTGGGAGGAATTGTAGAAGACTATGTGTTTTTTGGTAAAAAAATATCTGGATTTGTTATCCCCAATAAATAAAATCAATTTTTTTAAATTCATTTCCCTTTTATTGTTATATATTTATTTGGATATAAAAATAATGGCATTTATCATGATTACATTAAAATGCTAAATGATGAGATTTTATTAAATAATATAGAGACATTATAATTATCATAAATAAAATATCAAGAAAATAATTTTTTATGGGTTGAATAATTGGTATAAAGATTTAATAAGACATAATATTTGTCAAATTCTTATAGATACATATTTTATTGAATAAATAAGTGAATAGACTTGGAAAAATACATTTAAAAAGCTCAGAATCATGATAGTTAAGAATATTGGTATGAATTCATTAAAATTAATGAATTGAAATAAATTTGATTAGAGAAAGATTTTTAACCATATAATAGATAAATATTAATGAAAAATATGGGTAATTTTTATATGGAGACAAATAATATTTGAATAATTGTCGTTATTAAAATAATTTGTTCAATTACAACAATTTATCATTTGTGGATTATTTTAACCATCAAAAGGAATAATTTAGTAGTCCATGGTGATAAATTTTCCTACATGGTATACCTTTTATAATATAATATAAATTATGTTGAGTTGGATATAAATCACTACATATCATAGAGAAGCTACTAAAATATAAAATAAAACCCTTAAAAAATATATATTATTGATATTTGAGATAAATATTTTCCAAAAAATGAGTTGGGGAAGGTAAGTCTATTTATATTAACGAATGAATGTGACTAAATATTATCCATATATAATGATTTTATTATATGGTTCACCCTTTCCAAACTCATCCTTAGTCAATAATATTAGAGGAATAATAAAATTTTCAATAAATCAACATTGTTTATTTATTAATTGAAGAAACAAAAAAATATTCCCTTATGAGAAATAAATTGCAAGGGTGGTATGATGTAATCATAAAAGAAGAGTAAAAAGTAATCCATCAATGTCAATGTATAACATATCTCGAAAAAAAATAAAATAAAATTAAAACAAATTATATATTATATAAAATTTATTTAATATTTTAGGAGAAAAACTATTTTTTAGTGGAATAGAAATATAAGTCATTGTATTTCATTTATAACATGTATTATAAAATGAGATACACATAATCTATGGAATGAAGATGGTGTAAGATAGTAAATAGGTGGTCTTTAATTCATATGAAATAAAATTTATTAAAAATGAAACAAAATTGAATATTAAATCATATGTAATATTTTCATGATAGTGTGAGATTTGATTGACTTAATCTTTTATTAATTGTTTTACTATTCTACTAATACAATAAAAAAATGAAAATTATTTTTATTCCTAAAAATATGTTGGGATGTTTATAGATATCTATTAGAAATTGTTTTATGATAAAAACAATAAATGCTAATATATTCTATTATATTAATATAATTAAAGATTTCATTGAATGTTTCATGATATTACTTGAGGATATAAACATTTAAAATGGTGATATATCAAAAATCCATGAGAGATTCAATAAGATTGGTCAATGATTTCTATGGTATTTTAATTGAGATATATAGTTCATATATATATATATAAATATTTCTTATAATTCTTTTCATCTTTTCACTAACATGTAAAATACACTATAGAACCTTTTCTATAGAATAAAATTAAATGATATAATTTATAATTAAAATTTTATTTTTAAAAAACATGAATTTGAAAACATTGACATTTCAATTAATACATAATATATATAGTGTATTGATTAAATTTAGTGGATATTAATATCATGAAATTGTTTCATAATTATTATGAAATGATTTTTTTAGAAGATAATATATACATAATATTGTTTAAGAAAAACTTTACCATTCATAATTTAATATACCTAAGAAGAAATATCATGACCTCAGACCCCATTAGGTGAAATAATGAATAATTATTTCATGAGAATTTAAGGATTATAAAAAAAAGTTATTATCTTATAGTTTTATGACATAGTTTCATTGATATAATTTCTTCCTCCATATTAAACAAGACCAAATGATAAATTTGATAATCGAAATACTTCCAAGATATCTTTTTGAAAAATAATTATTTGGATAAATCAGTTGTTTTCTCCTATTCATATTCCTTGTTTTAACTACATGAATTATGTATATGTGAAAATGTTTTTTCTAGTATAGGAATATATAATTTTCATGATCCAATTAGGGAGATTTAATTTCAGTGGATCATATAGATATTAAAAATATTTAAATACTTGATACTATATTTTTAAAAAAAATATTTTATAAAATGGAATGAAATATGGATATATTTAAATACTATATATTAATGTTTTCATGATCAATGAAAAGAAATATAATGACACATTATCTATTTTTTTTGTTACATGAGATATATTATTTTATTAAGGGAAATAAATTGGAGAATAATGTTTCAAAATTTGTATGTGAATACAATGAGATTCTAAAAATATATAGATATATTCCAACATAATATTTCAATATATTTGATAGCATGAATTTCACCAATATATTTTCACTATAGTAATTGAATTTATTATTGATATGTGAATTGTCTTCTAGAACATGTTTATTTATTTTTTGATTAAAGATTATACTAATATTAATTATGAAATCCAATTATCATCTCCAAACCCTTAATAATGCCTTATTGTTTACAATGGATAGTCTCATGATTCCATGGGAGTGATTTTGGTCCCTCTCTACTAATGAAATTAATAATGTTTTCTTGAAGTCACCAGATTCATTTTCTATTAAGTGATATATATATACATTATTTTGATAATACATGGATCTCTATCATCCTCTATACCCATATAGATATTTCATTACATGTGGATCTACAAATATTGATTATTATATAACTGATTGAAAATGTTATGTCTATTATGGTAATCATATTTTATTTTGTTTTAATTCGTCTTTAATAAATAAGAATCTATTGTAGTTGGTTCTTATTTATTAAATAGGGAATTAAATTCAATATTATATAAAATATGTCAGTTTATTTCATATATATGTTTTTATGGTTTTTCTAATATTTTAAAAATAAATTACTTAATATCATTGGGTTTTTGATTTTTAGAAAATGTGGATTTTTATGATATTTAGGGAGCAATGGTAATTGGATTTAAAATTCATTTTTGGATAAATTTTTTTGTATATAAATTTAGATAAATTTATATTACTATATTATTTTTTATAATCTCTGAATAATTATTATTAAATATAATGTAAAATAATTTATTTTTTTTATAAATATCTAATAAGTATTGAGATATTGATGTAAGTAATGCACAATTTGTTTGTATATAATATTGCACTATAAAAAAATGAAGGGAAGATGGGAGATTCTAAATTGAGACACACATGGGATTGGGTAGATCCATTATAGGTGAATGTTGTTATTAATGCCGAGTATTTATTTACATGATTTCATATTTATATAGTACATTTATTTTTTTATAAAAGAATTATAGGAATCATATAGTGAACTGAAAAGGTGAATAATCATTTTAAGAAAACAATGGAATGCATTGTTTCAATATACTAACAACTTTCTTATTTGGAATTGTTCAATAATATATTTTATTTTTTTAATTGAATTGATCTGTCACATATAATATTGATTACATGGTTTGTAATTTATTTCTTTGGGGATGGTAGTGGCTTCACGTAGGGAAATATTGTTAGGAATTCATATAAAAATGCTTAGGAATAATTATATATATATATATATAGGGTTAATTTCATTATATATTAACAATAAACATTTTGATGATCATTTTAAATGGATCATAAGAGTAGTATTTTGGTATAAATATATTTTATAATGTATACAATATATGTTTATTTTAACTATGTATGATTGAGATGTGAAATAATTTTTAATTAGTTTCACAATTCCAAACATTCTCATGTAAATTTAAACTAAAATGTTTTTTTTTCATTCACTATAAAATTTGTTGTTTAAATTTACAATTTATTTATTATAAAACAATTGTATCATTTTTTAAAAATTATTTTCTCTCCACTTTAAGGTAAAATCTTTTCATCATTTGGACATTATATATACTATAAAAAATTTACATCTGATCATAATTTTTAATGTGTTAAATAAATTATGGAAATCATTGGTCGAGACTCATATCCAAACACTAAGAATAATATTTTGACACAAATATTATATTAAAATTGGATATTAATATATTTAGGAAAAATATTTTAATTGATATGCTACTGATACTTCTTGAGAAAAAAAATGATTTTCCACTCTGTAGATAATGAGTTCCCCCATCATTGTTGAATCAAGAGAGTTTTTATAGTTAAAAAAATATATTTATTATAAGATATATATTTATTTGAGTACTTCATAATAATGTTTTTAAATTACTAAATCTAATAACATTTTTTTCACATATTTATTATTGGAATAAAATTTAACACTATTGGATTTTAGAATTTATTTGTTTCAGATAAAAATAATTTTATTGATAACTTATGCTATAAAAAATATCAAGATTTAATGAACCATATTGTTTTTCTGAAAATTACAACATATTAGTTAAATTGGAGGGTATAAAAATGTCTAAATAAATTATTAATATTACATGGTTTATAGAATTTGGAAATAAATTATATAAAAATTAATTGACTATAAGAAATATTTAAAAATGATTTGAGTGTAAATTAAATGTTTTTATGAAAAACTATTTTTATGATCAAAATTAGTTTTTATATACATTAATTAAATTAATAATTATTAGTGAATCATTTTAATTAAATATTCACTCTATTTTTTCATTACTAGGAAAATAATTTTTCTTCTTGCATGGGATAAAAATATTCGAAACCTTATGCCTAAAACCATATTGAAAAATAGTTTCATTGTGTTTTCCATTATTATTTTAAGAATGTTTGGAAAAAATTATAAAATTTATTAGATAAAATAAATAAAATATCTAAATATAAAATATTATGAATATATTAGTGTTACTTTGTTGATAATTCTCAGAACTGATTATTTTTTCCCAGAATATTGAAAATGATGATTTCATAAATTAATTTTAAATTAATGTATTTAAATGTTCAATTTCTATTTGAATTTGACATAAATATAAAAATTGATCAAATTTTAGAATAAACCAAATTATAATACTATAATCAATTTTATGTAGAAAAAATACACATTAACATTTAACACTAAAGAATACATTTTCATTGTAAAACTATTTTTTGTCATGATTACATGTTTAATATTAAATTTAATTATTTTAATTATAAAAATTAAATATAATAATATTATTTAATGATTTCAAATCAGAATTATAAATATTAATCAATATTATTAACATTATTTTTTTAAATAACAGATATTAAACAATAGAAAAATTAATTACCTCAATTTAGGTTAAAATGTGGTTTTTATGAATTCATTATGTTGTGATTAATTAAATTTTACATAAAAATTAGCTTTCATTTGATAATTTGGATATCATATTAAGAATATTAGGGTCCAAATTATCTAGTTAGGATATTAATTTAGGACCATTGGATAAATTACATAGCTAAAAATCATTGTCATCACAATGAAAAGTATAATTACAATAGTTAGTAAATATAGGGGTTAAGTGTATGAAATTTATAATTTTACGCCATGAAATTAAAAAAAATAATATCATCTTATTCAATTTCATTTTTTTAATGAATCACCTAGAATAGAAGGAAACCTACTATCCTAAGTCTTTATGAGATATTTACAATTTTAAATAAATTCAATATACTCAATATATTTCAATGCATGAAACGATGAGTTCCCCTACATTACACGGAATGGGGATTTTCATTATCATGTGTTACATGGAAGAATTTGTTTTACTAAATAAAAATATACATTAACTATTATTATTTAATATAATAAAGCCAACTAACTATCTCAATAGAGGGTATAAAAATGAATAAGTACCTTATAAAAATATAATGTCTTCATTGATTTATTTTTTGTCTATTGAGTATAAATAACAATAATAATCAATTAAAATAATATGTTTTTGTTTAAAAAACATTATTTTCCTAAAAGACAGATTATTCCTTCTTGGATCACAAAATTTATAATTATATATTAACTAATATAAAAATATATATATTTTAAAATAAAAATAATTTTTGAAATACTAATGCTTAAATTAAAAAAGGGTTAATTTTTGTGAATCATAGGAGAAGTTTCACTTTATGATGAATAATCAAAATTACTGAATTATAATGTAAAACTACAACTTCGTCAAAATAATTCATAGGGATAAATTATATTTTTATTTCTATTTAAAGGTAATATATTAAAATTACAAATATATCAATCCTATTTATTTCATTGGAATCAATTTCATTATAAATTTTCGATTTAAAACTTCTAAATATTCTTTAAATCATTACTTTAAACAATACATTTTGATCCTCTTTTCCAGATTAATTTCATCAATTTGATTTAATATAATTTGTCAAAATGGATTCCAAATTAATAATAATAATAATTTATGATGTCTAATAATGTCATTATAATTTTATGAAATTTTGTTTACTGAAAACTATTAAAAATAATTATATTGATTAAAATAAAAAAGAGATTACATTATGGTTAAAAATAAAAAATAATGTGTATAAAAGGACATAAAATACTAAAAACTGATTTAATGGTCATATATAAATCTTATCCTAACTATTTTGTAGATTTTAGAATTATTGTTTCCTAGTGACAGAAAAAAAATTATGTGATTGACACTTTTATAAAAATTCAAGTGTCTCACTTACTCAAATTATAAAAGACTACCCCCTCTCCTATCCATATAAAACCATCAAATACAATTGGTTCAATTAATCAATACCTGAATAACTTTCATAAATACCTACCCTCTTCCTTGAAATCATATACTCTTCATTAATCCAACCCATGAATCAAATAGTGAAAACCATAGGGGATACCCAAAGAAGGGGTAATGTTCTTCTAATAGTGTTTTGAATTCCCATCTCAAATACTTCATTTTATGTTATAAAAATATTATAAAATTACCTAAATAAATTAAATATAAATTTTATTATGTTTATAATAAACAATATCCCACATTTCAATCAAATTGGTTTTTAAATCATTGTTCGTGTGTATAAAAGAATACAGCTTTGATAACCAAAGTAGTTAATTTTACATTACCACTATTAATGGTTGGTAATAATGATGGATTTATAAATAATATGATATATATATTTATATTATATTTGTGATTTAATTATACTTATGGAATTTTTATATCACATATAGCTTATTTCATTCCATTGTGTGGGAATGAAAACAAATTTCTCGTGGCTGCGTTGGACTACGGCCTTGCGGAGCTATGTGTTTTATTCATTCCCTACAGATAATTTATTCACACTAGGTTTAGTAAAAATTAAATATATATTTATACAAAAAACATAAATTTCATAATTTAAATATATATATATATATATGCCATTTTGTTTTCATTATTTCAATACTATAAAAAAATGGGCACACCATTTATGAATATGTATAATCTACTGTCTCCATGAATAATGTATTTCATTTCCCATTACATTATTTTATTGATTAATCTAACTACATATATACTGAATTTAATGGAAATTTATATCAAGACTTAAAATCTATAGATTATTAATTAATGTATTAAGTAATTGAAAAAAAATTACAAGTTCAAACATACAAAAAATAGAAAATATAAATTAACCAAAAAATTGATAATAATGAGAAATTATTAATGAATAGTTGATAATATGTTATAAAAGAATAATTTTTGATGTGATGAATATGATTTTGTTTCTATAATATTTCAAAAAAATTATTTAACCCATTAAATAATATATTAACTATATTTTAACAAAAAGAAAGTGCAACGCATTGGATTTCATCTAAATTTACATTCTTTAGAGACTAATTTGTTATTATAGACTAAATCATTTTTTAATGGTGTATACAATTCACTAAAAATGTAATGTCATAAATACATCATTTTTCATTAAATTTTAATTGATTCATCTAAAGGTATTTTAATTAAGAGTTACCTTGTGGTAAATAATTCCATAACTCAATTCATTTTCATTGGGATATATTACTTCCTCATTATCATTAATATTATATTGTTATGTGTGTAATAAACATTGAATATATTTTTCTTATTTCCAATTTATTGGTTATTTAAATTTGATTCACATAATAAAATCGTTGGTTGATTCTCACAATAGAATTATGATGTTTTCAGTGGATTACATACCTGTACCACTTTATATGAGATTGTTTAAAGTTGATTTTCCATTAAATGAAGTTAGTTGATAATTATTTGATAAACCCTTCTAGTATTTTCTCCTCTGGTTAGTAATTATTATTTTAAAATAATATTATCAAATCACAAATCTCTATTAAATAAGATGTATTACTTATTTTTTTAATAATATCCACTTTCATATATTTGTTCAATCGGAAACCTAATTTCCTCAAAAAATGGTGCTCTCTAAAAATGCATCAAAAAGGCTTTAAACATTTTAAAACATATTTTTAGATAAAATTTCCACATTTTTTCTCTTTACTGAATCTATTGGAAGGAAATTTCTTGTCATTTTAAAGACAAGGAACTTTTCAATCAATTTTACAATGAAAAATGAATTTTTTGACCTTGTATGATTGTACAGAATTACTTACCATTGCATATTTGAGGCTTTCATTACATTTCTATAATTTTCTTTTTAATTAATTTTTTAAAATAAAATTTTCTAAGTAATGGATTTCCATAATTTCTCATTTTTTAAAATGTAATTTGTCATAATAAAAAGGATATTTTTTTAATGAATGTTTTTAAGGATCATTTTTATTTCACCAAAGTAAACTACTCTTATTAAAATAAAAAAAAATTATAAAAATAAATATTATCATCAATAATGTTTTTTAAAGATATTTTTTTATTAAATTAAATGTTTTTAAATATATTTTTATTATTCAAGAATTTTTTGAATTATATTTATTTCATGGTCAAAATTTTATTACATTTAGATAATTTATTTGAAAAAAAATTAAGGATGGACCATCAGTGTTGCTTTTGATGTTTGGAGATTAAATAATTATATTGGATAACATATTCTCATAATATTGGTTATGAAAAATAGTTAAATACTCATATAATGAATTGTTTTATAGATCTTTTGATCTGTCAAACCAAACAGATTTATTGATTTGAAGCCCTCAACTTTTTATTGGTCATTCAATTGCATACGATGAATGACCTAAATCACTATGTATAATTTTTTCCATTATTATATATTGCAATATCATTATATTCAACTATTTATCACATATACATAATACTAGATATGTTTTATTCCATATGATACATGTGCTACCCATTCTCACTAATTTAGAGAATGTTTTACCAATCATTCTCATGATTTGTGATTTTAATGATGTTATTTCAAAATTTCAAAACATTTATTTGTGAGATAATGTTTATATTGTAGGGATTATATTTATATATGTTGGGGATAATTAAATCCTCTAAAATTATAAAATAATAATATTTTATTCAATTGATTATGTGTTCCACAACATTAAGCGTATAAGGGAATATTAAATTCTACGAATTTATTATATATTAAGTATTTTGAATAAATTATATAAATTATATAGAATTAAATGTACACAATACAGATTTAGATTTCATTACATGAAAATAATGACTTTATTCTATAGCTTGTGAAACCTAAAAGACATGGTTTTACCAAAAAATAATACATTATTAATATTATTATTTAATATGATAGCTATCTCATAGCAATTATAATTGTGGCTTTGAATATGATTAAATAAATTATTAAAATATATATATTTCAAAAAAAAATTTATCTATTGATTATTTATTATAATAATAACAATTATTAAAAATAAATTAATGTTTTCAGGAAAACAATATTTTACTAAATTTTGGTATAGTTGTGCCTAGAAAAAATAACATAAAATTAATAATTAAGACATATGAAATCATTATATGACAAAATAAACATTCTCTATGAAATTTTAAAACCAAAATATCTGAGTATAAATATTTCATATTTGGATGAAAAGAATCAATTTATTTATGAATAGTGAAGAATACAGAATATTAATTGAAAACTCCCTTTTCCTATAAAACCATTTCAATGATAAATTATATTGTCAAGTAGTTAAAAAAATATAGTGTATTATAAATATTTTAATCCAACTTAGGTTATTTTAATAAATTTTATTTTAAAATTCGGTAATAATATAGACCAATTTTTTGGACATTCAATCTTTAAAACCAACATTCGCATCCTGTTTGGTTGGTTAATGTTAATTTAATTGCTTCCCATAATTTGTGTTCAATTTAAAAATATTGATTCTATATATAGAATCACAAAAAATTATATTTTATAATAATTTAAAAATATTTGTTACAAAAATTATTAGTGAAAATATTATAAATTAAATGTAAGAATTGATATTTGAAAGGAATTTTTATAGAGGTTAAATATATAAAACAATATTTAAATAAAACACATATCAAGACAAAAATAATATTATAGAAATATGTAGAACTTATCCATTTTATGAATTCTAATAGATTTTTATTATGGACTATTTAATGGAAAAAACATGTGTGGAATTCAATATCTCATAAAACTACAATTATTCCACTCAGCCAACATAAAAAAGGCCACCCCCTATCCTCTCCACATTACACAGTCAATAAATTTTTGATCATCGAAAACCAAACCAAATCACTTCCCAAAATCTTTATCATTATCTTAAAATCATTATCTTTTGATGAAATCCAAAAAAATGAATGATCTTGTGAAATCCTAATGAGGACAACTAAAGAAGAGTTAAATTCATTCTAAAATCAATTTTTTACCTTCTTCTCCACCTCCATAAATTTAAATTATACCATTATTATATAATAAAAAATGTATATTACATATAATTATATTTTTATGTTACTTTTTTGATATAAAAATTCACATTTTTTATCAAATATTTTATGATAATATTATTTGTGTGTATGTCTTTCTACCGCCTTCCAAACCAATGTTGTTCATTTTTCTATTACCACCATTCATGGTTGTAAATAAGGATTAATTTATAGTATTATAAGTTATATATTATATTTATTATGTTATTACTCCTTTTTAATTACAATATCATTTATTCCTTCAATATATCCAACAAGTATGAATGTGATAATGTTTCTCCTCTGTACAGTAGACTTCTGCCTTGTGAAGTGAAGTGAATGGTTAATTCATTATCGGGATAGTTTAAAGAATGGGTTTCGTAACAATATGTGATATATATTATTTAAAATTAAATAATAATGATAATATATATATATATATTAATGTTAATACATTAAATATGATATGAAATTTGAAATAGCGTTTTTGTGTACATGGAACCTACCATCTCAGTGAATACTATATTTCCTTTGATATCACCAAAATATAAGAATCACTATAAATACATATATTAGGAATATATATTAAATAAATATATTTTATATATTATGAATATTATTAAACCATGTACTATGTATGTGGAACAAAAATTAACAAGTCAAAATCCACTCATAAAACAAAGCGTTATTATCCAAAACAATGAAAATAATAAGATATTAATAATTAATGGGGGTTAATTTATTATAAATGAATCCAATATGATGTTAAGAATATGGTTATAGTAATGGTATATGTTAATAACATTTAATGATAATTATAATTTAGGATAAAGAGAATTCATTAAGAAGAAGAGTGAGGTAATATATTTCATCTCAATTAAGAATCCATGGATATGTATTTGTTATTAAGTAGTAATTTTGATCAATATCATGTATATAATTCCTCCAAAAATTTAACGTCAATGAAAATTATTTATTAATTTAATTTTGTGTTTTAATTTTAATTATTTTGTATAAGGGTATTTGAAATATGAGTGAACAATTTCTAATGAATTTCATAACTCAATTCCTTTTCATTGGGTTATGTTACTTCCTAGTTGTCATTAATATTCTATGTTTATTTGTGTTATAACTTGTGAATATCTATCATTTTATTTATACTTGATTTATTTGGATTTATATTTCGTAATGATAAAGGATTAATCGGTTGATTTTCACATCAACATTATAATCTTTTCAAGTGTTTTCTTTTATCATCCCTTTTTTATTTTTGATTGTTTAAACATGAATCTTCTATAATATAAATAATTTTCTACTTGTTTAACAAACACTAAAATTTTCCATTCCCAAGGTCATTAATGATTATTTTAAAATAATATTACCATGTTTCCACTCATTGGTAATAAATTTTACCTAATTTTACTTTCATGAAATATTATTAGAAGTATTTTTGTTGCCTTTTAACAAAAAATTCACTATTCAAACCATTATTCAATGAAACAGGTATATTATTTTTATCTTGTATGGAATATAGGAAATTACACATAATCATTTCATTGAAAATTAAATTTCATGTTTAGAAGTATATTTTTCCAATACTTTTTTAAATTAAATTTTCAAGGAAAATTATATTCCATTTTATTTAAAAAATTATGATTTTAAAATTGAAAATTATATTTTCATCTTTAATGTTTTAAATATAATTCTTATTTAATCAAAAAACAACACATTTTATTTTCTTAATGGGTATAATCATCACTAATACCATTATTATTTTTAAGGTTATTTTAAGATAATTTTTGTGATGGATAGTTCGTAAATTCACTACCTTGAATAATCATAGTTGACATTAACTTCCCCTTGAATTATTCAATGTTCTATGATAACTGAACAATAGATATTCCCAAACTATCAATATCACTTTTCATACAAATGATTATTTCAAAACCCATATAAAATATTTTCATACGGTCATTACTTTGATGTTTATTTGATTAACATAGTAAATATTGATAATTCTATATCCTTTACTCAATACTAATATTTATAAAGGAACATTTTTTATAAATTAAATTGATTATTCCATATTTGAGAAATGATTAATATATTAAAAACATGGTTTTGTTTGATATTAATATAAGAAACATGATATATCATAAATCTTATAAGATGGTGATTTTTTTCTTTAGATAAGGGGTTTTCACCTTGTATGGTTTAATCTATCTCAAGGATATATAGTGCTATTAAATATTACAAGTTCATGAGTAACATTACATCTAATAATTAACCATTTAATGCCTTATAAATTTATTTATAATTTCCCCTGCTATTTTGAAAAAAAAATCTATGTGTTTAAATCACTATCAATTTATTGGTTAAATAGAATATCTATCCATTATATACCTTTCCATGTTGATTCATCATTATCTTATCATAATAATCATGTTATATAAATCGAATGTGTTTTAATTTACATACCATTTAATATAATTTATAAACGTACTTTTCACTTCAATTATTACATGAAATGAATGTTTAGTTTTTTAGATTTCTATATTTATTATTATAATTTTTTTATTTTTGATTTGATTCTATTTATCCTGTAATAAGAATATTGTCTCACCATTATTATTTTATCTTCCTATGTATTTAAGGAAGTTTGATATGAAAGAAATATAAGGATACAATTGATGGAATATAGTTAAATAAAAAAATAAATGTTTAAAATTTCATATTCTAAATTTAATTATTGACCCAAGTATGTATATACTTTAACATGACTAAAAACTAATTGGTCATTAAAGAGGTTTTTCCCTGTATCTTATTCCAATGTAATGGTAGCATTCACTAGTTCCTGGTTACTAGAGTGGGTGTCACATCATTTATGTATCTTTTTAGTGGTAAAGTTCCTGATCAACCATATTTATCATACAAGTCATTATACATTAATACTTCAGGAACATGCCTTCTGAGTGACCTTGATTAATTGAATAGTTATTTCTATATAAAAAATTTCATGCTATCTTAAATATAATAGGGAACCACCTCTCCAACTTTTATAACTATTTAATAGAATATTATTTTAAAAATCATTGGAATAATTTATTTCATAAATGGGTACTCATGATCTATATTACATTTTTTGATTATAAAAGCATCATGGGCCTTAATTAATTATTAAATTGAAGTGGTTGTTAGTAGAAGATGTATCAATCTTAATTGAGTATTTTTTTTTATTTTTTCTTACTCCTCCTTTGAATATTTATTAAATATGAAAAATATATAAAAATAGTATCTTTTATATACATAAATTATATTTTATCAATGGAAGACTTATATCTATATACTCATCCATCAAATTGGATATGAAATCATTGACTATATCTATGGCAGTCCACCGCCTCACAATCTGATCAAATTCATATCCC
This sequence comes from Viscum album, assembly GCA_963277665.1. Classification (NCBI taxonomy): domain Eukaryota; kingdom Viridiplantae; phylum Streptophyta; class Magnoliopsida; order Santalales; family Viscaceae; genus Viscum; species Viscum album. The sequence goes on along the minus strand of OY728123.1, from coordinate 118,466,441 downwards.
ATCAATACATATCATGGATGGATATAATGATATTATTAATATATATATATATACCCAAACAGTAGACCATGGAATGATCCATGGCCTCCAAAAAATATTATTAATAAAAATTAAACAGTACATAGGAAAAGAAACAGGTAGCAGGGGATTAACTCCATCAATACAAAAAATAGCATATGAATCAACTATCCTTTTCTTCCACGATCTCGTCCACGAGGCTCGCCTAAAACTTTGGAATGTCGTACCCTTTTCCACTATTTAGAAGTCATACATTCCTCACTTTCAGTAAGCATCTGCACCAGACCATCACTTGCATCCTCTTTGTGATCCACATCAACCACCGTAGCCACGTCTTGAGCCTCTTCCGTCCGCACCTCACCAGTCCACACAAGTTCATCGGTATGCACCACTCCAGAAGGAACCTTCTCAGGTCCAGGGTCATTAGTCCCTATAGGAGACAACTATTTCTAACATTTTCGACTCCTTATCTCCATGTAAACTTTGTCAATGTCTGGAGAATTATTGGAATCCATCACAGTGAAGAAATTAGACTTCATCGAAATACCACCAGTAACAGCCTCATTTGAAGGCCCGTGTAATGGAGCCTTACCAGAATGATAGTCCACATTACCTAAACAAGGTATGATAACACTAGGAGAAGACTTCTCTTTATTGGCATGCTGCTCCTTGATATCAATATCCACATTTCCAAGAGTCATGGCAACAATAGGATAATTAACCAGCATATTCTACTCCTGAAACACATCAAGAGAAGCAACAGGACAAAATGAAATAGGATCCTGCACAGACTGCAGAGCATATTCTCTATATATATATATATATAAGAAAAAATAATAATTATTGAATTATTAAATTAAATACACATTCTTACCAACCAATCCTTTTAAATTTATAATGTCTGTTGTGCGTATGTGGGGACTACCACCTCCGTAAAGAGATGAGATACGTTTTTCATTTTATTTAGAAATGGATTATAATAAGGGTGTATTTATTTAAGATATATTCTATATGTGATAAAAATTTATTCTTGAAATGTTAATTAATATTTTAATTTCCATTATTCCGTTAGTTGAAAAATAAATGTTTTATTCATATGAATGTACAACCTACGGTCTATATGAATAATTTAATTTATCTTTCATTTTAAAACGTATATATATGACTCTAAATATGTATATAATGGTCATATAAAAAATTTATATATTCATTTAAATTAATTAAATTATGGAACCATAATAAAAATATTGGGAACAAACTACTAAAAAAATTCATATATGATAAACGAAGATCTTTATAGATAAAAATGGATTTTATTAAAAAAATTAATAAAAATGTGACTAATGGAAATAATTAAATAATATATCATATTATAAATATGATCATTGTTCATTAATAAATTTATACTGAATAAAAATTTATTATATAGTTTTTTCATAAACACATATAGGAGATCGAGCCTATATTATGGGATTTTCTTTTCACTCGTATTTGAGGAGGATAAATTCAATATGCCCCACTTTTTTATTTTTTTTGTCTGTATACATCCCATGAATTCAGTTTAACTTTATAATCAAGATATGTATGTTATATAAATATCCATATAAGAATATTTATTTCATTGTTATAATAATTCAAATGTTATAAATTTTTTATGATTTTTATGGTAAAATATTATTAAATTTTTGTATTGTTTGTGATTATAAATCTAGTGATGAAATTATATGATATATATCTCATGAATATGAATAAATTTCTAGTAATATAGTAATATATTTATATTAGATGTTTTAATTTAATTTTAGCTTTTTATGTACTCAAGATACCGAGAGAATGTTTTTTAAGGAAAAAAATATTTCTCCCTTCATGTGAAATTCTTTTTCTTCCACATCATAGATTAAATAAAAATTTATTATTAACCTTGTTATACTTTTTATTAAATTTTTATAAGGAATATTCATTCCATTTTTCAAATTATTTTTTATTTTTCATGAAAAAACACAATTGAATGTCTTATTAATGTAATTGGACAAATCCTATTTTTCAACCCCCATAAAACTAAATTATTTTCCAAAAAAATTACAAGGTTATAAGGTAGTATTAAATGAAAATATTTTCTATAATATTAGGGAAATTTTTTGTTCTAAAATACAATATTTAAAATAGAGTATGATATTTTCCATGAGAATTTTTGTAATGATATATTATTGGGTTTTCTATTTCTCAACAATAATGAAAATTGACTCTATGTATTTTATACTAGGGATATAATCCATATATTTTTTAAGTATTCATTTATTACACAGTTAATAATTATAAATGAAATATTTTTATATAACTTGTTACATTTTATTGTTATGATGAATTCATATAATAGTTATGAGACCATATTCAATTCCATAAGTAATTATATGATGAAATTTTCAAGAAACTGATTTCATATTCATGGGTTGTGATATGATGAATTTTTTATGATCAGGTGTAATACATAAATACAATTTTCATCATTTTAAAGATATTTATATAATTATATATCTCTAAAATTTATTGGGTAAAGAGAAATATTTCATGAGATACACCATATCAGAATACGGCTCGAAGGTAGTTCAGTAATAGAATTTTCATCTATATTAGTATTATTTTTTACCACTAAATACAATTATTTTTTTGTGGAGTGAACCCATACCAATATTATTTTCATTCCAAAGATACTTTACTGATAAATAATTTGTTTCTATACTTATTTAAATTCATATTATCTATGACTTCTTCCCATGTTATTCAATTATTTTTTTGTTCTTTTATTCAATTATGATTCGTGTTTTCAAAGCATCCATGATTTAATATAATAATTATGTTTTTGATCAATGATAGTCCTGATATAGTTTCCAATTATATTTATAATGTTCTCATACAATTATTACCATGTTATATTTATATCTACTATTTTTACACATATTGGGAAACTAAGCTCATCATCTCTTATTTTCCTATGTTATGATGAATTTAATTAAGTTAGATATGTCAAATAGGGGTGCTATATAAGAAGAATATAGTGGGGTATAATGTAGTTCACTTATGAACCAATTTTTGTTATATTACATTTTCCAATGATTCTATACAAAATATTCTATACCAATTTGATTCTAACATAAATATTTATGTTATTTAGTTAATATCCTTCTTATTAGATGTAATATATATGTTTGAAAAAATTAAGATCACAATAGTTTGAATTAGACCATGATTTAGTCATCATTTAGAATATAGGCTGAGAAAAACATAGTGTGAACCAATATGACAATCCAAAGTATAGGATAAATTAATATGTTATGGTGTAGAAAAGAGTGTGTTAATCCAAGAAAAATATCCCAATCTGGATACTATAAGTTTATTTTTTTATAGTATAGTTACACATTTGTGTAATATCCTAAAAAAAAGTGCATTGGTAACTTACTTAAACTTCACTAAGTTTATAATAAAGCAGAATTGATTGACACGAATATTAACACATATAGTGTATATACATGGTTTATTTCATATTATATTTTAAACCATTGATTTTTGATTTTAGAAAATTTTAAAAAATAATAAATAGTTCAAAACTAATGTGTTATAATTTTAAAATAATGTATTATGATTTTGATATAATATAAATGATTTTTCATAACTATATGGTTTTCCATTATTATTATTGATGCCAATATTATGAATTTAGTTTTATAAAATTTCAAAAACAAGATGGAACAATAGTAATGGTGAATATGATGGACAATGCAATGGTTTTCTTCCTAAAAAACCATATAATATGGGTTCTGGAATGAAAAATCTATTTTTAGGAAAATAAATCATTATCAATATTTGAATCATTTTGGTCACCCAAATTAGAAAATGATGTAATAATTTCCACTATGTCCATAATGATGCAGCATATTTTATATTTATTGTAGTTTGGTTGATAAATTTTTTTTGTGTCAATGTATATGTACCATTTCGATTATAATTTCTATTCATTATTTTTTGGATAATGAAAAATAAATTTAGTTTCTCTATAAATTTAAAGCTGATGCAGATTAATGGTGGTCTCTTATTAAGAATACATGGAAATAAAATGAAATTTACTCCATGGATATTATTGATAATAATGAAATATTTTTCAATATATACATTCCTCATATTCATTATATAAAAATACAGATTTAATATCTTGCACTATATTAGTGGGATGTTTCATATTTTGGTCACTAAACATAAACATTTACAGGACAAGAAATATTTGCCTTTAGAGTTATCATCTATAAAGAATGTAGTGTTTATTGATACTTCAATGTCTTAAAACCATGTCTCCAAAGGGTTTTAACCATAATGGACCTCAGAAGAAAAAATAAATCTATTTATCTTCTATCAAGGTGGTAATGGATGTTGGAGTAACCCATCAATATAATTGTCTTTATATGAACATAACTAATGAATTAAATGGAAACTCTTGAATACCTTAATAGACAAGAGTGGTATTTCCTTAATGAATGATGTGTTGAAGGAAACATGTATAAAATTTCATTATGGGTATTTTTAATTTTTTTGGTTTGGAATGGAATTTCATTTTGTCATTCTTTGCTTAAGTGATTGGAGAATGATGAATAATGAATAAAATAAATAGAAACATCTACAGAATACTCCACCAGCAATATTGTGCTTCAAATATTTGGTGTATGGTTATTATACTCAATTATTATCAAATCCAATTGTTAATTATAATGATCAAAAATAAAAAACTATCATGATAGGTTAAAATGGAAAATATCATGCAATCACTATTTTGATGAGGGTATGATAACAAAATGATGAAAAGTATACTTACCAAGGACTATGTAACTGAAAATGTCTTTTTTTACCCAGGATAAACCAAATATTTTATAACATAACAATTTTTTATCGGTATGAGAATACAAAAAAAATTATTAAATGTTTAATAAGTAGTGAATACAAATAATCCTACAGTTATCAAAAACCTATTATATGAGATATTTACAACTGAAGTTCATGGTAATATACTAAATGAAAATCTCTTTATTCCCTCTTTGGATTAATTTGATGTTATCAAAAGAATTTATAGAGTCTATCTATATAAATCCCTCATCAATTGATGAGGAAATGAAGTAAATTTCGACATTCCAAACCAACATATGATCATTTATTAATAAGAATATAAATATAAAAAAATAATTGAAATGAAAAACATTTTATGTTTCTTAATTCCTATTAAAAAGTGGTATTTATCTATGTTGGTTATAGATAAAATAGAAAAATGAAATATATTCCTATATTCTAGGAATTTTTGAGGTATTTATAGAATTGTTACATAGTTTTCTTCTGAATTAAGAAGTTATGTTCATAGTAGAACTCATACCATGTTCTATTATAATTTTAATGACATCCCATATAATAGAAGTAATTTACTTTCATTAATTTAAAAAGGAACTCCTTGAGAACGTTTTCAAGATATTTATTCAGACATATGTGTCACTATGGTGTCAATAAATTTTTTTAATTAGAATAAATATAGATCAATTGGTTATTTATTTATTATTGGGAACCAAATATGGTTATAATTAAGGAAATATATCCTCTACCCTATATTTATTACATGTTTTGTGAATTGTACAATGAATAATACTTTTACATGATTGAATATTTCTCTATATATCAAAATTTTAGGGACAATTATGGGTATATTTCCTTGGAAATGTTTTGTACAGTGTATAGAAATTATGTATATATAACAATTTTATTTTAAAATAATTGAAATGGAATGTTCCTCTCTTGTCCATTCCTTAATGGGAATATAGATTTTGAGGTGTGTGGGGGTCATTGTTACTATATTCTACACTATTTAAAATTTCCCTATTTTATATGTTTCCTAACGACATATCATCCAAACAATGTCCCACACAAATAGTCTCATCCTAGCGGTGTCACCCTGGTGGTGTCTCACCCTAGTGGCAGATTACCCTAGCAGTGTCACCCAAGCGATATCTCACCCTAGATATAGCTCACCCCAGTGGTGTCACATTGTTAGTGTCTCACTCTAGAGATCGATCGCTGGTGGTGGCTCAGGGTCGGTCACCCACCTAGCACTTCCTCGACCAACAGTTCCTCATGTCTGGTGGTAGGTTGTCTAGAGGTGTCTCACCTGATTGTGTCTCACATACAATTGAATGTTTTTTATCTAAAATTTCCTCAGCTAGAGGTAACTCATCTGCTGGCACTTTGTCTTTTCGTGCCTCATTTTTTGTTCCATGTTGAGTGGTTCTTCATCTGGAATTTTCTCAAGAACAATGTTTCCAGTTCTTCAAATTTTTCCATTTTGGATAAATTCTTTGGTGTAAAATTAGTTTACAAGCGTATATGAAAATATTTGAAACTTCTTTGTATCCCATAAATCATATAATAAATTCCATAAGAGTGAGGATCCTTTTATATTGTCCAAACATGTAATCCCTCCCACCTTTTTCATTAATTGAATATCAAAAATATTTCTAAACTGGTGGATCAGATTAGATCATTCGATATCCAAATCCACTTTTCCATGGAGTTTTTCATTCTACTCCTTACCCCTAGTTTTTTTACAATATAGTAGTACTAATCTCCTTTATTCAATGTATGGTTTTGAAAGGTTTTATTATTTTTGTATCATGCAGGGTTGGTGTATATTTTTTTACCTTTTAATGATAGTTAAATACAAAAAATAATGATAACATAATTGTTTAATGACCAACATTTGGGGTGGGAAAATTGAATAATGTTTTGGATGTGTTTTGTTTTTATTGATATTCTGATTCGTATAGTAAAACTACACACTAAAAATTATGGACAATGGGGGTCCATGTTTATACACAGAATTGTTTATGGAATGTTGTTTCTATTATTTCTGAATGATTGTATGTGAAATTTATCTACCACATATATAATTATAATTAATGGATTCCCCATGATCATCCAGTTCAGTGATAACCTAAGAAATAACAAGTGTAATTAATGAAGGTATGCACTATTAAATCATAAATATGTTTTTTGGTTCTTACGGTGAATTGTTTGGCCATATGGTTGTGCACAAGGGGGTTGGTTCTATTGATATGTTAGTCTGAGGTGCAATGCATATGTAGAAATGCTTCCAAATTGGTTGTGCAATGATATTTTCTTAGGGGTGGTTGTGATTTAGGGATTTTGTTGGCCGGTATAGTGGTTTGGGAAGGATGAAATTAAAGAAGAAAATTAGTTTTTGATATGGGTACTTCTATGCTGATAACAATCATAATTATTCACCCCATATCTTGATATCAATATAGGATGTATTAGGAATGGGTGTAAACTGATGTGGTTTTGAAACAATGTGTATTGAATATGGATCCACCTTAAGTTTTCAGTCTCTACAGCTTCTTAAATGACATTTACTCTATGAGTATTATGTGTTGTGCTCAATGGTTTCCATGATTGTGATGGTGTGTATAAATAAATTTGTAACGATGTGTGGAATGACTTCTACTGGGTTGGTTAAAAAATGGAAATGATTAAATAAATTAGTTTGTAAAGTGAAATGGGTTTTGTTGCCTGATGTATAGTGTTGTGCATTTTTAGTTAGCAATAATGTTGGAAGTGTGTGAGTTGGTTGTTTTTATGAGAACTCATAAGATGTTCATGACTATTTGATATCATATATTTATATACGTGTGTTTCCTAGTGATTTTTATTCGCACCACATCCATATTAAGAACTATGTGCCAAACATGTTGTCACGTGGGGGGTGTAATTCCCAATATCCTAATGGGAGGATGGATTGATGACTACCAACTCTTATATACACCTTCGTATAGGTGGTGATGACATAGGTTTCATTAGACCTGATTTTATTAGATGTGGTAACCTAGGTGTCTGAATGTGGGTTGGCTTTTTTCATAGGTGTCTTCGAGGTGATTTTTGATTTACATTCCAAACTGTCTATGGAATGATAGATAATGTGTCGTGAGGACCACTTTTTTGCAGGTGTCTTGTGTTGTGAGGACAAAGTGTGTGGGGATAGAAAGTGTTGTGAGGCCCCAGTGTGTGCAGGTAGGATGTGTTTTGAGGCCCATGCGGGTGTGGGTTTGATGTGATGTTGTATATTTGGAAGAGGAGGGAGTGACATGATGATTTTTTTTGTTGTAGTAGATAATCAGTGTGATAGTGGTATGGGGTACCTTATAATTTATGTGATTTATATTATATTACATTTTGTGGATTATTTTGTGAGAATTCCTTGGTGATGTTGTGATGGTTTGTACACCTGTATAGGTATTGTTTGGTTATGGTGTTTCCTCACCGAGGAATTAGTATGCTCCCTTAAAATATTCATGAGAGACAGTTTTTTCCTACTTAGTAAGCTTTTATTATCTCCATACGTATATAAATTTATTCCATGTACCCAAGAGGATTTTTCAGATCATTCTAGATCTTACTAGAACAGATCTTGAAAGTTGTTGTGTCACTAAATAGATTTACATTTGGGTATTTACATTGGAGACATTGGTATTTTTATCAGTTCAATTTTATTCATTTAAGTGGGATGGTTTGGGAATCATTTTTATATATTTCATAGAGCTAATATTGATTGATTCATGTTGTCTTCCGATCATATTTATATTTTTAATGGTAATGCCTCACATATAGTGAGAACTATACACCCTTGGTGCTGCTTTCCAACCTTGGACCTAATGTTTGTTGAACTTGATGGTTCACTAGATCCCTTTTTTCATTTCCATCCATGGAGGGTTTATATGGAGGAAGGGGTGTGATATAGAGGTATCAAATTTGATGGTTGAGAGATAGTATGGAGTTAGAGTTAGTCACAACGAGCAACACACGTGGGGGAATAACAACAGTTCCAATTGACCTTGCTTTGTGGCATTGGCCCTGGAAACTATCTAGGAGATGTGATTTTACATCCCCACATTACCCAATGCATGGGATATGAGCTTATTTAATGTCCAAGTGAGATGGAACATCTTGTATGGAAGCGAACTAGGAATGTTATATACATCATAATGAATTTAGTTCTGGTTTGAATTGTGTTGTTTTAGAAATTGAAAATTTGATTAGATAAACTAGAATTTTTTAAAATTAATCATTAATAAATTACATACTACATGTGATTATGAAATCATAGTTTTCCTTTCAGCTATGGCTCATGCTCATCATCCGTGTGTGGCTCATGCAGTGGAGTTTTATTGGGTGGATCTAGTTGGTCATCATATGGTGGATCCGGCTGAAGAGGATGATCAGTGGTAGAGGATGTTTCATCCATTCTAGGGGTAGGCTTTGGGAATGTATGAGGAAATTCATTTATACACGGATATGGAGAGTTGGATAGAGGGTATAGAGATTGACTTTAGTTTAATATGATACCTAACAGGATACTGGGTCTCTTTGGGTGTCATTTAAAAAGGGGCTAATTCATGTCAGTGGTGGAAGTTGTATCTGAGGGAATGAAAGGAGGTAGATGTTATTCTGTTTGACATATAAACAGAGTTCCATGCAGTGTTCCTTCATCAAACAAGAATTATTTGAAGAGTTAAGATACACTCTCCTTTACCTAGGAGGTTATGTATGTGTGGGGGTAAGAAATAGAGTTTAGAGTACTTCTTCATTTTCCCCAGATCTATTTCATATTGAGGAGTCTCATTCAAGGCATCCATAGGAGGCCCTCTATCATTCTATCAAGTATTATATTTCTCCATTTACATTTCCAACATATCTGGAGGTTCCATATAAGTTATATTTGATCAATAATAGTCACTTATGAGGTGTGTTACCATGATTTGAGAGTTAGTAGGATTATTCGAGAGGTAGTGTTGTAAGTGGAAGGTCTCAGGTAGCAGGACCATCGAGGATTTTACCAGTGGGGAGTCAACCTCAGTAGCTTCCCTTTCGATTATCTATTCTCTGTTCCCATCCAATGGTCTAGAGACTAAGGATTTTCTTCTTTAGGGATTATGGATATATTGGAAATCAATTAACAATGGATTCTCTAGCGTAGTCTGGTAAAAGTGGACTGTTTTAGTTCCGACCATAGTAGTAGTTTCTTGATATAGAATTTTAGCAGTAGGAAAAGCAGGATGTTTCTCCACCAAGGCGAGTTAGTGAAGGTAGATTCTGAAATCTTGATGTTTCCAATGTTCAGGGGCCATTACTCGGGCATCCCCATAGACGTGGTCATCAAAAAAGGGGTTGAGGAGATAGGCATGGTCATTTTCACCCACTCTATCCTATTATTTTGTACTATATGTAGAGAGGCTTCCCAATATCATAACATGGTGTATGCTAGTCTAAATCTAGAAAAGCTTTTTGGATGTCTTCCGGTGGTGAAGAATGATGATGGAACCACATCAGTCGCATGAGGATATTTTCATGTTATAGATTCATCGACATGATTTCTTCCTCATCATTGACTGGTTATATTCCATACGTACTTTTACTAAATGCTTCTTGATGGGAGTTTTTTTTGGATACAGAAGGACAGTATGTGGTTTTCAGTAGTGAGAAGAGTTTTCACGTATGATGTCTATGTGTGGAGACCCATATTTTCTTTTTTATCTTAGTTGTTAGTGGAATCATCAGACCTTGAAATGGAGGAGGTTCGTTTGTCAGTTTGAGTGTTCGTGGATGTTTTCTCCAATGTGGTTGTGACACTACCCCTCGATGTGATGTTGAGTTCGTGATAGACTTGGAACCTGATGGTTCTCTGATTTAAATGGATCATTATCTGATAGAGCCTTAAATATTGTGGGATTTGAGGATTTAGATAAATTATATGATGAAGAAAGGTTTTATCTGGCCCAATGGGTCACTGTGGTGTTCACCAGTGTTGTTCTCAAAGAAGGCATACTGTGGTATGAGTTTGTCTATAGACTACCAGAGGTTTGATAAAGTGATAGTTTAGAACTATTACCCTCTTCCCAGGATAGATTTTTTTTTTCAAATTGTTATGATGGGAACTTTTTCCCATTAACAGACTTCATTCTGGATACCACTAATTTGGGATGAAGGAGGTTTATAACCAAAATACTTCTTTCAAATTATATTAAAAGCACTTTGAATTTTTAGTCTTTTCCTTTGGTGTTACATATGAACCAGATATGTTTATAGGTTTTTTGAACTCCTTGTTATGTGAGTTCTGTGATTGGTTCATCAATGTAATATTCGATGATATCTTTATATACTCAATTTTATTGGAGGAGCATGTTGAGAATCTCCGAACACTCTGGTGGGTTTCTTGACAAACCTATCTCAATATAAATTTGTTTTAATGTATTTTTTAGACAAGGGACGTGATTTTGTAGTGGAATGTGGTGTCTCGTTAGGATGTTGCAGTAGGCCCATCATAGGTTGAGTTCATTCAGTCTTTGGAAACTCCCATGATGGTGTCATAGGCTGGTAGTTTCCTTAATATCACATGTAATTATCAGTGTTTTTTACCCAATTTATCTGTATCTATAACCCTATTGGTGGATGTGAATATATAAGGCCAAGATTTTTTGTAGAGTGATCCATTTAATTTAGCATTCAGTAACCTGAAGGGGATGTTGTTTAGTGCCCATTAGCTCCATTTTCAAGAATAATGAGTTTTATTTGAGGTTTTTTGTGGCACATCTAATCTGGGATTAGGATGCATACTAATTTAGTAGGAAAACAATATCACTTATGGGTTTAGGAAGTTACATCATCATGAGCCCAACTAGTCACCCATGATATGGAGTAACCATTTTTTGAGTTTACGATGATGTTTTGGTGGAATTGAATCATTGAGGATAACATTTTGGTCTTCACAGACCACAAATCATTGAGGTATATATTTTTTCAGTGTGACAAGAATTTGCAAAAAAAGTGGTGGATGATGTTTTGTTAGGACTATGATTTTATGGTGTCTTACACATCAGGAAAGGTAAATGTCCTGGAAAATGCATTGTGAATAATGTGGTAGAAGGAGGTTGTTCATGGGTATTTAAATGCATAGAAAGAGATGGAGGAGTTGGAAGACTTACACCTAGATTCAAGGGTGAATGGTTGTAATGTTTGTTTGTTTCATATGATAGTATAATATTTTCAAATTTTGTAGGTGGAGAATTTTTAGAGTGGGGACTCAGAGGTAGAGGTGAATATTGATCTTGTTTTCTATGGTGATTACATAGAGGGATAGTCGTAGGATAGTCAATACTAGATTTTTTCTCTAGTAATGTAATTTTTCCTGTGGAAATGTGTACGGGGGTTCCTGTTGAGTTGCAAATCGCACATTTGGTGGTGAACCCAGGTGATTCGAAGATGTATTGTGGCTTGATGATAAAAATTTGGTATCAAATGATAAAACAAAATGTGTTCGAGTTTATGGAAATGTACATGGTTTTCCGGAAGATAATGGCCAAGCCTCATGTTCCTGGTGGTTTGTTGCAGCCCTTAGAAGTTCCTTAGTAAAAATGAGATAAAATATCTATGTTTTTGTTCATAGGGTTACCCTAATATCATGTTTCTTATGATGATACTTGACTGATAGTGAATCTATTGATGAAATATACCCTGTTCTTAGAGATCATGATTTCGGAACATAGGATACCTTGGTTGATAGGTACGTGGATGAAGTATTTTTGTTTCATCTAGTTCTGTGGTCCATTGTCTTGTAAAAGGTTGTATGGTTTACATCATGAGTTTGGAGAGGATTTCGGTGTGCCTTTGGAAATCAATTAGCCTCAGAAATTATTTCCACCCTCAGACAGATAAGAAAACTGAACAAACTATCAAGACATTGGAGGATATGTTTTGGGAATGCATTTTGGACTTTTTTGGACATTGGGTACAACAATTGTATTTGTTATTGTTTTCAGAAAATAATTTATATCAATATTCCATTGTCATGGGTTTATTCGAGGTGTTGTACAGAAGACCGATCTGTTCACCATTTTGCTGGATAGAGGTTAGGGGGACATAGATCCTTGGTCCCAGTGTGGTATATAGAATGAGAGATAATGTTCAGCCAATTCATGTGAGGATAAATATAGTGAAAGGCCAAAATAAGTATTATTCCGATCATAAAATGATGCCCCTAGAATTCGAGGGTGGGGACCACATTTTCAATGTGGATTCTCCTTGACGTGGTAAGTAGTGGTTTGGCATAAATAGAAAGCTTCCTACAATTATTTTTGGATCCTCTGTGGTGGTGGGGGAAAGGTGGAGAGGTGGAATATCAGTTTTCATTTCCACCATGGTTGGAAAGGATCCATGACATCATTAACGACTCTCTGATTCATTAGTATCCTCATGATGACTACCGTGTCATTGACATGGGATAAATGGATATCGAGGAAGAAGTGATGATTATGTAGTAGCCGGTATTGATCCATGATCATTGATAGAAGGTGATGCATGGATTAAAAATTCCTTTGCTTAATTAATTGTGGTGGCATGGAGGACAGGCAGAGATTACTTGGGTTTGAGTGATCCTGATGTTTTTAGAGTCCCTGAATTTGTTTTGAGCGTGATTATAACTATTCTTCTTGTGATGAGATAATTGAATCATCTCCACTATGAGTTGAGATATGACATGAACCATCATTGATGTTGGGAAACGTTTAAAATTTATATTCCTAATAACAACAATATATGTGGAAAGAAGGGTCGAACCCACAGGGAAGGAAATTCTGACAACTATTCTTCTAAAAACATTCAAAAACTCCACTATTGTTAGTAGTGGAGTGGATTCTTTTTTTACTTTTTATTAAGAAATAGAGTGAAAAAAATTTCAAAACACATATCTATATTAAATTGAAGCTAGAAACAATTAAAAAATATAGACACAGAGATATAGTACACTGATAAATGAACAATCTATTAAAAATCTCAGGGAAAAATCTCCATTCTACTGGATTAAAAGGTATTTAAATTCATTTTAATGTTATTGTAGAATTCCAACATAAGAGAATTAATTACCACCCACAACAAGAGTTAAGTCATATATTCCAATCTATTCTATAGTTTTCCACTCAAAAATAAGTCAACTTTGAATAGTTTGAATATGACAACAGGATGAACCAAACGTATGTCTTGAAGTCTTAATAATTTATTAACTTTTGAAATGTTATCCCATGATCAATCTCAGAAAATGACTGTGAAATTTTGAAATTATTTTCTAGTGGTACATGCAATTTAATGAATTCATCGTTGAACTCACCGATCGATACTAAAAACATCAAAATTATAAAGTGAAAATAGAATTAAAAGATAACCAGTCACACTTCAATTTATCCCTGAACTATATGTTTTAGCTAGTCATTATCTCTATTATTAACAAAATAACAAAAAAACATACTAAAAAAGTACTGAGACTATAAATAAATTGAAATATATCACCCGAGATGATACTCTGCTCCTGAACACATCCAGCTCCAATAAGTGGTTCCAAAGTCGCCCTCTGGTCTTTCTGTGTTCGAAACTGAATCATAGATTGTGTCACTTGAAAAATATCTCTCTCCACTATCCCCTCCTACCTCCCTCTATACTGTTTCTTGCTCTGTCTAAAAAACCCACTTTCTTCTTCTACTTGTCACTGCCACTCTCCACATACATGAATTCTTCTTTTACTATTATAGAGCATACATGTTTTCTTCATGGCTGACACATTGTGGTAGTTTTACCCTTGTATCTAACTCTGGGTGAGTTAATTGTGTTGACCTAGACGACTTCCCCTCTCTTGAATGAACCTATATTGTTTGAAAATAAATAAACTAAAATTAAAAGAATGTAAAATAGTTATTTTTAATTAAATGTTATATTAATTAATAAAAAGTTAATTTTAAAAGATAAATATTTATGTGGTTAATATATATTTACTTATTTATTATTTATAAATATATTAAATTAATAAAATTATGGTAAAACATCTGTTTATTAAAAAGTTATTTATTTATTTTACTTAATTATTATAATTAATAATTTATTATGTTATTTAATTTTCAACTAGATTATAAAAATTATAATTAGACATCATAAGTAGTTTGGAAATAAAATTTTTTATAATTTAGATTGAATTGATTATTTTTATTTTATTAATTTTATTATTATTATTATTATTACTTTTTACGAAATTAAAATTTTATATTAATTACAATATATATAAATTTATTTATTTGTTTTTTTAATTTAATAATTAATATTAATTCTTTAGATTACAGTATTATTTAATAAATTAGTATATTTTAGAGTTTATTTAATTATTATTATTAATTTTATGTTTATACTATTAAAAAAATATTATTTTATTATTAAAATTTATTAATAATTTAGTCTTATGTTAGATTTAATTTCTTTTTTTTATTTCAATTAACCCCAAAAATTTCGGCACATAGGGAAGGGGTCTTCAGGTGGCTTCCACAGAATCTCTACTCCATGGCTCATCTCTCTAGTTGTCTGCAGCGATCAACAATGGACCGGCCCTGCCTCCTCGCATAGTGCTGCCCCCTACTCAATTCCTGATACAAAAAAAACAACGTGATGTGTCCCTTGACTTCGAAGCTCCACTTGGTAGTGGCATGGCTCATACTTCTTCTTCAGGAAAGTGGTGACCTCCTCCTCTAAAAACCATAGCGGCTCACAGCTTTTCCCAAGTCTGAGTCGCGACAATATTTCTTCATCCTATGAAAAACTTCCCCTTCTTTATGGCGGTCCAAATCTAAGCGGCACAGCATATCCAAATGAATTTGATCTCGGATTTCCATATTTGTAATTTTTAATATGAGTTTTCGGTCTGTAAATTTTACTATAATTCTTTGATTCTAATCTGGTTAAATGAAATGGATTCATTGTTGTTGAATCGATGGTTGACGATTCCATGGTTGTTGTTGAAGTGGCAGCATGATGGATTGAAACAGTGAGGTGTAGGGGAGGTAGTCTAATGGTGAGATGAAAAAATGAACTTTCGGTAGGGAGGAAAAACCAACAGAGAGGTGAAGTGGAGAGCACAGGGTCATTGATACATAAAGAGGGTCACTGTTAGTCAAAATGGGATGGGTCACCATTAGATTAAAAATAGATGAAAAGCAACATAAGTTCACCATTCATAATTAAATAAAAGGATCACTGGGGTCTTAAAGATCAAAATCTCACTATCAAACAACAAAAATAAAATTCACTAATGCACTAAAAATTATTGTTTCCGATGGTCAAAATAAAGGTCACTGGTGGCTTAAGTAAACTAGGTCACCAGTGACATAAATAAAAATGATCACCGATAGAACAATGGGTCACCGATAGAACAAAAATAAAAATATAATAGTGACCTTAAAAAAACATAGATTGAACATAAAATCAAAACATAAGTTAACTAAATAAAGAGATAGAAAATAATAAACCAGATAAAACCATAAAATCAAAAATACCAAGATTGAAAATTACAAATAAGCTAAACAACATATATTATGAAAATATAATTATTAAACATTAACATAATAGATACAATACAAATTAATAATTGAAAACACAAAAATTATAAACTGGGTAATTGTTAAACTAAATTAATAAAAGAATAAATTATAATAACAATATAATTAATTATAGGGTTAGAAGTGAGTGAAAAAGGATAACATCGATGACCCAATAGGTCACCGATTTCTCATATCTGTCTCACCAGAAGACTAAAAAAATTAGTGACCTAAAAATTTAACTGCATTCTTAAAATTAAATAATTATTGATTTAAAACTATTAAATAATTAATTAAATAACTAATTTAATACATAAAGTTAAAAACGAACTATTTCATTTAATTAAAGCTAAAAATAATTAGTTATTTAATTAGCAGGATGGTTAAACATAAAAATTAGCGAGGTAAAATTATTCCATAAATTATAAATTAAAAAAAATAAAGTCAAAGATAATTAATACACAAATAATGAAATTAAATTATTATTTATTTCTTATGTAAGGTTATTAAGAGTTGATCAGATTAAAATTAACAAAATAATAATGAAATAAATATATTAATAGTGTAAAGTGTTGGTCAGAGTGGATACTCAAAGGGGGGGGGGGGTGAATTGATTTCCAATTAAAATTTATGTTAAAAATATTTCTCTTAAAATCCCCCTATATAAAAACAATGTTAAACTGTAGGTAATTTATACAGAGTGTAAACGGTCAATTATTTTCTCAAAGATTTATTAGGTCTTAGTTAACTTAATCAGAAGATGAAATTAACTTTTAAAACTAACTTACTGGTCTACAATAAGTATAAAAACTTTCTAATTTAACTATCAAAGTAGCTTTAAAATTGTTTTGTATTTCAAAGTAGTTAGCAGCGGAATATGATGTATATATATATATAGTATACTTATGATTTAAACTAAAATGCACAGAATATGTAACCAAGAGGTTCAGTCTCAAGCCAAGACTTAGTTCACTCAACAATATACATAAAATGATCCACACTCTGGATTGGGGTAAACAATAGTGAACACACTGTCCAGGTACAAAGACCTCTACCACAGTTCTACGTGTGAAAACAATCAATAGCTCACAATTGACTAGGTCTTACTCGACCTCTACCACTATCCACATTGTGAAACAAAGAGTTATGGAGTTTGAGTGAGAATTTAAGAATCCTCCAGTTTATCTCAAGAGACGGTGTGTGTGTGTAAAATAAACAAGGTACACACACTGCTCAAAATGTAAAGAAAGAATCACTAAAAAAATGTGAATGAGTTTAGAAAAGCATTAGTGATTGGTAGTGTAGCTCTGGACTCGTTTAATTGGTTATGAAAGCTTCTAAGTCCTTCTCTAGTTTTTCTCTGAAAAATAGAGTGTCGATTTCTACCTTGTTCCAGGTACATCTTATCAGCTTTAGTGCATGAAGTGTTCGTTGTAGCTCTTCACTGAAGATGCATCTTGTGGATTCCTTCAGAAGAGTGGCTTCAAGTATATCCAGGATACTTGGATTATGGATGAAGCATTGTGTGAATGCACCATGTTTAAATATTGTTGAGCCCTCTTATTTTATTATTCTCTCTGTATGAAACCACATCACTTTCTATCTCTGTGTATATCCCTTCTAGGTCTTTATCTTCACTTTTATAGCTTCGAGCTCCAGAAAAAAGGAATGATTTATTTTTTCATGGGTACTCGGTAAGGTTCACTGACATGTCAATATATATCATTAAATAACATTAACTGCATTAATAACATCAAATTTAAACTTTAGCTTAAAAAATAAATAGTATTGAGAGAATAGAGTTTGACAGGTTGGTCAATCAACAGTAGCCTTCTTTTGGTAGATGTGTGCAGTGGACTCTGTGTACCATGACCTTCCATTGGTAGCCCTTTAGAACTTGTATAGGTAGCTGTATATATCGGTGACTTCATTCTATTGGTAGCTCTTAATCCATCGGTAGCTCTTGGGGTATCGGTAGCTCGATGTATTAGTGAATTCATTCAATCGGTAGCTCTTAATCCATTGGTAGCTCTTGGGATATCGGTAGCTCGATGTATCAGTGACTCTGTACTTGTATTGGTAGACTATTTCAATCACTTCATATCAGTCTCTAGTCTGTGTATCAGTAGGCCGGTCGATAGCTTGTATCCGTAGACTTACTCTATCGGCAGACTTGTATCGGTAACTGTCTGTGAACTGGTTCTATCGGTAGACTTATTCATATTGGTAGCTCTGTAGATATCAGTGATCAAGTGTATACTAGAAGACTTAAGTATACCGGTAGACCTGTTATATCGGTAGCTCGGTTTCTATCGGTATCTCTATACATATCGGTAGCCTTAGCTTATCGGTTACTCTGTCTATCAGTAGACTATGTACCGGTAGCTCTTTTATCAGTAGCTATATGCAGATCAGTGACAAACACTTATCTGTTTTATGCAACTCATATCTGATTGGGTTAGAATTAATTTATAACTTATATAAACATAGATAACCATTGATTAACAAA
This sequence comes from Viscum album, assembly GCA_963277665.1. Taxonomy (NCBI): domain Eukaryota; kingdom Viridiplantae; phylum Streptophyta; class Magnoliopsida; order Santalales; family Viscaceae; genus Viscum; species Viscum album. Next base: position 118,447,415 of record OY728123.1, on the reverse strand, counting down.
TATCAAGGATTATTTTAACATTATTATAATATTGATAACAGAATATCATATATTGAGAGAATTTTAATATAGATAAAAAGTAATTGGGATTATCATAGTTTGTGAGGGAATAATTGGGATTATCAAAACAGGTAAGGTCATCAATCTCCCCCTTTTTTATAATCACAACTTATGATATTATAGGTTTAAAATAATGATTAATTGTATCAGAGAAAAATTAAATGCAATGCTATCCGATGGGCAAAGCATGGTAGCTTTTCCTTAGATAATATGTCTCCCCCTAGGTGAATATTTCTCCCTCTTTTATACTTAGTAATATTTCTCCCCCTTTATAGAAGATTTGTAGAATATTTCTCCCCCTTTGTGATTATCAAAAAGCGAGAAACAAAAAAATAGGGAAAGGAACACAATGAAAAAAGAAAGGAAATCTACTTGTATTATATGTTGTAAAAAGGTACATAGATAGAAATCAAAATACAAGGGATTCCTATCAATCATCCTGGCCACATTTTCAATCCACATCCTCAATGTGAGATTTTCCATTTGAATAAGAAGAGGATTCAGGGGTGTGGATTCAGGTGAAGGATTAGGAATTCCAGAGATGATCACAGGATGATGAGCCAGTGACACTGTTCCGGGCCTGTATTGAGGAGTTCTTTGTGTTATCATAGGTGTGAGGCTTCGAATTTCTTGGGCATGAGTTATTTTAACAAGAGAAGCAGTAGAGGTAGAGGCAGGTAAGGCTGGAGGTATATTCACTGGCCTAACATCAACATGCAGGAAAGGCAGCAACATATTGCGGAAATCCATAATTATTCCTCCTCCTATCTCCATAGAAGATATGAAGTCATCCTTGATCTCCATAAATTTTTCCAAAATTGGAGTCAATTCCCTTAGTTTTTTGACATTCTCTCTGAAGTCTTTATTGACAGGAGGTAACTTCAGATTTTCCAACAGATGTTTGAAGTGATTGTTGAGTTTATGCTTTATGTAAATATTTTGGTAATAGGAGTACACTTTTTCTTTCACTTCTTTCTGAGAGGAAGAATCTTCTCTCATATAGTCTTGGACTATCTTCATTATTTCTCTAGCTAAATCTTTAGTAGAAAGCACAACTTTTCTCAGTTCAGATGAGTCCACAGAGCCACTGGTTGAAACTAAACCAAGCTCCTCCTTCATCATCGCTCAAATCTGATCCAATTCCACTTAGGGTTTAGAAGCAACATAACCAATAGAAAAGGATACTATTTCCTTGATGTTTTTGGTCAACCCACTGATAATATTTTGGACTTGAGAATCTTGGGTTTTAACATGATCTTTCATGGAGGTTTTAAAACCTACAAATACTGAAACCATCTGACTTACAACACTCTTGACATAGGCTAAGTCCTTATCTGTTTGAGATTTTGAACTCAAGTAGGAGTCCAAAGAGACTACAAATTTCTTTAGATCTTAAAGATCTGGTTCCAGTCTAAATATTTGAGTTTGGAAATCTTTAACTTCTTCAACTATTTCTGTCATAAAGGTTGAACAATTACAACCGAGAGAGAGTTCAAAAGATCCTTCCAACAGACTCATCTCTTCAAAAAATAGTGCTTCATCTCAGCAACTAAGGCACTAAAAGATTCTTTCAGCTCATACTTTAAGGAATCAAGGTCTGCCCTGCTGGTCATATCAGTAGGGGAAACTGCAATAGGTACTCTTTTAGATGCTAAACTAACCAATGAGTCAGTCATGATCGATTGAATTGACAATACTAGAGAAACTTCCATCTTATTTACCACTTCCATAAAACTGTCCTTAATCATTTTCTTCAAAGTATCCAGGTCATGCTTTCTGACCACATTTTCAGGTGGCAACTCAGATTCAACATCATAAATGATTATTGGTCTATTTAGAGATGCTTCATTCTCTGAATCAGGATAGTCTAAACCACAAACCACAAAACCTAGGGCTTCTGTCCAGTCCTCAATATCAACAGCCACTGTAACACTTCCAAACGTGGTTTTATTCTCCCCCTCAACTGGTGCATCCTTAAGTAAAACAAAAGCATTATCAACATCATTCTCAGCAGGTCTTCCTTTTTCAAGAGATTCTTCTACTATCAATTCATTCTCTGCAATAGCTGGAGGGTATTCCAAAATAGGCAAGGGTATGTCAACTTAATTTTCATCCTTAGAAGGCGCTAATGATTGTCCAATCACTGGAAAAAGGCTCAAATCAGCTGATAGAGATACTTCACTTTCATGAGTATCTTCTTCATTCTCTACAGCAGCCACTTCAACATCCTCCAAAGCAGCTTCTTCCTTATCTGATTTATGTTGATCTAAATTTTTAGGAGCTGGGCTAGGAGGTATGTCAGGGTCTTCTCCTTCATCAGTATAGGACTCTTCTTCTTCTGAATCATCATTGTATTCTGGCTCCTCTTCATCAGGTCCCAGACCTGGATCCCTCACATCCTTCGGTCTTGAAGGATGATCCACAGGATTGAACTTATCATACACCTTCTTATCATCAGTGACCATTTCCCTCTCCAAGGGTTCCAATTTATTTTCATGTATTTGAAAACTGTACTGGAGACACAGATATTGTTCCTTACTTCCACTGTCTCGTCTTGAAACTCAGCTATTCTATTCACATTGATCATTAATGAGATCAACTTGGAAAAGAACAAGGCATTTGTTTTTATCTTAATTCTAATCATATCCTCCATTTGAGTCATTAGCAATCTATATAGATTCACCTTGACTCCATGTCTCAAAAGATGCAGGAGATAGATATCTTTATATCTTAAATTTGAAAAGTCTCCTCTCCTTGGTATTAAGACACGTTGATCAAACATGAACAACAATCTGTTCTCACCATCCATTTCAGCAGCTACTACTTGTCTATGATTTCCATCACCGGTGAGTTCCTCTAGGGTAGTCTCATAATCAAACATATCACTAGTAGGTGGTATAGCTCTCAAGAAATATCCAGATACACCTTTGTGTGGAACTTTCAGACATTCATCCCACTCAGTCGATGAAAAGGACAACTTATTTCCATTCATAAACGAAGTTACTCGGTTCTCATCTTCAGATTTCTCAAAACATAAATAGTCATAAAACTGTTTCACTAGCTTCGGATAGTAGGGACCATTGTTGTTCAAAAAACAATCTACCCACTTTTGATCTTTCAGGACATCGAGCACTAATGATTTACTTTCCACCATCCATTCCACACACAACTCTTTTTCGATCACAATACCTCTATTCTGAAAATGAGGATTTACTGGTCATCTACCTGATCTTGTGTTATTATCATTGTCACTTTATTCTGGATCGTACTTCTACTTATTTTCCATAGGCTCATCAGCAACATCTCTAACAGAAGGGAGTTTGTTTGTTTCCATCTCGGAATCGAGGGATTTATGGTTCTTGACGGATTCAGGAGTTAAGGTTTGAGGGTAAAGGTTTTGAGGCTCGGTGGATTGAGAATTAGATCAGACATTGCTTCTATCATTTAGAAATCATAAAATAAATTAATAAAATAAGATAAAGTAAAAACGATTCAGATTCTGGCGGCAGACAGATGTTTAAAACAACGCACTCATCGGTAGGGTTTATCAGTGAGAATTTACATCAGTGAGAATTTACATCTGTGAGGATTTACATCGGTGAGAATTTACATCGGTGAGAATTTACATCAGTGAGAATTTACATTGGTGAGGATTTACATCAGTGAGAATTTACATCGGTGAGATTTTACATCGGTGAGGATTTACATCGGTGAGAATTGACATCAGTGGGGATTTACATCGGTGAGGTAGCTGCCAATCGAGGTTAATCATTCCCAACTCATGTCTAATGTATCTTAACCTATCCGAACTCAATGGTTTGGTAAAAATGTTAGCTAATTGATGTTCAGTACCTATAGAATCAAGAATAATATCACCCTTTTGGAAATTATCCTTCAAGAAATGGTGCCTTAAATCAATGTGTTTGGTCTTAGAGTGAGACACAGTGTTCTTAAAAATGTATATTGCACTAGTGTTGTCACAGTTGATAGAGACATGCTTAAAATCATATCCATAGTCGAAAAAGGTGTGTTCCATCCATAGAATTTGTGTACAAAAACAACAAGCAGCTATGTACTCTGCTTCGACAGTGGACAATGCTACAAAATTCTGCTTCTTACTACAGCAAGATACTAAATATTTTCCCAATACATGACATGTTCTTAATGTGAATTTTCTATCCAACTTGCAACCAGAAAAGTAAACATCTTAATAACTCATTAACTTAAAGGATTTTCCTTTTGGGTAAAACAAACCTAAGTTTACAGTGTGTTTAAGATACCTAAAAATTCTTTTAACAGCATGAAAATGAGATTCATTTCGATTATCTTGAAATATTTCAAACATACATACACTAAACATAATATTTGGTCAACTAGCAGTAAGGTAAAGTATGTTTCCAATCATACCTCTGTAATTGGTTTGATCCACTGGTTTCCCAGTTTCATCTGCATCCAATTTACAGACTGTACTCATAAGAGTTTCACTTTCCTTTATACTATCCAGACCAAAACGTTTTAAAATATCCTTTTTATATTTACTTTGATTAAAAATAATACCATATTCATTTTGAAAAACATTAAATCCAAGAAAATATTTTAGTTCTCCCATTAAACTCATTTCAAATTAATTTTTCATACTTTTTGAAAAATCTGTACATAAAGAATGTTTAAAAGATCCAAAAATAATATCATCAACCTAGATTTGAACTATTAAAACATCTTTATAAATTCTTTAAATAAAACGAGTTGGATCAGCAATCCCTTTAGTAAAACTCATTTAAATAAGAAAATTACTAAGTCTATCATACCAAGATATTCAAGCTTGTTTTAAACCATATAATTCTTTAAAAAGTTTGAAAACATGACTTTGAAAATGAGGATTAGTAAATCCAGGAGTTTGTTCAACAAAAACATCTTCAATTACAAAACCATTTAGAAAAGAACTTTTAACATCCATTTGATATAACTTGAAATTCATACGAGCAGCATAGGCAAGTATAATTCTAATAGCTTCTAATATAGATACTGGTGCAAAGGTTTCATCATATTCTATACCTTCCTCTTGACTATATCCTTGTTAAACTAGCCTAGCTTTGTTTCTAACTATGTTTCCTGACTCATCAACTTTGTTTCTAAAAACCCATTTAGTGTCTATTGTCAAAGTGTCCTTGGGTCTGTCAACTAATTCCCAGACTTTGTTTCATTCTAATTGATTTAACTCTTCTTTCATAGCCATTACCCAAAATTCATCATTGATTTCATCATTGACATTTTAGGTTCTAGCTATGAAAGAAAGGCTTAATGTTTAACCTGGTTTCTTAGAGAAGCTCTAGTCTGTGTCCCTCTATCAAGATTACCAACAACAGCATCCAAAGGATGATTCTTTAGAATCCTTGTTGATCTAGTAAAGGTAGGATTAGAAATTTCAGGTTCATCTATAGGTTTGGGTTCTATAGCAGCAGATTCTCGAATATGTCAAGAACTGGATGTTTTTACAGCAGGTTCATTAGTTTTATCATTAAGGTCCAGAACAATCAAATCTTCTTCAAGATTTTTAAGAGGGGTTTTAGGCTAATGTGGATCAGTTTCCTCAAACTTGATGTGAACAGATTCATCCACACAGTTGGTTCTTTTATTAAAGACTCTATAGGTTTTTCTAGTTAAATAATAACCGAGAAAAATTCCTTCATCACTTTTAGAATCCATCTTGTCAAGATTATCCTTTGAATTAAGAATAAAAACGTTGCAGCCAAAGACTCTAAAGTAACTAAATTTAGGTTTTCTACTATTCCAAAATTCATATGGGGTATTCTTAATAACAATAATAATAAGGACTCTATTAATATTATAACAAGCTATATTTACAGCTTCATCCCAAAAATAAATATGCAGGTCATACTCGTTATGTAACACCCGAGACTTTTATGTTATATAAATCATCAAAAGAATCTTTTTCTACAAAACACTTGCTTGGCTTTCTTTACACGCAATCGCGACCTTCCTCGATAGCTTGCGTCGTACGCAATACCGAGTTTCACTAAACAACAATATGCTATTAAAACTAGCCGTTATGAATAGTAATAACCACTTTTTGAAATTTTATAAATTTTATTTTTCAAAATGGACTTCATTTTTGGACTCAGAATATTGAAATTACCCTAGGGTGAAATTTTGGTATTTTTTTGAAAACTTTCAATTTTTGATGAATAGTGAAACCACTAAGTGGTAGGTTAAGAACTGAATTTTGCATAAAACTTAATTTTACCGCTTCTGTGAATGGAATTTCAAAAATCCGACAGACACGGTTGATATCAGTAAGTAAAATGTGGTTCAATGAGATAAAAATAATTTTTTGGTGAATAGTAACTTTTTAATATTTTTACCGCGGTTAATAGTAAATAGGGTAACTAAGGGTAAATATGATATCAATATTACCCTAACACATGTCCTAATTCTATTGGACAAGTGTAATTCGACCAAAAACAAACTTAGGAATAAAATATGACCATTTAGGCCCACTTGGATTAGATTAGGACATTTATTATTAATTTATTTAAAGAAGGGTTAAAATAGTTAAAATCAAAGTTTAATAAGTAAATCCTTTCTAATATGGGGTTATAAATAAGATAAATTAGATTGTAAATATTCATTAGAAAGCTAAAAAGATTTCCTAAATGATGGTATTTTATTTTTAATTTTTAGACATCAAATAATTTAATTTATTTATGACACAAAGATGATGCAGTAATGAAATATTGACATAATTGATAATATAAATACCAAAATAAATATAATTTAAGACTTTTTATGAATTCCACTAATTTTCTAGGTTACTATGATATATTAGTGTTGATTTAATCAACTTGGTTCGAACATATAATTCTGTTATGACTTTCACAAAAATCATATATCAAATAGTGTCAAAATTGACACAAAATAGTTTTTAAATCAAATATTATATTATTAATTGTTATTTTATTCCTAAAAATCTAAGGATCGGAAAAATGACTTAGATAAGGATATATATATTAATAATAAACAATTTGGGGTTCGTTTGGCATGTTATAGTAAGTGTATTAACCATATAGTGAAAGAAAACAAAAAGACATGGTAAAAGGTAAATTATTTAACTTAGAGTTAAATCAAATTGATAAGGTTAAAATAATACCCTAAACTTGTCTAAATCCTATTGGTTGATAGGATTTCGACCCATCCCCACTTTATCTTCGAAATAAGACCCTTTGGAACCATTATAAAACGATTTTGACTTTAATATAAAATAATATTTTGAGATATTCCTAAGGTGCCCCTCTCCTCCCTTATAAAAGGGCACCTCCTCCCCCTCCTCCTCACACCAAATTGAGCACTCAAGCTCGGCCAACCCCTGCCATTTTCTCCTCTCCACTTCCCTAGAATAATCCTAGAGGTCCTGGTCTTCTTCAAAGACCAATCTTAGTTCCCTAAGTGGAGAATTCAAAGAGGCGTTCCAAAGAAGAGGTAATATCCATTACCGATCTTTTCAATTTCTTTCTTCTTCAACTTCTTCTTCTTTAGTTGTTTCATGATAAAGTAATAACATCAGTATTACTTACATACTGATATGTTATTATAAATATGAAACAACCCTAATTCACCTTCTATCCATCCTACGGAAAAATGAAATCACCGCGCGTGCGTACGTACGGAATACCGTCTCCACGCCGTGGTGTAATCTATTTTCCACCACCACCTTACAAGGATGGGTATAATGGTGTAATGAGTAACTATTTATGATTATTATAAAGTAATATTTATACTAAAATAATATATATATACTCCAATACAGTTCCACGATCATAGGAATGATATCATCACTCGTGCGTACGTACGGAATACCGTCTCCACGATGTGATGCGACTCGTTCTACATGATCATCATTACATAGTAATTATATAAATGAATTGAATCAATAAATATGATATATGTTACACTAATAACATTATGGATATAAGGTATCTATAACCTTAAAAGAAGAATAAGAATTTATTCGGCAAAACATGCATAAGAACAAAAGGCAATAAAGACCCGAGTAACAAGTAACAATGAAATATTACTAACAAGAAGCTAAGAATATGAACATATATGATATCATATCAATATGTATGATTCTGGAATAAGTCAATAACATTATTTAAACCATTATACAGGAGCTTCGGACATGTACAAAGAATATCGGACCTAAGGTAAGGGAAATGTCACAATCTCATTTTTATCCGAGATTGTTTATTCGTAAGTATTTATTGGGGTGTATTTTATCATACACATCCATGTTTCATCAATATGTAATATTATTTCCATCCATCTACAATTGTTTAAATCCATTTTTACCGTTCGGTGAGTTTTTAGTAATATCTATGAAAGGAATCTTTTGTCGTACGAGGTACTTTTTGACTTTTCCGACAAAAGTACGAAGAATGTTTTTTTAACTTATACGGCATGAATGGATTTTTAAAACATTATTTCCAAGAAGCTTCCTTTACAAGTTTTCAAGTTTATTTTTAATCAACTTCTTTTATTTTAAAGTTGTATGACATGTTAAGAAAGGAAAAGTGTTTTTGAAGTAGAAAGGACATTTTCCTCAAGAATGAAGTTCAAGTATTTTATCAAAATTATTTTCCATCTAAGATAATAAAAGGGTTCTGTTTTTATCCCTATTATTACATGGATTTGATTATGTTGTGATGGAAACATTTTTATGAATTCATTTATCTTATATTAATTGTTTTATGATGTCATGTTGTTTAAGAATCCCATTTTTATTACATGGGTTATGCGATAATGTATGATTTATGATTATGTGGCACACATAAGAAAGGATTCATTATAAGATGGGTGGGACCTATATCTCCCTCCAATGCATTGGGTAAAGATTTTATATCTCATGAGATAGACATGGCTGGAACGGAAGGTTATTTCGGTTTAGTGATACAGGACTGAAACAAGGAGTGAACTCGGTTCAGAAAGGGACTTTGTCCACTAAGATAGTCTTGGCAATGAGTCATGACTAAAAAGAAATGATTTTCCATGATTATGTGGGCATGCCACAAAGTTTCAAGTTTTATGTTATGATTATGGGGATCTCATTTTCACTTCTATGATTTGTTCCATGTTAAGATATTATGATCTCTTTTGCAGGCTATGATTTTCAAAAAGATATGATATGATTTTTATTTCCTTTATTTTCCCTTGCTGAGCATTTGAACTCACCCTTTTATGTTTTCTTTTCCCCAGGTCAGGAAGATGGATATTAAGTAGAATATGCTAAAAGGGACCCTAGATATGATGAAATAAATGGGAGACACTGTAGAATATTTATGAACCAGTTGTTTATGTTTCCCAGTTTCTAAAGACACTATACCTATATGGTCCTTTGTGGTTTTATCATATGTTGTAATAAGTGTGCTTCAATATTTGAAGTATTAAAAATGTATTTAAAGTATGGGTCGTTATAGTTGGTATCAGAGGAAAGGTATAGTCAACCTTTGGAAACTAGGATGTGAAAGCCTTAGTAAGAACCCTAAGGATAAGTCTCAGCATATAACGCAGTCTTAGTGTTTTAAAAATGGCCTTGAATAACCTAGGATAAGACCTTAAGCATGAAAATTTTATTCTTGAATTATGTGGTTTTCCTATTATAATTAGTGTTGCTCACATTATTTTTCTTGGTTTTAGTCAATGGCTGGAACCCGAAAGAACCGTGTTAATGCGGAATGCGATGGGCAATGCAATGATTGTCCCCCTGAGCAACCAAACGATATGGGATCTGGAATACAAAATCTTGTAGCCATTCTCACACAACTTTCTCAAGCTATGAATCATGGAGGACTTCCAAACGAGCAAAGGAAGGAGCAACATTCTGTTGAATCCTTCATGAGGCAACGTCCACCTTCTTTCAGCGGGTCTACTGATCCATTAGTTGCTGAACAATGGACTAGTACTACTGAAAAGATATTTTCAGTTCTTCAATGTTCTGAGCATGATAAAGTCATCCTAACAGTGTATCGTTTGGAAGGAGATGCTGATCAATGGTGGAATCTTATTAAGAATACGAGGCAAAGGGATGAAATTGAGTCTATGGAATGGGACGAGTTCAAGAACTTATTTTTCAATAAGTACTTCCCTCGTATTCTCCGAACAAAGATGGAGAAAGAGTTCCTTGAACTGAAGCAAAGGGATGATGAATCTGTTAGTACCTATGAAGCAAATTTTACAAGACTTGCAAGGTACGCTTCTGGTATTATTATCCAACCTGAGAGTAAGATCGATCGATTCTTTAGTGGCTTAAAACCAAGTCTTCGAAGGGCGTTAGCCATAAGGGACTTCAATAGCTACGAGGAAATCGTTCGATGTGCTCTCAAAGTCGAGATGGAGATTGGAGTAACCCATCAGTCACATGGGTTTGATAAGAAGAGGAAGATGGAATTCAAAGAAAAATCTAAAGAGCACACGGAAAAGAAGATGAGCTTTTCCTTATGCTCAATGTGTGGAAAGAAACATGGAGGGAGTTGTCTTAAAGGGACAAGAAAATGTTTTAAATGTGGAATGGAAGGTCATCGGGCATTTGAATGCCGTGATAATGGGAAGAAGATGTCTAATGATGCAAACAAAGGAAGGGATACACAGAATGAACCTACTACACTTCAATGTTTCAAGTGCAAGGAGATGGGGCATTATGCCAATCAATGCCCAAATCCAAGGGTTGATGATGATGGTCGACTTCAACAAAATCTTAAGGCTAAAGACAAAGGAAAGTCACATGCAATTTCTATCAGCGATATGGAGTACGATAACGAAGTGGTGAAAGGTACACATACCATCCACTCTAAAGTAGCAAATGTTTTATTTGATTCTGGATCCACCCACTCTTTTATTTCTGAAAAATTTTCTAAGGGTATCACCGTATTACCTCAACAATTAGATGTTGAGTTAGCTGTGACAACACCTAATGGCACAACAGTCGCATCAAAAGCTTATAATTCTTCTCCGATCGAAGTTTGTGGGAAAGTGCTTCCTGCAAATCTTGTGATCCTTCCTTTAGTGGAATTTGATGTGATTCTTGGCATGGATTGGCTTTCTCTACATGGAGCTCATATCAATTGCCAAAGAAGGGAAGTCACATTTCATATTCCAGATCAATCTACGATCGTATACCAATGCAAGGATGAACATAACCTTCCAGTGGAAATTTCTTCCATCTTATGGGTATTGATTCCACTAAATGAAGGTTATTTATCTCAAATGTTTGGTGAGAAACTCACGATAAAGAATATGCCCATTGTACGGGAGTTTGATGATGTCTTTCCGGTGGAATTACCGGGTCTTCCACCAAATCGTGAAGTTGAGTTTTCAATAGAACTCGTACCGGGTGCTTTGCCTATTTCAAAGACACCTTATAGAATGGCCCCAATTGAGTTGCAGGAATTGAAGAAGCAACTCCAAGAGAATCTTGATAAGGGATTCATACGCCCTAGTGCATCACCGTGGGGAGCACCTGTTCTATTTGTTAAGAAGAAAGATGGTTAAATGAGACTCTGCATTGATTATCGAGAACTTAACAAGATCACTATCAAGAACAAATATCCTCTCCCACGCATTGATGACTTATTTGACCAACTACGCGGAGCTCAATACTTTTCCAAGATTGATCTTCGTTCAGGGTATCATTAATTAAGGGTCAAAAGGGAGGATATACCAAAGACGGCTTTCCGTACAAGGTATGGAAACTATGAATTTATAGTGATGCCATTTGGTCTTACTAATTCCCCTTCTATCTTCATGGATCTAATGAATAGAGTCTTTAGAGACTATCTTGATCAATTTGTGGTAGTCTTTATAGACGATATTCTTGTCTATTCAAAGAGAAAGGAAGAGCATGAAGATCACTTGAGAATTATATTGAAGACCCTGAGAAAGGAGAAGCTTTATGCCAAATTTACCAAGTGTGAATTTTGGCTTCAAAAAGTTGCATTTTTGGGTCACATAATCTCAAAAGAGGGGATATCTGTGGATCCAGCAAAAACAGAAGTTATCGAAAGATGGTCGAGACCAACCACAGTAACTAAGATCCGAAGTTTTCTTGGTTTGGCTGGATATTATCGACATTTTGTAAAAGATTTTTCACGATTATCTAATCCACTCACCAAGTTGACTCGGAAAGGAGTTAAGTTTGTCTGGACAGAGGAATGTGAAGATAATTTCAAGGAGTTGAAAAGAAGGTTATCCAGTGCACCTGTGCTCACACTTCCTTGTAGTGGAGAAAGGTTTGTGATCTACAGTGATGCATCCAAGAAGGGATTGGGGTGTGTTCTTATGCAAAATGATATGGTGATAGCTTATGCCTCACGACAGTTGAAAATCCATGAGCAAAATTACCCAACACATGATTTGGAGTTGGCTGCGGTAATCTTTGCATTAAAGATTTGGAGGCATTACCTTTATGGTGAAAGGTGTGATATTTATACTGATCATAAATGTTTAAAGTATATTTTCACACAAAAGGAGTTGAATATGCGTCAAAGAAGATGGTTTGAGATGATTAAGGATTATGACTGCTCAATCCATTACCACCCTGGGAAAGCAAACAAGTTGGCAGATGCATTAAGTCGACAAGACCATGCTAGTTTATCCATAATGAGGATCACAAAAGATCCAATATTTATGGATTTACAAAGGATGGATCTTGGAATTATAATGGAAAGGGAAAAATCTTATCTTTCTCAAATGAATGTTCAACCATCTATACATGTGAAGATTAAAGAGGCACAGAAAGAAGATGTCGAGTTACAAAAGAAGGTGAGAAATGTTCCTGAATTCAACATTGATTGTGATGGGATAATAAAGTTCAGGAATCAGGTTTGTGTTCCTCCCATCCCCGAATTAAAGAAGGAGCTGCTGGATGAGGCTCATAGTTCATCATTCTCTATTCATCCTGGAAGCACGAAGATGTATAGGGACCTGAAAGAATACTTCTGGTGGGATGGCATAAAAAGAGATGTTGCTGAATATGTCTCTCGATGCTTGGTTTGTCAACAAGTTAAAGATGAGAGACAGAAGTCTAAGGGGATGTTACAACCATTACCCATACCCGAATGGAAATGGGAAAACATCACTATGGACGTTGTCACAGGACTTCCTAAAACATCCAAAGGCAATAATGCTATCTGGGTCATAGTTGATCGTCTTACAAAGTCTGCACACTTCATTCCTATTAGAGAGGATTTCTCTCTAGATCAGCTTGCCAGGATATATGTAAAGGAAGTGGTAAGATTGCATGGAGTACCACTTTCTATTATATCTGATCGGGATCCGAGATTTACCTCAAAGTTCTGGCGAAGTCTTCAGCATACTCTGGATACAGAGTTGAGTTTCAGCATTGCTTATCATCCCCAGACAGACAGTCAGTCTGAGAGAACAATTCAAACCCTAGAAGATATGTTGAGAGCTTGCTCTATGGATTTCAAAGGAGGTTGGGATCAACACCTACCTTTGGTGGAATTTTATTATAATAATAGCTTTCACTCCAGTATTCAGATGGATCCTTATGAAGCTCTCTATGGAAAGAAATGCAGGACTCCAACTTGCTGGGATGAAGTTGGGGAAAGAAAGCTATTAGGACCTGATCTTGTTGATGAAATGGCAGAAAAGGTTAGATCTATTCAACAACACATAAGAGCAGCTCAGAGTCGACAGAAAAGTTATGCCGACAACCGAAGAAAAGACCTAGAGTTTGAAGTGGGTGATAAAGTGTTCTTACGAATATCTCCCTGGAAGAGGGTTATGAGATTTGGAAAGAAGGGGAAGTTGAGCCCTAGATATATCGGTCCTTTCAAAATACTGGATCGTGTTGGGAAGGTAGCTTACCGATTGGCGCTTCCACCGAATCTCTCTCAAGTTCACGATGTGTTCCATGTATCTCTCCTGAGAAAGTACATACCAGATCCTTCACATGTACTCAGCTCAGAAGTTGTACCACTGGAGCAAGATCTTTCTTATGAAGAACAGCCGATAGAGATTCGGGATCGTAGCGAAAAATTCCTAAGAAACAAGACCACTCGATTGGTGAAATTTTTATGGAGGAACCACCAACTTGAAGAAGCTACATGGGAGCTTGAGGATATGATGAGGGAGAAGTATACTCATCTGTTTGTTACAAAGTGACGAATTTCGAGGGCGAAATTCTTTTTAAGGGGGGTAGAATGTAACACCCGAGACTTTTATGTTATATAAATCATCAAAAGAATCTTTTTCTACACAACACTTGCTTGGCTTTCTTTACACACAATCGCGACCTTCCTCGATAGCTTGCGTCGTACGCAATACCGAGTTTCACTAAACAACAATATGCTATTAAAACTAGCCGTTACGAATAGTAATAACCACTTTTTGAAATTTTATAAATTTTATTTTTCAAAATGGAATTCATTTTTGGACTCAGAATATCGAAATTAGCCTAGGGTGAAATTTTGGTATTTTTTTGAAAACTTTCAATTTTTGATGAATAGTGAAACCACTAAGTGGTAGGTTAAAAACTGAATTTTGCATAAAACTTAATTTTACTACTTCTGTGAATGGAATTTCAAAAATCCGATAGACACGGTTGATATCAGTAAGTAAAATTTCGTTCAATGAGATCAAAATAATTTTTGGTGAATAGTAACTTTTTACTATTTTTACCGCGGTTAATAGTAAATAGGGTAACTAAGGGTAAATATGATATCAATATTACCCTAACACATGTCCTAATTCTATTGGACAAGTGTAATTCGACCAAATACAAACTTAGGAATAAAATATGACCATTTAGGCCCACTTGGATTAGATTAGGACATTTATTATTAATTTATTTAAAGAAGGGTTAAAATAGTTAAAATCAAAGTTTAATAAGTAAATCATTTCTAATATGGGGTTATACATAAGATAAATTCGATTGTAAATATTCATTAGAAATCTAAAAAGATTTCCTACATGATGGTATTTTATTTGTAATTTTTAGACATCAAATAATTTAATTTATTTATGACACAAAGATGATGCAGTAATGAAATATTGACATAATTGATAATATAAATACCAAAATAAATGTAATTTAAGACTTTTTATGAATTAAACTAATTTTATAGGTTACTATGATATATTATTGTTGATTTAATCAACTTGGTTCGAACATATAATTCTGTTATGACTTTCACAAAAATCATATATCAAATAGTGTCAAAATTGACACAAAATAGTTTTTAAATCAAATATTATATTATTAATTGTTATTTTATTCCGAAAAATCTAAGGTTCGGCCAAATGACTTATATAAGGATATATATATTAATAATAAACAATTTTGGGTTCGTTTGGCATGTTATAGTAAGTGTATTAACCATATAGTGAAAGAAAACAAAAAGACATGGTAAAAGTTAAATTATTTATCTTAGAGTTAAATCTAATTGATAAGGTTAAAATAATACCCTAAACTTGTCTAAATCCTATTGGTTGATAGTATTTCGACCCATCCCCACTTTATCTTCGAAATAAGACCCTTTGGAACCATTATAAACCGATTTTGACTTTAATATAAAATAATATTTTGAGATATTCCTAAGGTGCCCCTCTCCTCCCTTATAAAAGGGCACCTCCTCCCCCTCCTCCTCACACCAAATTGAGCACTCAAGCATGGCCAACCCCTGACATTTTATCCTCTCCACTTCCCTAGAATAATCCTAGAGGTCCTGGTCTTCTTCAAAGACCAATCTTAGTTCCCTAAGTGGACAATTCAAAGAGGCGTTCCAAAGAAGAGGTAATATCCCTTACCGATCTTTTCAATTTATTTCTTCTTCAACTTATTCTTCTTTAGTTGTTTCATGATAAAGTAATAACATCAGTATTACTTACATACTGATATGTTATTATAAATATGAAACAACCCTAATTCACCTTCTATCCATCCTACGGAAAAATGAAATCACCGCGCGTGCGTACGTACGGAATACCGTCTCCACGCCGTGGTGTAATCTATTTTGCACCACCACCTTACAAGGATGGGTATAATGGTGTAATGAGTAACTATTTATGATTATTATAATGTAATATTGATACTGAAATAATATATATATACTCCAATACAGTTCCACGATCATAGGAATGATATCATCACTCGTGCGTACGTACGGAATACCGTCTCCACGATGTGATGCGACTCATTCTACATGATCATCATTACATAGTAATTATATAAATGAATTGAATGAATAAATATGATATATGTTACACTAATAAAATTATGGATATAAGGTATCTATAACCTTAAAAGAAGAATAAGAATTTATTCGGCAAAACACACATAAGAACAAAAGGCAATAAAGACCCGAGTAACAAGTAACAATGAAATATTACTAACAAGAAGCTAAGAATATGAACATATATGATATCATATCAATATGTATGATTCTGGAATAAGTCAATAACATTATTTAAACCATTATACAGGAGCTTCGGACATGTACAAAGAATATCGGACCTAAGGTAAGGGAAATATCACAATCTCATTTTTATCCGAGATTGTTTATTCGTAAGTATTTACTGGGGTGTATTTTATCATCCACATCCATGTTTCATCAATATGTAATATTATTTCCATCCAGATAAAATTGTTTAAATCCATTTTTACCAATCGGTGAGTTTTTAGTAATATCTATGAAAGGAATCTTTTGTCGTACGAGGTACTTTTTGACTTTTCCGACAAAAGTACGAAGAATGTTTTTTTAACTTATACGGCATGAATGGATTTTTAAAACATTATTTCCAAGAAGCTTCCTTTACAAGTTTTCAAGTTTATTTTTAATCAACTTCTTTTATTTTAAAGTTGTATGACATGTTAAGAAAGGAAAAGTGTTTTTGAAGTAGAAAGGACATTTTCCTCAAGAATGAAGTTCAAGTATTTTATCAAAATTATTTTCCATCTAAGATAATAAAAGGGTTCTGTTTTTATCACTATTATTACATGGATTTGATTATGTTGTGATGGAAACATTTTTATGAATTCCTTTATCTTATATGAATTGTTTTATGATGTCATGTTGTTTAAGAATCCCATTTTTATTACATGGGTTATGCGATAATGTATGATTTATGATTATGTGGCACACATAAGAAAGGATTCATTATAATATGGGTGGGACCTATATCTCCCTCCAATGCATTGGGTAAAGATTTTATATCTCATGAGATAGACATGGCTGGAACGGAAGGTTATTTCGGTTCAGTGATACAGGACTGAAACGAGGAGTGAACTCGGTTCAGAAAGGGACTTTGTCCACTAAGATAGTCTTGGAAATGAGTCATGACTAACAAGAAATGATTTTCCATGATTATGTGTGCATGCCACAAAGTTTCATGTTTTATGTTATGATTATGGGGATCTCATTTTCACTTCTATGATTTGTTCCATGTTTAGATATTATGATCTCTTTTGCAGGCTATGATTTTCAAAAAGATATGATATGATTTTTATTTCCATTATTTTCCCTTGCTGAGCATTTGAGCTCACCCTTTTATGTTTTCTTTTCCCCAGGTCAGGAAGATGGATATTAAGTAGAATATGCTAAAAGGGACCCTAGATATAATGAAATAAATGGGATACACTGTAGAAGATTTATGAACTAGTTGTTTATGTTTCCAAGTTTCTAAAGACACTATACCTATACGGTCCTTTGTGGTTTTATCATATGTTGTAATAAGTGTGCTTCAATTTTTGAAGTATTAAAAATGTATGTAAAGTATGGGTCGTTATACTTTAAGCATGGTTCTTGAAATTTCTTGAAGGGTTCTATTCCTTCTTTCCACTACACCATTCTGCTGAGGTTTCCTAGGAGCAGAAAAGTTGTGACTATAGCCATTGTGTGAGCAATAAGATTCAAACTCATGATTTTCAAACTCACGGCCATAATCATTTCATAGAGTTTTAATCTTATGTCCACTAAGGTTTTCTACAGATTTGGAGCATTTGATAAAGTAAGAACAAACTTCACTTTTGTGAGCTAAGAAGTATACCCAAGTATATCTAGAAAAGTCATCTACTAGGACATTGACATAGTGCTTCCCATTTAGACTAGAAACCCTAGAAGGTCCAAATAAATACATGTGAACCAACTAAAGAGGATGAGAAGTCGAATCTTCTTTCTTTGATTTAAAAAATCTTATGTTTCTTTCCCTTTTGACAGGGATGACAAACTTTTTCTGATGGGAATTCATGTTTAGGTAGGTCTCTAACCAAGTTATTCCTAGTCAATTTTCTAAGTGAGTGGATGTTTCATTGTCCTAATATTATATTCCAAATCCAAGACTCTTTATGAAAACCATTTAAACAACTAACATTTTTCTTAGCTAAAAATTCAGATCCATAGCATAAACATTTTCAATTCTTAAAGTAGAAAATACTAAAACATTTTTAGAGTTAAAAACATTACATGAATCATTTTCAAACTTAACATTAAAGCCATCATCACATAATTGAAAAATACTTAAATGATTGTATCTTAGTCCATCAACAAATAAAACTTTAGAAATCAAAACTGAATCAGTGTTACCAATCTAGCCTAAGACCATGATTTTTCCATTAGAATTATCACCAAAGGTGACATGGCCTCCATCAACTTTTATTATGCTTTTTAAGCATGAATAATATCCAAACAAGTGGCTTGAACAACCATTTTCCAAGTACCATACCTTCTTGTGAGAACTTTTCAAACAGGTCTCCTACTAAACAGATTTAAACAAAAAATTATTTTGGTACCCAGATCTTCATGGTTCTAGAATGGTTAGAAATAAAATCTTTAGGTACCCATATTTGTCTTATGGGTTTCATATAATTTACAGAATCAATATATTATGAAAGATAAAAATTATTTGATCTATAATCATATGAATAACTAGTTGAAGCATAGGAATTTCAGGAACTGGAATAAGCAGAATTATGTCGAGACATGGGAATAAATCGAGTTTTAGTGAAGTGTCTCTATCCAGGTAGGTATCCCAACCCAGTAGTATACTTTGGTGAAACTTGTTTTCCTAAAATTTGAGTAATTTTATCTTTTACCTTTGCAAACTTTTCTATGTCCTTTCTAAGTACCTCATTAGATATTTTCAGTTCAGTATTTTCCTGTAATAGTTGTGCATTATTTTCTTTTTCTATATCAAAGGCAGATTTAACTTTGACAGTGAGAGCATGATGTTTCTTTAGTGACTTATATTATTGATTATGTTCATTACATGTTTATTCCACCATATTAAAATATTCAAACAATTCATCCTTAGACATATTTTCATCATTGTCTGAATCACTGTTATTTATAGAATAATAATCATTCAATATTGGGGAAATAGGTACCGCAGAGGTATTAGTCATGAAGAACATGTTGGCACGATTCTTTTCAGAGTTATAAACTTCATATTCACTTGTGCTGTCCTCTGAAGCAGTCCAAGTAACTTTTATAGATTTCTTATACTTATTGTCCTTATAATCATGTTTCTTTTTGAATTTTAATTTTGGAAAGTCAGCCTTGATGTGTCCTTTCCTCTAGCACTCATATCAGACTATATCATCTTCCTTATCAGATTTCATCCAATCCTTCTTTCAATTACCCTTGTTGTCATACTTTCCTTTGTAGTTAGATTTTATGATGAACTTCTTCTTCCTATAAAACTTCTTGAATCTCCTGGCTATTTTGGCCATTTCAACATCACTGTCTGAATTTGAATATTCACTTGTTGAACTTTCATTAGCGGCATTTATTTTCTCCTTGTCTTTTCTCTTTGAAGCAGTAGACTTGAATTCCACAGATTTTCTCTTGGGTTCATCATCATCATCTTCTTTATTTACCTTAATCTCTTCCTCAAACATCATTAATTTTCCAATAAGCTCTTTTATAGGGAGAGCACCAATGTCACATGATTATCTGATTGAAACAGAAGTGCCCCTCCATCGATCTGGTAGACATCTCATGATTCTCCTGATTTTTTCGTTTGCTGGAACAACCTTTCCAATTGAGCTCATAGTATTGACAATCTAATTGAACATGAGATACATGTTAGAAATAGCTTCATCAGTCTTCATTTTAAAAATATAATATTTAATAGTATAAGTACTTAATATAATTTCTTTAACATTAGTTGTTACTTCATGAAAAACACCCAAGGTATCCCATATTTCATAAGAAGTTTTGAAAACAGATATTCTATTAAATTCTTCATCTCCTAGAGCACAATACAGGGAATTCATAACTTTACAATTATTATTGTAAGTAGTCTTTTTAGGTTCATCCCAAGTTGTTCTTTCAGTTTCTGGAATTTTATATTGAGATTCTATAGCAGTCTAGATATCAAAACCCATACTCTCTACATGTATTTTCATTTTCAGTTTCCACTAGGCATAATTGGTACCATTGAAGAAAGGTGTCCGGTTAGTAGTAGAACCCTCTAGTATATTGTTCATAACTAGATTTTAGAAAATAGTTTTAAAGATATAAAATTTAAAACTAACAAAAATTTAAGATCTTTACAGATTCATCTAAAATAACAGTTGAAAAACAGAATGTTTTAAAAATTTGTATAAATAAACAAACCACTGATACAAAATGTTTTTCGGAGTGGATACTCAAGAGGGGGGGTGAATTATGTTCCAATTAAAATTTCTGTTAAAAATATTTCTCTGAAAATACCCCTATTTAAAAACAAATTTAACCTGTAGTGAATTTATACATAGTGTAAATGTTCAATTAGTTTATCAAAGATTGATAAGGTCCTAGTTATCATAATCAGAAGAAGAAATTAACTTTTCAAACTAACTTACTAGTTTACAATAAGTATAAACAGTTGATAATTTAACTATCAAAGTAGATTTAAAATAGTTTTGTATTTCAAATTAGTTAGCAGCGGAATATGATATATATATATAGTATACTTATGATTTAAACTAAAATAAACAGCAGATGTAACCAAGAGGTTCAGTCTCAAGTCGAGATGTAGTCCTCTCAACAATTTACATAAAATGAACCACACCCTGGATTGGGGTAAACAATAGTGAACACATTTTCCAGGTACAAAGACCTCTAGCACAGTTCTATGTGGGAAAATAAACAACAACTCACAGTTTTCCAAGTCATACTCGACCTCTACCACTATCCACAGTGGGAAAAAATAGTTATGGAGTTTGATCGAGGATTTAAGAATCCTCCAGTTTAGCTCAGGAGACAGTGTGTGTGTAAAATAAACAGGGTACAAACACTGCTCGAAATTTAAAGAAAGAATCACTAAAGAAAATTTGAATGAGTTTAGAGAATCTTTAGTGATCGACAATGCAACTCTGGACTCGTTTAATTGGTCATAAATCTTCTGATTCCTTCCCTGGTTTTTCTCTAAAAAACAGAGTGCCCTTTTCTTCCTTGTTCCAGGTATATCTTATCAAATTGAGTGCATGAAGTGTTCTATTTAGCACTTCACTAAAGATTTAGCTTGTGGTTTCCTTCAGAAGTGTGGCTTCAAGTATATCCAAGATACTTGGAGTATGGATAAAGCCTTGTGTAAATGCACCACGTTTAAATTTTGTTGAGCCCTCTAAGTTTATTGTGCTCTCTGTATGAAACCAATTCACTTTATATCTATGTTTATATCATGTATATGTCATTATCTTTCCTTTCATAGATTTCAGCTCTGGCAAAAATGAATGATTAATTTTTTCATGGGTACTAGGTATGGTTCCGTGACATGTCAACCGATATCATTATATAACATTAACTTCATTAAAAACATAAAATGTAACCGTTAGCATAATAAATAAATAGTATTGAGGGAATAGAGTTTGAATGGTCAGTCAATAATTAGTAGCATTCTATTGGTAGATGTCTGTAGTGGACTCTGTGCAGCAGGACCTTCCATTGGTAGCTCTTTTGAACTTGTATCAGTAGCTATATATATCGGTGAATACATTATATCAATAGTGCTTAATCCATCGGTAGATTTTAATCCATAGGTAGCTCTTGGGATATCTGTAGCTCTATGTATCGATGACTTCATTCTATTGTTAGCTCTTAATCCATTTGTTGGTCTTAATCCATCGGTAGCTCTTGGGCTATTGGTATCTTGATGTATCAGTGACTCTGTTCTTGTATCAGTAGACTATATCAGTCGCTTCATATCTGTATCTAGTTCGTGTATCAATAGGCCGGTTGGTAACTCGTATCGGTAGAATTCTCCATATCAGTAGCTCTGTACATATCTGCGATCAAGTGTATACTAGAAGACTTAAGCATACCGGTAGACCTGTTCTATCGGTAGCTCGGTTTATGTCGGTAGCTCTATCCATATCGGGAGCCTTAGCTTATCGGTGACTCTGTCTATCGGTAGGCTAAGTACTGGTAGCTCTGTTATCAGTAGATATATGTATATTTCTGAAAAACACTTATCTGTTTTATGCAACACATATCCTATTGGGTTATAATTAATCTATAACTTATATAAACATAGATAACCATTGATTAACATATCTCAAGGATTATTTTAACATTATTATCATCTTGATAATAGAATATCATATATTGAGAGAATTTGAATATAGATAAACATTAATTGGGATTATCAAAAGTATGTGAGGGCATAATTGGGATTATCTGAACAGGTGAGGTCAACATAAAGTAAGATTACAACTATTAATTTAAAGACTAAAAATTCAAAATTATTTATAAAAAATCGAATAATTAAAAAAAAATTATAAAAATACAAAATTATAATTATTTAGTAAAATGTGCTCAAATAATTAATTAAATCATTAATAAATTAGTTAAAAAGATGGGGAAAAACTGTGATAAAATAGAGCCACATCAAATTCCCCATCAATTAGGAATTGTTTTTCCTCTAACAATGCCATGTTTTTTCATCTTTAAACAAATATTAAAGTGATTATTATTTAACTCAAATTATAACATGTCCAGTATTCTCAAAACAGAGGACTGTAAATTATGTTTAGGATAAGGAAATAAATTTTAAAATCAGGACTTTCCTAGAACAAATAATCAATTGTAATGAAGACAAAAATGAATCATATAACAAAGAATATGCCATGCGTCATACGCAACTCTGTTAGCGACTCATTTAATTATAATATCATGTTCTAAATACAAGATTGAAAAGAGGTAAAACTTATGTGGAATTAGAAACGTAGCAGAGAAACCTTATACAATGACTCATCATCTAAGTTCCAAGAATAATTAATTTTTTTAAAATCACCTTAATGAAACAACCTAATTGACTCCCATATAAACTAGTTGGCCCCTTATTTATTTGGAATTCATCATTCCCCCCAACTTAATGAACTCATTTTTGACCGTAGATACTTTATTTAATTTTTCACAATCCATGTATCACATGCCAAGCAGTGTGAAATGCACTTATTCAAAGTGTACAGAGGTTTTATTGTAAACAAAAATTCCACCAACATCTGGGCTCCAAGAGACTCAGCATGGGATCTTATATGCCCTGACTACTCCAGTTTCAAATTTTTTTTATGAAAACCAATTACATTATCCCATTAAGGCAATTACATTAATAATTAAAAAAATTGTGTCCCCTAGGATCAATTCAAACTTCTAGTTCCATTGGTTATGATCATAATTTAATTAATTGGGTACACATATCAAAATCTGAAATAGTTCCTAAATAAAATTTCCATAAAACCATTACCATGATAACTAAGCAATCATCTAAAAACATTAATTACAAATTATCATCTTCTCTTAACTACAAATCAAGACACTATATTTAGACAAGACCATTTTGAAGAACATTGAACAACCGAAAAGTGTGGAATAAATTTGAAAAAATTTAACCAGTTTTTAAAAAAAATTATGTTTAAGTGGGAATTGATGGGATTTCAATTAAGAAAAGTTTAGCACAGTAAATAATTGACCCCCTCCTCCTCACATAAAACCCAAATTTTTACAAAAAATTTGAATTCCAAATATGGAGAAGAACAATTAATCCATTAAGGTTCAAAATAAATTTTCAACTTAATAGTTTGGAGACTTTTAGAAAGGGTCATTTAAATGATAAAAAAATTGCCATAGAGAATAACTCATCAGCATGTTCATTAACAAATACCAACACTAAAATTTAGGTATAGTGAAAAAGGACTTCTAGTAAAGTACATACATGGCATGTAACTTGAAGTGAACAGTGAATTGGGTGTAAGAATTTTAATTAATTAGTTCAATAATGTTTTCAATAGAGCATAAAATAGAATGATAAAACACCCCAACCTAAAGCAGATTCAATAGTAAATTCTCAGCCTGCATGTACCCCTCCCCCACATAATTTCATGCAGTGATATGATTTTAATAACGATGAAATTATGTTCACAATAGTGAAGTACATGCCGATTTTATTCAAATACAAAATGAATTTACCGGGAAAGCAAGAAATGCAGCAGTATTTTATAATTCAAATAGGATTTTCACAAGTAGAAAAAAAAGAATTGAATTTTTATTCAAGACAAGAAGGATATTTTTTAAAGCATTAAGGAGTAAATAAATGAAACAAAATTTAACAGTAAGATACTTTCTTGACTAGTTTTTTTATTACTCCATCAGCATGGGAATTCTATAACATAAATGAAAAAACAATAGCTTCATGATAACTATTAAACAAAACAATGATACCAAGTGCTATTAGTAACAAGGATTTCTTAAAAATAGAGTAAAGAAGCAGCACATTATTCAAGGGTCAAGATGAAACATAGTAATGATAAAAAGAAGCACGAGTTTCTTCCTATGCTCTAATATGTTTTATAGTCTTCAGCCAGAAATTATTAAAGATCAGTTATCAAGAACTATGAAGGTAGTGAAGCCTTTTGGTTGTCCCTCAAAATAGAACTTCACTCCCTTTCCATTAACCAATATGGGTTTGTTCTCTTCACCTAAAATTTCAACAACTCCATTCTTCAGCACACTCATAATAGTATGGGGTCTGGACCACTTGGACTTTATCTTTCTAGAAAAAAGTATAATTCAAGAGTTAAAGAGATAGACCTTCTGTCCAGGTTTGAATTCCATGTTTTGAATGATATAATCATGAATGATTTTATTCCTCTTTATATATATCCTTTAATTATCATAACTCTCTCTCATAATCTCATCATGCTAACTCAGCTCATGTAATATTCTCTCAACTGCACTCTTATAGGCAAATATCAAAGCCTTACCTTCCCAATAATACATATGTTACCACTCCACGGGTAAATGAAAACATTTCCCCAACAAACATCTTGTAAGAAGACATAGCTATTTGGGTCTTGAAATCAGTTCTATATGCCCATAAATCTTCATCCAATTTAAGAGACCAGTCTTTCCAAGAGTTCGACAAAATTTTCTCAAGTATTTGTTCCAGTTACTTGTTTGAAATTTCCACCTGTCCACTAGACTATTGATTATAAGAAGTACTATTTTATTGAACACAACCATATTTCTCCAACAAAGAATTAAATTTTTAGTTCTTAAAATGTGTTCCATTTTCCATGATAAAAGCCTTTGGAACTCAAAATCTAGAAAATATGTTCTTTTTGACAAACATCATCATATAATTTTCTTGATTGTTGTGTAGTGAAACTGCCTCAACCAATTTCGAAACATAGTCAACAACAAAAAGTATGTACTCCTTCCCATGAGAGGATGGAAATGGGCCCATGAAATCCAAACCCCAGAAATAAAAAATTTCAACTTCAAGAATTTCTTTTTGGGGTAACTCCTACTTCCTTCCCACGTTGACTAACCTCTAGCACTTATAATAACCAACAAAAAATATCCTAGAATAATTAAAATGAGTGGGCCAATAAAAACCAGATTATAAGACCTTCTGACAGTTCTTTCACCACTATAGTGACCTCCCAATGGTGAGGAGTGACAACTCTCTAAAATAGATATCATCTCTTCCTCAGGAGAACATCTCCTAAAGATACCATAAGATCATATCCTAAACAATATTGGATCATCCTAAAGGTAATATTTATTTTTAGAAATGAGTTTTATTCTTTAGGTATTAGACAGATTTATGGGAAATACACATACTACCAGGAAGTTGACAAAATATTCAAACCATGTAGATTACCTGATTGATATAGTCAGCAGCTTTTCATTAGTAAAGGAAGATTTTATATCTCTAGGATTCTCAGATATGGATTGAGTAATAGGAATCCTAGAAAAGTGTTCAGGAACTAGAATTTTATCTCCTTGATTATCCCTATTTTCTATATCAAACTCTTGTAGCAACAGAATCCATATAACCATCCAGGGTATAGTTTCTTTCTTAGACATCATGTATTTTAAAGCATAATGATCAGTGATAATAATGTAATTTGAACCTAAAAAATGATTTCTAAACATCTCTAGAGAAAACAAAACAAATAACAATTCTTTTTTAGTGGTGGTATAATTCTTTTGGGATTCATCTAGCAGTCTACTAGAATCAGACATCACATGATTCTTCTTATCATTCCTCTATCCAAGGAAATCACCTACAACCATATCAATAACATCACACATAAGTTCAAAAGGTAATTTTTATTTAGGTGCACTTATAATGGGTGATGTAGTGATTTTTTCTTTAGGCAGATTAAATGATCTCAAATAGTTTTCATCAAAATTGAATGTCGCATATGTGACCAGCAAAGAACAAAAGGGATTTGTAATTTTGTAAAAGTTTTTATGAATCTCATGTAGAAACTAGCATGCCTGAGGAAACTTTCTACACCTGTAAAATTACGAGGAGGTGGTAGTTTTTGAATAACCTCAATCTAATAAGTATAAACTTCCAATCCACTTTTGGAAACCTTATGATGAAGAACTATAATTTCTGTAACCATGAAATGACCCTTCTCCCAATTAAGAACAATGTTATTTTCAATGCATCTCCCTAAAACTAACTCATGATTTCCCAAACAAGTATTGAAAGTTCTTCCCAAAATGTAGAAATCATCCATGAAATCCTCAAGGACTCTTTAAATAATATATAAAAAGATATCCATCATACACCATTGAAATGTGGCTAGAACTCCAGAAAACCCAAAGGGAATTCTCCTTTAGGAAAACTTCCCAATGGGGCATGTAAAAGTTGTATTATCTGGATCTTCTAGATCATCAATAATCTAATTGTAACTACAATACCCATATATGAAACAGAAAAATTCATTTCCATCAAGCCTCTCAAGAATTTGATCTATAAAGGGAATTGGAAAATGTTCCTTCCAAGTGGATGTATTCCTCTTTCTATAATCTATACAGACTCTCCATTTTTTGGATTTCCTAATATGGAGTTATTCATTCTTTTCTTTTTTTACTATAGTAAAACCCCCTTATAAGAAAAACATGAACTGGGCTTACCCAATCACTATCATATATGGGATAAATCATTCCACTGTCCAGGAGTATAATCAATTCCTCTCTCACAACTTCTTTCGTGTTTGGATTCAATATTCATTGACCCTCTACACTTGGCTTATGGTCAGGCACCCAAGGTATTTTATGCATAGAAAATGATGGATTAATTCCTTTTATATCAGCTATGATCCTGCCTATGACGAGTAAAACTTCTTCGACACACTCAATAGTCTTTCTTCTTGGTTTTCATTTAGATCTATAGAAATTATGATAGGAAAATTGGAATTCTCAGAGAAAAAAAAATATTTAAGATGGTAATGGATTGGTTTTAATTCAAGAGTGGGTGGTTTTACAATATATGGAAGACACTTATGCATATTAGGTCCATGATCTTCAACATATCCTTTTTAAGGAATATTGAATGTTGAATAATTCTCAATTTCAAGCTCAGCTTCAGAATTAACAGTGCTGTTGTCCAAACATTCCAGATCACAATTTAACATGTTGATCAAATCAGAATCATCATGTTTTCTTATAAGTTCACCCTAAACATCATAAAAATGTCTTGAAATGTCAGTTTTTATAGAAACACCCTCATATTCACTCAAAAATCTCATATGTTTTCAAACATAGGACTCTTTTTCAGTAGAAACTGGGCAGTTGTCCAATTCTTGAAAATTTCCAGGATTCATTGTTTGAAAGGAATTTTCAACTTCTAAGATAGAATCAATTGATTTTTCAGATTATAAATTATTTTCATCAATAAAGGATTATTTTTCATATTCTTCAATTTTTACATGTTAATTTTTATACGAACCTTCAGCTTCATGGGACCAAATTTGTGAATAGTTTTTTGAATAATTTTGTCCATTAATGTTCACAAACACATTGAACACCTTTTCTTATTCTCCAATTTTGAAAATATGTTGACCCTTCGACACATCAATAACACACCACCTGTGGCCAAAAAGGTCCTATAAAAGATTATAGGCACCTCTTGATCACACTCCATGTCTATGACTAAAATGTCTGCATGCAAAAACAATTTCTCTACCCCAAATAGCAAGTCATCATTCCTTCCCACATGATGAGTGAAAGATATATCTGCCAACTACAATATGATTGTGGTGGGTTGAAGGTCACCAAACCTCAACTATTGAAATGGTGGGTAAGTAAGCAGATTAATACTAGTAGACAGATCACATAAATAGTTGATCTAATCAAAATTTTCTAGTGTGCAAGGAATGAAAATGCTACCAATGTCTTTAAGTTTAGGTGGTATTTTATTTTGAAGCACATCACTACAATCTTCAGTGACGCTGTAACTAGAGAATTCTTCCAAGGTTATTTTGTTTAAAATTATTTGTAATGAGATTTCATTTAGGATAGAATTTGAATTAATTATTGAATGAATGGAATGTTTACGTGATGTTTAGAAAGGAGACCACGAAACTGAAGAAGTTCAGCCTTAGTGTTACTTTGTGGTTTCAGCTTCTTAGGGAAAGGGATGGGTGGGGAAACATTTTTTAGGACAATAGATATATCCATCACCTCTAAATCAACTTTTTCTTTTCCATTGTTCTATTTATTTTCAGATGAAATTTCAGCTTTATATTCAGATTATATATTCAAATTATGATCTTTTTCATGACTTTTCTGTAATTTTCTAGCATGTTTGCAGAGTAGATTTTTTTCCCATTT
The DNA here is from genome assembly GCA_963277665.1 of Viscum album. Taxonomy (NCBI): domain Eukaryota; kingdom Viridiplantae; phylum Streptophyta; class Magnoliopsida; order Santalales; family Viscaceae; genus Viscum; species Viscum album. The sequence continues at coordinate 118,418,208 of OY728123.1, read as the reverse complement.
TGAAGTAGGTATTCATTTTTGGAATTTTCATTGTCATTTTCAGCAACAATTTGAATATTAACCCCACTTCTACTGAAAAAATCCATTGAATTCATTCTAGGGATAAGCTTAGAGGTACTTGGAATTCTACCTTCTTTCCACGATGAAAATTCTATAGAAATTTTTCTATGTTGTGTTTCAATGTTTTGGATTCTATCATCAGTTTTAATTTTATCTGAATCATATTGATTTTGATGTTTGGTTAGCTGAGTCATATATGTTTCCTCTTGTGAGTTAATTTTATTCAATATTAGATCAAGATTAGAAGATATATGACTATCATTGGTTCCTTGTACATATGAATACTCACCCATATCTTGATTTTGGAAATTTTTTCATTGTTGGTTTGAGTAATTCTGGGCAGTGGATTGTTTAATTAGGTCTTGATCTTTCCATGAAAAGATGGGATGGTTCCTATAGCCTTGGTTTTAATTATATGATAATGGATATTCTTTAGGACACAACATAGGACCATTATTTGCAATGTTTTAATTCTCTTGTTATTAGGATGGCATATCAAAATAAGGAAAAAAAATAAGTATGCCCAAACATACCACACTGGTTGGTGTATTGATATCCATGTTGATTAAAAGTTTTCTTTGAAATCTAGTTCATTAAGGATTGATGTTGGTTGGTGATTTCAGCCAATTGAATTTGAGTTTCATTCATTAAACCAGTGTTGAAATTAATATTTCTAGTGACTCTTTTTCTTCTTGATTTTTTATGTTGTGAATTAAGTGCATGATTATTAAAAATTTCTCTATGTTCTTCATCAGTATTATCATTGTAATGACCCCAAGAAGATTGGTCAACTACATTCTGTCTAGAGGAGGAAATCCCTTCATAAAGGGTATCTATGAGAAGGTGATATGTGAGTTGATGATGCGGACACTGCCTATGCAGATTCCTAAACCAATCCCTCACATCATGAAATGATTCTCCATCCATTGGATAAAAACTAGTTATTTTAGTTCTGTGTCGACCTTTCAGTATTTGGGGATAAAATTTCATTATGAATGAATTGAACATGTGATCCCAGTTTTCAAAAATATTCTCATATAGATTTAGAATCCTATTTCTAGCATTAACTCTAATGATGACTTGAGATACCACATTAGACAGTCCAATAAATTTATCCATTATTGAAATGTTTGACTGTTTTAGATCATAATTTTGTGCTCTTGGAGATAACCTAATAGAAGATGGATTTCTTGAAACTTGAAGGAGTTGAAACTCCCTCATCCTAGGCCGTTTATTTTCTTCTATGAGTTCTTAATGATTTTGGAAGTTATTAGGTTCATGAACTCTCTCATATAGATTTTATATTTCAATTTTATTTCTTTGTAAGTGTAGTTAAATGTTTATCTAATTAGGGGTTTAGATGAACTAATCTATCACCAGATGTTCTTGTGCTCATGAAAAAAACTATAAATAGTATTCAGCAGTGAACAGAATAGTAATTGTTCAACATGGAATGAAGGAGTTTATTACAGTTTTTTTTTAGATTTTTAATATATGTGATTTTTAATGTTTTTTTTGAAAAAGAGTGTCTTGTTCCATCCCTGGAAAAGGAGACAAAAACATCACGAGAACTGTCGTTGAATTCAGTCATAGTTTAAAATCTATATTCCTACTAACTATTATATATGTGGAAAGTATGGTCGAACCCACATGGAAGGAATTTCATACCACTATTCTTCTAAAAACATTCAAAACTCCACTTTTGTCAGTAGTGGAGTGGATTATATTTTTACTTTTTATCAAGGAGTAGAGTGAAACAATATTTCCAAACACATATCTAAAATAAATTGTGTCTACAAATAGATGAAAACATAGAGACAGAGATATAGTACCATGATAAATGAACACTCTATTAAAATGCATGGGGAAAAACTTAATTCTACTAGTTTTAATGGTATTTCATTCACTTAAAAGTTATTGCAGAATGACAACATAAGAGTATGAATTATATCTCTCACTAAAAGTTATGTTAGAGTCCGCCACTAAAAAATAAATCAATTGTAAATAGTGTGAAAATGACAACATGATGAACTCACCATAAGTCTTAATGTCTTAAGGATTTATTAACATTAAAAAGGTTCTCCAAAGAGAAATCTCGCCAATTTATTGTGAAATTTTGAAATTATATTCCAGTTGTACATGAAATTTAATGAATTCAGCATTGAACAGACAGATCAATACTGAATACATCCAAATGATTAATTGAAAAAAGAAGTAAAAGATAACTGGTCGCACTTCAATTTATCCACAAAATATATGATTTAGTAGTCATTACCTCTATTATCAACACAACAACTAACAACATACTAAAATGGAGTAATGATACTAGAATAAAATTCAATGATAAACTCATGAGATGATGTTATGCTCCTGAACTTCTCTAGCTCCGTGAATTGGTTCTAGAGTCACCCTTCCGTCTTCCTCTACTCGATACTGGATCATAGATTGGGTCAAATAAAAAATATATATCTCAAATATCCCCTCCTACCTCCATCTATACTACTACTTTCTCTATCTTATGTACCCTCTATATTCTGTTGCTCATCACCGCCACTCTCCGCCGACTTGAATTCTTCTTTTACTTTGCACCTCACACATGCGTTTTTTTCAACTGACACGTCGCACTAGTTTTACCCATGTAACTAACTCTGGTGCATTAGTTTTTTGAACCTAAATGATTGATCATCTCTTGAATTAACCTTCATAGTTTGAAAATAAAAAAACTAAAATGAAATTAAAGTAAAATAGTTATTTTTTGTTAAATGATATATTACTCATTAAAAAGCTAATGTTAATAGGTAAATATTTAAGTTGATAATATTTATTAACTTTTATATTATTTATAATTTTATTCACTTCATAAAATTATGGCAAAACTTATGTTTATTAAAAATTAATTTTATATATTTTATTTAATTATTATAATTAATAATTTATTAAGTAATTTAATTTTCAACTAGATTATAAAAATTACAATTAAACCTCGTATGTAGTTTAATAATACTCAATTTTATAATTTAAATTTTATTGATTATTTTTATTTTATTAATTTTATTATTATTATTATTATTACATTTTATGAAATTAAATTGTTAAATTAATTTAAATATAAATAAATTTATTTTCTTGGTTTATTGTAATTTAATAATTAATATTAATTATTTAGTTTCCAATTTTTTTAATTAATTAGTATATTAGGTATAATTAATTATTATTATGAATTTTATATTTATACTATTAATTTCATATTAATTAATTATTAACGTTTATAATTAATTAAGTTATAAGTTAGTATTATTTGATTTTTTAATTTTATTCCACCCCCTATTTCGGTGCACATGGAAGGGGATTTCACGTGGCTTCCAGAGGAACCCTCCTCCGCCTCTCCTCTCTATGGATGTGTGCCACGATCGATGGTAGACTCGCCCTTCCTCCTCACACAGTGCCTCCCCCTTCCCAATTCCTCATACAGTGAACACCAACTGCGTGACATGATGATCGACATCGAAACTCTGGGTGGTAGTGGCATGACTCAGATTCCTCCTTCAAGAAAGAGGGGACCTACTCCTCTAAAAACCATGGTGGAGTACATCTTCCATTGAGTCCGAGTGGCATCAGTACTTCTTCCTCCTATGCGAAACCTCCCCTACTTGATTATGGCGCAACTCTGAGCGGTGCAACAGATCCAGAAAAATTGGATATCGGTTTTCTAGATTTTTAATGTTTAATATGATTTTTAGGTCTGGAAATTTTACATTGATTCTGTGATTAAAATCTAGTTAAATAAAATGGATTCATTTCTATTGAATCTGTGTTTGATGGTGCCATGGTTGTAGTGAAAGTGGATGTGTGATGGATTGAAACGATGAGGTTCATGGGAGGTAGTCTAATGGTGAGAAAACAATGAACTATTGGTGAAAAGGAAATAAAAACAGTGAGGTGCTGGGGAGAGCACAGGGTCACTGATGCATAAAGAGGGTCATCGTTTGTTAAAATGGGATGGGACACCATCAGTTTAAAAACAGATGATGATCAGCGTAATGTCACCATTGGGAATTAAATAAAAGGGCCACTGATGGCTTCAATATCAAAAGCTCATTGTCACGCAAGAAAAATAATTTTCACTGATGCACTAAAAATTATGGTTACTAATGGTCAAAAAACGAGGTCATCAGTTGCGTAATTAAACAAGGTCACTTGTGAATTAAATTTTTTTTCACCGATAGAACTAAGGGTAACCGATAAAATAAAAATAGAAAACTAATGGTGTCCTAGAAAAAAATAGGTTGAACTTAAAATCAAAGCCTAAGTTAACTAAATAAAAAGTTTAAAAATAATTAACCAATTAAAACCATAAAATCAAAAATATAAATATTTAAAATTAAAATAAGTTAAACTACATAAATTATAAAAAATATTATTATTAAACTTAAAATTTAAAGTTACAATAAAAATTTTCAATTTACAACACTTAAATTATAAACTGGGTAATTATTAAATTAAATTGATAAAATTAATAAATTAAAATTAATATATAATTAATTACAGGGTAAGCAGTGAGTGAAAAAGGATAACATCAAAGACCTATTGGGTCACCTATAGCTCACATTTGTCTAACCAGAAGAATAAGAACAAAAATTAGTGACTTAATAATTTAACTGCATTCTTTAAATTAAATAATTAATGATTTAAAACACTTAATTAATTAATTAAAAAACTAAGTGAATACATAAAGATAATAATTAACTATTTCATTTAATTAAAATTAATACTCTTTACTTAATTAATTAGTAGGATTGTTAAACATATACATTAGTAAGGTCAAATTATTCCAGAAAATCTAAATTAATGAATAAAATATAAAGTTAGAGTCAATTAATACACAAATAATGAAATTATATGATTATTTATTTTTTAATGAGGTTATTAAGAGGTCAACAGATTAAAATTTAAAAACACTAATAAACAAATAAATAAAGTATAAGATTAAAGTAAGATTAAATATATTAAATTATCAGCTAAAAATACATAATTAATTATAAAAATTTATTAATTAAAAGAATTAATTATAAAAATACAAAATTGAAATTATTTAGTAAAAATTTCTCAAATAATTAATTAAATCATTAAAAAATATGTAAACAGATGAGGTAAATCTATGAAAAAATAAAACCACATCATGATAATTTTCTTTTTATTTTTGATGTATGTTGTGTGATGTGTGATAGATTCCAAAATAAAAAAAGGGGAGGACCAGACTCATAATCAAAAATAATTATCTATTATGCAATTAATCCTTTGTTGGTGATTTTGTTCCACATAGTGTGGATAGTATCTTGACATGGTAAATGAGATCGTGTAATACGTGTGTCCGAAAATGAATACTTGTTATGATTGTGTGGTGTGTTTTTCTGTTTTTAGGGTGAGATGATGATTGGAAGAGGATGGAGGAGGTGTTCTTGGTTGTGTAGGTTTCCACTCCAGCTATAAAAAAACACAAGGTGCTATAATGTTGTTTTTTAGTTGATATGAGTGTTTCGAGTGTTGTGAGATAATTGAGAGGTATTATGAGGGATGGTTGTTCGGACCCTTCATCTCTTTCCTTGTATGTTAATTTTTTAATTCTATAGGGAGATAAATGTTTGAGAGGTATCTAGTGTAATGGTATGGACCACACCATTTCATTAAATTTTGGAATTTGGGGTTTGACGTGTTCGGGGATGGGGGTGCGGGGTTAAGGTGAATAATATAGACACATGGATAGAATTCCTTATTTTCCATGTTCCCTAATAGAATCACATCCAAATGGCGTCTTGTCCCAATGGTCTCAACCTGGAAGTGTTTCCCTGGAGAGGTGTCGCCCTAGCGGTAGCTCATCCAGGAGATCTCACACTAGTGATGTCACCATAGAGGGGGATCTCTAGTGGTCGCTCTCCCAATGGTTCCTTGAATAGCAGTGCCTCATGTATGGTGGTAAGTTGTCTGGCGGTCTGTCCCCCGATGTTGTCTCACTAATGGTGGAAGGAATTTTATTTTATGTTTCCTTATCTATAGACACCTCATTTGGTGAAGCATCATCTTGTGGTGCCTTACTAGGGGTTCCTTATTGAGAGGCGCATCGTCTGATGGTGTCTTGTGAACTGTTTTTCCAATTCATCCAGTTTTTCCATTTTTGACATTTTTATGTAATATTGGTTTAATTTATTATTTTAATGAGATTGATACTGATGTAATGCCAATAAATCATATCTTAAATTCCCATAGTGTGAGTAGCCTTATATTTTTCCAAAAAATGAATTCTTGACCTGATTCTCCTTTAATGGAAAATTAAAAATGTATCTGATCTAGTGACTCAGTTTGGATTAACCAAATGTCATGAAAAATTTTATCCTTTGTTATTACTTCTTGATTTCTCTTGTTCTGAGATTCCCCAAACCATTCATCCAATTTTAGTAGTACTTCTAGGATGCATCTTGGGGATTGTGTTTCCCTAGTGTTTTTCTTAGTCCATGAACACCCCAGTTCCTCAGCAACCTCAAAGTTTTGATTAAATTTTCACCTAAGTATGGTTTCCTTCATTTTTCATAAATGTGTATTATGTGTCATGGGTGTATGAATATTTACCCTATAATGATATTTTAATCCAAAAAATGAAGATAATTGAATCAGTAGAGGATAATAATGTGGGGGATAGGAAAATGTGATCTTATTTCATAATTTGTTTTGTTTATACTAATATTTTGATTCATATAGAAAATATAATCAATGAAAATAGGGTTTATTGGGGGGGTCCTTGATTTGGGAAAAAGGCTTTATTGAATGTAATTTTTTTTTCAACTAAACTGTAAAATGTGAAAATTGATAACCATATATTTTTCACAATTAAATTGACATCTAGGGATCTTTCAGTTCTGTCATAACCCATGAAAGAACACTGGGAATTAAAGAAGGGATGCCTTAACAAATGTTTAATATATTTTGCGTAGATTTGTGTAGTTATGTGGTTGCTACCATAGTTGTGCACTAGGGGGTTTATTTTGTGAATATGTTAGTCAGGTCATAGTATACATTAACAATAGGGAATCTAAACTAGTGGCGATGTGATACGTTTCATAAAGTGGTTGTGAGTTTGGGTTTTTTTTGGCATGGTGGTATGGGTGGGATGAATTTGAAAAAGGGAAAAGTGGTTGGTATGGGTAATATTCCATTGATAACATATACAAAGATTCACCCTGTTTTTAAAGATTGATGTACTATATATCATTAATAGGTATATAATGTGTTGGTTGTGGAATGATAAGTCTTTAATGTTTATTTGCCTTAATTTATTAGGCTATCCAACTTCTGAAAATTCGTTAACCTTGTTTCCAATTGTTTTTTTGTTATTAATTGTTTCTTAGGTAGTGATGGAATGAATAAATAATTATTTAATAATTTTTATAATGTCTTGGGATGGTTTGGTTATCAAAATGAAAATGGATAAAAAATCAGATCGAAATGTGAAATGGGTTTTGTGGCTTCATGTGTGTCATTTTGCATTTAGATGTAGCAGTAAAGTTGGATGTTTTGTGTGTTAGTTGTTTTTTTCAGAACCCATAGGTTGTGAATGTGTTTTTCATATCAATTATTTAGATAATTTTATTTATGTTTTATTTATACATGCTCCCAACCCACATTGATTACTATGTGTTGAGCAACCTCAAAGTCATGCATGGTGGTGGGGAGGTGGGGCGGCTTTCCAAAAATCATGATGGGTTAATTTATGGATATCCACCTGATCTTCCCTACTCCATCATCCAAGAATTGATAAACCATGTTTCTTCGAGCAGGATGGGGTGAGATGTGGTAGACCCTATGTAAGGAGGTGATCTGGTTTGATTTCCCATGTGACTTTAGGATGATTTGTGATGTGCTTTCCCAAGTGTATTCTGGATGTGATGTGTTATATTTGGAAGATGTGGGAGCTCTAGGAAATTTACCATTTGAGTGTGAGGGTGGATAAAGAGTGGGAAAGTGGGGTGGGGTACCCCATCAATAATGTTATTTGTATTATATTACATGGCTTCCAGGATTTGATGAGTGTTCCTTGGTTAGTTTGGTATGGTTAGTATACCTGTATAAGATTCTTTTGATTATGAAGTTTCCACAAAGGGGAATTAGCATGATTCTTTAAAATGAACATGATACAATTTTTTCCAACATAGTATACTTGTATTATCAACATATATATATAAACTGATTTTAGGGTTTCCGGAGGAATTCTTCGACTGTGATGGATCTCACGTTCTTGGATTTTTGAAGTTGTTACATCACTGATTAACATTAATTTTGAGTATTTACAATTGATTCTTTTGTATTATATGAGTTCTATATTATTCATGGTTTTGGGATGGTTGAGTATTTAATTAAATATATTTAATATATTTTATTTTTGAGGAATCATCTTATCTCCAAATTTGATTAATATTACAATTTGCAATGAATCCCATATAGTGAAATCAGTACACCCATGGTGATGGTCACTAAACTGGGGCATAATTGAGGCGAGATGCGGGGTATCATTATCTACCTTCCTTAATTTCCATCACATGATGGTTGTAATTAGAGGAAGAGGGTCATTAAATTAATATCACCACCACTAAATTTACATACATAATTAATAAATTTATTATAGATTATTTTTATCATTTTTTGATAGTATCTAAAAAAGTTATATTTATATATTCAAAACAAATTGTGGGAATGAAAATTACATGAGATTTCTTTTTAGAACACTATAGCTAGGTGAGTTGTATGAAATATTTAACATATGTTAATTTTTCCTAAAAATGATTTCATTATCTGGTCATATAATCACATGAGAGGGTATATATATGGATTCATAAAATAATGATATTATTTAACTTTGACCCAGTCTAACCAATGTGATTGTGATCTGATTTTATATTGGGATTTTAAGATATTAATAGCGGTATGTAGAAAATTTCTCACTACTATCTAATCCACTCACCATGTAAACTCAAAAGTGAGAAAAGTTCATTTGTAGAAATGAATGTAATGAAACATTCACAAAATTGAGTGAAATGATATTTAGTGCACCAATTATTAACATAACCTATAATAGATAGGGTATTATAATCTACAATAATACATAACAAATGGGAGTGGGATATTTTATCATGTAGACTGGAATTCTTACAGCCTCTACCACACAAAAATGAATAGTTCATGAGTGAAATTGCCCAATATCTTCTATTTTTATTGTCTTAATAATTTTTTCTTTAATTATCTGGATTTATTATTATTACTAAATAAGAAGTCATACGTATAGTTATGATAAAATTATAATGAAAATTTTTATATAAAAATTGTTTAATATTCACATTAAAATATAGATGATTATATAATCGATTATGAGTACTTAATAATTTTATGAAATGGAAAATAGAACAAGGTGGATGTTTCTTTGAGTTAAAAGTGTTATTTTATCTTATTAATGATGAGGATGAAAGGAGATGCAACGTTTGTGTATTTAAAATGTATGAATTTTTAAATCATAAAAAAAGTAATTAAAAATTATCATTATCAAATATGTGTTCAACCATATATCCATGTAATGAATTTATAGGAACTAAAGGATTAATAATAACTATAAAATAAAATGAGAAATTATAATGACTTTAACCAGTATTTTTATGGAATGGTTATTCTTACGTATCATGTCTGTGTTTCAACAATACCATAAATAATGTATCTATTACATGAGGATAATAGTAATTTATTATTATTTTAGAATATATGTATGATGATTTAAAAATATTTTAATGATTATTTCAGTTGCGAAAACACGATGTGTTATATAGCTATGAATGTATTTCATTATTTAGTATGTTATCAGGATAAGGTTGAGAGAGAAAACACTATGGCTGTGTTTCAACCATTACTCATAGAAGAATATAAACAATAAGAAATTATCATTTATTTTGGAATTGGCCACACCAAAATTTCTAAAGGTGATAATAAAATTTTTGTTGTAATCAGTAATCTTATGTAGGAAAAATAGATAATTTTTGTCAAATAACCCTTCCATATACTTACATTATGAGATATTCATTGTATAAGTGGTATGGATTCATGATGTAAATCATAATATTATATATGATCAAGATGTACGAATTAAAAAAATGAATTAATTATTCCTTCATTGGTGACTAATATTTGATACATAAATATATTATCTTTTTAAATTAATAGTCAATACATATCATTAATACATTCTTAAGGATAGTAATAGTTTTATTTTGATATATGATAAAAATAAAATATTCTAATTTCATGAATAATATTAATCAAAACAAAAAAATAAATTCCTTGCATAGTACATCACTTAGGCATACCCTACCTAAACATTTCAGTATATCCTAGTGAAGGAAACATAATAAAGGTTGATCTCATATAAAAATTAAACATACTCATTGGAGATATCCAGAAATTATTATATGATGTAATAAGTCAAGAATAAGAATATGAGATTATGAATAAAATAAGGGAATATAAAACCCAACCTGTCATAGATAATAAATAGGGGTCATGACATAAAACATTATAATTTCTGAAAACAAGGCCCATAATATTTAGAAATCAACATAATGAATTAATATCGATTAGTTCATTTCATTAATGTGTTCCACCATTATAAATATTGAAAATCCATATCCTATGTCCTGGTTTACTACCAATTCCATATACAAAGTGGATCATAATATATAATATGTTTTCCACAATGGATAAGTAGACAGTTGTTCTCAATAGCTGATTAGGATGTGCATATTTCCCATAGTGGAAGTTGAAAAAACTACTTCCCATTATTGATCAAGCCCATCGTGTTGTTTTACAATACTATATGATGAGATATAAAGCATATACATATGAATTTCATGAATATATAGGACTCACCAGTTCTAGTTAAAATGTAAACATGATTAAATTATGAAAACAATCCATATGCGTGAAAAAAATATCAATCAAAAGTCATCATTTCATCGAATCATCACCCATGAAATCAAAAAAGTCTTCATAAACATTTCACCAATTCATAATATTACAACCCACCAAAAAATTGATTTCATTACAATATCCTTAACATAGAAAAAATATTTATTGGATGCTTAAGGTTTGTATCATTCAATCTTATCTCTAGAAATGCGTATATAACATCAGTGGATGTCATATTAGGTGGAAATTGAATTTTAAGGACCACGTAGAATATTTATTGTGGAATATAGACATTTCCCATTAAAAAACATTTTATAACATAAATGAATTTCAAATTCATTTTATTTATAAATAAAATTATAATCATATAATTGAATATTTAGAAATAAATTAAACCTGTTCCTGACAAATATAGGTCTTCTTCTTTGTAATGATCTTTTTAAAACATAAATCTTAATCAAAACCCTTTTCTATTAAAAAACATAGCATTATTTAAATGAAAATTTAAATACAATTAAGAAAATTATTGATTATATTATGCTTTCTATATTGAATAAAACCTTATAAAAAAGTGATTTTGGGAATAATTTTCTTCAAAAATGAAATTGGAATAATATTTTTCAATCATTTTAAATTATTTAAAAAATTTCTTGTGGAAAATAATATTTCTACTTTTAAAATAATATTTTTTTTAAAATAATTTATTTAAGATATACTTTTCCTAGAAAAAAAATTAAACTTATAACTGGTACATTATAAAAACTTGTTTTAATTAATGTGAGATATTACCAACATGTCTTAAATGTTAATATAATTATTCCTTTCACATTTTCTTTAAAATAAAAATGGGCAGGACTTTGATGGCGAAATGAAAATTCAATGAAAATGATTTTTAAAAAATTAAAACAAAATAAAAAATTATTTATAGAATATTTTTTATCTTTTTAAATAATTTTTAAATTTGTTTTTGGAATATGTGATTCTGTAATAAAACCAACATTTTGGTTGAATTTTAAAATATTTTCTGTTAATAAAAAAAATATACTTTTTAAATAATGAGTTATGAAAGTGAGGAAATTATAGATAGAAGCATTATTCTCCTTAAATAACCATAAGAAAATAAAATTCATGAGTTTCATGAGATTTGGATCATAATATTTCATTTTTAGATGTGTATACCTTAATAATCTCCATAAATGATGAGATTGTTCCATAAACAATTTTAAAGTTTCATAAAACGAAATCATAATACCCATGAATTAGAGATCCTAACATGTGTATTTAAATCCAAAAAATATATATATAATAATATAAAAAAATTATGGTTAGTATAGAGACCACATAGAAGAAAATGTCGGTGAATATGGTATGAATCTCATAGAAATTAAATATGAGATGAAAATCCACTACCCCAAGTATCTATTTCCTTCTTCAATATTCAATAAAAAATTAAATTTAATATATTTTTATTGTAATATTTTAAGGAAAATAATTTAATAGATGAAACCATATAATTTTTACTACTGGTATTTTATTAACCATTTATTAAGAAATACATGTTAAAGTGAAATCTTGGGAAATAACAGTTTTTTTCATGTCTATTTTAATTTTTTATCATTAGTGATCTTAGTTTGATCATCGATACATAATCCAATGATTTCCAACCTTGATATAAGTGTAATATATATTTTTTATAAATATATATATATTTACCTATAAATGTTATGGATAGAAAATAATATACACTATTCATGGAGATAGTAGTTCGTACGTGCACATGAATGTTATTTCAATTTTACAAATTGAAAAAAATAGTAAATAATATATTATAATTGGAAAATAATTTATATGTCCTATATATCATATATTTTCATTTTAATCATCTTTATTAACTTCTACATAACCTATGAACAAATATGATCGCTAAAAAGGGTGGTAGTCTGTTGTCAACACGAATGACATTAACATATACCCATAGAATTGATGGTAAGATCAAACATGTGATATCTTGAATCTAAGAGATTAATAATATTTTAAATATCCTATATATAAATAATATATCTATTATTTTATCCTTTCATGATAGGTGGAGATTGAAAACAAATAACATCGGGTTTTGAGGTGGTAGGTTTCCAACACAGGAATGTTTATTTCATCACACATTTGATGGAAGAGGGGATATATTTCAGTTATTAATAGAGAATAATAAAATATTATTTTATGGAATAAACTAAGGTTATTATATATGTGTAGTTTAATAATAATTGAATAAAGTAGAGTAATAGATAAAATAAAACATTTAGATATTGATGTGACATCTTTTTTAGAAAACTTATTGTGGTTTGCACCAAAAGGATAAAAGAAATTGAAATTTGAAAACAAATATGGGTCTGTAGGGTCCTGAAAAATCCGCAAGGGAGATTCTACCCATATCCCATAAGAATTGTGGAAAATAATGAAAGAAGAGACACAAACAAGTCCGGTCCGCGAACCGGTCCCATGGAAGCACAACGTAGCTAGTCCCCTCGAGGCACCCCCTCCACGAACAATTTTCATTCGCAAAATGGAGGTGGAGAGCCTCTGTGGCCACAAGGCAGGACGAGCGCCAGTCTGGTTCACCGTAACGAACCGCCCCAACTGCGGACCGCGTCAACCGGTTCAAGCCACACCCGCTGTCATTCGCGGAATGGAGGTGGAACCCTCTGCAGCCGCGGAGCACTCCCTGAGTTCACCTCGCGGAGGGGGGAGCGTTCAATACCCTCCCGGAATCGAAAATTGACCAAGTCAGCTGTGAAATGAGTTTTTGGTTATGGGCCTCCGAAAAAGGTTCCATATGGACACAGATACATTCCATTCCCCACTCTATAAAAGGGGACCAAGGGGGGAAGAAAGAAAAAGAGGAGGAGATCGAGGAACTGGAATCGGATTCAGAGGGATTGGAGATTCGGAAGGAGATTGGTTGAAGGAAGGATTCGTATTTAGAAAACAGTGAAATTCCCATCCATGAACCACAACAGGTATACTAATTAAAAAGGAATTGGAAAACGCATAATAATTTGGTGAACCGCGAACCTAAAAATAATGAAAAAGGAGAACTGTGAACCATACCCCCTTCGTGGATGACTTCCCCATGGACCAGGGAATTTATGCCTCTTTTCCCATCCTTCGTACCGCGTAGAACTCTCCTACACGAGTGAAGACCCTACCGAGGAGCCTCCGATCGACGCCTCCCTTGGTCGTCGCTGCTCACATGGAACCCTCCGCGAACCACCCTGGTTCGCAGATTGAACCCGAAGCCGCGAACCACCCTAGTTCGCGGATTGAACACAAAGTCGCGAACCACTATGGTTCGCAGGATGCTAATAAGTCTGCAGACCACTCTGGTTCATGGACGGCTTCTCCAGCCGCATGGAACTTCCCCACGTGAAGGGAGCCACTGCCCGTACCTCTCGGTGGCTCGCCAAATACTTCAGTGTTCTCATTTCCAGAGCCAAGTAAAATCCTTCTGATCCAGCCATGTCCTCCGCGACTCCCTCATTGGCCTATTCATCGGCCCTGAGCCAATGCCTCCACAGGAGCCACTGAATCCGCGTGGTGTAACTTTCAGGCGCATCAGCGCTCCATTTTGAGTTCACATACCCACGGTAAACATGGGTAAAGGGGTTTCCCCGACCCTTGAGAAGATTCCCGAAGCATTCTTGGGTTCATATTCCCACAGTAATGTGGAGCCTGAGCTCGGGAATCCCTTTTCTACCCCTCCAATTGTTGAGGGTTCCTTGAAAATGGTAAAATAGCCATCAGAAGGAAGACCTCATGCACTGCAAGAGAGTAGATGGGCACAAGAGCACCCCCTTTCCCTCTCCTGGTCAGCTTTTTCACCTCGGGCGTCCATCTCGGAGTAAGCCCAGACCCTCTGGGCCACCTCAGAGTGTATGCCCCAATTCATTATCATGGTACTCTCCATGCATAAGACCCACTCCACTTCTCACGGACGTACCTTTCACGATGTGATCCTCTGGTCCCTGCTACCTCTTGTTTCTCACACCGAGTATGACTCATGTGGGCATAGAGTATACATTGACCTTGAAATCCTACCCTGGCCCTCCTCAGAGTTTATTCCCCAATCCATCATTCTGGGCCTCCTCCGAGTGTAATCTCCAAGCCAAAGCGAACTACGGGGACTTTGATCCATGCCAAATCATGGTACGTAGGAAGCCTCCAAGAGGTTCAAGCCCACCACTCGGTCTTTTGTTCATGTCGAGTTCCACCCTCGTCCAGCATGAGGTTAAACTGTATATACAAACTACGTGGACTTTGATCCCTACCTCCTAAGCAGGGTATGTAGGAAGCCTCCATAAGGTTCAAGCCCAACAACTGGTTGATCCGATCATCTCCACACCGGTGCACCGCACCACTCCTAGTGCCACCTCAAGCGAGTTCCAACACATAGAGGTAATTAATCCAACGAGGGATGGTAAACCTCGGGCTTAAATGATTTTGAACCCCTGCGTCCAGTTGACCATTTCCCATCAAGGTGAAATCCATGGATACTAATTTTGGGTATAAACCAATGATTCGTGAACATGTGAACATGTCTTAAATCTATAAGAGTTTCCCAGAACAAGAAATAATTCCCGCCAAAAAGATTGTGATGAGCCCGAATTCCATTCCTCTCGACCAATGGGAGTTCTTAAGAGTCGCTGGTCAAACCATCCGGCGAACGCCTGCCTTTGGAAAGCAAGTCCACCAATCATTGGATATGCAACCATTGGGCGTTTCGTGGCCGAAAACCAGAACGAAAAAAAATGGTGAACCCGACGTGAATCTTTAACCAAACATGACGGATTCAACATAATCCCAAACTGTGCCCCCTATGCTCTAAAGGAGGGCCAAGCAAGGTCATTAATTACACATGGGATTATGAGATGCTTCTTTTATAGGTTTTCTCCTTGTATTTTTTAAATGTTTTGTAGGCACTACATTCAGAACTCCCTTCGATCCAATGGTATCACAAAGGAACTCACAAGTGTGTGTTTCCAACGACGCAAGGTCGGGACTTCCTCAAAAATGGAGGACCCCGTTCCCCACCCAACATCTTCAACACTGGGTTTCAGACGCGCTGATCCGAGAGTACCGTGCGAAAGGTAGTCTCCCAACGGTGGAGGCAGCCATGCACGACCTCCAATACGTCAAGATTCACCGGTCGCCTGCCCAACAGTGACCGCAAAGGCGGATCCATACAGCCCATGTCACTGTCTCCAACCATTTTGGGTGTCTATCCCCGGAATGACACAATGCATACCTCCCTTATCTTAGGGAGGTGGATGAGGTCAACGTTGAGGACTTCATCCCCACTGCACAGGGGTTCCTCTCTAAGGCCCTCGCCAGAAGACGTTATCGCAGTCACGCTGCGACCCGTCATCCTTGTGCTGAGGAGGATGTCTCCCCGGGGATTCAGGCCCATGATCCCCGAGCTCCGGCCCCTCGAACCGCCCCACATGGGCGGCAGACGTACAGTCAGGGATAGGTCTTCCCCCTAGTCCCCGAGGAGGAGCTCTGCTGCCCAGCCACGGAGACGTACCACAAACAGGAACCTACACCTGTTCGCTCCTCCCAAGCCCTCCATCTAGACATGGAAGCATCATACGAGACGACACACATCCCTGCCGAGCTCCATCAAGCTCGTCGCTTACGCAGGACAACACTTGCTAGGCAGGAACCTCTCCCTGCCCAGGGTCATGAAGCCCACCAACATGATGTGGTGGCGACCTAGCACTTGTAGTACAAGCTCCCATCAGTTGCTTCAGACACATGCTATCCTGATATGGTGGCGATCAACAAATACCGCCACCACGATGTGGCAGAAAATCATAGGCGGGCACGTCTCCCCACCAAAAAAGTCCACCGACTCGATATGGTGGGAACCCAATATGTACAGGGCCAGCTCCCTACGGATTCAAGTAAAGTCCTCCACCCTGATGTGGCGGAAAATGGAGAGAGAAACCGGCGTATCCCAGTACAGGGGCAGATTCGTTCACCTACCCCGACATATGAGAATTTTCAATACCCACTGACCACTAGAGGACCGGAGCTGGATATCCCTACTCCGATACCGTAATGGGCCTTCATACCCGTTCCAGCCAATGATGTCACATTACATATCCTGGAAATGATGGAGGAGCTGGTATCGATCCTAGATCATATCCTGATGACTTGGCAGAATGTAATTGAATTGGAGGAAACAACAAGGACTCGGGCCCGTGAGCCCGTCACCCCAATGGATGCGACTCATCTAAGAGATGAGATAGCCTCCTCGGAGCTGATATGCCTCCCTGCTTCTGCCCAAGAGGGTCGCCGGCTATATTCCGCAATGAAAGGGCAACAGGATCAAGCAGCTTCACTCGTTCCAACTAGGGGACACCCGTCCATCACGGTGGATGCTCCAGAGCAGGAATATATCCCTGCTAAAAGTCAATATGCTCATCGGTGTATCCAGGCAGCATCCCAGGACCCAGTTAGACAGGGACCCAAAAGAGGTGAAGGCTGTTGTCAACAACAGACGGTCCCCACTGCCCGCAAAAGAGCGCCCTGAATGCGCCGAAGGAAGCCAGAAAATAAATAGTGGGTTCATGACTCCTCTCTGCTAGAAGTTGGGGTTCCCGACGCCGCTAAGCACGTATCAAGGGCTCAAAAACTTGCCCACCCATTACCATATTATGGGAGTGGAAGTAGCAGTTTTGATGGTCCTCCCCGTAATGTCTCTACCAGCAGCTCTGAAGGTCCTCACCAGAGCACCCGTGGGGGCCTCCCCCGTAGGCATATAACGGTCGGTCACGAGATATTCTCTCATGATGCAAGTCACAGAAACCCTCCAAGTGACCAGAAGTTCAAGCAACAAGAAGTTCCTCCACTTGCTACAGTCCACCTTGAAGGTCCTCCCCGGTGTATACACTGCCATCACTCTCCATGCAGTGGGACCACAGATTGTGATGGTAGTCCTCGCTATCATAGTCGCAACTGTGGAGGTCCTCCCCATAGTGATGTCTCATCAAGACAAGAAGGACCTCCTCTTGTCGTGGCCTGCCCTGCAGGTCCTCCCCAGGGGTCACACTGCAACAGAACTCCACGCAGCCAGGCATCAGGTAACGGTGGTAGTCCTCTCCACCCTGATAACGGAGGTCCTTCCCGTAGAGACGTTGAGAAATGAGAAGGACCTCCCCTCATTGCATTACATTCTAGAGGCCCTCCCCAGGATGTATCCCACATATATTCTACCTGAACCAGTAGTAATGGTAGTCCTCGCCATTGCTGCAGCTATGATGGTAGTCCTCGCCACCACGGTCGCCATTGCGAAGGTCCTCCCCGCAATGGCCCTAAGCGACAAGAAGGTCCTCCCCTTGTCGCGACATGTCCTGAAGGTCCTCCCTAGGATGTGTGTCGAACATCAAGACATGATGGTCATCCTCACCATAATGGCAGTTGTTGCGATGGTCCTCCCCGTAGCAATGCTACGCAGCCAAAAGGTACTCCCCTTGCTGCAACATGCCTTGGAGGCCCTCCCCAGTGTGTGCACTGCAAAAGTCCTCTATGCAGTGAAGCATCAAGCAGTAATGGTAGTCCTCACCATTATGGCTGTCATTGCGAAGGGCCTCCCCACGATGGCATATTATTTCGACAGGAAGGCCCTCCCCATGCCGAAGCAAGCACGAAAAGGCCCTTGAATGTTAAGGCACTCAGAAGGACGGGATCGAACATGTCAGATTCCCAGCTTGTCGCTAGCGACGCCCTTGTTCGATCAGGAGCCGCTCCAGGGCCGCGTTCATCTTCTGAAACACCTCAGAATCTCCACAGACAATTTGATACCTACCAGTCCCACTGCCTCCGACTACAATGAGCGCTTTAGTTGGGCTGATCAGGTAGAGGAATCATTAGAGGAGGAGTATACCGATATGTTGCACCTGAGGAAACGACTGTCCATGAATGATATACAAGTTATGTTTTGGCCCACGACTACCTCTTAGTATGACATACCCAGGGGGTTCTCGGAAGAATGCATGCACGGAATCTGCCACAATCTATTGATGTACCTCCGTCGGCTAAAATCGAGCTTCCTACCCTATGAAGGGTATGTAGAACACATAAAGATGATAGGGGACCTCCTGCATCACATCGACCTAGACGCCCTTTCCTCGATGCGACAACAATGCCTCGAGAGGTGCAAAGGGAATATGGAGGCAGCTTGCCTCCGTGCACTGCATGAACTATGCCGCCTCATTGGTGACGCTCCGACGGGAGTCCATATTAGGGGATGGGGGGAACACGGAGCTCTTCATTTCACTCTGCTCCCCACCCAGAAGAACCCGTTCCGAATGGTGTCTTGAAATGTCATCACGAAAAGATGAAAATTGAGTGGACCCCCTACTCAGGAAAGGCAACACACCCAACATAGGCGGGCCTTGAGTATGTCCCAGAAGCTTCAGGCCCAGTGGGAATGAGCCATTCAAGAACTCCTGAATCAGGCCACCGAGAGCATCCAGCATGCCTCTTGCCTACGAGAGGCCAATCAGCGATCTTTTCCCGCCTCTCCAGAAGTGACTGCTTCACAGGTGAATTCGGCACCAAATCTGGTTCACCATCGGATGGGAGCACACGAGAACAGGCATGCTGTGATAGCTACATCCACTACTGCAATCTAGGGTCAACCCCAGCCTGCAGGGCTAGGGGAATTTTTAACAACAAATTCCCCCGTAAGACCAATAAAATGGGGAAGAGACTCAACGTCTAGGGAACGAAGCCAACCCCAGCCCTCAGGGCTGGGGGAATTATTACCCCCTCAACAAAAACCTCCCCCACGAGATTCAGTATTCTCTCGTCTAGGGAGGACAGTTAGAAGAGGAGGCTCTCATCCTATCCCATCTTATGAATCATCATCCCCTCTGAGAGTAAGGCGCACCGTGAGGTCAAATCAAAGAACTCTCCACGTCACCCTTTTCCAAGAAGTCCGAAGGCAATCATAGGTCATGAAAAGTAAGGCCAACCGAAGACGTAGGAGATCCTATTCCTCTTTGGAAGATGAAATCCCCTCCACTCCGTAATATGCATTCAACAATGCCATAGAGGCTAACCCCATGGGTGAAACCAGGGAAAATGAAAATCCGGACGGATTGGGAGATGACGGTTCCAGTCAGGAAATGACTCACAACAAACCCCCAGGTGAGCACTCCCGGAACCATAGAGAAGCTTTAAATATGGCCACCCCTTCAGCTAACCTCCCTCTTCCTACCCTACGACCTTCCAACAAGGATAAGAATAAAGGAACAGTTACCCTTAACCCGTCCCCTTCTCTCGATAAAATCGGGCCACTCATGCTCGAAGAGAGGTTCGCTCGACAGGAGGAAGATATGAAATAATTGAGGGGGCTTAACGCCGAGCTACTCCAGAGGAACTGCTTTATTAAAAGTGCGTCCCAAGAAGAGCCACATCGTGAACTCCCAGAAAGTGCACCTCAAAGGATAAGGTTTGCCCTGACAGAAAAAATACGGCCAGGGCTCCTGTCTAATGAGGTGCCTGGCCCATCCAACTACCTAGATGTGGATCCGAATGAATACCAAGATTTCCCTCTACACATGAAGCAACCATAGAGAGTACGTCTGAACCCTCCGAAGGTGCCACAAACAGCACATTCACTCTTGGTGTCAGCCATCCCAGACCCTCAGGCGTTGCCTCGAGCTATGCCTGCCTAGGACTGGGCCTAACATGATGTAAAACAAGGACTCACCAACACCATCGAGGCACTAACAGCTCGATTGGAAGGGATGGAAGGTTGACGCGCTCCGATATAGCCAGAGCGGAAACCCCACCCAGATTGGGTCACCAACACACCACCTCCACCCAATCATGGGAGCCCTATATTCCTCATATTCAATGGATCAGGCGATCCAGAGCAGCATTTGATGCACTACGCGTCCTATTAGGAACCTATGATGAGAAATCTAGAACATCAAGATGCAGTGAAACTCGGATGCTTCGTATGGACCTTTCATGGATCAGCATTTTTCTGGTATACAAGTCTACTCGCCCAGTCGATAAAGAGCTGGGAGGACCTCCGGTAGCAGTTCCTGTTCCACTTCAGCTCAACACTGCCTAACACAATGGTCAGCGATCTCATGAACTGCAAGCAAAGGGAGAACAAGAGGGTCTCAGATTTCATCGCCCGATGGAAAGGTTTGACCTACTCTCTAAACATACCAATGCCTCAAGATGAGATGCTACCCATATGCATAGATAATCTTAGAGATGAGCTGCGAAAACCACTCATACCGGGGGAGTGTACCACTGGATTCCTCCATCTCTCGGCCATTGCCCAGAGAAATGAGGACTCCCTGCAGCGGACTAATTCACAAGTCCTGAATAGCCTCGCAGGCCCCTAAATGGGACGATCAGAGATGACCAAAGTAGAACCAGTTTGAGGAACAAAGACCAAAAGTATACTCTTTCTGAGAAGATCAAGTTCGTGGCTACTTCATTGCCTCCATGAACTGCAACATTCTATGCCTCTTGGTGCCAAGGAAACCTGAAGAATTCAGCCGCGATGACAAGCCAGATTACTGCCCCTACCATCCGATGTTGGGGCACAGTATCCGAGAATGGTTCATCTTCAAAGACATCCTGCAGAGGATGGTAGATTCCAGACAAGTTGAGCTGGGACCACCCCCAGCACATGTGGCATGTATCTCTACCACCGAATCCAACAAAGAGGAGGGATGGAAGAAATTCACCAGCAAGAAAGGGCAGAAATTTGATAACTAGAAGACTCTGAAGACTATCAACCAAGACTAGGGCATACTCCGAGCTCAACTACAGCAGCCGGTGTTACCACCAACAGCCCTTGAAGCCGCAGAGCTGACAACATCAGCCTCACAATCCTCTACGAGCCGGTTATCCAGGAAAAGTTGTAGGAGGAAACAATCACAATAGGAGCAGTCCGCGGTGGTCCAAGGTTAGTCCTGACCCTGAAAGATTTCATTCCCTAGAATTTATCACCACGGGCATGGACCCACCAAACGGCGCCATCAGAGACAATCGACCAGGTTGACCTGTCAGAGGATGAAGATACAATTTTTGGTTCCATCAATGTCATTAATCTCATGGAATCATTCCCTGATGAAGGGTATGACTACGAACCCAAGTTCCTTGCACGAGGAGCCATGGGGAGGAATCACAGAGGCAGAGTATACCAGGGGAGGTGCAGCCGCGACCGAAACCAACACTAGAGTTGGACCTCGGCCCAGACCGTCAATATTGTGGAAACCCATGGGAGATCCCTTAAACGGAATCAGCAAGAGAGGGAATGAACCTCCACTTCCACAAGCGGCCGCTCGGTCCCTGTTGTTCTGTGACACCTTCCACAAGAGGAGCCAGTGTTTGGTCGCCTAGTGCGCACAAACAGACCAGCCGGGCCAAGTCCTCAAAACGTGGGAACACCATCGACATATGTCCCCATGGCCGGTCCTTCCTCATCAAATGACCCATCTCCCAAATCACCTGCCAAGACTCTCCCGCCAATGGTGAAGCGTCGGCTGCTGGAGCAGAAATATGATATCCTTAAGCAGCTGGCGTCCGCACCGGCCAGGCTGTCCATCCTGGAAGCCCTGAGTTTGTTGGACAACCTTTGAGAGGCGCTTATCGAAGCTTTGATCAGCCCCCATGAGTTTCAAGACTAGGTAGCTGCCACCGAAATTTACCGGACAGAGACTGGCTCAGGTGAAGGCAATACGATGATTTCCTTCACCGATCAAGACGAAGATGCCACCATGAAAGGACACATCAGACTATTATATGTGTCTGGCACACTAAATGGTATTGAGATCCAGAAAGTCTTTATATAAAATGGATATGGAGTTACCCTCCTCCCCCTACGGACACTCCGTAAGTTGGGCTATAGTGAGGATGACCTAATTCCCTTGGCCACAACTCTGTTGGGTTACGACAAGAGTGAGAAGAAACCAATGGGACAGATTACGCTGAAGACCCATTTTGGTGACCTGGTAGCCTACACGGAATTCCTAGTGGTTTAGAAGAGAACAACATTCAATGCCCTGTGGGGAAGTCTTTGGCTCCATAAGCACATGGTCGTTCCTTCATCATACCACCAGTGTATCAAGTACTACATCAATGTAAAAAGCGGGACATTGCATGCCGACAAGGCCCCTTTCGAGATCTCTAGGTCATATTACATCGACACCAGGTTCTATGAGAAAAAGAAGAAGAATACTTTCAACGATGGCGTCGACTAGATCCCCGCTCCAAATGGCGTGGAAATGGTCCCCGATGACCCCCTCAGGCAGCTTGGCAGAGATTATTTCCTTCCCATCAACCATGTGGAAGGTAGGATTTCAAGTTCGGACACACATTTGGATGTCCTCAGAACATCAGCCACGATGGCCGAGCACGACAATGTGGGAACATCTACCAACCCTCGATTTGGGGACAAATACTCAAGCTGGGATGCCCACGATGACTCTCCCTCAAACCCTCGAAGACTTAGACTGGAAACTCTCTCCTCGTCAGATCAAGAAGATGAGGACTTGGGAGAAGAAGAGGGGGAAGATCTCAGAGATGAACCTCCCGCATTTGAGGAGGGTATCTCCACAGCTGTGGACGAACTCAGGGAAATAAACCTGAGTACCAAAGAAGAACCGAGGCCCACTCTCATTATTATGGCCATGTCCTCTGAAGAATACGAGGTATATGCCTCCTTCCTAAGGCAATACTGGGATGTCTTCGCCTGGAATTACATGGAAATTCCAGGACTCAATCCCGAGGTAGTTACACATCACCTGGGTCTTCCAAAAGACCATCAGGGCTACAAACAGGCCACTAGAAGGACATACCCCTCACATGCTACCAAGATAGAGGCTGAAGTCAATAAGATCATTAAAGCAGGCTTCATCAAGGAGGTCCAATACCCCATTTGGTTGGCCAACATTGTCCCTATCGAGAAAATGAACGGGAAAATCCACGTCTGCATTGACTTTAGAGACCATAACCAGCATTGTCTGAACGATGAATTCCCGGTTCCAATCACCGAGTTGTTAATTGATGCAACGGCTGGGTATGAGGCTCTATCCTTCATGGACGACTATTCTGGAAATAATTAAATCAGGATGGCCCGAGAAGACAAAGACACCACTGCCTTCAGGGCCCCTCAAGG
This sequence comes from Viscum album, assembly GCA_963277665.1. Lineage (NCBI taxonomy): Eukaryota > Viridiplantae > Streptophyta > Magnoliopsida > Santalales > Viscaceae > Viscum > Viscum album. Next base: position 118,393,940 of record OY728123.1, on the reverse strand, counting down.
GGTATTCTATTATAGGTTCATGCCCTTTGGTCTCAAGAATGCTGGCGCCACATATCAGCGTTCCATGCATCGGATCTTTAAGCTGTTCCTGGGGAAATTCGTTGAATGTTATGTGGATGAACTTGTGGTCATGTCTATACAGCACTCAGATCACATTTCAGATCTTCAGACCGTCTTCAACAAGCTCCGATAGTATATCATGAAGATGAACCCCTTAAAATGCACCTTTGGGGTTACCTCAGGGAAATTCCTGGGCTTCATCGTACGCCATCGTGGATTCGAAGTCGACCCTGATAAGAAAATGATTATCCTGAGCCTGCCACCTCCTCGAAATCTCACTGAGCTAAGGGGATTCTAGGGACACCTAGCCTATATTAGGCAGCTCATAGCCAACCTGGCAGGCAAATATTTTCCCTTCACCAGGTTGATGAAGAAGGGAGTCATGTACCCATAGAAGGATGACTCCCAACAGGCGTTCGACAACCTAAAGAACTACCTCTTAATCCCACCCATGCTTATTCCCCCGGTTGAAGGAAGACCTCTCATTCTATATGTGGCAGCCCTAGAGCGATCATGGGGAGCATTCCTTGTACAAAAGATTGATGTCGACAATGAAAACAGACTCTATTACATTAGTCGAACCATAATTGATGCTGAGACTCGATACTCAAATATCGAGAAGAGTTTTCTGGCCTTGGTCTTCACGGTTCAAAAGCTGCAACATTATTTTCTGCATCATGGGGTTCATTTGATCTCGCAGAGTAACCTGATCAAGTACACCCTTAGTCGTCCAATGATAACCGGAGGCCTATCCCGATGGGCGGTCATCGTGGAAATGATTGACATGCGGTTCATGGCTCAAAAAGCCATCAAGGGCTAGGCATTATCACACTTTCTGGCAGAGCACCCTTTAATATGGACCACTGCACCGGATGCTGAACTACTTGATAAAGATATCTTCTCGGTCCAAGATGAGTTCCCAACATGTGAAATGTACTATGACGGCGCATCCCAAAGCCCCACCGGGAAGAGGATGGAGGATCCCAGATTCATTAAAGTGGGCCTGGGGGTAATACTCATGTCCCCAGAGAAGGAATTTTTCCGCATTCCTTCCTCATGTCACAGGAATGTACAAAAAATGAAGCGGAATATCAATCCCTCATTGTAGGCCTGGAGCTCGCACTCCAGGCACAAGTACAACACCATAAGGTAAAAGGTGACTCGAAGTTGGTAATCAAGAAAGTCAACGGTGACTATGCTATAAAAAAGGAGGATTTGATCCCCTTGTTTGACCATGTCTGAGGGCTAATGGCCGAGTTATCCAGAGAACCGACATTGAATTATATTTTCTGGTCCCAGAACGCTCAGGCTGATGCATTAGCCAATGTGGCCACAACCCTAGCCGACCCCGACCGGGATGAAATGGTCATCAGTATTGCTCACTGTCGAATGGTATTTCCATTTGTTCAAGATAATACATAAGAAATCCAAGAAGTCAGTCCTGTCCCCAAGCCATATGCCCCTGCCACCGTCTAGATGATCCCCATCACGAACTACCTTCAACGGGGAGAGCTTCCATCAGACAGGGCTGAACGAGAGAAAATACAGAGAAGGGAAATCAATTTTTTCCTATATGGAGGCATGGGTTAGCAAGAGGTCCTCTACAAACGAGGCCTCGATGGAGTGCTCCTAAAATGCATTAACGGAGAAGAAACTGTCGCCGTCATGATTGAAGTAAATGCAGGAGCTTGTGGACCACATCAACTTGGGACCAAGTGTTCCCATCACGTTCGAAGGCTTGGGTACTACTGGCCTACAGTAGAATGAGACTGCGAGCATTTTATAGCAAAATTCCACTCATGCCAGATTCATGCAAACTTCATACACCAGTCCATAGAGTTACTTCATCAAGCTAAGTACTCCTGGCCATTTTCTGTCTGGGGGATGGATGTCATGGGACCATAACCTCCCACTACGGCCAAACAGCTGAAGTATGTCCTCACGACAGCTGACTTCGTTTCCAAATGGGTAGAAGTCATACCCCTCAAGGATGTCAGGGAAAGAAATATTGTCAGCTTCATGAAGGCCAATATCATCACCAGATTTGGTGTCCCTCATACTATAATGATAGACAACGACACCAATTTTTGCTCTGCTTAGTTCGAAAAGCTATACCACGAATATGGAATCAAGGCTAGCCACTCATCCCACTGCCATGCAGCGGACAATGGATAGATAAAAGATTTAAACCTAACCCTATCGAAAATCCTCCAGAAAATGGTGGAAAAAGACAAGAAGTCATGATCGGCTAAACTCTTCCATAAATTGTGGGCTTATCGAACCACAATCTGCACCACTACTCAGTCTACCCCATACTCATTAGTGTACTGCACAGAGGCGGTTTTTCCCATTGAACTCCAACTTCCCTCACTCCGTGTTGCCATCTCTGACCAATTATACAATGATCAGCAGTCAGAAAAGCGGCTAGGTGAATTGGAACAGCTAGACGAGAAGTGGCTGCACACTCTCCACCAACTGTAAGTGTACCAGAATCGGATTGCACGAGCCTACAACAAAAAGTTCCACCTCCAGTATTTCGTGGAAGGAGAATTTTTGCTGGCCCTCTGGACCCCAATGATACCAAGCAAGAAGCCTCCAAATTTGGAGCCCAAATGGGAGGGACCATACGTTGTACACAAGGTCTACTCCAACGAAGCATATACCCTGATCTCTATGGACGAACAATTTGCAACCGCTCCTACAAATGAGAGATTCCTGAAGAAGTATGTCACATAGAAACTAAAGGTGACATCGTCCTTATCGCACGATGTTAAAATGCACGGATAATAATAGTCATGAATACTCCCTCCCCCCGTGTATAGACCAGACCTGCATGGGGTGTATTCCTCATCATCACCGCACAACGTTAAACTGTGTAGACACCCCTTCTTTTTCTTTTTCTTTTCACGTCAGGTCACCTACGTCCTTACTACACAACATTAAAATGCACAAAGATCGTCTGAGCGGCATGATGTTAAAATTACAAGAACCCAACGGTCCAAACTCTATGACCTTAAACTAAGAGTATTTCATCCTCACCACATGACTTTAAACTGCACAGACAAGGTGATTTAAAAATGCCCTCTTCCCCTGTGTATGGACCAGAACTGCACGGGCGTATCATCCTTTAGAGAACTACGTGAGGCTTGATTCCTTCCCTCGCAGGATACGTAGTGATGCCAGAATTCCACACCCTGGCCCAACCACATCAAAAGGTAAAAAAATTCCCATTCCCCCGTGTACAGACCATACAAGCATGAGGTGTATTCACATCCTCACCACATGATGATTAAAATGCATGGAATCCAATAATACCCCCCGTACTAACCACATGACGTTAAACTGTATGGACCTCATCCTCACCACATGACGTTAAACTGTACGGATTTTAGAGAACTATGTATGGATTGATTCCTGCCCTCGCAGGATACGTAGTTACACCGGGATCCCCTATCCTGGCCCAACCACTCTCTAATAAATGCCTTCTTCCCCATGTGTACGGTCCAGACCTGCATGGGGTGTATTCCTCATCCTTACTGCAAGACGTTAAACTGAACGGATAATAAGAGTAATGAATTCTCCCTCCCCCCGTGTACGGACCAGACCTGCATTGGGTGTATTCCTTGTCCCCACCGCATGATGTTAAACTGCGCAGACCCCCCTTCGTTTTATTTTTCCTTTCATGTCGGGTCACCTACGTCCTTACTGCACGATGTTAAAATGCACGGAGTTCGTCCGAGCGGCATGATGTTAAACTGCCAAGCACCCAACGGTAAAAAATCTATGACCTTAAAATAAGAGAATTTCGTCCTCACTGCATGACGTTAAACTGCATGAACATGGTGATTTAAAAATGCCCTCTTCTTGTATGTATGGACCAGACCTGCACGGGGTGTATCATGTTTCAGAGAACTACATGAGGTTTGATTCCAGCCCTCGCAGGATACGTAGTGACACCAGAATTCCACACCCTGCCCCAGGCACCTCAAAAGGAAAAACAAAAATGCCTATTCCCCCGTGTACAGACCAGACTTGCATGGGTTGTATTCACGTCCTCACCGCATTACATTAAACTGCATGGAATCCAATAATACTGTAACACCCCTAGATTTTATGAAAAATATTCTTTTAATTTCATTAATTTCTTGTGTTTTATTCTACACCAAGATTACCATGCGCTATACGCAACATCGTATTAGCTTGCAGTATACGCATCACTATTTTTGGATCGTGTTACACACAATTTTGATAATAGTTATTCTATGAACATTGAGTATATATATATATATATATTCAATGTATAAATGAAATATGGTTGGATTATTTTATACGAAACAAAGAAAGATTCTTTCACAACATGCAACCCTGACTTGGCTTGCATTACACGCAATCACGACCTTCCTCGATAGGGTGTGTTTTACGCAATACCGGGTTTTAATAAACAACGATATATTATTATAATATTGTCATGAACTAGCCGTTATGAATAGTATTAACTAAATTTTGAATTTTATAACATTATTATTCATCTTACACATTTTCTAGAACATGGTATAAGAACAAAATAAATTTTTCGGGTAAAATAAGTATTTTTCAAAAAATACAGTTTTGCCGCCTTTTGATGGCACACCCACTTTAAATCTAGTTTTTGACATGTTTATATGTTCAATTTGACAAAATAAAATTCTTCTTCTGAATACGGATAAAAAAATTTACATTAGATAAAGTTTTGATATTTTTCCGATAACTTTTATATTTTAATGAATAATAAAAACACGCTATATTTTAATTAAAAACAAATTTTTTCATCGTAATATCTTATGTGGTTAAATTATAATATTGATTGGTTTTAAAATATAAATAGAATATATTTTTACCTTTTAATATAATGAATGTCATTAGAATTGATTTTACCTTGAATTCGTAGGTTAAATCAATTCAATCTTTTGCAATGTTTTAAACAAAAACCCGTATTTATTCAACAATGGGATGAATTTTAATTTAATTTCTGAAACTTCTGTGTATTGAATTTTAAAAAATGGATTCCATATTTGGAATCAGTGGTTCCAAATTATGTTAATAGGCTACTTTTTATTTTTGGGAATTATGAATAGTAACTACGGTAAATTTTATTTACCATAGTTAAAGGTAAATCGGGTAATTAAGGGTAAATATAATATTATAAAATTACCCTAACACATGCCAAAATTCTATTTGACGGCTAAAAGTAAACCCATATCAACTAAGGGTCGGATTAGATTCATTTTATGGACTTTTGACCATGAAAATAATTTAATTATTATTAAAACCAAAGAAAGTGACAACATGTAACTTTCTTAAATCTTATAAGTATAATAATTTTAACTTAGTGATAAACATCATAAAACATCGAACATGAATAGTCTAAAGAAATATAATAAAATTATCTACATCATGAGAATTTATCTAGATTTTTTTGGGATTAAATAATTATCATTAATTGTGACACAATAGTGATGCAGAAATTATTTATCTAGTGAAAAATTAATAATATAGTTTTTATTAAACTAATAGTAACCATAAAAAGCACAAAACCCTGACCAAAACTTATTGGTCATGTAAATTTAAACTATAATCATCCAATGGTAGAATTTTTGACCATTTTGAGTCTTATACAAGCAATTATGACACTTATAATATTTTATTTTAAATGATGCCAAAGTTGTCACCTTCATAATTTAATAAATATAACAATTAAAATATTGTTATTTTAAGATGATAAATTCGATTAAAAGTATTAATGTGAAATTTAATATATTTATATTCATCATAGGATTTTATTTTAAATTTTTATGCAACCAATAAGTATATTAAATAATTATACAAAAATGATGTAGTAATTATTTTATTAAGAGATAAACCAAATAAATGGTTTTAACAATAATAAAATAAATATTATATGAACTATTTAATGTGATCCACTAATTTTATAGATACATATGACCTTTTATTAATATATTAAAGCTTTTATTTCGAACATATATTCTGTATATATTTTATTTAAATTCAAATAAATGAATAGTGTCAAAATTGAAACTATTGTTATATTATAAAAATAACATATTATAAAATTGTTTAAAAATCACAAAAATATTTAAAAATTATAAATTTAAATTTATATGGTCTATAATGTTATAAATTAAACAATTATGGAAAATTCACAACAAATAAGTAATTATTTTTTATAATTTAGAATTTATAATTTTATTACCACAAATAAACATAAATAGATTAAATAAGGATAAATCAAAATGATAAGGTTTAAAATAAGATCCAAACATGTCTAAATATGATTTGTTGATGAGATTACAACCCTATCCCATATAATCTTAGAATATGAGTCATTTTTGGTGGTTTTTAAGTGGGGTTAGATTTATTATAAATTAATATTTTTAAGAATTCCAAAGGTGCCCCTCTCCTCCCTTATAAAAGGGAACCTCCTCCCTCTCTTCCTCACACAACATTGAGCCTTCAAGCTCGGCCAACCCCTACCAAATTATCCTCTCCACTTACCTAGCAACATCCTAGAGGTTCTGGTATTCCTCAAAGACCAATTTTAGTTCCCTAAGTGGAGGTCTCAAAGAGGTGCTTCAAAGAAGAGATAATTTCCGTTACCGATTCTTTCAACTTTATTTCTTCTTCCACTTATTCTTCTTAGGTTGTTTCATTATGAAGTAATAACATCAGTATCACTCATATACTGATATGTTATTATAAGTATGAAACAACCCTATTTCACCATCTATCCATCCTACGAAAAACAACATCACCGCGCGTGCGTACGTACGGAATACCGTCTCCACGCCGTGGTGTAATCTGTTTTTCCACCAACACCTTACATGGATGGGTATTATGGTGTAAAGAATAACTATACATAGTTATTATAAAATCATAATGATTCTGATATATTGTATCATCCACAACAATTCAATTCAATAATTATGGAAATGATATCATCACTCGTGCGTACGTACGGACTACCGTCTCCACGACGCGATGAGATTCATTCTCCATGTTAACCATTTAAGAATGATTATAAAGTATATATAAGAAATAATAATGAAATATATAAAATTATAAATCTACTGGATTTATGTGTATATATATGTATGTCATCTACTTAATTTCACTCAATTCAATAAGGAAACGAAAACATCGTTCAAGCGTACGTACGACCTACCGTCTCCATGAACGGTGTATTTCTTTCCATTTATCGATCCATTATATATATGTATATTCTGAATATATATTATATATAAATCATGTTTTATATTCTATAATTAATTAATAATGATCTAAGTAATCATATGAATAATTACAAGTTAAAACACGAACGACAAATGAGACGATTTTACCCAAAACGCTACTTTAACATGAATTTACAAAAGAACGGGTAATATAAAGTCATAAGTGAACCATATATGATATAATAACAATGAATATGATTCTGTAATAAGTCAATGACATTATTTAAATCATTATACAGGAGGTTCGAACACTTACGAAGCAAATCGGACCTAAGGTAAGGGTATATATCACAATCTCATTTTATCCGAGATTGTTTATACTTTGGTATTTACTGGGGTGTATTTTATCATCCACATCCATGTTTCCTAAATATGTAATATTATTTCCATCCACGTACAATTGTTTAAATCCAATTTTACCCTTCGGTGAGTTTTTAGTAAATGATATGAAAGGATTCTTTTGTCTTTTTTCGTACGAGGTACTTTTTGACTTTTCCGACAAATGTATGAAGAATGTTTTTTTAACTTATACGGAATTAATGGATTTTTAAAACATTATTTCTAAAAAGCTTCCATTACAAGTTTTCAAGTTTATTTTTAATCAACTTATTTTAGTTTAAAATTGTATGACATGTTAAGAAAGGAAAATGTTTTTGAAGTAGAAATGATATTTTCCTCAAGAATGGAGTTCGAGTGTTTTATCAAAATTATTTTCCATCTAAGATAATAAAGGGTTCTGTTTTTATCCTTATTATTACATTGATTTGATTATGTTGTGATGGAATTATTTTTATGAATTCGTTTATCTTTTATGAATTGTTTTATGGTGTCATGATGTTTAAGATTCCCATTTTTTTACATGGGTTATGCAATGATGTATGGTTTATGATTTTGTGGCACACATAAGAATGGTATAATTATGAGATGGGTGGGACCTATATCTCCTTCCAATGAATTGGGTAAAGATTTTATATCTCATGAGATAGACATGGATGGAATGATAGGTTATACCGGTTCAGTGAAACAGGACTGAAATGAGGGTGACTCGGTTCAGAAAGGGACTTTGTCCACTAAGATAGTCTTGGGAATGAGTCTTGACTAATAAGATATGATTCTCTATGATTATGTGTGTATGACACAAAGTTTCATGTTTTAAGTTATGATTATTGTGACTACATTTCACTGCCATGATTTATCCCATGTTATGAAATTATGATCTCTTTTGTAGGTTAAGATTTCCAAAAGTTATGTGCTTATGTATATGATGTGATTGATATTTCTTTTGTTTACCCTTACTGAGCATTTGAGCTCACCCTTTTATGTTTTCTTTTCCCCAGGATATAAATAAAGGTTTTAGGTAAAAAAAGAAGATCTTTGTGAGAGATTTTGAAGATCTTTCACCATGATTAGAAGATTATATTCCGAGTTTCCAAAGACACTAAACTATTACGGTCCTTGTGTGTGTGTTTTTGTTATGTAATAAGTATTCCGCAAAATTAATATAATATCCTTGTACGTTAAGCTTCGGGTCTCTACAGTTGGTATCAGAGGAAAGGTTTAGTCAACCTTTGGAAACTAGGATGCAAAAACGTTAGTGAGATCCCTAGAGATATTTCTAAGGTATGTCTAGGGATGTCTCTAAGGTTAAGTATACATATAGGTTATAGTCCTAGAATTGCGCTAAAGATATTATAATTTAACCTAAGATGTTATATATTAAGGATACTCCCTCTTTTATTATGTTGTTTTCCCTAGCATGATTTTTGCATCTCACACTATTCTTTTTGGGTTTTAGAAAATGGCTGGAAACAAGATGATTCACGATAATGGAGGATATGATGGACAATGGAATGATATTCTTCATGAGAAATAAAATGAAATGGGATTTGGAAGTCCAAACATAATTATTATGCTGAATCAGAATTCTCATAATATGATCAATAAAGTAAAATTTGGTAAGTTTCCTGACTCGGCTAATAAGAGAAAGATGGAGTTTCATGATGACCATAGAGGAAAGAAAGTTCAATTTCCCCTATGTAAATCATGAGGGAAGAGGCATCAAGGAGAATGTTTCAAAGGAACTAGAAGATGCTTTGGGTGTGGAAAAGAAGGACACAAAGCCAGTATGTGCAAAGGAAAAGGTTCAGTTAACACCAGGGATGAGGATAATGGTATTGCTACGACATCAACAATGGTTAAATGTATTAAATGTGGAATGTACGGGCATTATGCAAACCAATTCCCTAAAGTAAAGTCTCATGCAGAGAATCAGTATGGTCGTATGGGTAGTATTTATGTTGATGATGATGATGATACTACAAATGATATTTGAGATGAAATAATTGTTGAAGCTTGGTCAATGGTTTAAGAATGTAGTGGAATGATTACATGTTTATCATGTGTAATGTTGTATAAGTAATCTCATGGTACTATGGAATAAAGATACATCTAAGGATTGTTACACTGTTTCCTTTCCTTGAGTTTTGAAAGTGTATGATTAATGTTACCAGTATCCATGAAAGGTTATTCAGATATTTTTGGAATGTAGATGATATGCGCATAATGAAGGGATAAGGAGAAAATTAAATGTTTGATAGTATTCATGAGATCATAAATGATATAAGGAGAAGGTTATATCATGGTTTGAGTATATAGAATTTTGAGGATTTTGGTATGTGGAAAGAGTTAACTTTTAACAGCACTCATGTTTTCAATAAGGTTCAATGGGTATTCAAGAGAATACATGATTAAGGTATTCACATGTTTGTAATTTTACCAACAAGATATATCTTATGATATATGAGGGATAAATGATGGCATTCACGTGATTGTTCTGTGACATTTCAAGTAATCATTTTCTTTATACTATGAGCTTGAACTGAAGTATTTTAGATAAGCCTAAAGATTATAATGGATTATGTTGTACATAAGTTTGGATCAAACGTTTTTCGATATTATTGATGGGATGTTATAGTAATATAGTTTTAGAAAATTGACAACCTGCAGGACGGGCGACAGCCCATCGCGTCGGACAAGGCTGTGGGAATCGAACCCACAACTGAAGTGCGACTTGCCTTTATCACCTACCACTGGCCTACAGGAAGTCCCTAGTTAGTATAAACTAGTTTTATTTTATTAATAGGTATGATATATGAAGTATAAGTTCATTTTTGGAACCATATACGATTAATCTAACCATAAGATGGACTTATAACTTTTGCTAACCTTTTGTTTGAAAGAGATGGAATGACCCATCATTCTATCACATGATCTGCTAACACATCACGAATAACAAATTCAACTTCATTTCTTTAAGGGATGAAGTGTAAATTGTTCAATTCACGAACATCAGTGAGATTGTACCAAAATCAAGTAAGTATTTATTCTAATTCAAAATTTTCAACTTTAGGGAAATGATATTGAAAACCAAAAATGTTGTCCTAGTGATCTTATATCTGATGAATCGGATGGTACCCTAGATCATCACAAATCAATAGCTTTGTGATTGTTGGCTTTTTCATAGCCATGTTCTCTACCACTCTCCATCAGAACATGATGGTTCGATTTTTATTCCATTTCCATATTTTCACCTATGTTCTCCTTTGTGGAAACCCAGTGATGAGTTAATTTGGGTAACCGTTATATTTCATACTTTAGCTTTTAAAGCCATGTTTTGGTATTCCTTTTTACGATGTGGGTTTCTATTAAACAAACTTTCGAGTAGTAAAACATTTATAACCCCGACGAATTTCGAGGGCGAAATTCATTTTAAGGGGGGTAGAATGTAACACCCCGAGATTTTATGAAACATATTCTTTTAATTTCATTAATGTCTTGTGTTGTATTCTACACCAAGATTACCTTGCGCTATACGCAACACCGTATTAGCTTGCAGTATACGCAACACTATTTTTGGATCGTGTTACACACAATTTTGATAATAGTTATTCTACGCAACATTGAGTATATATATATATATTCAATGTATAAATGAAATATGGTTGTATTATGTTATACGAAACAACGAAAGATTCGTTCACAACACGCAACCTTGACTTGGCTTGCATTACACGCAATCGCGGCCTTCCTCGATAGCACGTGTTGTACGCAATACCGGGTTTTAATAAACAACGATATATTATTATAATATTGTCATGAAATAGCCGTTATGAATAGTATTAACTAAATTTTGAATTTGATAACATTATTATTCATCTTACAAATTTTATAGAACATGGTATAAGAACAAAATAAATTTTTCGGGTAAAATAAGTATTTTCCAAAAAATACAGTTTTGCCACCTTTTGATGGGACACCCACTTTAAATATAGTTTTTGACATGTTTATATGTTCAATTTTACAAAATAAAATTCTTCTTTTGAATCAGGATATAAAAATTTACATTAGATAAAGTTTTGATATTTTTCCGATAACTTTCATATTTTAATGAATAGTAAAAACACGCTATATTTTAAATAAAAACAACTTTTTTCATCGTAATATCTTATGTGGTTAAATTATAATATTTAATGGTTTTAAAGTATAAATAGAATATATTTTTACCATTTAATATAATTAATGTAATTAGAATTGATTTTACCTTGAATTCATAGGTTAAATCAATTCAATCTTTTGCAATGTTTTAAACAAAAACCCGTTTTTATTCGACAACGAGATTAATTTTAATTTAATTTCTGCAACTTCTGTGTATTGAATTTTAAAAACTTGATTCCATATTTGGAATCAGTGGGTCCAAATTATGTTAATAGGCTACTTTTTATTTTTGGGAATTATGAATAGTAACTACGGTAAATTTTATTTACCATAGTTAAACGTAAATCGGGTAATTAAGGGTAAATATAATATTATACAATTACCCTAACACATGCCAAAATTCTATTTGACTGCTAAAAGTAAACCCATATCAACTAAGGGTCGGATTAGATTCCTTTTATGGACTTTTGACCATGAAAATAATTTAATTATTATTAAAACCAAAGAAAGTGACAACATGTAACTTTCTTAAATCTTATAAGTATAATATTTTTAACTTAGTGATAAACATCATAAAAAATCGAACATGAATAGTCAACAGAAAGCTAACAACATTATCTACATCATGAGAATTTATATAGATTTTTTTTGGGATTAAATAATTATCATTAATTGTGACACAATAGTGATGCAAAAATTATTTATCTAGTGAAAAATTAAGAATATAGTTTTTATTAAACTAATAGTGACCATAAAAGGCACAAAACCCTGAAGAAAACTTATTGGTCATGTAAATTTAAACTATAATCATCCAATGGTCGAATATTTGACCATTTGGAGTCTTATAAAAGGAATTATGACACTTATATTATTTTATTTTAAATGATTCCAAAGTTGTCACCTTCATAATTTAATAAATATAACAATTTAAATATAGTGATTTTAAGATGATAAATTCGAGTAGAAGAATTATTGTGAAAGGTAATATATTTATATTAATCATAGGATTTTATTTTAAATTTTTATGCAACAAATATGTATATTATATAATTATACAAAAATGATGTAGTAATTATTTTTTTAAGAGATAAACCAAATAAATGGTTTTACAAATAATAAAATAAATATTATATGAACTATTTAATGTGATACACTAATTTTATAGATACATATGACCTTTTATTAATATATTAAAGCTTTTATTTCGAACATAGCTTCTGTATATATTTTATTTAAATTCAAATAAATGAATAGTGTCAAAATTGACACTATTGTTATTTTATAAAAATAACATATTATACAATTTTTTAAAAATCACAAAAATATTTAAAAATTATAAATTTAAATTTATATGGTCTATAATGTTATAAATTAAACAATTATGGAAAATTCACAACAAATAAGTAATTATTCGTTATAATTTAAAATTTAGAATTTTATTACAACAAATAAACTTAAATAGATTAAATAAGGATAAATCAAAATGATAAGGTTTAAAATAAGATCCAAACATGTCTAAATTTGATTTTTTGATGAGATTACAACCCTATATCATCTAATATTCGAATATGAGTCATTTTTGGAGGTTTTTAAGTGGGGTTATATTTATTATAAATTAATATTTTTAAGAATTCCAAAGGTGCCCCTCTCCTCCCTTATAAAAGGGCACCTCCTCCCTCTCTTCCTCACACAACATTGAGCCTTCAAGCTCGGCCAAACCCTGCCAAATTCTCCTCTCCACTTCCCTAGAAACATCCTAGAGGTTCTGGTCTTCCTCAAAGACCAATTTTAGTGCCCTAAGAGGAGGTCTCAAAGAGGTCCTTCAAAGAAGAGGTAATTTCCGTTACCGATTCTTTCAACTTTATTTCTTCTTCCACTTCTTCTTATTAGGTTGATTAATTAGTAAGTAATAACATCAGTATCAATCATATACTGATATGTTATTATAAGTATGAAAAAACCCTATTTCACCATCTATCCATCCTACGGGAAACAAAATCACCGCGCATGCGTACGTACGGAATACCGTCTCCACGTCGTGGTGTAATCTGTTTTTCCACCAACACCTTACATGGATGGGTATTATGGTGTAAAGAATAACTATACATAGTTATTATAACATCATAATGATTCTGATATATTGTATCATCCACTCCAATTCAATTCAATAATTATGGAAATGATATCATCACTCATGCATACGTACGGACTACCGTCTCCACGACGCGATGAGATTCATTCTCCATGTCAACCATTTATGAATGATTATAAGGTATATATAATAAATAATAATGAAATATATTACATTATAATGCTACTGTATTTATGTGTATATATATGTATGTAATCTACTTAATTCCACTCAATTCAATAAGGAAATGAAAACATCGTTCATGCGTACGTACGACCTACCGTCTCCATGAACGGTGTATTTCTTTCCATTTATCAATCCATTATATATATGTATATTCTGAATATATATTATATATAAATCATGTTTTATATTTTATAATTATGTAATAATGATCTATGTAATCATATGAATAATTACAAGTTAAAACACGAACGACCAATGAGACGATTTTACCCAAAACGCTACTTTAACATGAATTTACAAAAGAAAGGGTAATATAAAGTCATAAGTGAACCATATATGATATAATAACAATGAATATGATTCTGTAATAAGTCAATGACATTATTTAAATCATTATACAGGAGGTTCGGACACTTACGAAGCAAATCAGACCTAAGGTAAGGGAATATATCACAATCTCATTTTATCCGAGATTGTTTATACTTTGGTATTTACTGGGCCGTATTTTATCATCCACATCCATGTTTACTCAATATGTAATATTATTTTCATCCACGTACAATTGTATAAATCCAATTTTACCCTTCGGTGAGTTTTTAGTAAAAGATATGAAAGGAATCTCTTGTCTTTTTTCGTACGAGGTACTTTTTGACTTTTCAAAAAAAAGTACGAAGAATGTTTTTTTTAACTTATACGGAATGAATGGATTTTTAAAACATTATTTCCAAAAATATTCCATTACAAGTTTTCAAGTTTATTTTTAATCAACTTCTTTTAGTTTAAAATTGAATGACATGTTAAGAAAAGAAAATGTTTTTGAAGTAGAAATGATATCTTCCCCAAGAATGGAGTTCGAGTGTTTTATCAAAATTATTTTCCATCTAAGATAATAAAGGGTTCTGTTTTTATCCCTATTATTACATTGATTTGATTATGTTGTGATGGAATTATTTTTATGAATTCCTTTATCTTATATGAATTCTTTTATGATGTCATGATGTTTAAGATTCCCATTTTTTTTACATGGGTTATGCAATGATGTATGGTTTATGATTTTGTGGCACACATAAGAATGGTATCATTATGAGATGGGTGGGACCTATATCTCCCTCCAATGCATCGGGTAAAGATTTTATATCTCATGAGATAGACAAGGATGGAATGGTAGGTTATACCGGTTCAGTGAAACAGGGCTGAAACGAGGGTGACTCGGTTCAGAAAGGGACTTTTTCCACTAAGATAGTCTTGGCAATGAGTCTTGACTAATAAGATATGATTCTCTATGATTATGTGTGTATGACACAAAGTTTCATGTTTTAAGTTATGATTATTGTGACTACATTTCACTACCATGATTTATCCCATGTTATGAAATTATGATCTCTTTTGCAGGTTAAGATTTCCAAAAGTTATGTGCTTATGTATATGATGTGATTGATATTTCTTTTGTTTACCCTTACTGAGCATTTGAGCTCACCCTTTTATGTTTTCTTTTCCCCAGGATATAAAGAAAGGTTTTAGGTAAAAAAAGAAGATCTTTATGAGAGATTTTGAAGATCATTCACCACGATTAGAAGATTATATTCCGATATTCCAAAGACACTAAACTATTACGGTCCTTGTGTGTTTGTTTTTGTTATGTAATAAGTATTCTGCAAAATTAATGTAATATCCTTGTACGTTAAGCTTCGGGTCTCTACAAATACCCATCGTCCTAACCAAATGACGTTAAATTGTATGGACCTCGTCCTCACCACACGACGTTAAACTGTACGGATTTCATAGAACTATGTATGGCTTGATTCCTGCCCTCGCAGGATATGTAGTGACACCGTGATCCCCTATCCTGGCCCATCCACTCCCTAATAAATGCCTTTTTCTCCCCATGTATGGACCAGACCTTCACGGGGTGTTTCCCTCATCCTCACCGCACGACGTTAAACTGCACAGACAATGAGTTTTAACAATTCCCCTTCCCCCTAGTTCGGACAGGCACTGCACGGGGTGTACTTATTTCAGAGAACTATGTGCAGCATGATTCCTTCCCTCGCACGATACGTAGTGATGCCAAGGTTCCCCATCCTGGACCAGCCCCCTGAATAAAAAAAATAAAAAATGACCTTTCCCCCTCGTGTACGAACCAAACCAGCATGGGGTGTACTCTTCGTCTTTACCGCATAACGTAAAACTGCATGGATAGAAAGATTTACGAATTCTACATTTTCCCCATGTATGTTCTAGACCTGCATGGGGAGTATTTTTGTGTCCTTACCGCACGACATTAAACTGCACAAACAATGATGTTAAAAAATCCCCTTCCCCCGTATACGAACCAAACCTGCACGGGGTGTATACTTCGTCCTCACCTCATGACGTTAAAATGCACGGACTTCATCCTCACCGCATGATGCTAAACTGCACAGACTTCGTCGCGGCCCACCCAATACACATGGTGATACGATATGGAGATACTCCTTGCACATTTGGTATGAATCCTTTCCATACATTAGACTCCACGACCAGGATAATTATGGATCTTCATTACCACTCATGGCCATCGGAAGAGGAAAGTCATCGACCCATGGACACCTTTGCATGACTCTTCATAACATGCCCTCTGCAGCTCTGCATAATGATATCCCATGGCTTGTCTACCAAAGGTAGGATTTCCACAGCCGACACTCTTCCTAGCTCCGTACTCTTACCGACCTCAGATCCCCCATACCATGCCTCCTGATCTAGAAGTTTATGGAGAAGTGGTTTACAAGTTCATTCCCCTTTTCACATCCAGGATTTTCCAGGGTATCCCTATCTGGCTAGCCTATGTGTCTATCAGTGGTTCACATAGCGACCTGCATCAACAAACATCATGCCAGGACTAGGCTACTTTGACTCAACAGACAATTGTGGTGAAGATTTTTATTGTATACCAAGAAATCATTATCCGCAGTGCCGAACTCTACCCTGTGAGCAATCACAGATTTTCATAACCATTCATGGCCATCAGAAGTGGAAAGTGATCGACCCAGGGACACCTTTGCATGACTATGCATACCATTCCCTCAGCAGCTCTGCCTGATGATAGCCCCTGGCTCGTCCATCAATGGCAAGATTTCCTCGGGTGGTTCCCTTCCTAGCTCCATACGAATACCGGCCTCAGAGCCCCCATGCCATACCTCCTGATCTGGGAAAGATCAAAGTTTCAGTATATGACCTTCATCCCCCACATTGTTCCAAGTATATCAGAACATGTTGACTCAGTTATCCTCCGAGTGACTGCAGAAATAGTCCCCCAATAGGCTGAGCACTATGACTGATAAACTAAAAGTACATCGTCCTTACCACATGACGTTAAAATGTGTGGAATGATGGCACACCCCTGCACACAAAAAAATAGAGAAAAGATCAGCGCAGGGGGCTCTTTGAAAATCAACAAGAAACCAATGACGGATATCCCCGAGATGTCCAGACATTCTCCTTCCAAATGGAAAACTTCATGGCCCGGATAATTACGGATCCTCATTACCATTAATGGCCATCGAAAGTGGAAAGTCATCAACCCGTGGACACCATTGTATGACTATGCATACCATGCCCTCAGTGGATCTATATATTGATAGCCCCTGGCCTGTCTTCCAAAGGAATGATTTCCACAGGCGATACTATTCCTAGCACCGTACTCTTACCGGCCTCAGAGCCCCCATATCATATCTACTAATCCAAGAAGCCCCGGAAAAATGATTTACACCAATCAAAACCACCCCCACATCTGTAGAATGTTGAGGTATTCAAACCCAATTACATTCTGATGAAGAACAGCCTATGCAAAAATACCCTTTGTCCTCGCTGCATGACGGTAAACTATACAGAAACCTTCAAAAACGCCTCTCGTCCTTGCCGCATGACGCTAAACTACATGGATTATGTCTGAACCGCATGAAGATAAACTACAAGGTTATATTCTTCATGGGTTCAATGAGTAACAAAAGCTTTTTCTCTGTCCTTCAGTGCATGGGTCAGACCTGCATGAACCACCTCCTCACACCAGCGTGAGAAAGAATTACTTCACACGTTCTCAGGAATTTCAGTCTAGATATTTTCCCCCGTATTCAGGCACCCACTCATCAAAATCCATACTCTGTACTCAGAAAAAGACGAACACTAATAATCCACCCCTGGTGGTCCAAAATCTAAACTTCCCCGAAGTTGCTCGGCTATTGGAATTGGATAGTCTTTGAATTAAGGACACCTTGGTACGACAATGCATACCATTCCCTCAGTGGATCTGCATATTGATTTCCCCTGGCCCATCTACCAAAGTCAATATTTCCTTAGGCAATGCTTCTCTCCTTACGCCTCCTGGCCCCTAAGCCCCTATTTCTATCCCAAGATTCAGAAACCCTCTGAGCCACAGTTTAAGATCTTCATTCACAACCCTTCCTCGATATGGTGGAATGTTTTTGAAAATATTACTGAGAACTAGGAGAAGTCGTTCCATTTTAAATGATGTCCCAGCTGCATGACTTTAAACTACTTCAAGCCTCAACAATCCCTTACGCTAATTATATGCGTAGGGAGTTGGTCTCTGGTCCATGCTCCTGATTAGTACAGATGTTCCCAAACACCTTTCAGATGTTGCAGTTCCCTTCTGATCCACCCTAGGTGGTTTTCATAATGTTCCATTCCACCCATCGTGGTTCCCATAAGTCGAACTTCCATGAAGTCCCCTGGACATCAGAAATGGAAACGTTTTTGACATAAGGACACCTTTCCATGACTATGCATACCATGCCCTCAACGGCTCTGCATATTGATTTCCCCTGGCCCATCTACTGAAGGCAAGACTTCCTTAGGCAATGCTCTTCCAACCTCGGTACGCCGATGCGGCTCCCATGCCTTGAGACATGCCCTGCATGTTGTCCAAACATGTTTTCCCCCAAGTGTGTCAGAATAGTATTGAGACATCTTATAATTAGTTTAACCCCATTGGGGCCCTCGCCCCACCATATTTGGTCAAAGCTATTCGACCTAAAACATCAGTAGTGATATTCTTGACGGTGGGACTTTAACCCGCTCAAGAAAGAATGAGGCGCAAAGCCTGTTAAGCTGAAAACCTGAAAAGGGAGACCTAAGAAAAAGACGGGTTATACCCGCTGGGTCCACATTAAATGGGCCCAGTCAAAATCAGGGCATTAAATGAAAAAAAAGACAAAATGTTTGTGGGGTTTTCCTATAAAACCCTAGCAATAGTCAGACTATGTTCGCTGGATCCCATGGTCCAGGAAAAAGTTAGAGCTTGATTTATTCTAATTCTTGGACTCAGATTGTTCTATGTTCAGGGAGTTAACATATGAAGCAATCACGCCAAATAGTTTCTATCACATGAAAAGGCGACAAGAGAACTAAGGAGAAATGTTTCATTGTTCCATAACAAATTGGGTAAGAAGGGAATCCACAATCCGGAGCCTCCCCTTGTGTGAAAAGTGATTACAATAGTTTTTTGTAGGATTCACAATGTTGTATTAGGCACTGGTGAGAATTCTCGATTTTTTGAGAGATATTCTGCAGTAAAGCCGTCTCAGCTTCTGCACCAGCCTGCAATTCTTCTTCCTCCTAGTCCGCCTTTGGGCTTGCCATCATTTCACCCTCCATCCGCCGCTCCCCTTCTCCAATCAAGGTGGCGACTTTGGCCTCTTCCTGCTGCAGCCGCCGTATCTCAATCCTCAGCACCTCCAGGAGAGAACGCTGCTCAATGACTTCTCTGTGAAGCCTTGCGACGATCCCGGTGTGGTCATGAGCCTATGTTAGGTAGAGCTGTTGAGTTACGGAAAGGTAGGCTTTGGATTGGGCAGCGGAAAGGCGATATTCAAAATCACCTAGCCTCTCCCAATCAGCGACTACCTTCTCGACTATGTCATAAACACCATGATAGTAAAAGCCATCAAATCCCAGAAACATAAATAAATTGCGTATCCATGGTAATTTGGTCGGCATCTCAACCAATGGCTTTTGAGAGATTAGTCTCCAAATTTTCTCCCAATCCCATTGGCGAGTGGAACGAAGGCTGGAGAGGACGTGTTCACCGGTCTTAGAGTCACTCCCTTATGAAGACACATATTCTGGGATAAATGTCACTAAGGATGGACCCAAGGCAGCCACACCCGCAAACCTTGGCACTGTGGTAGCTTCGCCCTCGACTGGTGACACAATTGTCAGCGCCAGAGGTTGTGGTCCTCAAGCCCGAAAGTCAATAAGACATATGAGTACCCCTAATTAGAAAAGAGAAGAAAAAGGAGTCAGTTGCAGGAGACCAGGGAACTTACTCCTAATCAATGAGGCATCGACATCTGAAAGCTCTGCACTGCCACGATAGCCACTCGAAGAGGATGCCACATCTTCGATAGGTAAGGGAATCCGGGGAGCCCCCAGATGGGTCCAAGGCCTGAGGTCATGCCTAAGGCCAGCAGTCTCCAAAGTCGTCCCCAAATGGTCACCTACGAAAACCATGATCAAAGGAATCACTCCCCCAGTGAATAAGATAATGGCCCTCTCCGGGTTCTCAGCAACTGTATTAATGGCAGAATCTTCCTCCATCATCATGGGGTCCGTTGGGCTTGTGGAGGTTGGCTCCATCAGATCAGGAGCCCCCTCTGCGATCATGGGCGCCCCGTCGTCCTCCGCAATTGTAAAGGTTATCTGATCAGTAGGGGTCTCAGATACTAGCAGTTCCTCCTCTAGCATATCTCTGACTAGTGAAGGCTGGATTATAGAATCAATATCGTCGGCCCCTCCGGCAGGGCTCACCATCTCATCACGCCCGGGCATAGTTATAGGTGATTCTGCAGACGACAAGGAGGCGGAAGGCAGAACCACTTGGGCAGCCACAACCAAACCCCCGAGTGGCCCTGCACCACATGTCAAATAGTTAACGACTGGCGGATTCTATGAATGCGTGTTGGTGATTGAGAAAACAGGAAGTCATGATTTCCCGACATTCCCTGTTTGAGACGTTCCGATAAATGGAACGCCTATCGCCATTTCTGGATTTTCCCAAGGGACAGTTCGCCCAGAATTCTAGATGGAGCGAGAGGCTGAAAACACTATCGATGTCTATGATGACCTCTTCCATGAGCTCAGCTGTGCTAGGGGACCCTTCCTCGCGGACCCCTGTAAGCGAAAGTGCATTCTCCCATGCTGTAGTACCACAAGGGGAATGCTCTGGAGAATAAATTACTCCATGAGATTATTCATCACCCTGTGTGATAGGGAAGGAACCTTATAACCTCCACAATAAAGGAGGGAAAAAGTCAGAACGGGCGAGCAGAGAAACCTCTTCTTCAGGGTCGGATGATTCGTAACTTCTAATCGTCATAGACACCCAAATGCTCCCATAGAGACGATTCCAGAGTGAATTAATGTATGCATCCATCTCTTTTAATAAGGAAACTATTTCATCTAAATCCCCCTCCAACAGCAAGGGGGTGGAGCAAAGATCGTCCCAATGCCAAGAAGTTTAAGAGGTCTAGTTTGAAGAAATGCCCAAACTTCTTCATCCGAACCACTAACCCTCAGGTCATCCCAAATCCTTCGAGCCTCCGGGAATGCATCCATGGAGTGAATCGCCGACTGGGGAGGATCAAAATGAGATGGTCGGGCAGAGATAGAGGCTGTTAAGGGTTCCAATGGTCATATTTTCATTGCGAATCCCGCCGCCGCCCTAGAACTCTATGGGGATACCTGCGGACGGGACCTCACGGGTAGGGAGGGTAATTCCCAGGCTTCAGCCATGATGGGGAGATCATCAAAATAATTTCCCCCTAAAGAATGGTCACTTCCTTCCCCCTCTTCATCAGTCACCAGATGCAGCATGGCCTGGACTCGGTGGGTTAATACCGCATGACCCTGGCGTGTGTAAATATAGACCACATGGCCACGAACATATAGAACGAACCTCTCGGGGTCTATGTCATAAAGAATGTCAGCGGGAGTAGATATGTAGCCCAGCCCGTCAAAAGCTACCTCTGATTCCTGATGATATTGCCACAGAGGATGGGGTATTGGCTATGAAATGATGACCATGATTTGAATTTGTCCCATTGGCCCCAAGCCACCGGAAAGGTAGCATCAGTGGGAATAACTACCCCCCTCAAGGCAACCTCAAGGGCATGAGAGGATACACCTATGTCTGTCAAGATCTTCCCCGAATGCATGGGACCAACAGGGTGACGAAGGATGTTTCCCGGCCTAGTTGGAGCGCTATCCTCCTTTCCCTTCCTTTTTCCCTTCGATGGATTGGGACTTGAGATGGTGGGCACCAATGTCCCTAGCTGGCCATTTGGGATTGATTGTACCTAGGAGTCCACATAATGCTTAGATAAGAAAGGCATGGAGTCCGCAAGCGTGGGGTTCATAACCTCACAACCGGTACCCTCCCGGGTAGTCATTAACCACAACTGTATGGATGCCATTAAATGATGGTTCTTGTGAGCACCATTGAGTGTGGGGGGACACTGTGCTTGGACACATCCAAATTGACGCCCAAATCGGAAAGGCGCATACCCCTCACAGATCAGTTATCTGTCGATGCGAGCCACCAGAATACCCTCTCGGATGGAGAGGAGGTAGCCCCGCATGCTAAAATTTTCTATTATGGTGTTTGTAATTGCACCAGCTAGGGAAGAGAACTGATGAAAATTGAAATGGTCATAATTCAAGATTCTACTTGATAGAAGATTCTTTTTCGAAGCTGTCTGTTGACTATTGTTCTCTTAGGACGCCCACTCTTCGGGCATAACCCCACTGGTCAGTTGCAAGTATGGTCGGAATGCAGTGCCTGGAATTTGAAGAGGGTTGATGAAAGTATAGCAGTTCTTGATGTGTATTCTTAACCATCCCCAGAGAATTTGGAAATGGCCAACCACTCGATTTGGCCAGCTCCCGTCAGTAATGTTACCATGTAGCCGGTATATCCTGGCCAGTACCGGGATGGCTAGGTTCATAACGTTACCGATATCCAATTGTTCCACCATGAAAAAATTGGTGACCCGTACACCACTAGCCTCGCGTATGGGTAATAACCAGCCACTTATGAACATGGCCAGAAAAGATTCCAGGAAGGGCAATCGATCGACATCTGGAATAAGCTCCCAACCCCAGCAGCGAAAGTCACCTTGCTCCAAAATCATCCAATAACTTCCCCTCTGTTTATGGGACTCCATCATAGGGAAAGTCATGGGCCTACGTGGGAGAGCCGCTGATTCGTCAGATTGTTTCTCTCTCACAAAAGCCTTGACCCATTCACGGTATAGGACGAGCTGTTTTGGAGACGTATCCTTTGAGTTCTTCCGAGCACGATTAATATACTGCTTCACTAGGGGGGAGTCCTCTCTTCATTCTCCCACACAGAAGGAGGCATGAACTCGTCATACATACTCCCAATGATAGGGACCCCCGAAATCTGAAAGATGTCCCATAAACTAATGCCCACTTCCCCATGGACCAGATGGAAGGTGTTGGTGTCTGGGCTTCAGCGACTCATAAGTTTCTTGGGAGGTCTTGAGGCCCGTTGGTGTAGGTTTGGGACACTCTGGAAACTTCCTACAAGCCTACGACTCTCAAATCTACCCCAAATTCTGCGTAGCTCTAGCGAAGCCATAAGGGCCACCCCCAATCCAGTGACTTAAATGCTCCTCCTAGTCGGATGTCCCGATTCGCCGTCCAGCCTTGCTGGTCACTTACCATGGCGTTGTGAGCAATACTCCAATGGCAGTGGATTGTTCCTTCCTTTTGATGTGGTTCTCCTGTCGGAGATACTGGAAGGTGATTCATCACAGATCCGATAGCTGTACCCCTTGAGGCAGGCTGCCTGCCAGCAGGTATCACGAACTGAGGGATAGGGGTGGTAAATATCCATGCTTCATGATTGTTATCACGAGATGGTTCCGGAATTGAGGTATTAGACATCAAACCCAACCCATAGGCTAGAAGGCTGTTAGAAAAATGATACTCTTGCTATGATTTGGAGATCTGGTCGGCAAGGAAGGAAGACAGTAGGGAATGGAAGACTCCATCTTGAATAGAGTTAGCCAGGTCATTCAGGCATTGATCAGTAATTGGGAGCAGCTCTGCGGCAGTCCTCGATGCAGAATGAGGGGGAACCATATTTTCTCCCTTTACAGTAGGAGCCAACAATTAGTTAGTCTGGAATAAAGGTATGGACAAAAACAATCAAATGAATCCTTCATAATCAAAATCCGCAAGGAGGCCTTCTGGGATGGTTCGAGATGACATCATCCCGCGAACCAAACCTTCGCGAAATTAGTCTGCGAAACCCTGGCCCGCGAAGTGTTGGCCAGGAAACCGCGATCCAAGTCGCTCTGCGGAATTTCTATCCCGAGTTTATTCAAACTTAGACACTTTTTATAGTTCGAGAGATTTTTTAGTCTGCGGAGCATCGAAACCGTGAAGAAAGTTCCTCCACAGCCCATCATCACTTACTTTTTAATTATTTAAGAGTAATGGTTCGTGGTTGGGAAGTTGGTCAGTGGATGAAGGCAACCGTGAAGAAGGAATGGTTCGTGGAGGCCACTACCGGTTCGCGGACAAGGCACTTCCTGAAGGAGAAAACACAAGGAGGCGAAGGAGCTCTGGTTTAGTGAGTAATTTGGTAAAGGACAAATGATGGGCTCCCCATATTTATAGTCGTGGTACCCTATCAGGTCCACCTTTCTACTGCAAACCATCTCAGTTTTAGGACCACTCTACATCGGAATAACCTCCTCTTCGTTCCGATCAGACCCCATTCTGTTAGGGGCATTTCTAGGGTCCTGAAAAATCCGTAAAGGAGATTCTTTAGAAATCCCCTAAGAATTGAGGAAAATAATGAAAGAAGATACACAAACAGGACCAGTCCGCGAACTGGTCCCATGGAAGCACAACGTGGCCAAGCCCTGCGAGGCACCCCCCTCTGCGAACCATTGTCATTCGCGAAATGGAGGTGGAGAGCCTCCGTGGTCATGAGGCAGGATGGGAGCCAGTCCAGTTCACCATAACGAACTGCCCCAACCGCGGACCACGTCGACCGGTTCAAGCCGCAACCGCTGTCATTCGCGGAATGGATGAGGAACCCTCGTCAGCTGTGGAGCACTCCCTGAGTTCGCCTCGCGGAGTGGGGGGGGGGGGGGGCAGTGTTCAATAACCTCCGTGAATCATGGATTGACCAAGGAAGCTGTGAACCGAGTATTTGGTTATGGGCCTCCACAAAAGGTGCCGTATGGCCATAGATACATCCCTTTCCCCACTCTATAAAAGGGGACCAAGGGGGAAAGAAAGAAAAAGATGAGGAGATCGGAGAACTGGAATTGGATTCGGAGGGATTGGAGATTCAGAATGAGATCGGTTGAAGGAAGGCTTCAGATTTAGAAAACAGTGAAATTCCCTTCCGCAAACCACAACAAGTATACGAATTAACAAGGAATTGGAAAACACATAATAATTTGGTGAACTGCGAACCTACAAATAAAAAAAAGGAGAACCGCGAACCATACCCCCTCCGTGGATGACTTTCCTGCAGACCAGGGAATTTATGCCTCTTTTCCCATCTGTCGTACCGCGTAGTACTCTCCTACGAGGGCGAAGCCCCAACCGATGAACCTCGGATCAGCACCGCCCTTGGCCACCACTGCCCGCCTGGACCCCTTCGCGAACCACTCTGGTTCGCGGGATGCCAATCAGTCAACGGACCACTCTGGTTCTCGGAAGACTTCTCCAACTCTGTGGAACTTCCTTGCGTGAAGGGTGCCACCACCCATACCTCTCGGTGGCTCACCAAATAAATCGGTGTTCTCATTTCCAGAGATAGGTAAAATCCTTCTGATCCAGCCAATTCCTCCGCGGCTCCCTCATTGGCCTGTTCATTGGCCCCGAGCCAAGGCCTCCAACGGAGCCACCAGATCCGCGTGGTGTAACCTTCAGGCGCATCAATGCACCATTTTGAGTTCACATACCCACGGTAAACAGGGGTAAAGGGGTTGCCCCAACCCCTGAGTAGATTCCCGAAGCATTCCTGGGTTCACATTCCCATGGTAATTTGGAGCCTGAGCTCAGGAATCTCTTTTCTACTCCTCCACATGTTGAGGGTTCCTCGGAGATGGTAAAATAGCCATCAGAAGGAAGCCCTCATGCACTTCAGGAGAGGAGATGGGCACAGGAGCACCCCTTTCCCTCTCCCACTAGGCTTTCTCACCCCGGGCATCCATCTCGGAGTAAGGCCTGACCCTCTGGGCCTCCTCAGATTGTAAGACCCAATTCATCATCCTAGGCCGCTCCATGCATAATCCCCACTCTGCTTCTCATGGACGCACCTTTCGCGACGTGATCCTTTGGTCCTTGCTGCCTCTTGTTTCTCACACCAAGAATGACTCACATGGGCATAGAGTAAGCATTGACCATGACATCCTACCCTGGACCTCCTCAGAGTGTAAGCCCCAATCCATCATTCTGGGCCTCCTCAGAGTGTAAGCCCCAAGCCAAGGTGAACTACGTGGACTTTTATCCACACCAA
Source organism: Viscum album (assembly GCA_963277665.1). Taxonomy (NCBI): domain Eukaryota; kingdom Viridiplantae; phylum Streptophyta; class Magnoliopsida; order Santalales; family Viscaceae; genus Viscum; species Viscum album. Next base: position 118,367,221 of record OY728123.1, on the reverse strand, counting down.
AGCATGGTACGTAGGAAGCCTCCACGAGGTTCAATCCCACCACTCGGTCATTTCTTCACGATGAGTTCCACCCTCATCTAGCATGACGTTAAAATGTATATTTGAACTATGTGGAAATTGTTCCCTACCTCCTAAGAATGTTACGTAGGAAGCCTCCCTGATGTTCAAGCCCAACAATCGGTCGATCCGATCATCTCCACACTGGTGCACCACGCCACTCCTAGGGCTGCCTCAAGCGAGTTCCAACCCTTCGGGGTCATTAATCCAATGAGGGATGGTAAACCTCGGGCATAAATGATTCTGAACCCTTGCTTCCAGTTGACAGTTTCCCACCAAGGTTTAAACCATGGATACTATGTTTGGGTATTAACCAAAGATTTGTGATCATATGAACACGACTTAAATCTATAAGAGTGTCCCAAAATTGGAAATAATTCCCCCCAAAAGGGTGTGATGATCCCGACTTCCCATCCTCTCAACCAATGTGAGTTCTTAAGAGTCGCTGGTCAAACCATCCGGCGAATGCTTGCCTATGGAAAGCAGGTCCATCAATCATTGTATTTGGAGCCGTTGGGCGTTTCGTGGACGAAAACTAGAACGAAACAGGGTCATATGATGCAATTATAAAAATTAATGAAGTTATTTGAAAGGGTATTGTACAAACCAATGGGTTTTTGATGTTTGGGGAGGATAAGCTAATGGTGGAATTTTATTTGTGAGGTGAGTGGCACTAATTGCACTTTTTTTAATGAAAATATTGTAACCACATTTTTCAAATATCAAAAGTATCGAAAATGGGGAATTATATGACATAGAATATATAAGATAAAAATATATACATTAATTTTTTGATGTACATGTTTTGGGTAATGCTTTAACTTATATTTTTTTTCTAACCACTCAGTAAATCCATTATTACCCAAACTGTAGTAACTATTTTTTACTGTTTTTTCTATTCATTCCCTATTTGAAAGGGGATGGTTCCCCATGAATATATCTCCACGATTTAGAAAAAACATTGGGATATATATTTTTTACTATCTATTTCAATAGTTTGATAAAACTGTGGAAACCCAATACCAAATTCCCTCGATACATTGCGCTCCTCCTCCCTCTTCCATCATGCTCCTTTACTCTTCCATCAAGCTCCTCCTTACCCTCACTTTCATCACCCTCTACCATCATTCTCATCATCCCACACTCTGAATCCCTTCCCAAATCTCCACAGACATCCCCCCTCTCGTCTCCCTATCCTCCCGACCATGGCCTCCACCTGATCTTCCCCTATCTTCAGCAACATCGTGTCCTGGCTTCCACCTCCCTTCCCCAAGCTCTGGCATGTATGAAATTTATTCTCCATGTTTTAAATTCTATTATATATAAAGTTGGATTTAATGAACTAAAAACAGATAAAAACATGAATGTAATAAACCATTGTTAGGATTATTATTTCCATTTTCTTCATCATGTTCCCTAGAGTGAATCAAAATATATTTTTTCATTAAGTTTATTTTTTCTATGAGTTATTATTGTGAGATCTATCATTAAAACCTATTATTTTTTCCTTTTCTAAACATTAAATTTCTAATTTTATGGATTAAAAATATTATGATTATGAATCATACACGGTTGATCATTGATATTGACCAGAATTTGAAACTATGTGTATGTTTCTTTCAAACGATATAGTTTAATGAACAATAGTCTCTTTGTAATTGTTATCAATAAGTGATATTGGATATGTAATCAATACTTGAGGCACATATTGAAAATTTACATTTCAAATATGTTCTTTGTTTGTAAATGTATTCTGATAATTGAATTATTTGAAGGACTATATGTTTTCAAAACATATTAATATATTAAATTTATCTTAGATATCCAACAACCACTTTGGAATAGATGTTTTTTACTTTCCCTGATTAGAAGTTTTGGTTGTATAATAACCCTCAGAATAGGATCCTATTTGGAAAAAATGTTACAATTCTACGGATAAAATAATGAATATGAATTCTTTTGTTCCTTGGACCCATGAACATATAGTCCATGAATTACTTGTAAATAGTTTTAGTTTATACCATGGGGATAATGATTCATTCATTTATGATTGGTTTCTTTACCTCTTTGGTGTAACTCAAACATACACGAGCATCCTATGACCAAATTACTTAGCTCCCAAAAAATTAATTCTTTAAATGGAATACAATTTCATGAGTGATGTTTAGAAAATCAATTTAATTGAAAAAAGTTATGTGAAGGATAAATATAGCTTTCTATCTCAATAAAATGCAAAGGTGAGCCTTTCCATTAATCCTAATCCAATCTTGTATTCTAAACTCAATGATCTAGCATTGACATTTAGAAGAATGTTAGTGTTATAACCCATATCATACGATGGAGGTATTCCAACCAATTAAATCAGGTATAATCCAGTTAACTCATTATTCAAAATAAAATGAGGGTACGCCATAAGAATCCAAAATAGTAATCAATGACATTTTATACATAAGACATTACCTAAATCCCAAGGGAGATTCCCCTAGTTATATCACTTCTCTTTCCCTAGTTATTATTTCTTATGAGAACACAAATCTAGGTGTGTGTAAAATATAGTTTTTGTCATTAATATAATAATGTGTATTTGATTTTTCAATTGATATTAAATTCATTTATTTTACCAAAATGACCTTTTCCTTTTTAAGATTCTTGTTGTGACTTGTTCCACTTTGTATGCAGTAGGTGTTTCTAGGTAATTATTTTACTAAACAAATTCATGAATTGAATTATGTCATTAAATTCATCTTCAATAATATCTATACCAAATTTTTATACCCATGATTGTTTGATATAAATTATCTAAATTATTTTCATTAATTCGTGTAGATGAAGTGGTTTTCTTTAAATTCTTTTCCCTCTTTGAAATATAATTTTACCCATGGAAAATATTTAATTACATGGATATGGGGCTCGTTTAAAATGTTTATGATAATGGCTGAATGTTTTTATCTCTTCCTTTCATTATAAATGAAATAAACCATGAATAAGGGTGTTTTTAATGTTAAAATTTTATTTTTTATGTTACACCTAAGGGAGGAATAACCTTTTTATCTCCCCCTTAGTCCAACTATAATGACACATAATACTTTATCATAGACATGAAACCTTTCTTTGCCCATTCTGCTTTAACTTGTTGATCATCCCTTTATAGGATAGAGGTATAAATTTTATCTATGATACTGAATATGTTGAAATTGGTTATACATATAATGGCACTTGAAATAAAAATGTGAATTAACTATTATGTTTTTATGTTATAGTAGTTTTACTTTCTATAATATATATCCATTTTTTAATTATGGTTTACATTTTTTATTGGAAGATAAATTTTATTTTTTTGTTAGAGAATGGATAGAATATGGATGTATCGTACTGATAGGATTTCAACCGCCTTTCAAAATAATTTGGAAATTTTTTTTCCTTTTTCATTTGAAAATGCTTCAGATGGAGGTTGTATAACGTGTACATTCTATCAATGTGTTGTAAGACCATTGTTATTCTAGGAAAAAGTTATCTACCATATAAATAAATTTGGATTTCAAATAAACTATTATGTTTGGTATCTCCATGGAGAAACGAGTCAATGTTCTACTGGTCACAAAAAAATAAAAGAAGTGGCATGGAGAATTTGATATTCGATCTGTTTCCATTTTTTCATAATATTGTGAGAGATAGTATGCAAGTTAATGAAGACGATGATATTAATACAGATTGGGAAAATACTGAAGATGGTGATGAGAGAGTGAAAATTTTATTATATGATGCAAAAAATCCTATATATCAGGAATGCACTAAAATGACCATGTTTGAATTTATAATGTGGTTATATAATGGGAAGACCATGTATGAAATTTCTAATACCTCTATTGATTAAATTCTTACATTTATTAAGGAATTTATTCCTGATGGTGCAGGTATTCCCTCAAATCATTACAATGCATGGATGTTAATTAAGCAGATGGGTTTTTATACTAATAAAGTTAATGTTTGTCCGAAATATTGCAGTTTATTTTGGGAGTAAACAACTAAAAATAATTACTATAAAGAATGTTGTACATCTCAATGGTAGAAAAATGTATATGGAACATGATCTCGTGTGGCATAGAAAATCATGTGTCACATTCCATTAATTCCTTGACATCAAAATCTATTCATGTCTGCAGAAATCTTAGCCAATATGTGATCACATGATGTAGAGAGAATTAAAGGTAATGATTTGTTGGTTCATCCTACAGATGAATTACCATGGCCGACATTTGATGCACAACATCTTGATCTTGCAGCTGTGGTGTGTAATGTCAGGTTGGGTCTATCCTATAAAGGTTTTAATCCATTTGGTCGGATGCATACTTCTCACATCATGTGGCCAGTTTTTATTCATGTTTATAATCTTCCTCCATGTATGTGTATGAAAAAACAATGCACATTCATGAGTATATTGATATCAGGACCTTTTGATCCTGGTAATGATATAGATGTCTATTTTCAGCCTTTAATAAGAGAGTTGAAAAAGCTTTGGTATTTCGGTGTGCGAACATTTGATGCTTCTTCAAAGAATATGTTTCATATTTGTGTTGCCCTTTTATGGAACATAAATGATTTCCTTGCTTATGAAATGTTATACGGGTGGATAACTAAGGTAAAACTATCATGTCTTATTTGTATGAAGAATACACAATCGAGAAGGCTGAAATATCATCATAGTTTCAGTTTCATGGGGCATCGACGATTCTTGCCAATGGATCATCAATACAGGAAGAATCATCAGAGGTTTGATAAAACTGTCGAGACAGAACAACCACCTCAACGTATGTCAAGAAATGATGTGTTAATTAATTAAATGATTTCGGTTTTTCATTAGGTAAAGGTCAGTTGAAATCTAAAAAGAGGAAGAATGATGACATTGAAACCTATTACAGTTGGAAAAAGAGAAGTATTTTGTTGAATTTCTATATTGGTATACCAATTTGTTACGTCATTGTTTAGACTTAATGCATATTGAGAAAAATATATGTGAAATGTTGCATGCAATTCTTCTAAATATCACGGGGAAGACAAAAGACGACTTCCGATCTGGTTGAGACATGTTGGATTGGTGTATTTGACCAGAACTGCATCCTCTGGGTATCGTTGAAAACAAATGGATAGTTCCTTGTGCTTCTTATGTGATGAAACCATCAGAGAACGATCAATTTCTGTTAGTATTGTAGAATATCAAGGTTCCTGATGGCAATTCCAATAATATATCTAAACAAGTCAACATAAGAGATGTGAAACTAAAATATCTGAAAACTCATGACTATCACATCCTTCTTCATGAATTGATTCAAAAATAAATTTGGAATTTTCTATCAACTAATGTAAGGGAGACAATGATTCTCGTGTTCTGTTTTTTAGATACCTTTGTGCTAATAGGATATTCATGACATTCTTAATAAAAATGCAGCAGGTGGAACCATTGATTTTCTGTGAGATGGAAAATATTTTTCCTCCATCCTTTTTCACTTGCATGTTGAATTTAACAGTCCATATTTCAGATGAAAAACTTATTGGGGGACCAGTTTCTTTTCGGTGGATTTCTCCTACTGATAGAAATATGTGCATAATGAAATAATATGTTCGAAATAAGACTTATACTAAAGGTTCGATTGTAAGGGGTTATCTGGCTCAAGAATGTATGGATTTTTGTTCAATGTATTGGTCTGATGTCACCACATGACATAAACGGCCAATGAGAAATGAAGATGACAAGTATGGTGAAATTGAGTCCTCGTTTCCATCTCTTCCACAAATAGAGGGAATTTTGGGACTTATACACTGGATACATTGAGCCTTGAAGAGCAGGAGATGGCACATCACACAGTCTTGGTTAAGTTTGTTATGTTCGATGACTATATCAAGTAAATAATTTTGATATTTATATGTTATATCATATTTTGAAATTTCACATATACCTTACACTTTTATTATCTTTTTATATAGGGAACATAAACAAATTATAAGTAGAGTTCATCGATCTTTTTCTTTGATAAGGAGACAATATTTTCAAACCTACAGTTTTCTACTTGGTTGAAATCAAAGGTATTACGATTACATTAATAAGTATAAAAAATATATATCCATTTAATTGTATTATTCATATATATTTCAGCAGTTGAGTGTACCTATTGACTCTATTTCTCAAGAATTGAGAGCTTTGGTTATTGGTCATAATGCTTTGGTTTGTGAATGTAAATCATTAATAATCAATGTGTATAAATTTGTTACAATGGATCTAGAGTTAAAAATGGGAAAAACATGATGGCGTTATGTTAACCGCTACAATGGATTGTTATTACAGTGTATCAGATAGACAGCCTTGATATAAAGATGTGTATTATTATGGGATGGTTGATAAAATATTGTTATTGGATTACAACTCAGAAGGTAGTGTCACTATGATGAAATGTAAATGTTTTGATTAAATGATATGTCATGGTACATTTATTGATGACTATGGATTTAGGGTTATTGATAAGAGTTGATGCATGCATACCGATGAACCATACATTTCAACATCAATACATAAACAAGTGTTTTATGTGAAAGATTATCTGAGACCCGATTACAGTTTCATTAATGAATTAATCCCTAGATATATTTTTCATGATGTCGGTGATGAAATTTCATCCATTGACGTCCGCATTGGGGTTGGCCAAAATATTGCATTTTATGAATCAAATTGTCCCACTGTGAGAGTTTATGTTGAACGTGGTGTAGTGGTCTCTAATATATAGAATCATCCATATATGTTTACTATTCATTCACTTTATATTGAAATGAATTTAATAGGTTAGTATTATAATTATTACATTAATTACGGTTCAATTTGGAATGAAATGTTTTTTTTTGTATTTTATGGTGTCATTTCATTAAAATAGATTTATTTCAATGTAAAAAATTGGTTTAAATCTTGTTTTTATAAAATGTATATCATGGTAATGTTATTTTAAAAACTGTGTTATTCATTTACTTGTAATAATTTTTATAATTAAATGAAATCAAATTGTTTCCTCTCATGAATTCTGATAGATGTTAGTTTTAGGCATGATTGGTAAAAACGATTTCTAAAAAAAAATTAATTTAATTCTTATGTAGATTATGCCAGATACTATACAATGTTGAATGAAGTGACTATTTGATCCTGATTGACAGGGGCATGAGCGTGCGTTTCCTTCCCTTCCATTAATGAGTATTATAATTGTAAGGTTTTTTATGAATTACATATAATTTCATGTTATTAATATTTATCATTTTTAGGGACATTCAGTTCCACCAGATTTGAATCATAATCCGGTTACCATGGGTATGATTGGGGATTCTCTTAGACCTAGAAAGAGCACATGTCATACCCATTTCCACACAAACCTACCATCGGACACCCCTTCCACCACACCATTCCATCCACTTGAGTCTTCGAGGATGTTTTTATCCATGCATCCATCATCATCTCAGCTACCCTCTTATTCACATTCCATGACTACACTTCCTCCATAGATGTTTCCACCTTTACCATATCCATATCTGATGATGTATCCCCCATCCTACTACCCATATTCTGTCGTGTCTACACTGCCGAAAATTCCAACCATCCAGCCAGCATCTGATGAGTCTATTCCATTAGTTTCCACTCCAGTGCATGAAGGTCACCTAAATCATGCACTGGAACAGACACTTCCTATCAAGGCTACTAAGTCATGACATCCCACAAATCCATCACAGTCTATTGAGCAATCTGTAGACAGTTTTTTGATTATAACTATTTCAAATTATATCACTTTTTTTTGTCGTCTTGTATCGTGACTTAATTCTTCTTTCCCCCACTTTTTCCCATTCAGTTGGATCTTCTACTTGGTGACATGGGTGCACATGGATGAAGGAAGTTTGGAATCTCCAGAAACAGCTAATGGTGGATTACAATTGAAAAAATCAGATGGTAGGTCCAACTGCAACGTAGTGTAGAAGTATCATGGCCACTTTGGCCATGTATCACGATATCATTCCAGTGGAACTAGTGTAATGGAGATAAATCAGTAATGAGATTAAGGACAAATCATGGGAGAAAATCTGGGTAATAAATTTATATAAATTCATATCTATATTATTGGTGTATCTAAATGAAATAACATGTTCATTGTAGATTCGGTTTAACTTTCTTGACGGAGAGATGCAAAGGTAGCAAGGTTGATGGATGTTGGAGTGTTCTAGTGCTCATACAATCATGAGTTGTATGTTGGTTGGAGGGGCAGTGTTGGTAGTGACATAGAGGGGGTACCCATATTCCCCAACTGTCCAAAAAGTCAACATGAAAAATTATTTCACATTGGAATACTAATGTGTTTAATTTAATCTCAATCATTAGTGGTTGAAATATAAAATTTATCTCTTATTACTTTTATTGAATTTTTTAGGAATTTATAGAGAAAAACATAAAGAATAAGTATTCAATGACATATTTGCACACATTGGGGCACTATAATTCCCAATCATGTAATGAAACAGGTACGTTAACTGGGTGCTAGGGGGTGGGGCTGAGTGCAGGGTGGTGCGGGAGGGTGCAGGAATGTGGGGCTAGGTGTAGGGAGTGAGGCTGGGTGCTTGGGGGTGGGGTTGGGTGTAGGGGGTTGGGATGGGTGCGGAGGGGGTGCTTGGTGCTGGGGGCTGGGTGCAGGCGGTGGGGCTGGGTGTAGGGGTGCTGGGTATAGGGGAGGATGGGTGCGGGGGGGTCGTGGTGTTTTTTGCCTATGCAACTCCGTGTTCATGGAAATGTTATAAGCTCATGTATGACTGGGGCATTGAATGTGTTTGGTTTCATGAGATTATATTCCGCCGGGTTGCAGGTATGGGATTCCATGGATCTTGTCTGGCCTGAAAGAATGTTTCACTAATGTGTGTTTTTTACATGTGTTTTCAAAAATTATCAATGTTTTTTTCTGTCTATGATTGTATTTAGTAAGATATGTGTGTATATTGTTTAAAATTCAATTTTTATTACATTCAAATTGCTCATAGAATAATAAAAGAATCACCTTTCAATTTGTATTGAAATGAATGTGTATGCATAATGAAATCTACAACTAGTTTAAACTATGGAAAGAATTATGCATATAGTTTAAACACCTTTCAATTTGTATTTGAATCAAATTAATTATATTCTATACATTTGTAGGCCAACAAGAAGACAAGGGTGTGCTGATATCAACATATATGACTATGTAATGCAATATTTTTGTAGAAAAGGAAAAGAATAACATGGCTTTAATTTCAACAGAATGATGACTGAAAGTGGCTTTACCCCAGGTAGTATTACTTGTAATAATATTATAAAATTTCTCAAAAAATTGAATCAAATTGTTGTGGTGTTAGATATCCTTCTACTTCTTCTATCCGTGGGTCCCAAAGCTAAATTTTATTTTTTTACTACATTGATTGCTACTTACTACAATGAAGGAAGGCTGGAAGAGGATCTTGTGTGTTAATTTTCCTTCAATATATTTCTATAGGATACTATTTTTCAAGCCTACATTTTCAACTAATCTATCCCACACTGTTGTTAAAAACATCACAGTTTCTTATTATAAGAATGTAAATCCCAACAACAGCTTTTATTCTTCAAGATATTTTGAAAATGATTCCATAGGAGTGAGCATTTATCAACTATGAATAGCAGTGGTTTATAGTTCTTATTTCATGGTATGCTTCTAACAAAACAATACAAATATACGTTTTTTTGTTTCATTCATTTTTAATGATTTTTAAACTATTTTCTATTTTAGGATCCTCTTACAAAAGCTTATCCTACTTTCAATGGGCAGTCTACCCACTAAAAAAGTCATTTTTTCTACCGCCAAGGTTTCTAAGAGTGTTTACTCCAGTTCATCTAAAGTGATTTTGTTGATTAAGTGAGGGTTCTTATTAATGCTCGTACATTATATAAATAGTGCCAGTGGTTTTTAGTTTGATAAATATTTTTATAATATTTGCAATTATGGTAACAAATAGTGCAATTGTTGTTTTTGTGTGGGAAATATTACCTAAGAAATCACTTGGAACTGTCATAAAAAGTAACCCATAAAGTATTCTTGAAACAAAATAGGGGTCCAGTGATGAATCAGATACAGATAGCTCTGACGATGATGATTCTTGTACCCACAAAGTATAATTTTCTGTTCTGGAGGATTCGAAATGGTGTTGTTTCCACGGATGAGAATGTTAAACTTTGTGGGATTTACAGTGCCTCTAGATGTGTTTGTTATACTAATCATAAAGAAGAAAGCTCGGAGCATCTATTGTTTGATAGTTAATGGGATCAAGTGGTGTGGGAGTATTTTGGAGAGTTCACTACTATATCCTCCCCAACCATGGCTGACCAGCCTTTTCTTGATCATTGGTATCATGGCTCAGCTGTGAGAGGCATTGGAAGAGTGGCTCATATGGTTATCATTCATGCCGGCTGCTGGTGTTTATGGACGGCAAGAAATAAATCGATCTATGAGGGAGTGGTTTTCTAATGGATGGTTTATTATCTACAGGATCATAATTCTCCTCATGGATATCATCAGTGTTGTAGGCAGATTGATAGAGGCGCCTTCACTGAATCAATTAATTCTAGATTCCCAGATTTCATCTAAGCAGTGTGATCAACATTTGGGTAACTGGGTATGCTGGAATCCCCCTTTGAGGGGTTTGAAACTTAATAGTGATGGCTCGTGTATTGATGGTTTTATTTGTGGGGGTGGTGTTGTACGTGATAGTTGAGGTTCTGTATTTTTGGCTTTCTCTGTCAAGCTTGGACAGGGTAACTCACTTCATGCCGAGGCAATGGCCTTTCTCACAGGGATGGACATTTGCAAACATAGGAATTTGGATATTAATGAAGCTGAAATGGATTCTATGCTCATGCATAATGAAATTCATGGGAAGGGTATTATTCCTTGTTCGATATCGTATATCATTAGAAAATTTCAGGACATAATTTGTGGAGATATCAATGTTTCTCATACATGGTGGGAGGGTAATAAAGCTGCGGACTACCTTGCTTCGATGGACATTCCTAGTACATAGTGTTTATTTTTTCATGACATGTGTAGTTTGAAACCGGAGGGTGTTAACATACTTAGAGGAGACACCCTCGGTCTTCACTATTTTAGGCCCCCATGATCCCCCTTTTTTTTTGATCTACCGTTGAGGATCATTTTCCATTGTACTTTTTTTTGATATTCGTAATAAAAATTTGAGGATGATGATGATGATAATGCTTATAATCCAGTGAGTACAGATGATTTTATCTTTATCTCTACTAATATTTTATTTAATGAAATCATTCTCATAATTATTGTTCTTGTATGACATGGATGTTTAATGTGCATTTTTTACTAGAACATAAACATTAGGTAGTTATTTGTCTTATATTATTTAATATTTGAATTTCTATAACATTAAACATCTAATAATTTTACCATTCCTATTAGGAAGGTTCTGTTTTTTTAGTAGCAGCATTAAGCGCAAGGAAATTGATTATCAATTCCAATATTCCAATATTCCAGTATTTGACACCATAAAAAACACATTCGAATACATATTTACATTATTATCACTAGAATAAGAAAAGTAGTTGTTAAATAGAATTTATTACATTAGCATGAATTATTCTATAACTTATATATTAAGAGTGCTTACACTAGATTCCCATACTAACAACAATGTTTACACTGGAAAAGATTACATATTTACACATTTGGATTCATTAGTAGCAACATTACACTAGCATTTCTTATAGGAGTATTATTCAAACTAGAGTTGTTTATACTAACATCATTACATTAGTATTGCTTATATTATTAGTTAATAGACAAGAAATTCTTAAATTGGAATTGTTCGTATCAACCATACCTGTACAAACACCTTTTCATAATGCATATGTTTGGAAAATACAAGGGTGAAAATGTGGGAAACATGGGAAGAATCCTGCAGCAGATCCGTCTACACTGACACGAGCAGCCCACTCATTGGTGCTAGGGAAGAGGATACATAAATGTTGTAGTTGAGTTTTTATTTTATTTTCATTATCACATTGGAAACTTAGGCCTTTTACCACTTTCTACAGACAGGGGGAACTTATACTCTACGAAGGGGGATAAAAGGGCACTGGAGGCAGCTACACGGTTTTCTTTACAGGGGAGGGAGATCAGGGTAGTTGAGGGATTGATAGTGTGTGTCATTTTTGTCTACTTTTATTGTGTTTCTTATTTTTATTTTCTTTTCCTTTGACATGGATGTCCGACATACGGATGGGTCATGCCACAAATTTATTTATTTTCCACAGCTGTTTTGATTAATTGTTTGTGGGGGTAATTAATCCCTTGTTAGAGACACCAAACACATATCAATATCTCCAAATCATGAATGTAATTTCATTATGAAATTATTCCATGCATAACTTCACCCTCAGTCCTCTTCCAAGACTTCTTCTTTATGTTAACAGATCAAACACACTATTCATATATAAAATTTCAATGCATCTTCATTAAATATATCTTCACGAAATTTTTCTTGACATAGTCCATTCCACTTTAATCAAACATAACTCGTTCATACATCATATATTTTCCACAAATCCAACCATGAAAGCCATGGTTTCAATAATCCCCCCTATGGATGATTTTGTTATAGAATTATTTTCCTCTAGTAGAGAGGTTAGAGGCCCATTTCCTCATATTCAAGAGAATTTGAAAAATACTATCTTATGGGATGATATAGTTGATGTTTCTCATCCTGACTATGAGGTAATTTCTTTTAAAGATGCTTTATTTAGGGTCATCTCTGATGACCAGCTTGGAGAAGAATCCACGAATAGTAAAGATGAAATGAAATATGATGCGCAAGATGAGTTGGATTCTAACTACTAGTAAGAGAAATGAATAGTTTCTTCAATGAATAGGAAAGTTAAGTCAAAGAGAGTGGTCGCCACTGAAGGGAAATATATTTTTGTTATTACCAGTTTAAAAATGATGCCTTAGTATACATTGTATCTTCTTCTGTACTGTGAAAAAAACATAAACTTTTGTGGGTCGAGGGGGATGGGGGGCTATCCAAAGGGGTTGGGGTGTTCAGGACGGTGGGTGGGGTGTCCTGGTGGGTGAGGGGTCCTGGTGGTTGGGGGTGTCCAGGTGGGTGGTGGGGGTGTCCAAGGGGTTGGGGGAGCTGTCCAAAGTGGTTGGGGGGACTGTCGTAGGGGGTTGGGGGGGGGGGGGTTGTCCAGGGGGTGGGGTGATCAAGGGGTGGGGGGGGGGGGGTCTATCCCCCGTTACGTGTATAGTCACACATGGTAGTGATTATTCACATATGGGTCTAGGTGTTCCCATGTATATATATATATATATATATATATATATATATGAATACGCAGGTGAGTGGAGACCGGTATGTGCTAATAAGCATATGGGCCAAGATCCCCATGCAGATGCTCATGTCCATGTGGGTGTGTGCATAAGGGCTAGGTGTTCTTACATGTGTGTGAATGTGAGTATACCCAGTGGGGGAAAAGCAACTTTTAGTTAGAATGCTCCAAGAGCCTAAGTGGACAACATTGTTCCACCTTGAGATCGGGTCCCTCTCCTAGCCTCATTAATTAATGATTGCTTTAAATTAAATTTAGTTTCATTCTTAATTATACATAATTATATTGAATTTCATATATTGAATAACATTTCATTAATATAATTGTTTCATTTCATAAATAAAGTCTTGTTTTTATAATAAATCCCCTCCAATGGAGGTTCACTACCCGCAAAAACTCACAGTGATAGTTATGTTGATCTAGTTGCCTAGCTTATTGCATTTTATTTTTGATGAATGAGCTTTAGAATAAATGTTATATATAATTAAATTAATTGTGTGATAATGTAATTCCATGATTTTATAATAAAACCCATCCAACGGAGGTGCGTTTTCTTCTAAACAAAATAATAGTGATGATATGCTTTGGGATAGTATTACATGAGTATTTTGATCAATGTTGAGGCTGACTAATCACAATTTCTGCCAGCAGGGTGACAGCTAGAATGTTTCCCTCCCCCATTCAGTCCTAGCCAGAATATGGTGCCCCATGGATGTCATTAGACCAGGCCAACACCCCATGGTCACGTCGTGATCACGACGGAGTCACGCCGTGGTCAAGCCAAAGTCATGCCATGGTCACGCTACGGTCACACCACAGTAATTCTGTGATTTGGACCTTCTCCAGGACAACACATTGTGACAGTTCATAGTCCTATCAAAATTTGATGTATGATACATATATAGAGTTTTTAATATATTACACACCCATAGTAAATGTGTAGGGAGTCCCTTGGGTATCATATCCCAAGATTGAGTCTCTCATGAAAATATTTAGTCACTGGTAGACAACATTAGAGATGAGGGTGAAGTTTTCTACTTTTATTCTACAAGGAAAATCTATGTTCTAGAGGGACATCATAGTAAATGTTGTATAATAAGAAGACTTGTGAATACTTTTATAATGATATTTGTATTTGGAAAAGTGTCCTTCAGAGTTTGATATTTTAATGACCCTAATGATCTGATGAGTGTTTTTACCCTTGTAGGGAAAATGCTTCTACATTATCTTTTTTTTATATGAGAACATAAAACAACACACAAAACATATAGTGTAGTTGGAGATTTCTACATCAATGGGGAATCTGATGGATGATCAGCTCCATGATTGCATTCAATGAGTCATGTGATAAATGTAGAGACTAAATAATCACAATTTATACCATCGAGGCGATTTCTAGAATGTTTCCCAGCCCCCTCCTTCTCCCTTTGCTCCTGTCCAGATGATACTGCCCCGTAGATGTCGCTGGATAGGGCCAAAAGATTGTGGTCATGCCGCGATAATGGTGTGATTTGGCCCTTATATATGATGATGCCCCACAATGGTTCACATTCCTATCATAATTCAATGTATGATACATTGATAGGGTTTTAGATACATTACCCACCCAATGTTAATGGGGAGAGAGTCCCTTAGGTATCAGATCTCTTGATTGAGTCTCTCAAGATTGTATTTAGTCACCTATAGAAAACATTAGAGATGAGCGTGAAGCATGCTATTTGTATTCTACAAGGATAATATAAGTGCTCTGTGGAAATCATAGTAAATTTTGGACAATAAGAAGACATGAGAACACTTTTATAATGATTTTTGTATTTGGAAAAGTGTCTTCAGAGTTTGATATTTTTATGATCCCGATGATCTGACAACTTTTTTGGCCCTTGTAGAGAAAATGATTCTATATTATCTTTCTTTTTTTGTGAGAACAGTAAACAACATGCACCTCATATAGTGTAGTTGGAGCTTTCTACAACAATGAGGAATCTGATGGATGATCAGCTCTGTGATAGTATTCCATGAGTATTGTGATGAATGTTGAGACAGACTAATCAAAATTTCTACCGGTGGGGCAATGGCCGGAATGTTGCCCTGCCTCCTCCCACTCCATTCACTCATGGCCGGAAGATGCTGCCCCAAAGATGTCACTGGATTAGGCCAACTAACCCCTGTCACACTGCGGTCAGGCCGCAGTCATGCCACGGTAATGACGTGATTTGGCCCAGCACCAGGACGATACCACGTGGTCGTTTTTAGTCCTGTCAGAATTCGATGTATGATAACTAGAAAAAGTTTTAGATACATTAACCACACATAGTTAATGGGGATGGATGCCCTCAGGTATAAAATCTCTTGATTGGGACTCTTATGAATATATTTAGTAAACTACAGACAACATTGGAGATGGGGGTGATGTAACAGCTCGAGATTTTATGAAAAATATTCTTTTTAATTTTATTAATGTATTGTGTTGTACGCTACACCAAAAGGAGCTTGCACAACACGCATCCTTGACTTGCCTTGCATTACACGCAATCACAACCTTCCTCGATAGCATGTGTAGTACGCAATACTGAGTTTCACGAGATATTATTAAAACTAGCCGTTATGAATAGTAATAACCACTTTTTGAAATTTTGTAAATTTTATTTTTCAAAATGGAATTCATTTTTGGATTCGGAGTATCGAGTTTAGCCTAAGGTGAAATTTTGGTACTTTTCAGATAACTTTCATATTCTGATGAATAGTGAAAATTACTAAATTATAATTAAAAACAACTTTTTAATCGAAATAATTAATAGTGATAAATTATTAATTTGAGTGGTTTTAAAGTATATTTATAATATATTTTTACAATTTAATACAATGTTGGTCATTTGTTGTAATTTCACATTTAAACCAGACATAAACAAGTGTCAATCTTTTGATAGATATTGTTTCTTTAAAACACGCTCTTTGTTTTAACAGCATGATTTAATTATAAAATTAATTAATGAAACTTCTATGATATGAATTTGGTAAAATAGACTTCATTTTTGAATTCGGAATATGAAATATAGCTTAGGATGAAATTTTGGCATTGTTCTGAAAAACATCAATTTTTGATGAATAGTGAAACTACTAAGTGGTAGTTAAAAAAATTAATTTCTTCATAAAACTTAATTTTACCGCTTCTGTGAATGGAATTTCAAAAATCCGAGAGACACGGTTGATGTCAGTAAGTAAAATGTGGTTCAATGAGATGAAAATAATTTTTGGTGAATAGTAACTTTTTACTTTTATTTACCACGGTTAAAAGTAAATAGGGTAATTAAGGGTAAAAATGATATTATTATTACCATAACACATGTCCTAATTCTATTGGACAAGTGTAATTCGACCAAAAACAAGATTAGGATTAAAATATGACCATTTAGGCCCACTTGGATTAGATTAGGACATTTATTATTATTTAAGTCAAAGAAGAGTTAAAAGAGTTAAAATCAAAGTTTACTTACTAAAACATTTTTAATATAGGGTTTTACATAATATAAATTATATTGTAAATATTCATTAGAAAGATAATAAGATTTCCTACATGATGGTATTTTATTTGTAATTTTTAGACTTCAAATAATGTAATTTATTTATGAGACAAAGATGATGCAGTAATTATCTTATTAATGAAATATTGACATAATTGATATTATAAATACCAAAATATATGTAATTTGAAACTTTTTATGTATTACAATAATTTTATAGGTTACTATGATATATTAGTGTTGATTTAATAAAGTTGGTTCGAACATATAATTCTGTTATGACTTTCACAAAAATCATGTATCAAATAGTGTCAAAATTGACACAAAATAGTTTTTAAATCAAATATTATATTATTAATTGTTATTTTATTCCTAAAAATCTATGGTTCGGCCAAATGACTTAGATAAGGATATATGTATTAATAAAATACAATTTGGGGTTCGTTTGGCATTTTATAGTAAGTTTATTAACCATATAGTGAAAGAAAACAAAAAGACACGGTAAAAGTTAAATTATTTAACTTAGAGTTAAATCTAATTGATAAGGTTAAAATAATACCCTAAACTTGTCTAAATCTTATTGGATGATAGGATTTCGACCCATACCCACTTTATCTTCGAAATAAGACCCTTTTTAACCATTATGAACCGATTTTGACATTAATATAAAATAATATTATGAGGTATTCCTAAGGTGCCCCTCTCCTCCCTTATAAAAGGACACCTCCTCCCCCTCCTCCTCACACCAATTTTGAGCACTCAAGCTCGGCCAACCCCTGAAAAAATCTCTTCTCCACTTCCCTAGAAAAATCATAGAGGTTCTGGTCTTCCCCAAAGACCAATTTTAGTGCCCTAAGAGGAGGTCTCAAAGAGGCGCTTCAAAGAAGAGGTAATTACCGTTACCAATTCTTTCATTTTTATTTCTTCTTCCACTTCTTCTTATTAGGTTGTTTCATTATGAAGTAATAACATCAGTATCAATCATATACTTATATGTTATTATAAGTATTAAACAACCCTATTTCACCATCTATCCATCCTACGGAAAAAGAAATCACCGCGCGTGCGTACGTACGGAATACCGTCTCCACGCCGTGGAGTAATCTATTTTCCACCACCACCTTACATGGATGGGTATAATGGTGTAAAGAATAACTATACATAGTTATTACAACATCATATTGATTCTTATATATTGTATAATCCACTCCAATTCAATTCATTATTTATGGAAATGATATAATCGCTCGTGCGTACGTACGGACTACCGTCTCCACGACGCGATGAGATTCATTCTCCATGTTAACCATTTAAGAATGATTATAAAGTATATATAAGAAATAATAATGAAATATGTGACATTATAAAGCTACTGGATTTATGTATATATATATGTATGTCATCTACTTACTTCCATTCAAGACAATAAGGAAAGGAAAACAGCGTTCATGCGTACGTACGGACTACCGTCTCCATGAACGGTGTTTTTCATTTCATTTATCTATCTATTATATATATATATATATACTGAATATATATGATATATAAATCATATTTTATATTCTGGAAGTAAGTAAATCATGATATAAGTAATAATAATGTCAAGAACAACAAGTCAAAACACCTACGATAAATGAAACGATTTTACCCAAAACGCTTCTTTAACATGGAATTTACAAAAGAACGGGTAATATAATGTCATAAGTGAACCATATATGATATAAAAACAATGAATATGATTATTGAATAATTCAATAACATGATTTAAATCATTATACAGGAGGTTCGGACACTTACAAAGCAAGTCGGACCTAAGGTAAGGGAAATATCACAATCTCATTTTTATTCGAGATTGTTTTTACATTGGTATTTATTGGGGTGTATTTTATCATCCACATCCATGTTCCCTCAATATGTAATATTGTTTCGATCCACTTACAATAGTTTAAATCCAATTTTTCCCTTTCTGTGAGATTTTAGTAAAGAATATGAAAGGAATCTTTTGTCGTTTTTTCGTACGAGGTACTTTTTGACTTTTCCGACAAAAGTACGAAGAATGTTTTTTTAACTTATACGGAATGAATGGATTTTTAAAACTTTATTTCCAAGAAACTTCCTTTACAAGTTTTAAAGTTTATTTTTAATCAAATTATTTTATTTTAAAGTTGTATGACATGTTATGAAAGGAAAAATGTTTTTGAAGTAGAAAGGATATTTTCCTCAAGAATGGAGTTCAAGTATTTTATCAAAATTATTTTCCATCTAAGATAATAAAAGGGTTCTGTTTTTATCCCTATTATTACATGGATTTGATTATGTTGTGATGGAAACATTTTTATTAATTCCTTTATCTTATATGAATTTTTTTATGATATCATGTTGTTTAAGAATCCCATTTTTATTACATGGGTTATGCGATGATGTATGATTTATGATTATGTGGCACACATAAGAAAGGATTAATTATAAGATGGGTGGGACCTATATCTCCCTCCAATGCATTGGGTAAAGATTTTATATCTCATGAGATAGACATGGATGGAATGGTAGGTTATACCGGTTCAGTGAAGCAGGACTGAAACGAGGGTTACTCGATTCAGAAAGGGACTTTGTCCACTAAGATAGTCTTGGCAATGAGTCTTGACTAAGAAGAAATGATTCTCTATGATTATGTGTGAATGCCACAAAGTTTCAGGTTTTATGTTATGATTATTGTGATTACATTTCACTACCATGATTTATCCCATGTTATGAAATTATGCTCACTTTTGCAGGTTATGATTTCCAAAATGTTATGTTCTTATGAATACGATGTGATTGATATTTATTTTGTTTACCCTTACTTAGCATTTGAGCTCACCCTTTTATGTTTTATTTTCCCCAGGATATAAATAAAGGTTTTAGGTAAAAAAAAGGATGATCTTTATGGGAGATGTTGATGATATTTCACCACGATTAGAAGATTTTATTCCGAGTTTCCAAAGACACTAAACTATTACGATCTTTGTGTGTGTGTTTTTGTTATGTACTAAGTATTCCGCAAAAGTAATGTAATGTTCATGTACGTCAAGTTTCGAGTCTCTACAGTTGGTATCAGAGGAAAGGTTTAGTCAACCTTTGGAAACTAGGATGCGAAAACGTTAGTGAGATCCCTAGAGATATTTCTAAGGTATGTCTAGGGATGTCCCTAAGGATAAGTATACGTATAAGATACAGTAATAGAACTACAGTAACGATCATAGAATTTAACATAAGAAGTTAGATATTGAGGATACTCCACCTTTATTATGTTTTTTTCCCTAGAATGATTTTTGCCTCTCACCCTATTTTTTTGGGGTTTTAGAAAGTGGCTGGAAAAAAGATGATTCACGATAATGGAGGATATGCTGGACAATGGAATGATATTTTTCATGAGTATCCAAGTGAAATGGGATTTGGATGTCCAAACATCATTATTATGCCGAATCAGCAATCTCATAATATGATTAATAAAGTAAAATTTGGTATGTTTCCTGACTCGGCTAATAAGAGAAAGATGGAGTTTCATGATGATCATAGAGGAAACAAAGTTCAATTTCCCCTATGTAAATCATGTGGGAAGAGGCATCAAGGAGAATGTTTAAAAGGAACTGGAAGATGATTTGGGTGTGGAAAAGAAGGACACAAGGCCAGTAAGTGCAAAGGAAAAGGTTCAGTTAACACCAGGGATGAGGATAATGGTATTGCTACGACATCAACAATGGTAAAATGTTTTAAATGTGGAATTTACGGGCATTATGCAAACCAATTCCCTAAGGGAAAGTAACATGAAGATAATCAGTATGGTCGTATGGGAAGTATTTATGTTGATGATGATGAAGAGACTACAAATGATATGTGAGATGAAAGAATTGTTGAAGCTCGGTCAATGGTTTAAGAATGTAGTGGAATGATTACATGTTTATCATGTGTAATGTTGTATAAGAAATCTCATGGTACTATGGAATAAAGAGACATCTAAGGATTGTTACACTGTTGTCTTTCCTTGAGTTATGAAAGTGTATGATTAATGGTACCACTAATCATGAAAGGTTATTCAGATATTTTTTGGAATTTAGATGATATCCGCATAATGAAGGAATAATAAGATAATGAGGTGTTTGATTGTATTCATGAGCTCATGACTGATATAAGGAGAAGGTTATATCATGGTTTGAGTATAGAGAATTTTTGGATTTTGGTATGTGGAAAGAGACAACTTTTAACTGCATTCATGTTTTCACTAAGGTTCAATGGGTATTCTAGAGAATACATGATTAAGGACTTTGAATGTTTGGAATGTGACCAACAAGACATATATTATGATATATGGGGAGCAACGATGGTATTAAATCTCTGGTAATCGTTTTCACTATGTTATGAGAGTAGACTGCAGTATTATGGATAAGCCTAAAGATTAGAATGGATTATGTTGGACATAAGTTAGTATTGTTTAAGGATAGAAGATTTTAGATATTATTGATGGGATGTTATAGTAAAATAGCTTTAGAAAAAGGACAACCTGCAGGACGGGTGACAGCCCATCGCTTCGGACAAGGCTGTGGGAATCGAACCCACAACCGAAGTGCGACTGGCCTTTATCGCCTACCACTGGCCTACAGGAAGTCCCTATTTAGTAGAAACTAGTTTTATTATATTAAGAATTATGATATATGAAGTATAAGTCCATTTTAGGAACCATATGTGATTAATCTCACTATAGATCGACTTATGTATATAATTTTTGCTAACCTTTTGTTTGAGACAGATGGAATGACCCGTCATTCTATCACATGATCTGCTAACACTTCACGAATAACAAATTCAACTTCATTTATTTAAGAGATGAAGTGGAAATTGTTCAAGTCATGAACAACAGTGAGATTGTACCAAAATAAAGAAAGTATTTATTCTAATTCAAATTCATCAACTTTAGGGAAACGATCTTGAAAACCAAAAATGTTGTCCTAGTGCTCTTATATCTGATTAATCAGATGGTACCTTAGATCGTCACAAATTTATGGATTTGTGATTGTTGTATTTTCCATAGCCATGTTCTCTACCACTCTCCATCAGAACATGATGGTTAGATTTCTCTTCCATATCCATATTTTCACCTATGTGGAAACCCAGTGATTAATTTATTTGGGTAACCGTTACATTTCATACTTTTGTTTCTAAAGATAAGTTTTGGTATTCCTTTTTACGATGTGGGTTTCTATTAAAGAAACTTTCTAATAGTAAACCATTTATAACCCCGACGAATTTCGAGGGCAAAATTCATTTTAAGGGGGGTAGAATGTAACAGCCCGAGATTTTTTGAAAAATATTCTTTTTAATTTTATTAATGTATTTTGTTGTACGCTACACCAAAAGGAGCTTGCACAACACGCATCCTTGACTTGCCTTGCATTACACGCAATCACAACCTTCCTCGATAGCGTGTGTAGTACGCAATACTGAGTTTCACGAGATATTATTAAAACTAGCCGTTATGAATAGTAATAATCACTTTTTGAAATTTTGTAAATTTTATATTTCAAAATTGAATTCATTTTTGGATTCGGAGTGTCGAGTTTAGCCTAAGATGAAATTTTGGTACTTTTCGGATAACTTTCATATTCTGATGAATAGTGAAAATTACTAAATTATAATTAAAAACAACTTTTTTAATCAAAATAATTAATAGTGATAAATTATTAATTTGAGTGGTTTTAAAGTATATTTAGAATATATTTTTACAATTTAATACAATGTTGATCATTTGTTGTAATTTCACATTTAAACCAGACATAAACAAGTGTCAATCTTTTGAAAGATATTGTTTCTTAAAAACACGCTCTTTGTTTTAACAGCAGGATTTAATTATAAAATTAATTAATGCAACTTCTATGATATGAATTTGGTAAAATATACTTCATTTTTGAATTCGGAATATGAAATATAGCTTAGGATGAAATTTTGGCATTGTTCTGAAAAACATCAATTTTTGATGAATAGTGAAACTACTAAGTGGTAGTTAAAAAAATTAATTTCTTCATAAATCTTAATTTTACCACTTCTGTGAATGGAATTTCAAAAATCCAAGAGACATGGTTGATTTCAGTAAGTCAAATGTGGTTCAATAAGATGAAAATAATTTTTGGTGAATAGTAACTTTTTACTTTTATTTACCACGGTTAAAAGTAAATAGGGTAATTAAGGGTAAAAATGATATTATTATTACCCTAACACATGTTCTAATTCTATTGGACAAGTGTAATTCGACCAAAAACAAGATTAGGAATAACATATGACCATTTAGGCCCACTTGGATTAGATTAGGACATTTATTATTATTTAAGTCAAAGAAGAGTTAAAAGAGTTAAAAACAAAGTTTATTTACTAAAACATTTTTAATATAGGGTTGTACATAATATAAATTAGATTGTAAATATTCATTAGAAAGATAATAAGATTTCCTACATGATGGTATTTTATTTTTAATTTTTAGACACCAAATAATGTAATTTATTTATGACACAAAGATGATGCAGTAATTATCTTATTAATGAAATATTGACATAATTGATATTATAAATACCAAAATATATGTAATTTGAGACTTTTTATGTATTACAATAATTTTATAGGTTACTATGATATATTAGTGTTGATTTAATCAAGTTGGTTCGAACATATAATTCTGTTATGACTTTCACAAAAATCATGTATCAAATAGTGTCAAAATTGACACAAAATAGTTTTTAAATCAAATATTATATTATTAATTGTTATTTTATTCCTAAAAATCTAAGGTTCGGTCAAATGACTTAGATAAGGATATATGTATTAATAAAATACAATTTGGGGTTCTTTTGGCATGTTATAGTAAGTTTATTAACCATATAGTGAAAGAAAACAAAAAGACACGGTAAAAGTTAAATTATTTAACTTAGAGTTAAATCTAATTGATAAGGTTAAAATAATACCCTAAAATTGTCTAAATCTTATTGGATGATAGGATTTCGACCCATCCCCACTTTAGCTTAGAAATAAGACCCTTTGTAACCATTATGAACCGATTTTGACATTAATATAAAATAATATTATGAGGTATTCTTAAGGTGCCCCTCTCCTCCCTTATAAAAGGTCACCTCCTCCCCCTCCTCCTCACACCAATTTTGAGCACTCAAGCTCGGCCAACCCCTGACAAAATCTCTTCTCCACATCCCTAGAAAAATCCTAGAGGTTCTGGTCTTCCCCAAAGACCAATTTTAGTTCCCTAAGAGGAGGTCTCAAAGAGGCGCTTCAAAGAAGAGGTAATTACCGTTACCAATTCTTTCATTTTTATTTCTTCTTCAACTTCTTCTTCTTAGGTTGTTTCATTATGAAGTAATAACATCAGTATCAATCATATACTTATATGTTATTATAAGTATGAAACAACCCTATTTCACCATCTATCCATCCTACGGAAAAAGAAATCACCGCGCGTGCGTACGTACGGAATACCATCTCCACGCCGTGGTGTAATCTATTTTCCACCACCACCTTACATGGATGGGTATAATGGTGTAAAGAATAACTATACATAGTTATTACAACATCATATTGATTCTGATATATTGTATAATCCACTTCAATTCAATTCAATATTTATGGAAATGATATAATCGCTCGTGCGTACGTACGGACTACCGTCTCCACGACGCGATGAGATTCATTCTCCATGTTAACCATTTAAGAATGATTATAAAGTATATATAAGAAATAATAATGAAATATATGACATTATAAAGCTACTGGATTTATGTATATATATATGTATGTCATCTTCTTACTTCCATTCAAGACAATAAGGAAAGGAAAACAGCGTTCATGCGTACGTACGGACTACCGTCTCCATGAACGGTGTTTTTCATTTCATTTATCTATCTATTATATATATATATACTGAATATATATGATATATAAATCATATTTTATATTCTGGAAGTAAGTTAATCATGATATAAGTAATAATAATGTTAAGAACAACAAGTCAAAACACCTACGATAAATGAAACGATTTTACCCAAAACGCTTCTTTGACATGGAATTTACAAACGAACGGGTAATATAATGTCATAAGTGAACCATATATGATATAAAAACAATGAATATGATTCTGTAATAATTCAATAACATGATTTAAATCATTATACAGGAGGTTCGGACAATTACAAAGCAAGTCGGACCTAAGGTAAGGGAAATATCACAATCTCATTTTTATTCGAGATTGTTTTTACATTGGTATTTATTGGGGTGTATTTTATCATCCACATCCATGTTCCCTAAATATGTAATATTGTTTCCATCCACTTACAATAGTTTAAATCCAATTTTACCCTTCGGTGAGTTTTTAGTAAAGAATATGAAAGGAATCTTTTGTCGTTTTTTCGTACGAGGTACTTTTTGACTTTTCCGACAAAAGTACGAAGAATGTTTTTTTAACTTATACGGAATGAATGGATTTTTAAAACTTTATTTCCAAGAAACTTCTTTTACAAGTTTTCAAGTTTATTTTTAATCAAATTATTTTATTTTAAAGTTGTATGACATGTTATGAAAGGAAAAATGTTTTTGAAGTAGAAAGGATATTTTCCTCAAGAATGGAGTTCAAGTATTTTATCAAAATTATTTTCCATCTAAGATAATAAAAGGGTTCTGTTTTTATCCCTATTATTACATGGATTTGATTATGTTGTGATGGAAACATTTTTATGAATTCCTTTATCTTATACGAATTGTTTTATGATATAATGTTGTTTAAGAATCCCATTTTTATTACATGGGTTATGCGATGATGTATGATTTATGATTATGTGGCACACATAAGAAAGGATTCATTATAAGATGGGTGGGACCTATATCTCCCTCCAATGCATTGGGTAAAGATTTTATATCTCATGAGATAGACATGGCTGGAATGGTAGGTTATACCGGTTCAGTGAAGCAGGACTGAAACGAGGGTTACTCGATTCAGAAAGGGACTTTGTCCACTAAGATAGTCTTGGCAATGAGTCTTGACTAAGAAGAAATGATTCTCTATGATTATGTGTGAATGCCACAAAGTTTCATGTTTTATGTTATGATTATTGTGATTAAATTTCACTACCATGATTTATCCCATGTTATGAAATTATGCTCTCTTTTGCAGGTTATGATTTCCAAAATGTTATGTTCTTATGAATACGATGTGATTGATATTTCTTTTGTTTACCCTTACTGAGCATTTGAGCTCACCCTTTTATGTTTTATTTTCCCCAGGATATAAATAAAGGTTTTAGGTAAAAAAAGGATGATCTTTATGGGAGATGTTGATGATCTTTCACCACGATTAGAAGATTTTATTCCGAGTGTCCAAAGACACTAAACTATTACGATCTTTGTGTGTGTGTTTTTGTTATGTACTAAGTATTCCGCAGAAGTAATGTAATGTTCATGTACGTCAAGTTTCGAGTCTCTACAGGTGACGCTTGCTACTTGTATTCTACATGGACCATATAAGTTCTTGAGGGACATCATATTACATGATGGACAATAAGAAGACTAGAGAATACATTTATAATGATATTTATATTTCGAAATGTGTCTTTCAGTGTTTGATATTTTTATGATCCCGATGACCGGATGAGTGTTTTGACCATTTTTGAGAAAATGCTTCTACATTATCTTTCTTTTTTATGTGGGATAAAAGTAAACCACACACACCTCATATAGTGTAGTTGGATATTTCTACAACAATGGGGAATCTAATGGATGATCAGCTCTGTGATATTATTCCATGAGTCTTGTAATCAATGTTTAGACTGACTAATCACAATTCTGTCTATGGGGCAATGGCCGAAATGTTTCCTCACCTCCTCCTGCTCCCTTCACTCATGGCCAGAAGATGATACCTCATGAATGGCGCTGGACCAGGCCTACATGCCACAATCATGCCACGGTCATGCCTTGGTCATAACGTAGTCACACCACGATCCTGCCATGACCACCTGCTATCCAGCCCACACCAACAACCACACCAACCCCCACCCCCCATCTTCCTGCAAAACACTCATGCCAGCCCTCTGCCACATGAAAAATAGTCCCTGCCACCTGTTCTAGCCTCCATAATCCCCCTTCCATACCCCTACCTCCTTCCTTCTCGCTCGTATACACCACTCCAGTCCGCACCAGGCACCACACCATCCCTCATCCACCAATATTCCAACCCCACCAACCCCATGCCACCTACAAAAAAAACCAGATACCCCCTGTTAAATCATACACCATCCCTCTGCCACCCCCTTCCACAGGCATTCTGACACACACCAGCCTCTCTAGTACAAATCATCCATAGACACCAACCACAATGGCCGAAAAAACCCAACCCCTGAACATCACAAGCCCACAACCATCTCTATAACAAACCAGCATCCCATCCACTAGAAAACTACTTCCACTACATACAGCCAAAACAACCAGCCTACAAAACCAGTACTATAACCCCTCATCTAAACCACACCTCCATCACAGAAAATATAGTAGGCCACCCCAAGAAGAATCCAGTGAAGGACCCTTCCAAAATAAATTCCTAATGGTGGATTCAATGGATTGGACCACTCTCTTGGGTAAAATGAAGTGATATCTCCAAATATCTTGCACGCTAAAAAGAAAATATTGAACAAGCTATAACCGACCAACATAGAAGAGAGATTTATTAGTCCAAACTTTAACACTTCGAACTATTTTCTCTCCCATGACCACATAATCATATGCTCAATGCTTGTAAGTGATGAGGGTAACTCCCATATAACAAAGAGGAAGAGATCCCTTTCTAACCCCCATAAAAACGTCAATAGAATCAAAAACATGAATAGAGATAACATATGCTTACATTTGGAATTTTTAAAGATTAAAATTCAATCCAGACAGGTATGAAAAAATATCCAAAGCATGCGGATGAATGAATTTTTCGCTGGAGTACCATGGTTCTCCTTTTCCCAATGAGTGATTACATATCAGTCATTGTGAGGGGGTTTATAACAAAATAAAAAGTCATATTACTAACTGCAATAATACCTGTTTATCCTTCGGTGAATGAATTATGCTGGTGAATTTCATCCTCATCTCTATTACAATTCATGTGTTATCGGTCCTAATGGCTTTGAAAGCGGTGTTGGGGAATATTGAAATGATAATGAATTCTTTCATATTGTATTATTATGGGGAGGGGTGATTTTTCTAGGGCTGTGTGGATGAGGATTTCAAGACTAGTGGTAGATGGTGGTATCATCCTATGTAGTGTTGAGGGATGAATGCACAATATGCAAGCTATGTATTCATGGGAGGTTCTTGAAGGTCGTTCTATATGGGGAAATTTCATTTATGTCAAAGTATTGATCTGGCCTTGGGGATCCAAGGGGAATGTATCATGGATGTAGAAGGAGTTTAATTGGAACACTCTGGTTCTCAAGAAGCAGTCTCGCAACATTTTGGAATGAGGAAACCTAAAAATCTAGTTTGACAACTGGGCAGGTTCCCCTCTTGGATTTCCAGGTTGTCTGACTACCTACATTTTTTTTCCAAGGCATGTTGTTACCCATATTTTACACAAGTTTTTCTTAACAACCATCAATGTGAATGTTTTGATAACATTATTATATATTCTTAAATGGAATCTTTAATCTTCACGATGTATCCAATGGGGGTTTTCCTGGACATGATCTACAGGTCTATACATCATATTCCAAATGGTATCACTGGTGGTGAAAATTTGTACTAGTGTAAAGAAATCTAGATTTAATGTAACTTGTTAATTTGGTGGTTCAATAACCAATGTTTTCCTATGACTAAAACTACCTGGAGAAGTGGGAGGGTGCAGTTGGGGGTGTTTAGGAGGGGTTGTCCAGGGGGTGTCCATGGTTTGTCTGGGGGGGGGTCGGGTGGTTTGTTGGGTAGGGGGCAGGGTGCAGGTGGGTTGTCTAGGGGGGGGGGGTGTTCGGGGGGAGTCCAAGGGCTATCTGGGGGAGGGGGTATGCAAGGTGGGTGGAGGGTGAAGGTGGGGTGTCCAAGAGGGGGTGTTAAGGGTCTGTTAGGGGGGGTCCAGGGGGGTTATCCAAGAGGGGTGTCCAGTGCAGTGTCTAAGGGGAAGGGGGTGTCAAGTGGGGGTGCAAGGGGGTTTTCTAGGGGGTTCGAGGGGGCTATCTAGGGTTCATGAGGTGTTCAAGGGGATTATCAATGGGGGAATGTGGGTTCAGGGGATTTCCATACCTTTTGAGAATTTCAAAAATAAAACTCCAATTTATTGTATTAAATTCCTTATAGATATACAACATTAAAGCAAATTCCCAATATTTAACCTTTAATTTCATGATGTTAACACATTTAGAGGTAGTTATGAATATTCCCACCTAGGATAAAGCTAAACTAATTTGAAGAGATAAACCCATGAGCAATTGGACCGAACTTCATAGAAATAATTTTGCTAATGATTTTTGGAATGGTATTCCCAATAGCAATAGGTCTGAAATCCTTTACATCCATAACATTTTCCTTCACTGAGATCAGGGAAATAAAATTGGAGTTGATTCCATATGGTATTGAGGTGTGGTTGAAGAACTCCATCATAGCGTTAACGAGCTCATGATGAACTATGTCCTAGTATAACGTAAAGAATTTATTTGTGAACCCATGAGGACCAGTAACACTCTCATGATTTAGAGAAAAAAGAGCATTCTTAACCTCTTTTTCATCAAGGGATGAAACAATTGTGATTTCTGGATTGGTGTAGCCCGATCCTGTTGAACAAACTTTAGAGCATGAAGGATTTATTTTTTTCACCCTCTTTCAGACTTTTTTTGTCTTCAATAAGAGATAAACAATTTTTTTTCTTTTTCATTAAAAATTTATTTCAGACTTTTCTGATAAGATATTTTTTCTTCTTTGAACACTTTTTCCAGCGCTACTTATGTTTTAAATGGGGAAAACCATGCATTGTGGTTCTATTGTTTTGGAATTCGGGTTTTCATTATTTCACAGTGGTTTCACAAGGGGTGGGGGATTGGTGCAGGGAGGGGGTGTTGGGTGTAGGGTTGGGATGGGGGCTTGGTGCAGGGTTGGGTGTAGGTGGTACTAGGGATGTATGAGGGGTTTTCCAGGAGGGGGCAGTGGGGGTGCAGGTGGGGGGTGGACAGTGGGGTGCTGGTGGGGGGGGGGGGTGGACAGTGGGGGTGCAGTTGGGGGAGGGGGACCCGAGTATAGGGAGTAGTGAGGGGAATGGGGGGGCTGGGTGTAGGGGGTGATAGGGGTGCTGGGTGCAGGGCTTGGTGCACGTGGTATTGGGTGTGCATGGGGGTGTCCAGGATGGGGGCAGTGGGGGTGCTGGTGGGGATGGGGTGGATAGTGGGGGTGTTGGGGGGAGGGGAGGGGGACCTGAGTGTAGGGGGTGTGGTGGGGGGGGGGGGCGCATGGCTAGGTGGAGGTGGTCCTGGGGGTGCATGGGGTGTCCATGGGGGGCATAGATGGTGCAGGTGGGGGGATAATGGGGGTGCATGTGTGGGGTGAGGGTGTAGGGGGCAATGGGGGGGATGGGTATCGGTGGTACTGGGGGTGTAGGTGAAGACTAGTAGGGTGTAAGTGGGGGTGTAGGTGGGGGGAGGGGGATCTGGGTGCAGGGGGGTATTGGGGGCTATGGAGTTGGGTGCGGGGGGGGGGGGGGGGGGTGGACATTAAGGTGGAGGGGGACCTGGATGTAGGGGCTAGTGAGGGGGCTAGTTGGTTGGGTGCGAGGGAGGGTGGGGGGGGGGGGGGGGTGGGTGTAGGGATGTGTAGAGGTGGTATTGGGTGGTGTCCAAGATGGGGGGGGGGGCAGTGGGGGTGCATGTGGGGGGAGGGGGACCTGGGTGCAGGGGATAGTGGGTGGGTCTGGGTGTAGGTGGGATGGGGGGCTGGGTGTAGGTGGGATGTGGGGCTGGGTGTAGGTGGTACTTGGGGTGCGAGGGGGGGGGGAGTGGGGGTGTTGATTGGGGGGGGGGGTGTCCATGGGGGTGTCCAGTGGTGTCAGGGGGTGTGCAAGGGGGTTTTTTCCAGAGGGAGAGTGGGGGTGTGAAAAGGTGGAGGGGATGTGCTGGGAGGATGTGAGTCTATCCAAGGGGTAAGGGAGGGGCTATAGGGGGTCAGTCCAGTGGGGAAGCTGCTATTTTTGGGAAAATAATATATACCCACGGTTTGAGAACTGTGGGTAAATGTGCTGCTGAAAAACCCTCTATACCCACATTTTTTAAACCATGTGTAAATATGCAGTTGCAGAACGCTATATACCTACTTTTGTACTTAACCATGGGTATCTAATTTATGCTGTAAAAATGTATATCCATGGTTATGTTGAACCGTGGGTATGCTGAAATTTTAGTGGGATATACCCACGGTTTCTGTTATACGATGAGTGTAGGGCAATCTTGATGCCTCAGGAGCCCACAGATCATCAAACTTTGGGTATAGGATATACCCCCGGTTTAATTGGCTACACCTACAGTTTAAAACCGTGGTTATAGGGCACTTTTCAAGTAGTGATTATAGATAAAAATATGTTCTCCTTATTAAATAATAAAAATTTTTCATAACAATAATATGGAATATATTTTTTCAAATTCATTTTTTCGAAGTGGAAAATCATAATTTAATAATAATCCCCGGACATGACTAGAAAGTGGTTGTCTAAAGAGAAAACAGTCATGAGTTTAAAAATGTTTTTATATCAAAATTCAATATTAAATTTATTCCACTAACCTATATTGGATTAATAGATATATTATAGATCTAATATTTCCTTCAAAAGTACCCCAAATTATTTTCTAATTATTTTAAATTCTTTAATCTGCATGTTATTTCAAATTACAAACTAATATTTTTCACTATTCATGTAAAATATATCTTCATAGAAAATACTGTAAAATTCACACCAAAATAGTATTTCCATGATGATATGAAAAATGAAATTCATTTTGAGAAAATATTTTATATATAAGTGGAAAAAACTTTATCTTAAATTTATATTTCAAAATGCGATAAACATTCTTTTTAGTGAATTGTAGTTTTAGTCATCAAATTGGATATATTCTTCTCTATTTACTATAAGACATAATAGATAAATCATAATCCATTTATATAATAAATAATATATATATTTCATTGAAATAAATTAGAAAATTTATTTATTTGATTTATTTAAATAAAAATTTCATGTGTATAAAGATATATTTTATGAAAATTATCCCTTTTATTATCAACTGCATGTTATTTTACCTTCAAATTAATTATTCATTGAGGAAATAATTATATATAAATTCTTCAACAATATTTTTTAATAATTTAGTTAATCCTATTCATATACACACATACTATGACTACAAGACAATTTTCATATTAAATATTTATACATTGATTTTATGTAATGTTTCAATTATACAAGGTTTTGGTTGTAACATAGGCTAAACATAGTGCGATGTTTATTATTGGATAAACTATGTTTTATTTTTTAAAAATAAAAAATTTGATTGTTTGTAAATCATGGTAATTTAGGTTTTTCATGTAATACAATATATTGAAAATATTAAATTGTTTAAATTTTTCACTAAATCTAAGGGTAATAATTTTTACCCCCTTAAAATTAATTTCTACATTGAAATTCATGTCATTGGTTTCAAAAATGTGGAAATATATACCTCATACATCCCTTGGTTTTCACATATATTCCTCGGGCTTTTGGTTGTGTTAAAAAAAATTACCTGGCGAGTTCTCTTAATTTGTGTATCCTTATCATTATGAAAAAAATATCAACTGATTGTTCCCTGTAATGGATATCATGATTTAGTAGTATGACCTCCGTGTTTAGTAAATATAAAGGATTTTTATTTTAATTATATAATTTTTTTTCATGGAATACATCACGAATATGACAGATATTTTATTAATGAACCAAATGATAAGTTATTGTCTAGATAAAATGATGTATTTCTAAGAGACCAATATACCGAGGGCATAGTTTTTCATTCATTATTTTGCATATAAATTTCAATAACGAACCACTAACAAAATTCAAAATGAAGCTTAATTTGAAAATTTTCAGTGTAACATTTTTATAAAATTATTTTTCCCTAATGTGTTGCTAAATGGATCTATGCTTCTCTTCAATCTGGTCAACTTTCCCTCGTCCCAATAGAATTCATTTGGTAGTGTCATTCGATTATGTTTTACATCAATAATAATTTAAATAATTGGTTTTATAAGGATCTATATGAATGATTTATTAACAATAATATTTCAATTAAACTCGTATTGAATTAAGGTGATGATCACAACCTCCTTTTAAATCCATTAAAAAGGATCGTGGAATATCATCTAGGGTTTGATTTTTTCTCTAAGACTGACCAATTGTCTATAGATGATCTAAAATGATGAAAATCATCATTTTATCATTAACATGTAGGATACACTTCTAGTATATAATGTTAAAAATTATATCACAATCACATATAAATTGATATGGTATTCCAGGCATCCTTACCACTTCCAAAATGTATTTTATGGAAACAAGATCTAGAGGGAAATATTCTCTAACATCAATGAAGTGTGGTAACTTCCTATGGTGATCGACTTCATACCAAGAGTTACATCTACAAAAAAATATCATGTTACCTAAGGGTAATCTATAAATTTAATCAGACTTCCAAAGGTTTTAAAGGAATAACTATTAAAATAGTTTTTTCACTAAATAAGATATAATACAAAAGGGTTCTATTTCTACAAAAATCTGTTAAAATAAACATAATCATGATAAAAATCTATCATGTATAACCTGAAAAGGGTTCTCATCAGAATTGAACATATGATAAATATTAAAATCATAATTACATGATTTTATATATAAATAATTTGATATTT
Organism: Viscum album; assembly: GCA_963277665.1. Lineage (NCBI taxonomy): Eukaryota > Viridiplantae > Streptophyta > Magnoliopsida > Santalales > Viscaceae > Viscum > Viscum album. The sequence goes on along the minus strand of OY728123.1, from coordinate 118,333,237 downwards.
TTAAATGTATATATATATATATATTTTAATTTTTATTCACCCTTTATTCAATATATATTTTCAAATGCAATACAAAAAAATTTCATTGGATAACCAGGTTAATCGTTATACATATTAAAAATATATTTTGATTTCATTATTCCAAAATACAATTAAATGGATATAATCATTTGATATTTCTCTTAAGGATGAACAATAAAATAATCCTAGGACTATTTCATACAATATCAAACAAGAAATCCCTTATTAAGGAGCGGAAGACAAATGGTTCTGAACTATCATTATTCACATCATCCAATATTATGGTATAAAATTTCCCATTTTCCATTGTAACCAGTGGTAGTTGGGAATTATCATCCACATTAGCCCTTGGATTATTAAAACAGATCACATAATGAAAAAATCCATGGACATGAAAAAAAAGAGTGTGGGTGTAGCATTAGTTTATGTCACCCCATCCTCTATTTCAATACCAATACTATTTGTATAATTTGTAAATTCATGGTATTAATGACCAATGTTTAAATATTAAATGTACCTCACTATTCCAATCGAGTAATTCTATTGATTCTTCTTCCAACATTATTAGAGTACAGGTGGCAGGAATTTCATTCAGGACTTTAGTTTTTATGAGGATAGATCATCCTTTTCTTATCAAAACCATATGAGTGGATGAAATTTCAATTTTCCATTTCTCCCTCCCATGAAAAATATATGATTTATCCATATATACTATAGTCTCTTATAGACATGGTCCTTCACTAATGTGGATTTAATCCACCAAATAATTGATCTATTTTTATATCAGTGAGGATTATTAAACCATAAGGTAATATGTATGCATTGTAAAATTTACTTCACAGGATCTAATAGATTCACCATTTGTTTTCTTATTCATTGTGATTTCCTTCTCTAACATAGTTTATTGAATAAGATGTATTTACTTATTGTGATATATCCCCTTAAACAATTACCATTAAGAGATTTAACTTCCTCTTGTTCTGTTGTGTTCTTCATTAATGTCCACCACCGATATTGTTTTCCAAAAAAAATATTTAATAAGAAAAATGAATTTTCCATTATATAAACACTGAATAATGAGAAATATATTTTATTGTTATAGAACCATTCCTCAAACACATGTGGATAAGAAGAACCACTAAAAGACACTGGCTGTTTCGTTATGCTAGACACAAAAGAACAATGGTCCCTTCATTTCCTATTGAATTTTGTGAATGAATCCTAGATTTTGAATTTTTTATCATTATAAAAAATTTGGTATTCCAGATCCCATTATAATTGGGTTCTCCGGTAAAAAGCATTGCAATTTTAGTCACAAATAATATTAACATTGTTAAATTGGGTTCAATCTATTGAATAATACACTACATCATAACATGATGAATAATAATTATTGAGGAAAACTACATTATCCTAAAAAATAATTCTTATAAATTCAAAATAATGACACATTATTTAAATATATGACACCTTAGTCTTATACTATTTATGTAATTGTCATTATTTAAATCATCCATTATAGTTATTATAGATTTTGAGAATTCCCAATGCATATCCCAAAGCAGTATCATATAAGGTGTTCAGAAATTCCCATTGCCAGTTAGTATGTGGCAGTTGAGTCCATTTCAATGCACAGTTTACATATTTACTACATGTATGTTCACTTATTCCTAAGACACATCCACCTTTAATACCTATATTGGGATGTAATTTCATTGAAACCATTTTATCGATCATTCACAAATATTCCATGACCATTTCTTATCAGTATAATTATAATTAGACTCAACCTTATAGACATCCATAGAAATATTTATAGACAATTACATATGAATATCCCTAGTGATATCACGATATTTTATCTAATACTAATGTCCAATGATTGTCTAAAACATTCCTATGAGATAGTGACCCAAAATTTATAAAAAATATTACATCATTATACATTTACATTCATCACATTTCACAAACAAACACAAAAGGATCGTAATAGTTTAGAATATTATTAATCAAGAAACACAATCATTATATTTAATAAATGAACGTCAAAGTATCCCATAAATTTTATCAGGCACTGTAATACTCCTAGTCATACATAAAATAGTCTTTATAACCCAAGGAAGAAACCCAATAAATGATACGATATGATGATATGTAACTATACACATAAGACATATCATTTTATTATTAGATTAAATATGAATGTAAGAATACGTTTTTCTGACGATGGCCATAAATTAGGAAGTACATACAAAACCAACCATCAATCTAAATTATGATTCATGGATTAAAACGTTATATTTCAAATAAACATTGCCCATAAGAGTGATAAATACTCATAAATAAATCATTATCCATAATATCATTTTAAAATAGTGATGTACAATAATAAATATAAAATAAAAATATCACATATGGAATGTTTAAATACTAAGAAAAATAATATAGTGGATCAATACATTCCACCTACTTCCATTTGTGTACTAGGACACATTATTCCTATAGTAGATGAGGACACACCTATTTAATAATGACGATCAAGACAAACATATTCTCAACGTTTGTTACTAATATTTTTTTGATTTCCACTATAATCTCATGAGATATGACTCTTATCCCAATTCATGGGAATAATACATAGGCCCCATTACTATTTATTGTAATTAATCCACCATCAAAAAATAAAAAAAATACATATATGTTCAACAATATCAAAAAACATTCCTCCTATTATCAGAACATAAAACATTTAAGGAAACAAGATTCAAAATCAATTCTTATATTCACCACATCATAACCTAGGATAATTTAATGGGTTTCATAAAAATTTCAGAAACATCAAAATTCACCATATCTAGAAATATTATTTATGGTATAATTAAAAATTATCTCTAGTAAATAATATGTTATATAAAATTATATCATTATATATGTAAAATGATTTTGAATGATATTTTTGTACATTACTAGATAGATAAAGCCTTTCCACATTGAACAACACTTTCTAAAAGACAAATCAATTTAAAATTCCATTTCATTAAAAAATAACTTTAAAAACATAAACAGGATGAAATAGAAATCATTTAATACATTTATTTTGGAAAATTACCTTTGTACATTGAATTTAAAAAACAAAACATAATTTTAGAATCACTTTCTATAAAAATAACATTTAAAACTTCTAAATAAGAAATTAAAAATAATTTTAAACAGTTCTAGAGAATAATTGAGTTTCTTATTTGAAAAAAATTTAAAACAATAAAATTTAATTGATATTTTCCATCATAAACAAGCTTATAATATTATAAATTATACATTTAAAATCATTCAAAACCTTTTTCTAAGGAAAATAACATTATAATTTTGAAAAACACTTTTTAAAACCAAATATTCACAAAAAGTTTGGGAAAAAAATCACTCACAATTATTATTGATACATATAATAGATTATTTAAAAATAATTTTTGTTTATGATAGTTGAAGATTGTGTACATTCCAAACACATTAAAAACATATTCTTTTCATATTTTGGGTAGTACATATATGAGAATAGTTTAGAAAACTACATGAAAATTTATTTCAACTAATTAAATAAAAATTAAAATATGGGTAATAGAGTCTTTAATTATTCATTTTTATTTTTTTAACTATTTCTAGGAATATTTTTAGGAAACATGATTTTGTAAGAAATTTGATATTCAACGAAAGAGATAAATAAATTTTGATTACATTAAAAAATACTCTTCAAATTATTGGGTAAATAAAAATAATAAAATCAATTGAAATGTTATATTATTAAGAGATATTAATTTTATAATAAAATAATTAGTTTATTGAAATATATATAATAGTATTTCATCATTTTAAGTACAAACATATACAATCGCAATAAACAAAGAGTGTATAACACAAAATCATTTCCACTATGGTGATATCATGTCATAATCCACATGAATGATAGATCGGAGAATGTATATTTAAATATATATAATATATAATTTAATAATCATTATCTAAATTCATGGAATTTATATACACCAAATAAAATAAACATGTGGTGAATATGTCATGTGTCTCTAATAAATTGAATGTGAGATGGAAATCCCTTACCATACGTATTGACATTTAAAACATATTTAAAATAAATATAATTATATTATAAATATATTAAATAAAAATTCATATATATATAATAGAAAATATGACTTTCTTATGAGCTTTTACTGGACATTTATCAACAAATCATTGTTAATGTAACATTTTAGGTAATAACTACTTTGTGTCTCATGTATGTTTTCATTTTTTATTTTTGGACATGTTAATTTGATAATGGTAAAATCATCACAAACATTTTTACAATGATATAAATAAAATATATATTGATTATATATCTATTTTCTAGTGATCCATAATAGATAGAGATAGGAAATTAAAAACACCATTCATGGAGATAATAGGACATATGTACGTAGTAATGTTGTTTTCATTTTCAAAAGAAAATAACAAAATAATGGTATAAAATATTTTAAAATTCCATAATCCCTTTCATTCCAGGTATATAACATATATTAATTAAACATATCATTATTACTTTAATTATAAATAGTGAATAAGTCACTTCACATTGCAAGGTGGTAGTCCTTCATAAACATGAATGGTGTTATTATATTCCGAAGGAATAGAAGGTAAGAATGAATGTGATATATTGTGAATACCATAACAATATATGTTGATAAATATCATAAATATAAAATAAAAATATCATTATATCAATCCATGAATGGTGGTGATGGAAAATGATAACATCGTTTCACAAGGAGATAGTCTGAAATACACACGAATAATGATTTCATAACAAATTTGATGGTGGAGGGGAATTAATTAGGTTATTTATTTAACATTATAAGATCATATATTATATAATATACTGATATTATTTAATAATGACAGTTTCATATGAATGTAATTATTCATAGGGTGAAATAAAATAAAACCCTCGGGTAGTGATGTTACATGTTCTTCGGAAAACATAAATTGGATATCACTAAAAAATTATTTTTAGATTGAATTATAAAACCAATTTAATGACTATATGATTATAGGATGGATGTTTGAAAAACAAATAATGTTTAGGGTTATAAAAATAGATTAGAATTTTTCAACAAGATAAGGGAGGGTGTGGTCTTTTATAAGTTGGGAGAGTGGTACAATTGTAATTGTTGAAACGAAAGCGGAGTCCCAATATTTTTCACAAGCTATAGTGCTCCAAAACAGACTAGTCCAAATCATAGAAGATATAAGGTCGATATATGGCTAGTGAATAGTTACTTATAATTTGTGGGTCAATTTGTATTTTAATAATTTAAATATAACCCCTAGGTAAACTAATTTTTAACAGAACCGTGGAAAATAATTTTTTAAATTTTAAATATTTATTATGACCACAAATTATGTTGAACATTGTTAATAACATAAATTATTCATATTTTAAGTATGGAATCCTTTTATAAAATTAACAATCTCTGATGGAGAAGTAGTTAAATTTAAATTAATCTCATTGAATAGATTTAAAGAGATTTTCCCAAGAGACAATGTTTAAATCATTAAATAGTTTTTATATCTAAATTAAATATAATATTGATTCCAATAAAATAAATTTGATTTAATGATATATAATTTTAATAAATTTATCATTAAAAACACATTAAAGTTTTTTATTTTCTTAAATTCATTAAATGAAATGACAATTTATAATAAAAACAAGTATTTTTCACTATTATTTAATATATTTATCTTCATTGAAAATTACAAAAACATCAAAAAACTATAATTTAGACAGATTATTTATATAATTTATTTATTTATTTTGAATAATTTTTTTATAAATAGGGGAAAAAATTACATTAAAAATAATGGTGCAAAATGATATAAAATTTATTATCATAAAATTAATTTTTGAAGTGTAAAATTGGATTTTTTTACTTTATAATTAAAACATGATAAATATGTCACTTTTTTTGGAAAATATATTTATATATTTTAAAAAAATAATTCAAAAAAATTTATTTTGATAATTTATTGAGTTGAAACATGCTAGTGAAAATAAAAATAGATTTAATAAAATGATTCAATTTATTTTATTTTGGGTTTTATTGTCTTTTCAAAATATTGTGTCACCAAGGGACACATAATAATTAAATTTCTAAGCCATATGTTTTCATAAATTAGTCATTCACATTCATACCCACCATTCCATCATTTGGTGATAAATATTATATTAAATAATAGAATTTTAATATAATTTCATTTTTTGTTTAAACATGGGTTTTCATGTATCAATGGACAAAAAAAGTGTTTCATGTGAAGAAAAATAAACTCATTTTTCCAGTTTAACACAATATTAACACTAACTAGCACGTAACACATGATAAACTCATTATTGAATTTAAAAAAATAATTAATTATTAAATTTGTTCAAATGATATTTCAAAAAATATTTGGGTGTTGCATCATCATTAATCCCTTCATACAATGTTTAGTTTTATAACTGTGTATCTTCAACAAATAAATATATAGTATAAGAGAATCATTAAATACATAGAGGATATGATGTGATATTTATCTATGGATTTTAATGTTTTTTGGGGTCAACACTATAAAATCCCCTAAAATTATTGAATAATATTATTACATATTTATTAATATTTAAAAATTAGATTGTAAATTTAATTTAAATGTGTTGTTTTGTCTGATAGCAAACCTAAAACACGACATTGGGTTTCTATGAAATATTATGGTGCACACAAGACTGAGTTATATGAAAATAATAATATATTATTAACATTACTATTTTAAGTTGACATTTTTGCATAACTATTTTAATGTTTGGAATGAACGATAGTTAATAAATTATGAAAATATGGTATATACAGGTTTATGTTATGATTTATTGGTTAGAAAATTAAATAAAAATAAAAAATATAATGTAATATAAAGGATGTTTTTTTTCTGAAATACAATTTCAGTAAGAATAAATATTTTTATAAAATAATAAAATCACTCAGGTTGGATTATGTTAATGAAATATAAATTAAATATGACAAAATTCATATTATCTTCTTTCTATACCAGATATAAGAAGAAATTAAATTTTTTTATGAAAGGATTATTTTTTTAAAAATGAATTTTACCACATTTTCATGGTGAACACATTTTAAATATATTTATTTATATCAATTTTATATATTGAATTTTTTAAAAATAAACATCTTATTTAGAAGAAGAATATAAAAAATTACTTTTGGTGATTTTTTTGTATTTTTTTTGAAAAATTTGATATTTTTAAGAAGATTGAAAAATACTGCATTTTAATTAAAAATTTTATAGTATTCTAATTTAATAATATAGTTAGGTTATCCTTTTATTTAATTTTCTATAGTAATTAGATTATTTTTTTAATAGTTCATCCCAAATATGTTGTTCAAGTCTATTTCTCATTGAAGTTGGATACAAAAACATTTTTAACGTTATATCAATTTTTTAAAAACGTGCTTCCTCTATGCGTCAAAGGAATTTACATTGAATTGAAATTTAAAATTTAGTTTATTAAATTTTTAAAAAATTTCATTCATTATTGTAATGAGTATACTAAATTTGAACTAATTAGATCAAAATAATTTTTTTGAATAGAAACTTTAATATTTTATTTAAAAAAGTTGAGGGTAAATCAAGAAATTAAAGGTAAACATAATATTATAATATTTTCAAAATAGAATAACACTTGTCTTAATTACATTGGATAAGTTATATTTGACCAAAAAAATACTTTGAACTAAATTATAGACTTGTTTAGCTATATGGTAGTGAATATCACTTTTATGACATTTTATTTAATGTAAAGACAATGATATTATAAACATGACTCGAGCTACTAAATAAAATTTAATATGGTACAATATAATAGATATCATCATCTATAAATTGTACCTAGAATGACAATAATATTACCAACATCATGATGATTTAATTATAATTTTTTGGATGTAAATAAAAAAATTAGATAGTTACACAATGATGATGCAATAATTGATTTATTAAAAGAAGAATCAAATAAATGATATTAATAATATTATAATAAATATAATTTTCTAAATTTCACATCATCCACTGATTTTATTGATTATTTTTATATTATAGTGATTCATTAATGTAGTTTTTTAAGAAATAATGTTGTTATTATATATCTAAAATGTCAATTAATAAAGTGTAAAAAATTGTCACTTAAGAGATTTTAAATAGATTTATATTTTATTAAATGATATAATATTTTTAATAATCCATAATTCATCCAAACAATTGAGATAATGAATATAATATCATTAGTTACTCGTTTATGGGTCGTTTGGAATGTTATGGTAATTATTATAACCTTCAATATGTAAATTACATTATAAAATGATAAGAATTAAAAAGGATAAAAAGGGGTAATAAAATAATAAGGATTAAAATATAAACAATACATGTCAAAAAAATATTGGATCAGAGGTTATATAGCCATAATCATCATATATTCTATCAAAAAAATATGTAGTCATTTGGAGTTAAAATTTAATATATATTATTTCAATATTTTAAGTGTTTCCAATGGTGCCCCTCCCCACTCCTATAAAAAGAAACCTAATAATATCTGTAAATCAATCATCAAAAATCATTGGGATATGAAATGATATACCCAAACCCATTCTTAGAATCCCAAACTAAATTATCAATTCCTTATGTTATTCAGAACACCCTCTTTATAGGATTTTAGGTGTTAAGAAATGTGATCATCAAAAGGTTAGGTAATATTTTTTAAGTGTTCAATTTTATTTATTGTTAAACTCCCTTAAAATATAACACTGCCATGGTGAGATAATATCTAATGTATCCTAAATTTATATGGATTTTATGAATTTAATATAATCACCTAAATCAATCTCTATATTCATTAAATGAGACAGGAATTAATCATTTGTGCCTATATGCGAACTATCAAAACGACGAACCTATATAATTTGTTTTCCATAACCATCTCTCATGACTTGATATAATGATGGTATTAATTTTAATAAAAGATATTCCTGAAATATTTATCATTATAGGATAATAATATAATGTTTTTAATTTCAATGGACATAAAAATGATAATGTCTTCGGGGAGTATGTGTGAAATATCACTTCCATAAAGCTATGCAATTTGTTTTTATTCACCAAATAAATAATATGATTTATATATTTTGTATTTAAATTATTAATATTATTTTAATAATTTTATTATCACTCTATAAAGATACAATAATAGTTTCCTTATTTCCTAATTGAACAATGAATATTAGAAACATTACTCATGCGTATGTATGACCTTCCGTCTCTATGATTATAATAATCTTCATTTTTCATTACCATAATTATTGGTTTTAATTGAAAGTATAATTGATACATAAAAGTTTCTATTATGTCATGAATATTATTATGATGGTTTTATGACCAAATGGATCATTCGCATCATACCATGGTCATTTTCGACTCATGTATCGAATATCAACGAAACCTATAATATGAAAATATACAATTATATAATTTTTGAATCCTTGTAATATGTGATATAAAATTAATAATATAAATGAAAAAGGTTATCAGGAAAGTTGAAATTATCCTGATTTTCTTATTCTAGAAGATAATTATTGTACATGATTATTCAGACTCACCATAATGGATTTCTTCTAAATTTACATTCCATTAAGAATAATTTGTTTTTATGAAATAATTCACTTATGTATTGTGTATTTAATACCCTTTTACATATAATATAATTAATATACTTATTCTGGTGATATTATAATTTTTGATCAGTATAATTCTTTAAATATTTTTATTCAGGTGTTTCTCAAGTTGTAAGGGACCTTTTTACTAAAACCTCATTTTAATGTTTTGATGATTTATTCTTATATTTATTTCTATTATAAGCCCTATTCTCAAAATGGTTATTATGAATGTATATATATAGAAAATTAATGTTTCATAATTGAAAATATTGATTTTTTCTCAATGTTTTCATAAGGGGATCCTTATAAGGGACTTCATCTCTATCACCATTCATTGAGGAATATTTAATGTTATACACCACCTTCTTTTCTAAAGTGTAAAATTAGACAATTTGAATTTTACATTCATTCACATTTTTTCAATTGGAAATTTTAATATGTATCATTTCACTTTGTTTACAAACAAACAAAATGACTATTTTTTAACGAATGCAACCACAAAAACATATCCACAGCCATAACTGTTATTTGATATCTACATCCTCTATAATCCCTAATGTTTTTTAAATGGAAAAGAAATACCTTATTCCATTTTTGGGAATGTTGTTATTGGAATAGTTTTTGAAAATGTATTTAATATTTGATAATGTTGAAATGAATTCCAGAGATGGAAAATGATATTTTAGGAGTGAAATTTTGATATTTGAAATGTTTTATGTTTTATGATTAATAAATAGTACCTCAACATATTACAGGTAGTTATATGATAAAGAAAATATGGGTGGTTCTATTAGAAACCAATGATATGTGGTTCTATGATAAACCAATGATGGGTGGTTATGTTATAAACACAAATTAATTGGGTATTGAAGTCAGCTTTATGGTTATTTCTTTTAAAATAGTGTTCTGTATGGAAGTATATTGTTTGGTTATTCATTTTATATATTATTATGTACCAATACACCTTTATAATTAATATATTGTTTCTATGGGTTTTATAGAAATCTTTTGATTAAAAAATATCATGAATTGAGATAATATTTAGTGAAGATAATTTACTACTTATTTTACTTATAATGTATTAATTTATGAGAAAATTATATATGATTTACATGTTTTTGCAAGGATACTATTTTTATTTCATTATTCCCTTTTCAATGATTTATTTTTTCATCACTAGTTTAAAATAAATTCAAAGTATTTAACAAATAATAGATTCAAGGATGTTATCATGGGAAAACTGTGATGATTAAACATGAAATGAAACCGTGATTATTATTAAATATTTTTTATTTTGTTAAAAAAATGGATATTTATAGATGTGTCTACATTGTAACATTTTAGGTGTTATATATGATATATGGCATAATTGTCTAAGGATATAAAAATTAATAGATCCTAAATGAATTTAATTGTAAATTCATGACTTAACCTAAGATATTGTTATGTTTATATTTGGTGCTGAATAATTTGAATCAATATAATGTATTAGGTAACCATAGAGGATAGGTTCTTATTGGGGTGTATGTTTAGGATCCCATATAACCAAGAAATTTATTACCATATTTAAAATTTTGGATACTTATGGAAAATTATGTGAATTAGATAAAAATCTAAACAAATGATATAACATTAGGTTTATGGATTAGAGTATTATAAAAATTTTAATATTATCATTAGCCTATAGAGGATTCTTCTTTTAACAAATCAATTCAAGATTAAGTGATGATTATTTTAAAATTATTAAGGGAAAATTGTAAATATTGAATTAATTTGATGTTATGGAACATTATTATAACTCCATGATGAATTGAGCATCACTATTATCACAATATATTGATGGATTGATTTTGATATCTTCTTGAGTATTCAAATAACCAGTTAGAAATTTTTTGAGTTATCAAACACCTACTCATTTATAAAAACAATTATGGGTCATGGTATATTTATATTATGATATTTGTATCTAAAATCATCCAACACTTTTGAATGGTGAAATAATAGAAGTGGTGTGAATGTAAGATAACATTCTGAATGTTAAAAGTAATATCAATAATATCTAAAAATTTGGATTCAAGGTATGATTTATCATATTATCTATATATTATGAAAAATGATATGATTGGTATTTATGAATCATGGGGAAGTAATCCGTACCATTTTTTAGGAATGAGGTATTAAGGGACAAGTATGAAATGAATAATTAATGGATTATGAAGAATGTTGAAATATTACGTTGTCTGCATATAAATTATTTAATAGTTATGGAATACATTAGGATATGGATACTTTTAAAAGTATTAATACTCTTTTGATGAAGGGGGCGTACTTTTGAAGACATTTTTCATTGTTTAATATGTATCCATGATGTTTTTATGTGAAAAAATTATTTTAGTAATAATTGTCTTTTGTGGAAATAATTAAAGGTATTAAATAAAAAATATGGTTCATTGGAACTTTGTTTGGAGGTAATTAAGGGATCTTGCATTTTAGGATGAAAAATGAATGTTTTAAGAAACCCATTAAGGTTAAAAAATGTTATGGTTATTCTTTAACACTATCAAATTATTATAATATTATAAGAATGATATAATTTTAGAAAAATGACATCCCGCAGGATGGGTGACAACCCACCGCGTCCAAAAAGGCCGTGAGAATCAAAACCACAACCAAATGGTGATTAGGATTTATGACCTACCACAAGCCAACACAATGTCCCTGGTAAGTATGAATTATTATTATTTTAGTTAATGTATTATATTTTATTCCAATTATTTTATTTTGTTAATTTTTGTTTTATCAAAAGGATATGCTTGGTTATGGAAAATGATTTGCTGATTAAGTGATTAATGTTATTTATGATAATTTTCAAAATTTAGAGAACCTTATATGATCAATGTAAATAGAATAAAATGTTATTTTTTAGGAATAATGCTTTAATTATATTTTTTTAGAATGAATGATGTGGTTATAGTGATTGGAGTTATTTAATTATATGTATAGCATATCTTTATTATTATTAATAAATATAATTTTTTTTGAGAGAATTCAAGATTAATTGAATTCAATTGAAGATAGATGTTAAAATTAATCTTGGAAGACTATGTGACCAAATCAATCTGAATTATTGTTTCAATCATATTTTGGATTATTTTGAGGAATTCTAAGTATAATTATTTTTTGAATGGTTTATGTTTAAAATTGGATATCAATGATTACTAGTGTAGATAAATGTATTTTTTTTATATTTTTTAAAGGATTATTAAGTTTTCAGAATATTTTATCTTATTGGAACCATTTTTGTTTCCATTAATTTATCAATATAGGTGAAATTTTTAGTTAATTTGTTTTCGATTATTTGATTCTCTAGAAGTTGATTCATGAATGAAAAATTCATCTTCTGTACTCATCAATTAGAGAAAATGATGAGAATGTGGTGTTATTTGATTAAAGGATTAATCTCTACATTGGGAGTAAGTTTATTTCAATATAATCTTATTCGAGGTTTTAAAATAGATCAATAATATGAGAAACAATTATTTACAAAATTTTTAATCTCTTTAATTTTCCAACTGGGAAATCAAATAATGTTTAACCAATCACAAATTTATGGTATTTTGATCATCTAAATTCATGTAAACATATGTTCTATCACTCCCCATCAGATAATGATGGTATTTTTTATTCTATATCCATTTTTTACACGGTATACTAGTACATGTTTTATTAGGGGGACAATTTTACTCTACTTTATTTCTTTTAATGTTTTGTTATTAATGAATCTTTTTTTGATGAGAAATTTAAATGACGTAATTTTGAAATGTGAAACCATAGATACAGATCCCAAATATAAAATTTAAAAGAAATAATTTCTAAAAAACGGAGAATAATATAACATCACACGTAATATTAGAAAAATTATATCACATATTTATTAAAATTTATGAATCATATAGTGATTTTATTTAAAATGGATGTTATGTCTGATAGCATACCTAACATGCAATAATGGGTTTCATTAAAATCTTACTTTGAAAAGAAGGAAAACATATACTAGGAAATTAATATATGATTAATCATATTATTCTTAGAAGTAGTTATCACATAAAAGATATAATTTTAGGAATTGAAGATATTATCTAAATTATGAAAATAGGGTGTACAATTTTTTTTATAAATATTCATTGGATAGATTTTTTGGAAATAATAATAAAAAATAATTGAATATAGATGATGTGTTTTTATGGAAAATTATATTATGTGATGAATTATGAGTTTAAATTAATCAAATAAATAATTTCGAATTATATTAATGAAATTTAAATTCAATCTATTGTTAGAAAATAATTTTTAAATTTTTCTAGACATCATATAAAAGAAATTTAGTTTTATACATAAAAGGAGTATTTTTCAAAAATGGACATTTTTTACAGCCTTTTGAAGGATAACCAATTTTAAATATAGTTTTTGTCACATTTAAATATTATATTTGACAATTTAAACTTATTATTTTCAATAGGGATAAAAAAATTACTTTGGGTATATTTCTTGTATTTTTCTCATAAATTTCATACTTTAATGAATAGTGAAAAATAATGTATTTTAATTCAAAAATGATTTTTTTCTATTTTATTATTATATATATATATTATTGTTTTGATTATTTTTAAAGATTAATTAGTTTAATCTTTGTTCATTTAATCCAATTTAGGCCATTGGAAAAAAAATTCATTGATATAAGATATAAAAACTTTGTGAGGTTTTGAACCTTTTTTCAAAAATCCATTTTCTCGATCAATCAATGGGATTAACATTAAATTATATTTTAAAAATATATTAATTTAATTTTAAAAAACATAAATACATGGTTGTAATTAGTATGTATAATATAAACTAATATTTTTGAAATACTTTATGGTGAATAGTAACTTTAGTATTTTTTTTAACATTATTAAGGGAAAATCTCTTAAAATAAGTTAAAAACTATATTTAAATATGTCAAAATTGTGCTAAAACATTATATTATTTCATTTAATGTGTTATGTTTGGCCAATAAATTCCATGGGGAGAAAATGTGGCCTTTTGAAACCACTAGGTTGTGAATATGACATTTACAACATTCTATTCAATGTAAAGACAAAATTCTCACAAAGCTATCTCTTATTACAAAAAAATATTAATATGGGGATATATAAGAGGTATCATAGACTATAAATATTAATTAAAAATAAAATAATATTTCCTATATAACGTTATTTAATTTTTTATTTCTTGGAAATTAGTAAAATAATTAAATAGCGAGACAATGATGATGCAATAATTTATTAATTAAATGAATAATAAAATAAATGATATTAATAAAATTATAATATATATAATTTCATTTATTTGATTCCATAAAATAATTTTATGGATTATTTTGAAATTTTCTGAATGCTTTTTTGCAGTTTATTCTAATAAATCATGTTTTTAGGATATTTCTAAGAATCCAATTAATGAATAGTGTCAGAATTGAGACTTATGAAATTTTAAAATAATGTATATTTTATTAAATGATATAATTTATTTCTAATATAATAATCAGAATAACTATTTGGATAAGGCATATAATGTCACCAACATCTCATTAATTGGTTTTTTGGCATATCATGGCAATTATTTTAACCTTCCAAGTGTAAATTACTTTTTAAAGCGGTAATAATTTAAAATTTAAAATAAGGGTTAAAAAAAGATAAGGTTTGTTAGAAAACCAATACATGTCAAAAAATAATTCATTTAAAGGAATTTGAAGCATACTATTTCTATTATAGAACTAAAAATAAAAGTCATTTGGATTTAAAATTTAATTTATAATAATTTAATATTTTAAGGGGTTGCAAGGGTTCCCCAACCCTCTCTTATAAAAAGGTACCCAATAATTTCTATAACTAACACATAAAATTCTATTTTTAATTGATTAAATTTACCCAAAACGATTCCTATAATCCATTTATTCATTATTCTTCCCTAGTTTTAGGAAGAACAACCTTCTTAAAAGTGTTATGGTTTTAAAAAGGGTGATCATTCGAAAGAAATGTGATGTTTTTATATATGTGTTTTTATTTTATTTCTTATTACACTCCCATAAAATAAACCAAAACCATGGTAATATAATAACCCCGGTATAGCCAATAAAAATAGAGGTTTTTTTGTTAATTTCATCGCCTAATTCAATAAAATGGGAAATGAATTTATTGTTCAAGCGTACCTGTGAACTGTCACCTCCCCAAACAAATATAATTCATTTTCCATAACTTTCTCCCATGAATGGTCATAATCATAGATTTAATATTAAAAAATGATAATAAATAAATATTTATCATCATATGATCATTATATTTTCTTCTTACATTCCATACACATAAAAATCATAACTTCATTTATGCGTATGTGTGATTTATCACCCCCAAAAAATAGATGTGATTCATTTCCATTGACCAAATCACATGTATGATTTATATAAGAATATTTCAATTATTTATATCAAGTAAATAATTTTAATATCATTCGTGAAAGATAAAATAATAATTACCTTATTTTCATAATGATCATTGAAAACTTGAAATGTTACTCATGCATACGTACAACCTACAATCTCCATGATTATAACTTTGTTCATTTTTAATAACTCTAATTAATGGTCATATTTTAAAGTATAATTGATATATAAACACAATTTTTATATCTGTAAATTTATTATGATGGACTTAAGACCACATGGGCAATTTAGATTATAATATCTACATTTTAATCTCAAGTATCAAATGTCGATAAAACATCCAAAACAACATAAAAAATTATGTAATTGAAATAACATTGTAATAAGTGATATAAAAGGAATAATAAACAATAAATATGTTATTATGAATGTATATATTAACCTTTCTTTATTATCCAAGAAGACAAAGATTGTACTGATGAGCCAGAATCAAGGTAAGAGATTTCTTAACAATTTACATTCCATTGAGACTTATTTGTAGTTATCCACCAACTCAATTTTATGTGGTTTATATTCTACCCTTTGAGATATTATACCATGAATCTCCTTATTCTAATGATATTATATTTTTTGTTTAATTTATTCACTAATTATTTTTATCGAAGGGTTTTTCATATGGAAAGGGACTTTTTAACTAAAACCCTAATTTTAATTTATTGATGAAATATTCTTATAAATATGTATATATTACGTCCATGTTTTCAAAATGGATCTTATAAATGTATTTATATAAAAAATAATTTTTTTAAATGGGATCATTTTAATTTCTTGTAAATGATTTCATAAAGGGATCCTTATAAGGGACTACGTCTCAATCTCATTTCATTAAGGAATATTTGATGTTATAGAGTGCCTTATTTTAGAAGGTGTATAATAACACCCATTGATTTATAATTTAATTCAATAGTTTTTAAAATGAATCTATTAATTCATTGAATTTAACCATATTTACAAAAAGAAAAAAATTATTTTAAACATATACATCAATAATTACTTTTGCACCACCATATCTGTCATGTGATATTTGGATTCCTATATAAACCCTAATGGTTTTAAAAATTCAAATATATCATTTATTCAATATTTTTTTAATTGGTTTTGAAAATGGAATAACTACATCAATATCATGAAATTAGTTCATATTTATTGAAATTAAATTATATGAGTGAAATGGGGATAATCGAAATATTTTATGTGTTATTATTATACAACAGTACATGGAAATTTGATGTGTGGTTATGTGATAATGAAAATATGGTTGGTACCCGGATAATCCAAAGACGGGTGCTTCTGTGATAATATATGGATAGGTGGTTTCATTATAACCTCCAATGCATTGGGTATTGAATTATGATTTAGGGCTATTCCATTTGTAAAAGTGATATATATATGGAAGTTGACTGTATGATTATTCCATTTATGGATGAATATGTCCCATGCTACCGTTATATGTTATATGTTTTATTTATGGGTTTTATGTAAATATTTTGATTTCAAAAGGGAAATAAATGATCATATATTCCCAGGACAATATTTACTACTTTATTATGTTTAAATGTATTATTTTTTTTAAAAATTACGCATGATTTATAGGTTTTATCATGGAAAACGGTTTTATTTATTAATGGAACAATAAGTTCCTCACAGTCTATTAATATGTGGGTTTTAGTGGATGGATGTGTTTGGAGGAGGCTCAGAATGATTTTATTGTGATTTTGAAGCTAAAGGCAATCAACGGTGTGATTTCACACCATGTAACTATATTACATTAGGTGAAACTATAATTCATGGAATGACATTGAGTTTTCATGGTAGGGATAATTTTTTGGTTACAAAAATAAAATATAATTGATAGGTGGTAAATTTTTTTTGGAAAAACATTCTTGGGTATAACATGGAGTGAAAATGTATTAAATGTCATGTAATACCCCGATCATATGTAGTTTCAATACTTTGTTTCATCTAAGTCATTATTCATTCAGTTGTGGTTTTCTTTTCTTCTCATTTTAGGAAAACCCTATGCACCCTGAGTAGACCTAAGAGCCCTAATCTTCCATCCTTGATCTATCACTCATGGTGGTTTTCCATTGGTGATATGTGATTGATCCCTGTTGATTTTTCTCCTCTTTCATATCTGTTTAATATTATTCTTTACATGAGATTCCGAAATGTGGTATGGGTTGTATTTTTATAGATTTTTGGGGAGCATTCTGATAATAATCTTGTGCAGAATAGGTTGATTTGAATTTTGAGCAGTGCGATTGTCACTTGCAGACATTTTTCTTCACATTGTGGTAGACAAATATGTTGAAACAATTCATCGAGGAAGGGTTTTCCCTCATTTCTATTTGATTTTGAATCATGTTGTATTGATCAAAAACAATTTCCTATGGATCATAATTTTTCTAGAAGAATAATGATTAGAAAAAATAAAATTAATTTAAAGAATTATAGGGATATGATGCACATGTTTTTATTGATTTGATGTTATTGTGATGTTTTGAACAATACATGCTTAATAACCCACTAGAAATCATGGTGGTTGGTAGTCCTTTGGATGTGAACTAATCATGATGAATTTTTCTTATTTATGTTTAACACTTTTATATTCATATTTTTCAAAATTGTAAACATGTATTACAAACATATGCCCAATGTTTACCCAGTTTTTGTGAAAACCCTTGAATTAACTAGTGGAATTGAATAAGGGATGCATCATTAAATCTAGAATTATGTAAAAAATTGGTTTGTGGGATGAATTGTTTTTAGGGATAATGTGGTCTTTTTTGAGTGATAGGAGAAATGTGATGTGGTGATGTTGTGATGTGTGGATACACCCTAGTTTGTGTTGTGGTGCATCTGTGAAGCACAATTTTGTGATGTGGGTTGGTTTGGGAAGTGTGGTGTATGAAAATATATACGATACATCAACCTGACCCTGTAATGTAATCCTAGGTTGAGATATTTATTTATTTTGGAATGGTGATATGTGTCTCGCCTCAGGGATGTGTCAAACTGTTCAGTGATATGTTGATGTGTTTTTATTGTGTGATGTGCTTGGTAGTTTCTTGGAACGTTGTGGAATAAATGAATAAATAATTTGTTAATAATGAATGGAACTTTATTGGGTTGGTTTGGTAAACGTAACGAATTAATGTGTTTTAAAATCATTATTGTTAATCATAATTTAAAAAAATTGAATGAAGGTTGTGGCATGATGTGTGGTGTTGTGCATTTAGGTGTATCAGCAAAGTTGGCAGTGTTGTGAACTGGTTGATTGAGGAGAACTCATAGGTTGGGAGTCTATGTTTATATTATATATATATATATATATATTTAATTATATTTTACCTTGTGGTTTCTATATTCTCCCCTCCCTAGTTGATCACAATGTGCTGAACACCCCCACTATCACGGGGGAGGGTGTCTTTCCAAAACATCCTAGTAGGAGGATGGATAGCTAGAAACCCACTATTCCCTTGTCCCTCTTTAAGGTGGTGATAGCCCATGATTTTTTAGTAAGGTTGTGGTTTTTGAGGACTAGGGGTCTATAGGAAATTTATTCTTTCCTAGGTGTCTTCGCGATGAGATTGATTGGGTTTTCTTAGGTGTCTTTGGGATGAGATGAGTGGTGCTTTCCTAGGTATCTTCGGGATGGGATGTAATTTGGTTTATGAATCATGTGTCTTGTAACACCCCAATAATTTTATATTGAAATATATTTTGAATAATTATTTATTTTATATTTATTACTATTAATTTACAACTATTTTGGAATAAATAAAATATGGAAATTATAATTTTCTTTATCATTTTTCATAATAATTAAGGGTAAAATTTTTATATGAAGACAATTATTATTAATATTTTTTAAGATAATATATTTTATAAATATATGGATGTATATTATTTTTTGGTTTTAAAAATTTTATAAATTACAATTATATATTATGATTATTTAAAAAAAATACTATTTTATACATGTGTTTAATAAAAAGTGATTTTAATTTTTTTAAATGAATATATATATATATATTTTAAATGTCCGGTTTACTGTAGATATTTATTCATATGAAATAAAATTGAAAATATATATATATATATGATACACATTTTTATTTAAAAATATATATAATTACTGTTAAAAAATGATAAATGATAAAAGATAGTCAATATAAGGATCCAAAGTGAAATATTGCACTATTAAATAATAATATATTTAACTAATGATGATGGATTGAAACATAAGATACAAAAAATGCATGATGACATCGAATAATAATAAATTATAATAATAGTTGAAATGTGGCACAAAAATGAATGGTGAAAAAGTGAGTGATGATAAAAACTGAAACCCAAAAAATGATATAAATGTAAACATGTGATTATGATTTGGGTTTTTGATAAAAAATAATACAAAATAGATTCTCATAGAATATTAAGTAACCAATGTTTTTTAATTAATACAGGGGATATAAATTGAACCCCTTATCCATGGTCACATGTCTCAAACTAAATATCTCCATGGGTTCATGATCTTATATAATTAGGATATTACCTTTTCCCATTCGGTTTCCACCATCAAGTAGGTGTTTATTTTAATTATAAAATTTTTATTGTTTTAAAGAGGTGATATATCTATATATATGTGTATATACATGCATATATACACATATATATCAATCTATTTCAATATATATATATATAAAGGGATCTTGTTTTAAACATAATTTCAAAAACTAATGTTTTTAATGGATTGCTTTAACTTGTAATCTTTTTTTTACAAATATATATATATATATATATATTTGTTTATATATATATCTTTATTCATATATATAACCATAAATTTTCAAAATAGATGAGAATAATATTTTTTAATTCCTTAAACCTATTGTTGTAAGGGATTTATGTTCTAAATGTTTTCAATTTAAATATAAATATATATTAATGTATATATATTTACATATACATGAATATATATATATATATATATAATTTTTTACGTATAACTAACATCCAATATTTAGTTTTAGAAGTTATAAATTATATTTTCATCCATCACATTAATGTTTAATATATAAGTAAAAGTTTGTTTCCTATAATCACCTTATTTACAAAATTACATGTCTTCCTTGATAATTATTATCATTTTATGTGAAATTATAGTCTGATGTGTTATTTTATGTGAAAACATGCATCTGCATCACCTTACATGTCATACAGGATGTGATGACCCAGACTCGGATGTCACTTAATGGGTGACCCAAGCTCAGTGGGCCACATGACCTCAAGCACATCTTCTTGAGCTCTAAAGGTGGACAACTAGTAGAGATGGACTAGGGTGTGTCTTTGGTGAGACAGTTCCCTCTTTAGCTGAGTGTATCACATCAGAAGAGATATAAATGAATATTAAACAACAGAATCAATATGAATAAATAACGGAAGAAAAATGATGCTATAGATAAAAAAGAATAACAATAACTGTATCAAATGAAAGAGCGATGATGTAATTTCATGTCATTAGAAAACATGAAATCGTTGATTCAAGACAATTATAAAAACATGTTCCATAAGGTAAAAGAAATTTTTTTAACACCATGTATCCTGAGATCCTACTCGGTCATCTGCTATCTAGTTCCATCCAATGAGCTTGCAATGATGTATTGCAAGCTGTGTGCTCCACTTTTTCAATACATGTAACCATGTAATCCACTTTGGGTACTAAATGACACCCAGTGAGGGAGAAAGATAAATATTAGTGGGTGAACACCAATGGTTTCTATAACATCTAAACCATGTAATTGAATGTAGCATAGTGAATCCATGCATATATAAAGTAAAGAATGCAAGAAAATTAAACAAAACAACCAAGTACCTCCTTCATCCCTCATCTGGTGTCTAAACATGTAATACTTTCACAAATTAATAAATAACCATTTAATGTTAATAGGTCATGTGATTCACATACAAACACTAACATCACCTCCTGATAATATAAGTAATAAAGGTCCCAAGACGTAATAAGGAAACCAGAAAAAGATATATTGTGAGGGAGTTCTATGGTAAAAACCATGGTAATGTAAACTCATAGAAATATTACACAATAGTATTTGAGTCTAGCTATGTGGTAAGAGTGTAATCCAAGGATTTTAATCCCAGGAATTCCCCAATAAGTTGTCTAAGGAGTCTGAGGTGATCGACGAGGGTAAAATGAGGCTAACCAATGATAGGTCCATATGGGCTTTCACCATGGCACTTACTTGTCAATGATGAATCCAAGGAGTGTATTTGAGGTATCATATAATAGATAAAGGTCCCCAAAGGTAATATAACAGGCATATGAGGACTATAAAAGAACCATATTCTTTGAGGATATCACTTTTGAAAAACATACACTTTAATCTGAATGGGGTTCTTGAGACCCAAGGTATTCTCTTCTCTAAATCCATGGCGAGATCTAGTCAGTCCATTCCAATTGGAAATTGTGTTCATGTAGGAATTAATTTAGATCATTTCTTTCCTTCCAATAGTGTGGATAGGTTAAGGGGATTTGAAACAATTTATTTATTGGTACAATCCATGTCATCTATTAGTCTGGATTGGTCAATTTTCTTTGAAACCATTTAATCATGTCTTAGTTATCCTTTAATCCATATTAAACAATTTTGGTTCACTCTTCTGCCTTCCATCAACATGGAATGTGGTTCTACGGACATGTAACCTTTATTAAATTTCATTAAATAAGTCCATGTTACATACATAGTGTACTTTCCATTTTACATTTCCCATTTCACATTAAATAACAATTTAGAAGCACATACCCTAGGCGAGTCAAGTGGTTAGCATACATTGTACATAACATTATGTAATTCTCAATAATAACAAGAAATTGATGATGAGAAGACTTTACTATAGAATGTTCAAGTAATGGCACACCCTAATGGAGGCTCAAACGTTCCAGAGCACTTAAAAGCCAATTATGGAATCTCCTTCGACTTGAGGCGGATTGAGTTGTGGGTGATACCACTAACAACTAATAACATATTTAGAAATAGCATTACCCTACGATTCTGACAAGTATAATCATGACATGTTAATTTAAGAAACAATTTCCAAAGAAACTGGTGGGCCCCACTTGAACATTCCAAAAACAACAATCATTCAGGATGAGTTATAGACCACCCACCTTAGGATTGTAAGACAATTCTCCTCTGGTATCATCACTTGATGTGCCTTGTATCGAAGTAGATCTATGAATGGGTTAAAAAAATGCACATGGAGATATCATGGTATAGAGTGAAAGAGAATAATATTGGCAAAAGGGTACTCGAGTACAAACCGTTACACATCCAATACTATGAATGAAAGCACGATCATATGACGGATGAAGGATAAATCATGATCCCTTGATTTGGCCATCAAAAAGATACAAAGGGAAGAAAAAGGAGGAAGATCTCGTAGTTCCTCGGATTAGGGAGGAAGGAGAGGATTAATATATCATTAAGGGAAATTTGGTTAATAATCATTGGTTTTAAATCAGCCCACCATTTGTCTGCATGACATGCCAATCTTTGCGAAAACCATGCACAATGGTTCTTCCCAAAACTGGGAAAAAGGGGAATTCACACGGTTTGGATGCATGGCCATGTGCCAAACATGTGAGGTTCCACTATATAAATAAACATAAAATACACGGTTAGGAAAAAAATTGGATAACCTTGCGTAAATCGTGCGATGTGGCATTTTTTCTGAAAATGAGTTGCTGGGAGATCCAAAAATTTCTCAAACCCCCTAAGAACCATTTCTAACTCATTAGGAATATTTATTAGGACCAATGAAAATATTTAGACAAAAATTAATGGATCCATACTTGAGTGAAAAACCAGGTTCTTACATTCATTCCCCCTTATAAGAACTCACCCCTCAAGCTCCCTTTCCAAAGGTAAGGAAACACAAACTGAGAAAAAACTTGGGCCACCTAGCATGTACATCAGCTTCCCTCTCCCATGTCTCATTATGTAATTGGCCATGCTACCAAATCAATTGTACGAGAGGGACGTAGTTTCCTTGGATAGCCTTCGTTCCTTGGTCAACGGTTCATACTGGATATTCCTCAATGGTAGGATCAACATACAACTAATCTTCATATGGATCAAAGGTATGTGATGGGTCATCCTGATATTGGCGAAGCTGTGATACATGAAAGACGTTGGGTGTGGCATGATACCTTTGAGGTTGTAGAAAACGATAAGCTACGAGCCTGAATCTCTCTAGAATCTTGAATGGCCTAACGTAGTGAGGTGATAACTTTCCCTACTTTCGTAACATTCTATCCCTATCTTTTATGATCCGAAAAAAAACAATCCCCAATAATAAACTCAATAGGTCATAGATGATGATCAACATAATATTTCTATATAGACAGAGTAGTAGTCATACACTTTCTGATCAGCTAGACCTATTCTGAAGTCTCCTGAATGAGATGAGGACCTAGTAGGGCTGCCTCACCTGCCTCAAGCCATCACAAGGGTGAACGAAATAGCCTACCATGTAAGGCCTCAAAAGGAGCCATATGAATCGTTATCTGAAAACTAATGTTATAGGATAACTCTATGGGAGGGATATGCTTCTCCCAAGAACTATTGAAATGAAGGACGCATGCTCAGAGCATATCCTCCAAAAACATATACTATTTGTTCCCATTGTCCATCAATTTGAGGGTGAAATATTGTACATAGAAGAACATGAGTTCCCATAGATTTCTCAAAACCCTACCAGTACTGTGATGTGAAATGAGCATCCCAATATGAAATACTAGTATGTGGAAATCAATGTAGCCATAAAACCTCACAGACATACAATCTTCTCACCCAATCCACTGAGAAAGTCTCCCTAATAAGAATGAAGTGGGAATATTTTTTTATCCGATCAATGACTACCTAGATAGCGTCACTACCCCTTGGCGACCAAGGTAAGGCAACTAATAAATACATAGAGAAATCTTCACATTTTCATTTAGGGAATGGATGTGGCTACAACAAACCTGCATGCATCTGGTGCTCCGCCTTCACATTCTGACAGGTGGAACACCTAGTGAAGAAGCCTGGAATCTTAAGTTTCATCCTTGGCCACTAATTCTAGAATCACATATCTCGATACGTCATCGAAATTTCTGGATGATCTACCAACTAGGAAGCGCAGGAATCTTTCATTAAACTCTCTCTCACATCTGCAGGAACCCAAATATGTCCACATAGATACAGGACATCATCTCTATCCATAGACCAATCTAGAGGAGGGTTATATACTGATATACTCTCATGGGGAACCAAACCATCAGGATTTGATAATGGCCTACTCATCACCTTCTAAAGGATGGAAGTGGTAATTGTTAAGAATGAAAGGTAATACAACTCATTACTATCAAGAAACTCCAGATGAAGCTTAGAAAAGTGGTCCATTAACTTCCATTCATCATTGGCATCCTGTATGGCCTACATTTGATTTTTACAACTCAGTGCATTTACAACCACGTTTCTTTTTCCAAGTGTATATGAAGGATCAAAATCAAAGGATTGTAGATATTCAACCCATCTTTGCTATCGGAGGTACAAGTCAGGATGAGAAAAAATATACTTATGGATATTGTGATTTTTATACACCATATTTTTCTAAACCAATGGATAGTTTCTCCAAAAACATATGGCATGGACAACTGCTACTAGCTCAAGGTCATGCATCGTGTAATTTGTCGAGAGGCATCAATAGTTGAGATCCGTATGCAACGAATTTGTCTTTATGCATCAAAACTACTCTTAGGTCAATTTATGATGAATCACAGAAGATGATATAATGCTTACCTACTTCAGGAAGAATTAGAATCATTGTTGAGTCATTCTTCCCTTTCCACTCCTGAAATTACTTCTCACATGCTTCTGACCATGTGAACATGACACCATTCTTAGTAAGAATAGTAAGAGGTGAAGAAAGACGAGAAAATTATTGTATTAAATGCCTGTAATTTCTAGTGAGCCCTAAGAATATTATGTTATCAAATAGGTTCTCGGGATTCTCCTAGGAGACAAGAACACTATCCTTTTTAGATTCAATAGATACTCTATATTATAAAATATTACAACCCAAGAAGTCGACCTTGTCGATCTAGAAATTTCATTTACCAAGCTTTGCATAATGTTGATGCTCTCTCAGTGTACTCAAAACGATATCAAGAAGGTCGGAATGGTCATTAAAAGAGTGTAAATACACCAAAATTTCATCCACTATGATTATAAAAAATGAGTACAAGTATGGATAGATATCCCTATTCATCAATGCCATGAAAATGATAGGTGCATTCATAAGACCGAAAGGCATAACCAGATACTCATACAGACCATACCAACTATAGAAAGTTGTAAGAGGTATGTCTTAGGGTCTGACTCGCACCTGATGATAACCGAATATCATATCAATCATAGAGAACACCTTTACTCCTCGGAGCTGGTCAAATATATCATCCATTAGAAAAAGTGGATTCTAGTTGTTGGCCGTAAGATGGTTCAACCTTTTGTAATCCCCACATAGATGTAATGTTTCATTCTCCTTATTGGTGAAAAGAATGGGTGAACTCTAAGAAGATGTACTAATTCGTATAAATCATTTGGCCTCTATGTCCTCTATCTTCTACATGAGGTCCTGATTTTTAGTAGGTGCCATCTAGTATAGAGGAATGAACACTGGAGCTTCTCTGGGAACTAGATCAATTGTATACACTCCCTCTCTTAGAAGGTAAGCTAAAAAACTCATCACTAAAGACTTCCCTAAAACCTTTAGCCACATGAGTGAAAACAATTTTAAGAAATCCCTTATCCTCCTTGAACATATTTTCAATATGAGTGGTCACTTCACCAAGCCCATGATGCTTCGGTCCATCTCCCCTAGCTTGGACATCCCACACACATTTGAAAATCTTAATACTAGCCGATAGTGATGGAAATGAAACTTTGTGGTGATAGAAGTTTTCAAAGGTGTGATAAAGAAATAACCAGTCCATCCTGAGAATGATATCGAAGCCTGTCATCTCTAGAACAAATAGATTCCACAATAAATGGTAACTGCCAACCTCAAGAGGATAGACCCTACACTGACATATTCCCTCAGTTTGTATTCACGATGGCGTATCGATGGTCATTACACCATTGTGATATTGTATATCCAGTCTATGAAATTCCAAGATATATATATAAATAATAGTGTTTGATGAACCTTTATCAAACAAAGAATAGACAACAGTAAAGGCTACTAGAATAGTACCTTGTGCATTTGATGGTCCTACAGCCTGATCCTCGGTTATCATCTATAAGTCATGAAACTGACATGATCCATGGACATGTGCAACAGATGGAATACCACGAACATGATTTCTCTACAAGAGATATTGGCGATCAGGGATCAAAATATCATGTCCATGACCACATCCTCTGATAGACCTACCGTTTCTACTCCAACTCCCCATCGGACTCTGTGCAAAATAACTCTCTTTGGAAGGTGGAGATGAAGTTGATCCTTTTCTAATAAACGCTGTCTGAAAGGTCCTATAAAAGAGCTAAATATGACCCATAAGACCACAGTCCTGACACTCCATTGGGAC
This sequence comes from Viscum album, assembly GCA_963277665.1. Lineage (NCBI taxonomy): Eukaryota > Viridiplantae > Streptophyta > Magnoliopsida > Santalales > Viscaceae > Viscum > Viscum album. Next base: position 118,305,222 of record OY728123.1, on the reverse strand, counting down.
TCTATCACACTTGTGCTTCTTATAGCATGTTTTTCCACACTGATGAAAAACTACAGAGCTATCAATCTAGATACTCTGGCTTCCAATCCCATGATGCTAATCCTCAAGGGAATGATTCCTTCCACTGAAAGAACTATTGTATTGACATGGAACTGATCCTTTAAACCCAATACTCGCTCTGTCCCTCATGTTACACTCAGTGAGGAGTTTCTGATAAACTATTGCAGAGAAGGTTGGAAGGAGAACAAAATTCACCTATGTTTGGATGGCGTAGAGGTGTCCATCTTCAAAACATCCATCCCTCAAAATCTCATAACTAGATAGAAGTTGTGAAAAGATCTATTAATCAGTGAAATGTAGCGAATACTCCCAAAATAACATATAACCATCCTCAAGATACATGAACTCTCTGGCTCTGTCATCTCTCAAAGAGTGAGGAAATAAATGATCATATAAGGGAGTCTGGACGTCAACCCATAACATGCTCTGGAGACGTCCGTCCTAGGAAACAATGTCCCACAAATGCATGGTTAAATCCCATAGCATGTATGTGTCAAGCTTTAATCTCTGCTCTGGTGGCGCTTCGAGATGCTCAAATATAGAAAACATGCCTATAATAATGACTCAGTAGCCTGGGATTTTCCATCCACTGAAAAAGTAGGAGGATGTTGATGCTGGAACTCGTGGGCCAGATCAACCATCATAGGCACAACCCATAGAGAACAAATCAGGGACTACATCATACATATGAATCTATCATAGACATGGTAATATGTTACTAGATTAGGTATAGAAGGTTGTGCATCATGTGTCACTTATAGAAGTAAGACTTGCGGCTTAGGGCCCACCATGTCTGGAGCATGGTCGTTCTCCCCCTCTTGGTGAATTACATGAGGATGTCGTGGTGGAATTGGTTTAAAAATTCCAAGAACACACATTATAAAAACTTTAGAATCACAACAACAACATCAATAGAAGAAAAAGATTGTATGAAAACTCTGTACCAAAGGCCCACTGCCTAAACAACCAGCTTACATGTTCAGGTATCAGTATGTTCTCATGTATATATTTTATATGATTTTGTAGTTAATTATTAGGTTCAATCATCTACCTTTCATAAACATGATATGTCAGGATAAGGATGTGAAACCAATTAATTTTTTGGTTTCATCATTCATTATATAATGGGTAGTCATTTCCAATGAATCAGTTCCCATACACCTTTCAACCAAAATGACACCAATTTACTTATTGAATAATGTCTTGACTCGGTAAATTACTCATTCCAACCCATGGGGGCCCATACACCTCATGAATTGTGACATGAAATCACTTAATTGAAGCCAATGCAATTCATGAAGAAGAAACTATCACAACATCACTCAACAATCACACAAATATCAAGCAATGAAATATAGTGAAATACATCTATATGGAATGGTAATATTCATGACCTGTGAATTCATGGAACCTATCATGATACATGTATCAATACTCCTTGCAATCATCTCACTGGGACAAGGATGAAATAAATTCTGAAAGAGTAATAATCAATAACAGCACACAACATGTGAGTCACTCAATGGTGAAATATGTTCAATTGTAATAGGAATCATAGATCAACAATCCTATTATGGTAACTTGGATTTTACCTTGAACATGGGTTTGTGATGCCCTAGTATAACTTATGAAAAATTCGCAAGCATTACTATTCTCAAATATATTGTCACCAAATTTTCAATAAATAAAAGATACAACCTTTGATTCCACATTGTGATGGACTAAACCTGAATGCCACTTAACGGGTTCCCAAAGCCTGGTGTGCCACTTATCATCATGCGCATCTTCCCAGATGCTAGAAGCTACCGACTAGTTGTGCGGGCCTGTGGTGTGTCTGTGGGAAGTCTATTACATCAATAGTAGAGTAAAGCATATCATAAGAGATATAAATTAATTGTAAATATTATAATCAGTATGAATAAATATAAAACGTAAACTGATGATATAGAAAAACAATAATTACAATAACTGTATCAACTGAAATAGTGATGATGTAATGTCATGTCACTAGAAAATATGAAAGCATGGATAAAGTACAATAATAAAAACATGTACGACAAGGAAAATGAATAAAATTATACTCTAAGAATCATAATATCATACTCGGTCATCTACTATCTAGATCCATCCTATCATCACACAATATAATAAAGGAAGCTATATGATTTCCATTACCAGTACCGGTAACCATGTAATATACTCTGGGTTCCAAAAGTCCCCTGGAGGGCTGTGAGAAAAATCTAAATGGGCCACCACCAATGGTGTCTATAACATGCGACCCATTTCATGGAATATAGCAGTGTCCATGAATGAATATATAAAGTAATGCATGTAGTACAATATAACTAAATAAACAAGTACTTGCTTCAACCCTCGGCTAGTGTAGGGTCATGTAACTAGTACATTAATTTATCAATTACCATTTAATGTTAATAGGTCACATGAGGCATATCCATCACCAACATCACCTCATGATAGTATACGTCGTGGAGGTCTAATGACGTAATAATGAAACCATATAATGATATCTTATGAGGGAGTTCTAGGGTAAAAAATAAGATAACAAAAACTCATGGATAGATTACTCAGTAGTATCTGAGTCTAGCTTAGTGGTAAGTGTGTAATCCAATGAGCATAATCCAATGCATTCCACAATAAGGCGCCTACCAAGTCCATGGTGATTGACCATGGTAAAATGAGGCTAAGCAATGACAGGGCCTCATGGGCTTTCACCATGGAACCTACTAATCAATGATGGATCCGAGGAGTGTATCTAAGGTATCGTATAAGAGAGAAAGGGACCCAATGATAGTATACTAGAAATCCAAGGAATAAAAAATAACTAGAGTCTAGGTTGATATCTACCTATTAAAACCATATCCTAGAATCAGAATGTGGTTCTCAAAACCCAATGTATTCATCTCTTAGAATACAAGGTGAACTCAAGCTATTCAATTCCTATTTGATATTGTAATGTTGTAGGAATTCATTTGGTTCATGTGTTTCATTACATTATTGTGGATAGGAAATGTTGAGTTGAAACCATTTATTCATTGTTCAATGCCTTTTGATCCATTTCTCTGAATATTACATGTAGTGTTTTAACTATTTAATCAAGTATATGTTAGCCATTAAAGAATATTCAATTATCTTGGTTCACTCCTCTACATTCCATACATCAAAAATGGTTTCTATGGACATGTAAAATTTATTAAATTCCCATAAATAAGTCAATGATACATACATTGTATACATTCCAATTTACATTTCCCATTTCAATTTAAATTACTATTTGGAATCACTTACATTGGGTGGGTCAAGTGGTGAGCATACAAGGTACATGAAATAATCAATTATCAGTAATAAAAAGACATTTATTATAGGAGGACTCAAACTTATAAAGGTCAAGAAAAGTCCCACACGAACGGTGGCTAAAATGTGCTGAAACACTAAAAACCCAATTGTTGCATAACCTACTACATGTGATAGATTGAATTGAGGGTATAAACACTAAAAAATAATACCATAAATGGAAAGAGATTAACCACACAATTATGTCATGTATAACCTTGATATGTTAATTTATGAAAGATTTTCCAACGAAACTGGTGGGCCCTAAAAGTACCATCCAAAAACAACCAAATTTATGGGTGAGTTATAGACGACCCAACTTAGGGTTGTATGAGCCTTATACTCCAATATATCCACTTTATTTTCCTCAGATCAAAGTAGATCTTTGAAAATGTTAAAAATGCACACATGTCAATATCTCGGTGGAGAGTGAAAGTGAAGAAGAACAGATAAAGAGAACACGATTACATACCGTAGTGCATCCAATGTGATCTACAGAAGCTCGATCAGATGCCATACGAAAGTTAACTCTTTATCCCTAGCGTTGGCCTTCAAAAATCTCCAATGGGACGAAAAAGGATGAAAATCCAATATGTCCTCTGATTTGGGAGGAATGATAGGATTAATAGATCATTAAGGGAGTTTTGGCCAATTTACATAGATTTTTATCTTCTGCATTGTTGTCTGCATGGTTTTTCAACCCGTCTTAAAACCATGAGAGATGTTCATTCCCGAACTTGGGTAAAAGGGAGTTTGCACGGCATGGCTGCACAGCTCTGCACAATCCGTGTGAGGTGCCACTATCCGAAAAAACATAAACTGCATGTTCAGGAAAACCATGCCCTAACCACGTGAAAACCATCCCACGTGGCCTGTTTTTTCAAAAAGAGGTGTTCCGAGCTCTAATCAAGCCTCGTACACCCTCATAATCATTAATAACTAATTAGGCATCTATACTAGGTCCAAATTAATGATTAATACAGAAAATTAAAGGATCCATACATAAGTGAAAAACCAGGTTCATACACATGAATAGTTATAGCCATCATATAACTCATATGTTATACTCCACACATTATAAAGTCATGAACACATTTATTTCATTTTTCATGCAATTATCATTTTCAAATATCAATACTTACTACAACCGTGGGATTCTCTTAACTAGTTTTATAAAACACTTTTAATGAAATGTTTATGACATGTTATAATAAAAATATTATTGAAAGGAAAATAATTCTATGTATGTGATTTAGAAATGTTTTCAGTTTTCATTGAAAAGTAAAATTCCATAGAAAATGTTTTTTGAAAATGGAAATAGTATGATGAATGATATAATATGTGGAGTGAACAGATAATAATTAAGGGAAACATTTTCCACATGAGTCATATGTAGTGGACATACATTATGGTTTTTAATTATGATCTACCAAGTATCATGGAATAATCCATCAGATATTTATTATTTTCATTGGAGAGTGACCTAGTGATTTTAAAAATAAAACTATTTTATTAAATCTTTATTTAATAAATTATATCAATTTTCAATGATTAAAAATATACGTTGATTTTTTTTATATTTTAAAAAAGATTATTTAATGAAAAGATTATTTAAGGGATTTCATTAACATTTTCAAAACCCCCTTACTGGGAAAATATTATGCTCACCCTACGTTTTCATCTATTTTTATAGGTTTTATAGATTTATCTGTGATTTATTTCTCTATGTGGGTCTAGTGAACTGAATATTATTTTATTTCTTTAATTTCAATTTATATAGTTTGATAAAATGTAATTCATGTATTATTAGTTTTCAATTAAACAAAACCATGAATGGTATATGATCCTGATATGTATTTTATATATTGTGTATTAATTATCATTTTATTCTTTAAAAATATATAATTTATAAGGGATGAGTTTGGTAGATTGATCTCAGGTCGTTATAATTGTTGTATGAGAAATGCTGTAGATAATTAGAAAAATTTATATCAAAATTAATAATTTAAGTATGCCTCCTTTGTAAAATTCATTTTCAAATGTGTAAGGTCAAATATTGATAGCACATTTCAGTTATGGAGGGAAGAATATAACATAAAATAAATTTAAATAGTAATATATTTTAATTAAGGATATATTTAGTATTTATTATTGTGATTTTAAAACTTTTTTGAAATAAAGAATATTTATAAATTATAATTTTTTAATTTTTTTATAATAATTCAGGGTAATATATTTTTAAATGAAAAATAAAATTATTAATATTTTTTATGAGAATGTATTTTATAAATATATGGAATTATATTATTTTTTTATTTTATAATATTTATAAATTATATTTTTATATAATAATTGTATTAAAAAAACAATTATATACATATGTTATAAATGTGATTTTAATAAATAAATAAATAAATATATATATAATTTTTTTAATATATACATATTTATTAATATGAAATAAATATAAATATATATATATATATAATAAAAATAATTTTATTTTAAAATAGATTTAATAATTTTGAAAAAACTATAAATCATAAAATAGTGTCCATATAATGTTCTAATGTGAATGATTGAATTATGAAATAATAATAAATATATCTAATGATGATGAAATTAAATTTAAGAGACTAAACTAAATTATTGCATTAAATAATAGTAAATAACAATAATAGTGGAAACATGGTACACAAAACAAAGAGGACAAATGTGAATGAGGAGAAAAAGTGAAACAAAAAATCTTATAAATGAAAACCCATGATTGTGATTTGGGATTTTGTTAAAAAAGAATATATCCCATCTTCTCGAAGAACTGTAAGTAAGGAATATAATTTTTATATATATATGGAAACAGTGTAAACCCCTCCTCCATGGTCAGATGTTCGAAACTAAACCTATCCATTGGTTCAAGCTCTTAAGAAATCAGTTGAATACCTTTTCCCCATCAGTTTTTACTATAAAGTATGGGTTCATTTTAATTTTAATTTCTTTAATAAGAATGTTATGTATATATTTGTGTGTGTATATTTTCATATATATACATATATATAAATCAATTTCATTATATATATATATATATATAAAGGGTATTTGTATTGAACATGATTTCTAAAACCAATGCTTTGTAAGGGTTTATCTTATCTTATTAGATTATTATCATTTAAAAAAGTTTTATATATAGATATGTGTGTTTGTGTGTGGGTGTGTGTGTTTAAATATGTATTTATTCATATATATGTCCATCTATTTTCAGAATAGATGAGATTAGGGTTTTTTAATTATTACAACCTACTGTTGTAAGGGATTTATGTTTTAAATGTTTTCAATCCATACAGATATATATATATACATATGTGTATATATATATATATACAGACATATATATAATCATTTTTTATAGATACCATCTTTACATTGTTTCTTAAGATGTAAATGTTAATTTCATCAAACGAATTAATGCTTCAAATTTATGTAAATATTTGTTTTTTATAATCACTTTTCATACAAAATTACTAGTTTTCCTTGATAATTTTTATCAATTTACATGAAATTAAAATTCAAGATATTTATTTCTGAGAATAAGTTAATCTTAATCCCCTGATATGTCGGTCATGAATTTGAATGGCCATTATCTAGCTCATATATGACATTTTAGGCATTATGAGATCAAGCACACACTTATTTCATTTTCAATCAAATTATAATATTAAAATAATTTTATTTATTATAATAATGAGATAATGTTTAATGGTTTTATAAAAATAATTTAGTTAATTTTTTTAACATGATATGAGTAATGTAATTTTCAGGAAATGAAAATAATTTTGTACATGTGATTCAGAAATGATTGTGGTTAGAACTGATAAAGGTTGTTCCATCAAATTGTTTTAAAAAATGGGACTAGTAGGATTAATTCTATAATATAGGGAGTGAACTAATAATAAATAAGGAAATGTTTTATCACATGAGCCATATCTAGTGGCATTACATTATGGTTTTTAATTATGATGTTCCATGTATTAAGTAATAATCCACATAAACGTTATTATTTTCAACGAATAATTATTATGTGATATTACAAATATAATTATTTTATGAAATCTATATTTCATAAATTATATGAAATTTAATTGAGTTAGAAATATATATTAATTATCATGTATGAAAATGAATGATTATATCATGAATATATTCTTTAATGGTTTTCTTAATCAATTCCCAAGCCTCATTACTGGTAAAATATAAAGCTCGCTATTCTTTTTCAACTCACTTTTATAGGTTTATTAGATTTATCAGTGATGTTTTTTGTATGTTGAGGCACCACATTAATGGTTATTTTATTTATTTAATTTCTATTTATAATGTTTGTTAGGATGTATGTTGTAACAAACTGAACTAGAACATCCACCTGAACTGTGCTAAATGGGTCAGTTATTATTACCTTAGCGAAATCTCCCCAAATGCCAAAGTTTTCCAACTAGAGGTGAGGGTCTTATAGGTTTTTTGGGGAGGATATCCCCTGTAAGAGGATAATAAATTTTCTAGAATGAGTATAATAATGATGATCTAGCGGAATAAACGACTTAGTAGACTCGAACTAGGCCTGTATTGCGAAAGAACATTAAATATAGATTAATAGAGGAATCAATAAATATAAAAAACTACAGCACAAAAAAACACAACAACATGTCGAACGTTGTAACTACTACTGAACAACAAACATGCATCCAAATCAGGTCATACATATCCAAGTGAAAAAGGGTGCCAATGGATAACCTACTACAGCTACAAAACAATTAATCATGCTGATACTGGACAGGAAGAAAACCAAAGTAAACTCCATCTAGGAAATACCTCAGGGTCACTACCATTCCTGTGCGATATCTAATAAAATCCAAATCATGAAGATGATCTCTTTCATACACATAAATTCATAAATTCTGCATGCATACCGAAGGTCCCCTACAGGGTGTGAGATGAATCTCATTAGGTTACCACCCAATAGTCAATACATAATATGAGTGTTTATGTAGGATTGAATTTTTAAGGAAAATAGTAAACAGTACGTTGCACAATAAACACAAACTCCACTAGTGCTCAAGATCCACCATGAAGTGTCACCAACTTCGGCCAATGCTAGAATCTATTTCATGTAACCGGGCACCTTATGCTACCTGACAAAGTGTGTCTCAAGTATAGATGTCCCAAAGCACCGTCAAGAAATATTTTCCCAGAGGAATAGTGATTCCTGTCCTCAAATATGTAGCTGGAGGGAAAAAGATGTCTACCCTCAAATAAGGTAACCAGAGGGACAGTGATGTCTACGCACAAATAAGAATACCGAATGGACAGCGATGTCTGCCCTCAAATAACAGCGATCCTTTGCCCCTAACTCGATATCCTCAATTCTATCCCTAAAAGGCTCATCACCTTCCATGTGGCTTCCTAATGCATGAACCCTAAAGAAACAGAACCTAAACCGCAACTAACGAGGACCTCTACCCACACAAGTGGTCAAATGCACCTCATCACAGAGTCCCTCGATTTTCACTCTAATCAATGTTTAGGGTGAGCAGTAATCCCCAAAAATAGTACCCAAGCCACAAAACCTATGACACCTCATGTCCCTGCGACCATGCCGCTCAAGTCTAATGGTCTCGCCATCCTAGTAACCTGGGCCATACCCAACCTCACAGTCATCCTACCTCAAACTGATGCCCATGATGCACAATCATGTGGTCAAAACAACCCAACATAACCCTTTCCAAGCCCAAACATTGATCAGCATCACTCAAGAATATTCGGGCAATGCCCAACCCAACCCAAAGGTTCCAGCTTATGCAATTTAGAAATTACATATATAACATATTTAAATAGAACATGTAAAGAAGAAAAACAATATAAACCATTGAATTTCACTATGAAAGTGTTGTCCCATAACAGCACTGTTGTCTTTATGGTCTCCAATATTTGATAAACATGTTTAGTAAACTATACTCAATAGTTTAAACAATACAAATCAATTATAACCATTTCGGGCTTCCCCAACCAAAATGCCCTGATGAGCAACGACTACTCGCCTGGACCGCTCAAGAGAAATAGGTAATAGGGCATACCCAAAGGAATCATATCAATCAAATAATAGTTAAAAAATAATTAATATGTAATACATGGTGACACTTAAAATTACCCGAAAATGATCCAAAGTCTATGGATCCCAAAAGTCTCCAAAAACACAAAACGTGGTATGCACCACCTACTCGAGACTCATATGATGATACTCCTCTAATAACAGCCTCCAATTATGTTAAAAACATGGTAGATCTACCAAATAATCAAAACTGATAAACCCTTTATCACTCGCTCAAGAAAAGGAATCAGGAAAAGAAACTCAAGAGGAATCAAGGCCTTACCGAGGGGGTTCCAACAAATATGATAGTGATCGAAATAGTGTTTAGACGGGCGATTGAGGGAAAAAACAAGATCTAGCTTACTCTCCCCACTCAACCTATCAAATGGTTGAGTTTATGGATCAAATAAAGTCTACTACCCATTTTAGAAAAAAAATAATGTACACTGTGTGTACTTATAACTACACGTCATTTATCATTTTTCTATTCAAAAGGCGGATGATATATCACCAAGGAAATTCTGACTGACTACGTGGTGTGTACCAACATAACACAGTGTGTACCTATTTACCCTACCAACATCCCCAAAAATCCATGTATATCCCCATTCATGGCCCCTCTAGATGGTGTGTACAAATAGTACATGATGTGTACATGCTAAAAAAATCTACCGAGTCAACAAGCCTACACGCCGTGTATGGCCTCCACACGGTCAAGGGTACATGACGTGTCCATAACTACACGCCGTGTAGTAAGAAAGTTTTACACGGCCATCACACAATATGTACTCGGTGAGCACACAGATAGTAATTTCCCAACACATACAGGGTGTGTACATTAGATTACATGGTGTGTTGTCTAGAAATTTCCAGAATATCCCAGATTTTCGCCGTTCTCTCTAGAACAAGTCAAAAATTCAAACAGGGTTGGGATTTTTACATGTTCTAAAAACTCGGGTTCTTACAATCTCCCCACCTTAACATAGCTCATCACCATGCTATCAAACGAATCCCTGAGATGGAACCAAACATACCACCCCAATCAAGTAACACATACTACCCCGGTCTCAATGGTCCTGGTGAAATTCTTCAAGGGGATCCCCCAATAGGAATTTCCTAACTCAGTTTCAACTCAATAAAACTCAACATAGTCAAATATTCACTAACCTATTTTTGGGACGCATGGTCCCCTCATGACGTATCATCACCCCTATGCCTCCTCGGTGATCTTGTGTCATTCTCAACCCCCAAAATATCCTGCACCGCATTGGTGTCTATGTTTATGTAGACCTGCATCCCATTGATGCTCATAATAAGAACAGATGTTATGCACCTCAATTAATCTTCATCCTGGATGCCTTGATGCCCATGTCACCTCAAGTAACTCACATCGTTGATGCCCTGATGCCCATGGAACCTCATGTAACCCGTATCCTTGATTCCCTTGATTCTACACATCCCATACATATATATAAATATATCACACGCCCAATATGGCGCCAATCCCACCGAACAAGATCCAATAAGTCCACATAGATCCTTTGCATCATATGCACTCGAAACGGAGATGCCTCTACTGGTCATTCCAAAAATAAAACATGGAAATCAAATCCAAACATGGGGTGTGCCTCTAACTGTCATCGGCTCACCAGACTGCTCAGCCTATGGATACTCCATAGTGTGCACCTGGCCTAATGTATGGTTGCCTGATGCCTGAACTCCTTGCAGTGCTGCTCCAGCCACCAACCACTGACCCCTCAGCTGGATCCCGCTGTCTCGGTCACGTCCCCAGAGTACAGCAGAACCTTGACTACCCTCTCTTAGTACTGAACCTGAACCAAATCTAGATGTACCATCTGTCCTAGACCCTGCCTGCTGGCTAGCAGCAAAACCTTTTCAAATGCTCGACCAATCCACATTCCCAGCACTCCTTTGGAGGCCTATCTCACTGAGTCCAAACATTTCCGAGTTGTCCACACTGAAAGAAAACCACTAAATAGCTTCGACGAGGTGGTATAGTGGCATCCATGGACTGACTGACCTACCTGAGATCATCTCATCCTCACTTCCTACTGTCTGATCCATCACCTGAAACTATTCCCTGACCAACCTTAGCCCTATCCCTCATGTTTCCCTCTCCTATGAGTGCTTGATTCACCACCTCTAAGAATGAACCCTGCCTGATGATATTCACCTAGATCTGAATGGCATGTCACAATCTATCATTGAAGCAGATCACCCTTTTCACGTCATTTCTTACTATTCCTAGTGCAAAGCACGAAAACTCAGTGAAAGTACTTGCATATTCCATGACAGACATGTCTCCCTACTGAAGACTCAAGAACTCCAGAGCTCTCTCGGCCCTCAGTGTCTTCGGGTAAAAGTGCTCAATGAACCTATCCTTGAAGTCCTACCATGTTAGTCCCTCATACCTACGATCTTGAACTTTTAAATCCCACCAACGCTTCATCGGACCTCTTAACATGTATGTTTCCAGCATGACACTCTACCCTAGAGGCATCTCGAGCTTCATGAAGATCATCTGAATACTTTTTATCCACTTCTCAGTCGCCTTAGGACCACCCTCACCCTAAATAAGTGGAAGGTGAGGTGACTAGAACTCCAACATTGGATATTCCATAGATGGCTCTATACCATGCACACCTCTGTCGATCCCCTGAAAGACATTTAAAAGTCTTGCTCAGAACTTCTCATTGAGCAATGTTCCAGACACTGCCAAACCCAGTTTTTATCCTACCTGCACTGGATCGTGAATTTGATCCTACCACTATGATCGTACCTACGACTGCTGCTCTTCTTGCACCAGTTCCTGATCCTGATCTGGATCCTCCAGCATTGTACCATCTCCCTTCTAATGCTCCATATGAGTCTCCCAAAAAGGAACCCACTAAATACCTTAAATGGACAAACATCCCACAAACATAACAATATATACATATATAACGCAGATAGGGAAAGTAGTTATAGGAAGAACACAACTACTACCACTACTCTCCCCCAACGCAACCATTACCCCGGGCATCCCGGCCTTGTGGCCTCCTTACCCTCCCTTAACAAAGCCAAGTATCAAAAGTACGTCGTGCAATGATTATCCTGAAAATGAACGTTTCCCAAACCGATGACCTGATCACCCAATACCGATGATCAAAATCATCTAAACCATAGTACATTCCTAGTATCATATGATCTAGGCCCAAATACCCTGCAATTATACAAATATATAGAGCATGACATAACACATTGCAATAAACATGCAATTTTATCAGGAATTTCACCTATTCCCATTTCAAGAGAACAAAAATAATTGAAATTGACATTTTTTCACATGGTATTATCACATCACAATGCATACATGAAGTTATGATATTGAGATACCCTAAAATGTGCATATCAAAAGCCATGTATGAAAGCCATTCCTACTAGGCCAAGGTCCAACTCTCCCTTGACGTAACGGGTCAAGGGTTACACATCAAAATCAATAACATCACACACCAAATGTGCCACCAAGGTGGAAATAATATAAAATATAATTTATGAAAAAACAAAAAACAATTACCACCCATGGAATCATGGTTCATCCCTCATACCTGGGGCTACAGGCACCCATGCACAATCTAGAATCCCAGTTCCAGTAACAACCTATCTCCAATCTAACATATCCCAAATAGTCAAACCCGTAGAAAAATAAAAGAAATGTCTCAATATCATTAGTATCCAGTGAAATAATTCTACTAAATCTCTCTCAATAACACCTTGGACACCACATTATAATGTCCCGGACCGAACAACCACCCGAAAAGTGTTAAACGGTTCGGGTGTTACTACCTTAGGAGAACCTCCCCGAATTCCAAAGGCTGCCGACTGGTAGAGAGGGTCTTATAGGTAAAGTGGGTAGGCTACACCCTCTTGGAGGATAATAATTGTACAATAATGAGTATAATAGTAATGATGCAGTGGAATAAACAACTCAATAGACTTGAACCCGTCGCATAGAGCAGAAACACATTCAATATTGATAAACAATGGAAGCAATAAATATAAACAATAGAAGTGGAAATAAAAACAAACAAATGACGAACCTTGTATCTACTACTAGAGAACAAACATGCATCCAAAGTATGTCATACATATCTATATGAAAAATGGTGTCAATGTCTCACCAAATGTAGCTACATAAAAAGTAAGAATGTTGATACATGACATGATGCAAAACAAAGTAAACTCTAGCTAGGAAACACCTCATGGTGCCTAACAACCCCATGAAATAGCTAATACAGTCCAGCTCATGAAGCTGATCTATTTCCTTCACATAAATCCATAAAGTCTGCAGACATCCCGAAGGGCCTGTATAGGGTGTGAGATGAATCTCTGTAGGATACCAACCAATGATGTATACAAAATATGAGTGTTTATTTTGGAATTAATTTTTATGGAAAGCAATAAATAATATGATGTACAATAAATACAACCTCCATTGATGCTTAATAGCCACCATGAAGTGTCACATGCTTCGGCCAACACCAGAATCTCTGTCATGTAACATGGCACTGTGTGCCCCCTGACACCACGTGTCTCAAGTACCAACGTCCCGAAAGCATGCCAAGAAATAGTATCCCAGAGGAACAATGGTGTAAATCCTCAAATATGTAACCAGAGGGACAAAGATGTCTTCCATCAAATAAGGTATCCAGAGGGACACCGATGTCTGCCCTCAAATAAGGTAACTGGAGGGACAATGATGTCTTCCCTCAAATAACGGCGGCCCTATGCCCCCAACCTGATTGCCTCAATGATATCTTCTGAAGGCTCCTAACCATCTACGTGGCTTCCTACGACAAGCACCCCCAACCAATAGTACTTAAACCGCAACTAACTGGGGCCTCTACCCACAAGAGTTGTCCCAACCACCTCATCACGGAGTCTCTCAGTGTGCACACAACTCACAGTTCTGGGATAGTGGTAATCACCAATAATTTTTCCCAAGCCACAACACCTCAGAAACTTCGTGTCCTTGTGACCTTACCACTCATGTTTGATGGTCTCACCATCCTAATAACCCATTCCATACCCAAACTGTCAGTCTTCCAGCTTCAAACCCACACCCCTGAAGCCAAATCCAATGGTCAAAAACACCCAACGTAACTGAGCCCAAGCCCAACCTGGGATCATCATCACTCAAGAATATTTGAGCCATTCCCAACACAACCCAAAGGTTATATTATTTTCAATTCAGTAATTACATATATAACATATTTAAAATGAACACATAAATAGGAAAAACAATCTAAACATATGATTTGAACTAATCAAGTATTTCCCCATAATAGCACTAAGGTATTCAAGGTCTCCAACAATTCATAACCATGTTAAATAAACTATAATTAATAGTATAAATAATGCAAAACAATTATAACCCTTTTGGCATTCCATGACCAAAATTCCCCAATGAGCAATGAATACTCACCCTCCCTCGCTCATGAAAAACAGGTAATTTGGAATAACCAACGGAATCCCATAGGTCATATAATAGTTAAACAGGAAATAACAGGTAATATAGGATCACACTCAAAAAATACGAAAATATGCGCCAAAGGCCGTGTAGCACAAAAGTTTTCAAAAACACAGAAAGAGGTATACACCACCTACCTGCGACTCATATGATGTTACTCCTTCGCTAACAACCTCCAAATAGATCTAAAACGTGGTAGATCTATAGAAGAATTGAAACCTCTAGAACCCCTATAACATTCATTATAATAGAAATCAAGAAGAACGTCTCATGCAGAATCAAGGCCTTACCTAGGGGGTTCCAACGCATCAAATGGAGATCGAAACAGAGTTCAAACAGATGATCAGGAGCAAAAACAAGCTCTGATCGGCTCTCCCCACTCAACCCATCGAAGGGTTGAGTTTTTACTCAAAACGAGGCTACTGCCCATTTTAGAGAAAAAAGAAAGTGCACAGCGTGTACTTATAACTACACATTGTGTATCATTTTACTATTCATAAGTTGGAAGATATCTCACCGAGGACTTGCTGACTGACTACACGACATATATCTATGGTACACGGCATGAAACTCTTTTCCCTACAGACATCCACAACACGCCATGTATATCCCTATACATGACCCCTCTACATGGATTTTACAAATATTACACGATTTGTACATACTAAAAACATTCTTCCCAAAAAATAGGCCTACACACATGTACGGCCTCCAAACGGTCAAGGGTACATTGTGGGTTTATAACTACACACAGTGTAGTATGAAATTACTAGACGGTCGTCACATGACATGTACTCTGTGAGAACACGACCGGTACTCACCGAACCCATACATGACGTGTACATTATAGTACATGGTGTGTAGTTTGGAAATTTACAGAACCTCCTAGATTTTCATAGTTCTCTCAAGAACAAGTAAAAAATTCAAACAGGGTCGAGATTTTGACTAGTTATGAAAACTCATGTTCTTACATAGGTCATGTATTATTGGTTTCAAATTCTCAAAAACATATACTAGTAAAAGATCCTTATATGAATTTCAAATGTTGGGTATTTATTATGATTCATTATTATAAAAAAGTATTCCTAATTTATAAAGTATGAGTCTAGTAGTTAGGGATATGGTCATTTTATATCCACGAGATGTTGGTGATGTGGCTTGTGACCCATGTGTCTGCAGGTGGTATGTGATTTGGCATGTGTCCCAGGGGACCAAAAGAGGTGTGGTTGTGGGACCTAGGTGTGTGTGGGTAGATTTTAACATGGTTCTTTCAGAATAGTTAGGCGTGTGAGGACATTTTCCATTATGTGAGAGTGGATAAAATAGTGGGAAGTGGTGCAGGGTACTTGGATCATCAATTTTCTTACTATATTACTTTACGTGATGTTCATTAAATGGTTATAATACCTTAATGATGGTTGGATGGAATGTATATCTAGATATGTGTTATTTGATTCTACTATTATCCCATTAGGGAATTAGTGTGTTATCTTTCACATGAGCATGAGATACATTATATTTCCTACTGATTATATCTATATTCTCACCCTACATATATAATACAACGTTATTTCTTCCAGAAGGACTTCACAGACTATGATGGACCATATTAGCTCAGATATTAAAAGTTCCATTGTTTCTAATTTTCTTTACTTTTGGTACTTACATTGAATTTTCTTGCACATATAAATGTTTTATATTAAAAATGAATGTTGGATGGGTTTTGTTTTTTCTTATATATAATTATATTTGGACGTAGGGGGTTGTGAAATAATGGTATTAGGGGAATTGGTTGAATGATATGAGGGATTTTGGAGTGAGTCACAATGATAATACCATGTGTTGTTATCGAAACAATGTCAGACCATCTTTTTGTGTGACAATGGCTAGCGACGGATGGTTAGGAGACTTAATTTGTGTACCCCCATGATCCGATGTAAAGAATCTGAGTTTATTGAATGACTAAGAGAGGATACATAGGTCTTAGGGTAGAGATACTAGGGAATGTATATGCATCGTAATGACTTGTGTTCTTGTATGAATTGGGTGTTTTGGAATATTGGAAATGAATGAAATTAAATGAGTTTAAATGAGTTAAAATGAAACCTAAATAAAATTCCATAATATATAGTATAAGAATTTATTTCATACCTATTATCTATAGCACCTAGTTGTCATCCATGGGTTTCATGGGCTATTAATGATTAATAGGATGATTTGGTTAATCGGTGGAGGGTTGATCCAATAAAAAAGGATGTGTAGTTGAAGATAATGATATGTTCATTCTACCAGAAATCTTTAGGAAAGTAAGAGGATAGTGTTTTAGACATGGAGACAGAGAGATGGCTCAAGGTTCTTGAGATTTGAATTAGATTTATCTAGGATCAAATAGAGTATGATGATAATTTTGTGGTTCGTCGTATGTGAGGTGATTTGTGTTTGTGGAGGATGTTGTACATAGTAGAGAGGAATGAGGATGAAGAATTTTTGTTTGATTATGAGAAGGAGATCTGAGAAGAATTCATTTCATCAACCAGGAATTATATGAAGAGTTTGTGGATACTCTCTCTATAGTATGGGAGTATATCATTGCAGTATACGAGGTTCATGTTTAAATATATCTTTAATTTTACCCTAGATCTCTTTCTATTAGAGGATTCACATGCAGGTTTACATGATGTGGTGCTACTATTACATTTCCAATGTCACTAGAGGTCTAGAAAAAGGTAGAGGTGATCGAGGGGATGCACATTCCAGGAGGTAAACCATGATAAGAAATACATCTTGGTTTCTAGAGAGTTATGGTTACCAGTGGAAGGTCTCATGGGCTAGGACCTTTTTGGATTCAACTGTATGGTAGTTTACCACGTCATCTTCCTATTCAACCATCGGGTCCTTATTATTTTTATATGTGATTAGGGTTGTGGTTTTTCTTCTATTGAGTCTGTGAACATATTTTTAGTCACTACCTCATGAATATTATATAATTGTATGGTGTAGGTGGATAGGTTCACTGCCATCCTCATTAGTAGTTTCTATTTTTTTTCATTTTAGCTGTAGGGACAACAATATCATACTCTAAAAAGGGGATATAGAGAAGGTACGGTTCGACCTCAGGATTCCCCTTAGGGGCCTCGGTCTGAGTGTGTAAATGGATATGGTTATCAATAGATGGGAAGTAGGAATTGGTGTGGTCAGTTTCATGCTGTAGAGGCAGCAACTCTGGCAGGACCATAGATCATTAGTGGTACAATTAGTTTGTTTAGTACAATTTATTGTTCTTTTCTCTTATCCAGTATAATTTCAATCCTTTTTTTCACATGATCTATCCCTTGATCATGGGAAATATATAGAGACTCTTTCTATAACCCTGCTGTTGATTATAATAGTGGGAGGATAGACTTATTTATTTGATGTGTGTCATGGATGTACACCGATGATGAAACTACATCTGTTGTATAGAAATATTTTCATGATACAGATGTATCCATACGATGAAATTCTCGACATTTTCTAGTTGTATTCACTAAAATCAATTATAGAATGTTTTTGGAGGAGATTCATGTTTTCATTAATGGATATCCAGTGTGTGGTTTTCATTTTTGAGGGGACTATTAGGTGGGTAGTCAGCATATAAAGTATCATCATTCCTTGTTGGGTGAGTTGTCTTTGGAATTAGTAAATGTTGGGATGATGGAGGTTACCATAGTTGTTGGGGAGTTCCAATATTAATTTTCCTAAGGATATTGTGATGATAACCCCTATAGGTAATGTTGTGTTTGGCATTACCCTGCATCCTGGTGCTTTTCTAATTTCTAGGGATCCATATCTAATAGAAGCATCTAAGATGTGGGAGTTGTGTATTCAAATAGATGATATGATTATGAATGGATTTATTTTTCCCAATATGTCATCATGGGGTGATCTAGAAATGTTTGAAAAGATGGAGGATGCTGTTCTGAGGCTATCTAAAGAATACCATAGGTTGAATTAATTGATGGTCAAAAAACATTACCCTTTTCCAAGGATAGAAGACCTTCTAAACTGGCATAGAGGGTAATATTGGTTTTATAAGATCGATCTAAAGTCTAGATACCTCTAATTGAATGGGATTGAGGTAGGTATCAAGAATAATATTCTCTTGTGTAGGTCTGGGCATTTCCTGTTTGTAGACATTTCGTTCAATGTTAAGAATTAACCATCTATGTTCAACGGGATTATCAAAACAATTTTCCATGAATTCAAGGACAAATTCATAAACTTTTCATTGATGATAACATGATTTACTTAATGTCAGATCAGGGGTACATTGAGCATCTCATAATTATCTTGTAGGTTGTTTGATGCCACTATCTCTATGGAATGTTGTCCTAGTGAAACTTTTGTACATGGTAGGTACACATCATTAAGCAAGTCATATACCATTAAGGTGTGATTTTTGATCCGTCAAAGGTTGAATAATTTATTCATTGGGAATTAAAATATAAAGTTGATGAATTTTGTTGTTTTTGAGTCCCAAAGGCTATGCTCAGATGATTATGGAAAATTCCACTCGATTTTCATCCCCATTGAAAATGTTGACTAAGAATGACAAAGATTTTGTGTTTGCTGAGAAGTTTCAGGTAGTGTTCGGGTCTCCGAAGGGGATGTTGGATTTTCCACTAGTGCATCAGTTTCTAGAGAATGGGGTGATGATTAGGGGGGTTGTGATGCTTCTTCCCTGGGCATGGGATGCATCTTGATGAAGTAGCAAGCAGTGATCTCTTATGGGTCTAGGAAGATACATCCCCTCAAACATAAATATTCCACCTATGATCTATATTTGGAATAATTTTTGTTCATGAATAAATTGTGACGATATTACCTCATTGGGTAGCATGTTGTGGTCTTTGCAGATCATAAGAGTTTCAAGTATATCATTTCATAGTGAGATCAGTACATGTAGTTGTGATGGTGGATGGAGTTTCTTCAGGACTACGATTTTGAGATCTCTTACACCTCAGGAATGGGGAAATTTGTAGACAATACATTGCCGATAATGTCATAGAAATATGTTTTTTGGGAATTTGAAGACACTTAGAGAGTAATGGAATAGTTGAAAGCCTTGCACATAGATGCAATAAAAGATGGTGGTAGAGGTATTTTTTCAGATAGAAGTGCAATATTTTCAGGTGTATTAGGTGTGGGAGTCTCAGTATAGAGACAAGGTGGAAGATGTTTTGCGCATTCCTGTTGGCTATGGTGATGATCTAGAGGTATTTTTGTAGTATTGTCAGAACCATTGTTCTTCCTGGTGAAGATGTTTTTTCCAGTTCTGTATGCGATGGGGGTCCTTTATAAAATTCATAGATCACCTTTAATAGTATAACAGTGATTTTATATGATCTACCATTTCTTGAGAACATTGTTTTTTGTGGCCCTGGAAGAAGCGGGAGTGGAAGAGTTTGTGGAAATGTGCTTAGTTTCCCAGTAGATGAAGTCTATGCACCATGTTCCCAATTTTTTTAATACCGTGGGTGTCCCCAAATGTAAGTGGGTCAGCATATAAATGGATTTCATCATGGGGTTATGTGTACCTCTGGGATGCCACAATTATATCTTGGTTTTGGTGGATCAATTGATCAAATCGTCCAAATTCTTAGTGACTATGGAGTCAGGAATAGGGGATGCCGTGTATAAAAGGTATATGGTTAAGGTTGTATAGTGTCATGGGGTTCTAATTCCAATTATCTCAGATCAAGACACACATTATACCTCACTAGTATGGAGGCGATTTCTGCATAATTTAAGCACCTAGATATTCCTCTACAGTGCCTCCCCTCCTCAGACTGATGGGTTGACCAAACAGACTATCCGGATGTTGGATGATATAATACGATAATTTTTCATGGGCTTCAATAGATATTAGGTAAAACAAATACCATTGGTATAGTTTTTATACAATAAAAGCTATCAATGTTACATGGAATGGATCCATTTGAATGTTAATATATATGACTATGTCATTTACCCTTGTTCTAGACTGAGGCTAAAGGGCGAGATTTTAATGATCTTGAGGTAGTGTAGAGAATGACAGAGAATGATCAGCTTTTTCATGAGTGGATGAGGATGAATGCATCAAGTGACTTAAATAATTTGTATGATGATCATAGAAGTAGGCATTTGTAGTTCAATTTTTGGGACCACATGTTCTTGATGGTTTCCCCATGACATGGGTAGCAGAGGTATGAGACAGGGTTCAAAAATTATCCATTTTTTGTTAAACCTTTTATGGAGTGAAGAGAATATGTGAGGTGGCATACCAGTTGGTTTTTACACCACTGATGGAGAAGATTTAGGACATCTTCCACATCTCTCAACACCATAGGTATCATCATAATGAATACAACGTCCATGATTGCGAAGAGTTGATATTGATGATGAAATGATATATGCGGAGCTGCGATTAGGGATCCAAGATCATCAGGAAAAGTTTTTTTTAGACAAAATATTCCTTTGGTTCTCATTTTTTGGAGGCATGGTTTCCTATAGGATCGTATGTGGGAGAAGGAACAGAATATGTGTTCCCTGTACCAAGAGTTGTATTGAATTTTATCTTATTCTATTGAGATTTGAAATAAAATATTGAACCTTATTTTATGGAATTAGTTGTTTTCCCTTGGGTGGAAAAGTGTGTCCTGAATTGTGTCATTAATTCCATAAATGTAAATGGGAGGAGAACAAATTACTTATCAAGATAATAGAATCTTGACATGGTGGATGAAATTCATTTATTAAAAAATTTATATAGTATGGTTATTGTTTTAGTGTGGTGTGACTTGTTGTCGTTGGTAACAACTGTCATAGGGGGGTGTTTATGGATATGGGGGGTTTTCACACCATATTTCAAATATAATGGGGTGGTTTATCAGTGAAATATAATGTGTTTTGTTGTTATCAGTGTTTCAAGAATAGCAAGTTCATTAGGTGGTATCTTGTGGGGTGGTTGTTCAGACCCCTCTTTCTTTGGGTCTTGGATATGGATTGTTAAGGAAGAAAATCATTTAAGAGGTATCTAATGTAACATTCTGTTTCCTCTTACTCCATCACTATGCAGGTTTGGTGGTTGGAAGTTTTCAAAGGAGGATCGGAAGGAGTTTTAAGAGGTTCAATTTCTAATGGCTAGAAATAAGGGGTATTCCATGTCGTGTAACTATATTACATGACACAAAACTATGGTATATATCTTGAAATGGAATTTTCATGGTGTTTAATATTTTGGGATTTCAAAAACAATACAAAATTGATATAAGATTCATTTTTCATTGGAAACCAAAAACCATGTATTACATGGCATGAAAGGGTACAACACATCGTGTAAGACCATAGTCATGTTCAGTTTGAATAATTCTTTTTGGATGAACCATTATTTATTCTGTTTTTGTTTTCATTTACTATCATTCCAAAGGAATGCATGGAACCCAATGGATTTCTTTGATCCCTACTCCCCCCTTTTTATCTATCAGTCTCAGGGGTTGTTTGCAGGTGATCTATGATCGATCCGTGCAGAGTTTTTTATCTCTTCCTCTTCTATTTACTCTTGTTCATTCCACATGATTCACTTATGTAGTAAGTTTTGGATTAATTTGGATGTTTTGGTACTATTTTGATAATATTCCGGTTTATAATAGCTTGATCCACATTTCTAGCAGTGTAGTTGACACTTTCAGGCATCCTCCTTCACCTTGTGGTACAAAAACGAGTTGAATAATGTCTTCAGGTTTGGTTATTACTTCATTTCTCATTTATTGGGAATAATGTGGAAGGGATATACTATTTTACCTATGGAATGTAGTAGGTACACATTAATAAAATACAAGAACTGATCAAATTAATTAAAATGGTTATTGGGATCTAATGAACATGTTTTTCTATCATTGATGATATTGTGATGTTGTGAACTGTATAGGCTAAAAAACCTACTGAAAATCATGGCCATTTTTGGCTGTTAGTTTTGAATTAAACAATTTTCATATTGGTTTATTTCTATTTAACAAGTGTATATAGATATTAGTAAATCACTTACACATAGCTAATAAATATGTGCCCCATGATTTCCCAGTTTTTATGTAATCCCCAAAATTATCAAGTGGAATTAAATAAGGGATTAATCATTAAATATTAAATTATGTTATGGGTAGGTAGGTGGGTGAACATGTTGTGTGTTATATTGTTGTTGTGTGTTTGGGACCTATGGAATGTAAAGTATCTATTTTTTGATGTGGTACATTCTGAAGCACATGTTTTTGATGTGGGTTGGTCTAGGAAGTGTGTGGGTTGAATTGGAAGATGATAAATCAACCATGGAATGTAATGGAATATCAGGTTAAGTGATTTAGTTATTTATGGAATGGATTAGATGTTTTTTATAGTGAGTTTGCTATCCTATTGGGTGGAAATGTGTGGCGTTTCATGTTGGGTGTTGTGATGGGTAGTATCTCAGATAATAATGGAATAGTTCAATAAATAAATAGATTATTTTTATTCTAATTGGATTGGGTATGTTGTGATAATGTAAATAATAATTGATTTGAAATATTATAAAGTTTAGTGAATTTGTATAGAAATTTAAATCAGGTTGTATATTTATGTATGGTTTTGTTCATTTAGGGGCAGCACCAATGTTGGCAGTGGTGTGAGCCAGTTGTTTATTGAGAACACGTAGGTTGGGATTCAGTGTTTTTTATTATTTATGTATATACTTGTATTTTTTACTTATGATTTATATATTCTCCCCACCCTAGTTGAGAACAAATTAACAAACACCTCCATCATCGTGGGGATTGTGTATTTCCTAAACATTTTGTTGGGAGGATGGCTGGCTGGCCACCCGGTGTTCATTGCTACCTCTTCCCGACGGTGATAAACCAATATTCTTCTGGAAGGTCATCGTCTGCGATGTGTAGATTTTTTCTGGTAGGTTGTGCTTTCCCAATTTTCTTATGAATTATATGGGTTGTGTTTTTATAGGTTTCATCAATATGAGATGAATTTTCAATTCCCATGTTTTGTCGAGATGGGATGTGATGTGGTATGTGTTCTAGGTGTCTATGGGAGGGATGTGATGTGTCTCACGGACTAGGTGTTTATGATTGATATGTGATGTGCCTCAAGGCCTAGGTGACAAGATGGGGTGTATATTGTGGGCCCATGTGCGTTCGGATGTGTTTTTATTTGGTTTCTTCAGATGATGTGGGTGTGCGAGGACGTTTGTCATTAGACAAGAGTGGATGAACGAGTGTGAAGTGATACCAGGTACCAACATAATCAATTTGATTAATATATTACTTTATTATAATTTAATTACTTGGTGAGAATGGCTTGGTGTGTATGGTATTGATAGTATACCATGTACTGTGATGTTTGGTGTTTTTGATTTCTAATAGAGGAGTTATTGTGTTCCCTTTCATGTGTGAATCATAACCATTAGTTTTCTTATTGTGTATATCTGTGTAGTTACCCTATATATATAAAACTACTTTAGGGATTCCATGAGGACTTTTAAAACCATGATGGACCTTAATTACTCAGATATTGATAGTTTTTGTGTCAATTCATTACTTTAATTTCAGTACTTAAATGGTTATTTTAATAAACTTGTATCAGTTTCACTTTAATCATTTATATGATGGGGGGTTTTGGATTCACTTATATATATATATATATATATCTTTTGAGGGTGGGGGTCATAAAGTAACTTACTAATATTTTTTTGATCACCTCATGTTTTAAAATGATTTTCACAAGATATAAGGGTGAATTTATACAAGGATGGGTCATTGTAAAATTCAGAGGTTTAAATCCAGAAACAAATCAATTTATCTTTTTAAAAAGTTTTTAATAAAAAATACAATATGTGTAGATGTGTATAATATGTAATATTTGTGTTGTAATGTATGAGTTAAGGAATAATTCATTACATCTCGAAAAATTAAATGATCCTCAATGTGACTAAATATAAATTATTTACTTAACTAAAGATTATGTAACATTTCTGGTCGAGCCCATATAAAATCATACCACTAGTTGATTTTTTTGTACAAAAAAACATTGTTTCAAAAATTTAGATGCATCATAATGTGGGACTAAATTGAAATAGGTGTAAATATCCTCTTTATAGGTACAATATTTTATAATGAATTATATAAGGAACATAGAGAGAGGAGAATGTGGTAGAGAATCTCAGATATTTTCAACGACACATCATGAAAATAAAGTAAACATAAAATTCATTCTAATAATCACCATTATGTTCTAGAAATTAATATTGGTGATAAAGTTTCATATGAATATTTCTATTGAACTTGGATATGATATTATTGATGAAATTGAATCTATTCCCTAGGTTTATTGTCACTTTCATTATTTTTAATCGAGTTTGTAAAATATCATTCAATATGGAACTTCCAATGAACCTCTATCAAGACAATGATGTGGTCTATGTATCTCTATTGGGGATGTAGATACCTGAACCTTCACATATAAAATACCCATAGGTTATATATATTCTTTATGATCTCTGCTCCAAGGAATAACCAATAGATATTCTTGGTTATAGAGATAATATTTAATGAAAAAGACTACTTATCCGGTCAATATTTTTGGGAGAAAACTTTTATCTATGAAATCTACAATGGAATTGTAGCATATGATGAGGTATGTGTATCCCCATTTTTTATCCAAAAAAATTATATTTCATGGTCAACATTCAATTTAGGGTGGGTATATTGTAACACCAAAATATTTTATATAATATTTTATTTCAAAACAATTATCCATCAATGATAAATTTTTCAACATGGAAAAGTGAGTTTAAACAAATAATAGTATTTAATATTCTTATATCATGTCTCAAATATATGTACTTATGAATTGTATTAAACAAATTATAATTTATTAGGTTTATGGATATTTAAAAAAATTCATACGATATTAATAGATTATAAATGGAAATAAAAAATCTATTTATTATAGAAGAATTGTTTTTCTAAGAAATAATATTTTTTTTGGTGTAGTGTGTTTATAGGATAATAATTATAATTAATCACAATTAAGGAATTATTTTAATAAATTTTTCAATATTTTTTATTATTCACGTAATATTTTTTCTAGGAATGAGATATGAATATATTTTTTATAATTTAAAACTTTCTTTTTCTAAAAAACAATTTTCATCTCAATTTTTAAAAATCCATTAAAATTAAATATTTACATTCATACAAAAATTATAGGAAAAATTAAAATATGTTTTTTAAATCAACATTGAATGATTAAATTAGAGTTATTTATTTCATAAAAATAATAAATTTTATATTTTTTGAATAATTAGTTAATTTATTTTACTATTATTTGAATTTTCATTTCATGTAAATTATTTAAATATTTAAATGTTGTTTTAAAATGGATTTAGATTTCATTTTTTTCAATTATTTTATTATTAATCCTTTTTAAATAATGTTTATAAATTAAATTTTTTTTTACACAGAAAACATTTTATACATAAGAAAATATTTTATATGGAAACTCATTTGTGATTTCTATTATGGGTTTAATTTTAAATTAATTTACCACACAAATTTGAATTTAATTTGATAAAATATATTTCTCATTTTAAATATTAATAGTTTATATAATGAAATATTCTAAAAATAATTTCTGGTCATCATGAATATTAAAAATAGTAATAATTAATTTCCACTTTTTTACTAAAACAAGGCTCTAAAAATTTCAGGTGTATGTGTTAAGATTTATATTCCTTATACCGATCAGTTTAATTGATAAAATAGGATAAATATTTAGAATCATCATATCAAAATTATAAACTAAACATCGTTTTTTATTCATAAAGGATTAATTACATTGTAAAATACTTTTTACTATGGTGAAAAAAAATTGTAAAAGTGTAATGTAAAGACTCGGAAATTTCATGAATTTTTTTTTCTTATATTAATTTGAATTTTACAAGTCCTCAGTTTCTAACGAGGCCTGATTTCGAGGCCTGGAGTGCCCGAAATGATCCGCCGATGTGTTGTTAAGTTTAAATTAACACGCCAAAGAAGTTTTCCTGAAAAAGTGGAATAACTCTTAAACGGTTACTCAGATCATAAATCTGAGGTCACCATTGCGCTCAAGATGGCGTTTTTACCCTAGGCATGACCTATGTTTAGTCAGCACGAGCCTCTAGTGAAAAATCCCAAAAATGGAAAAACCATAAATAAAATAATTAAATAAATTAATTTATTTTTCAAATGATCATATCTCACAAACAATAGCTCAGATTATAAATCCTAGACCACTGCTGAACTCATGAATGAATTCTTTGTTTATGTAAGTACTAACATTGGCCGGTGCGTGCCAGCAGAAAAAGTTATTTTTTGGCTGCAAATAAAATAATTAAGTGACAATTATTTTATTGTAAAATTTATAACTTCTAAACGGTGAGTCGGATTAAAAATCTGGGAGTACTGTTTGGTTCGTCGAGGCGTGTTTCACCTAGCCAGATCCTAACCTTGACCGGCGTGAGTCGAGGGTGATAGATAAAAAGTTTCTGATGTTTTTTACGGGTATGTTCAGTAAACGTACATTCGAGATTTTATATACTTTGAACCAGTTCTTAGAATTGAAATCTGAGGGCACCGTTGAACTCACAACATCAGTAATGTCATAGTGAGACCTTCACTGCAGTTGCGTTCTGATGAGTTTTAAAGTTGGTTTTTGGCTTTTTATTAAATAAAATACTAATAAAATAAAGTACAATACTTTATTTTATTTTTAAGTTGTCATGTATTGTGTGCACGGTTAGTTGGTTAAAAGATCCACTTGGGACTTGGTGGTGGGACCGCCACACCCAAACCTCCCATGGGAGGATAATTGGGGTGAGGACCACCCGAGCAGCATAACCTCCCACGAGATGTTATGACATGGGGTCCACACATGGCTTAACCCCCCATTTAATGGGGAGGGAGAAGAAACCTCTCCACCCCCCATCAATTATTTTTTTGTGTCGATGTAAAATTAATTGCTTTCAATTAATTTTATGTGACGACAAAAAATTAATTACTGTCAATTAATTTTATGTGTCTACGAGAAATTAATTTCTGTCAATTAATTTTATGTGACGACGTAAAATTAATTGTTGTCAATTAATTTTATGTGTCGATGAGAAATTAATTCTTGTCAATTAATTTTATGTGACGATGTGAAATTAGTTGATCTCAATTAATTTTCTGTGTCATCATAAAAAATAATTGTTTTCAATTAATTTTGTGTGTCAACATAAAATTAATTCGTGTCTTTTGTTTTGACACAGGCTAGGTTGGGGAAACTTCTTGGCATCCTCCTTTTTTACTATGCCAACCCACCTCTTAAATTGTGCCAACACAATTTAATTCACCCGACCCCCTTTTTAATAAATTAACTACATCGTTGGAATTTAAGAATTCTTCTAATAATTGAACCTTCATAAATTCCACGATGTTTACAATCCTCTCCCCCTATCATATATATAGGGAGCTTGGGAGAATGTTTTGGGACTGCTTCACCAAACAACGAAGCACTGGTGAAGTTTCGTGATGCCCAACACATGGAGAAACTTACCTTCTTCAACAAAGAACGCGAAGACGCTGACACCGAAACTACTTCCTCGACTACTTCCTTGGAACCCCCTTCCGATGAGGGACCTCTCCGAAGACCCTTCTTCCGTCCTCTTCATCATCAACAGACCAACGCATGAGCTGGGAAGTGGAAGCACACGATGAATGGCGACAACATCTTCTTCCCCCGTGACGAACGAACGCCCGACAATTAGAGATGTAGGGGTGGGTTTTAAGATGTTTAAAGATTAATCTTCCCTCGTTAAATCAACTTCATGAGCTGCTTGCTATCATTCTAACGTGGAGGGTTCGGGCCGCCCGAACACGGCCCAACCCCTCCACAACCTTTATGATTTTGGAACCTTGGATCGATGACAACGTAACATCGACATGGAAATGTGGCGACAATGAAGAAGATGGAAGATATTGGACGTTCTTCCTGTGGCCTTCGTGAACCCCGCCAATGGTCAAGCGGCGCCCGACCAGCCTACCCGCACGCTACCGGCGCACCCCACACCTACCCAGCGCCCCTGGCCGACTGCCCGGCGTGCCTCGGACCCTTCCCAGTCCACCCGTGGCCTACCTGCACCCCACTTGGACTGCTGTTGGCCTCTTAGGCTAGGCCATCAGAGCCGCGCCCCTCGCGGCGCCGGCCGGACCTGCCACTGGCCTTCGGGCCGAATCGCCCACGTGGCGCTTTCAGCCCGAATTGTCCAGGCAGTCCGTTGGGTCGGGCCTAGTGGACTGGGCCAAACTCAGTGAGCTGAACCACCCAACAAGTTATGTCAGACCCAACAAGTCAGACCGGGGTACAGTTGTGATACGTTTAGTTGGTTCGTACACAAAACCAACCGGTCCCTCGGGACTAAAAGGCTAATAATCTCACAGACCGGGCGTCCGATTGACGTGCCATCTGTTGAGCTGAGACCCCTATGACAAGGCGGTCCATTGTGATACTCCTATGTGAGACTTAATAACACTTGGAGTATCGAACAGTAACTAGTGGAGACGATCCTCCTGGAGACGAGAAGACAACGTATGGAGACCTAGTAGCTGTAGACCTGACGACTGCTTGACCGATTCGACTTGGAGTGATTCAACTAGCCCAGTGGAAGGAGCTCCCATTTTGGAAGCAGACCCATGGAGGACGGAGCGCCTGGTTTGGTAGAAGACCCGCTATACTTGACAGGAGGAGTACCTCTAACGGTTATTTGGGGGAGCACCTGGTTTGGCAGCAGGCCCACAGTGGAGGAGCGCTTGGTTTGGCAGAAAACCCGTGGTACTCGACAAGATGTGTACCTCAGCAGTCTAAGGTTAGTGAGTAGCGCCGAAGAGTCGTGACATGGCCACTGTAATTGAATGTGGAGGTGTTCTCCAGCAGTTGTGGTTTCGTTAATGAAAATCCTTTTTTGAGCAGAGTCAATTACCTTTGTGTTTTCCTCATGATTGAGATGGGTTACTTGATAGCATAGGTATATGTATGGGAATATACCTAAATAAAGGTTATCTTTTGAGATCATTCTTTGTGGATTATCCTTGTCGGATTTAGAGAGACCATGAAGGTCTTGGGGTCCCTACTGAATATCGTTATACTCACCCCTGCACGTGCTATGCCCACACCTCATTGTGTTGGATGTAGATGATGGACAACGCTGACCGATGCAGAGTGTACGAGGAATGGACGGTACCCGGAGGTGGAAACTCGGCGTGAAGGTACACAGAGCAGACCGATAGATGCGGAGTTCTGAGGAGGACATCTATACCTACCGTTCAGGTAGGATCCATGGTGGATGATCCAGGAGCTGCTAGTCACCTTCCATCTGTTTGTCATTCAGTTGTACTTTATTTTAGTTGTAGTTGTACTTTTCTGTTGGGATTCTATTTACAGCTCCTTTGTATGTTCAAAACACTTTTTATACTTCTTTACTTACTGTTTTCTTCTTCTCGTACTCTAGTTGTTTGTGTAACATTTTATAAATTCAATGCCTTCCTAGTTTTTAAGAAATTACGCCTTTGGTGCTAGACGACAGCCCCTGACCTATGGAAGGCGGGTTTGGGGTAGTCACGATACAGGCCCCAAGGGATGGGTCGTGAATAATTTTTATCAGAGGACGTCAGTTCTACCACAGAACTAAAGACTCTTATATTTTATTTTTGCGAAGCAATAGTGTTAAGGGTACTAGGTGTGGTGTTCTGTTCAGGGAGTCCAGTGATGGTGCGGGCGGCCAACGTATCCATACACCAGGACCTTGACTTCTGATTTCCAACTCATTTCACGGAAACAATAATTGCATCTATGTTCTAAAAAGTTTCTTTTAAATCAGCTCAAACGAGGTCAGCTCACCCGGTATAGTCATTGACCATGTCACATCTGTTTCATTCAGGATGCCTCCCTGCGGACGACCAGCTTGAGCCCTGAGAGTTGTACGTACTGACCGACCGCCAAGAGACGAGGACCCAGTACAGGGCCCTCTCCCTGTGGAGGTACTAGAGGAGGAACCAATGTAACTACCACCCATTGGGCCACCGATGCCACCAACCCCAGCAGCAGGAAATGCACACCGCTTGAGCGCGCTGCATGAGTTCGAGTGCAAGAGGCCACCCATGTTCTGGGGAGAGACGGACCCACAGGAGGATGAGGATTGGCTGGAGGCTGTGGTGAGAGTCTTCAGGCTAGTAAGCACGCCAGCAGAATTCATGGTAATCCTTGCTTCCATCCTCTTTTAGGCAGCACCAGGTAGATGGTGGGGCCTGATGCTCTAGATGCACGATGAGACGACACTTCTATGGGCAGATTTCGAGATCCTGTTCTGAGCAAAGTTTGTACGAGCCACCCTTTGAGCGGTGCGGATATAGAAGCTACTGCATCATCAGAAGGGTAGCATGATTCTGGCGCAGTACTTAGCGAGGTTCATAGATCTCTGGCGCTACTCTACAGATATGGTACGGGACCTGTTTTTCAGGGCCCAGACCTTCGAGCTGAGGCTCAGGAGAGATATTAGAGGCTCAGTTATTTCTCATAGCATCCCGAAGTAGATAGGGGTGTTGGAGCGGGCCCTCAAAGTGGAGTGTTTCTTTGCTGAGCGAACTCCAGCAGCGGGACCCACCACTAGATGACATGCAGTGGAGTCTTCTGCAGCTGGAAGTAGACAGATGACACAGAGGTCCAAGAGGACCAGACCTACAGGTGGTGAACCGCACGACTTAGGATCGGTAGCGCGAGGCACCTAGAGTGGAGGCAGAGCCAGGCATACCAGGAATGTGCAGTGTTACTCCTACGGCGGGCTTGGTCACATGGCACGTGACTGTCCGACCCTCCATGCAGATGATCAGTAGATAGATGAAGGACCTCCCAGGTAGAGGCAGAGGTTCGATCAAGACGGTCCATAGGGATAAGGCGTAAGTGGCAGGGGAGATGGTCATGCATCTGGCGGTGGACGACGCTTCGAGGTGTTGCCACCACGACCACCAAGAGGACCACCGTGACTACAGGGAATGGGTCGACATGGGAAAGCACAGCTTCAGGCAGCTGAAGCAAATAACCATGGAGCTCTGGAAGCAGGTAGACAAGAGCGGGACTAGTTCCAGGAGTAAAGGACTTTGTTCATGATGCTTCTATCTTTGTAAATGTCTTAGTTTGTGGTTGATTTGTGTCTCTGTACTTTAAGTAGCATTAATAAAAGAAACTTTTCCTTGTGACGTTTTCTTTCCTTCCTTTTTGTGTACTAAGAGGTTCCGGTTTAAAATGTTGAATTGACCCTCACATTCATGATTCCTACTGGAGGAGACCTACTGACCACACACTTATGCCTATAGTGTGACTCGGCCCTTGGAGATGCGAGTAATGGTTGGATCTCTTGATATTAGCGTCGAGGCCATACGAAGTCATCCATGACATGGATTGTACAGTTCATGTCAGGATTGACTCTATTAGCCAATGAATGTGGTTTATTCAGGTGATGAGACTAGTTTTCCCTTTTTAGAAAAGGAAAAATCTTAGCAGCTCTTATAGAACGTAGGAAAGGTGGCTTACCACCTGGACCTTCCAGCTCAGTTGTACCGGGTGCACGACGTCTTTCACGTATATCACCCGAGGAGATACATGCACGATCTGTACCACATCATTGACTACGAGGAGCTGGACATTGATAATGGGGTGACATTCACGGAGGTTCCAGTGGAGATTGGGGATCGACAGGAGAGGGTTCTGTAACAATGATCGATTCCCTTGGTGCGCATTCGCTGCCAACATGAGAACCTCCTGGAGGGCACATGGGAGCGGGAGGTTCAAATGCCTTCTCAGTATCTCCTTTTTTCCCTAGTGTTTGTTGTAGCTTTACGGGGACGTAAAGCCCTGATGTGGGGGTAATTTAAAGACCCGAAAATTTCAAGGAAATTTTTTTCATAAATTCTTTGGAATTTTACGAGTCCGCAATTTCTGAAGGAACCTGATTCTGAGGCCCAGAGTTCCCTAAATGATCGACCGATGTTTTGTTAAGCTTAAATTAGCGGGCATAAGAAGTTTTCCTGAAAATGTGGAATAACTTTTAAATGATTACATGGATCATAAATCTGAGGGCACTGTTACGCTCAGGATGGCGGGTTTACCCTAGGAACGACTTAAGATTAGTTGGCATGGGCCTCTAGTGAAAAATCACAAAAATGGAATAACCGTAAAAATAATAATTAAAAAAGTAATTTTATTTTTTAAATAATTATAACTCACAAATAGAAGCTCGGATTAAAAATCTAAGACTACTGCAGAACTCTTCAGGCCATGCTTTGTTTAAGAAGATACTGACATTCTCCGGTGTGGGCCAGAAGAAAATGTTAGTTATTGGCTGAAAATAAAATAAATAAGTGAAAATTTTTTTATTGTAAAATTCATAACTTCTAAACCATAAACCGGATTAAAAATCTGAGAGTAACGTTGGGTTCTTCAAGGCATGTTTCACCTGGTCAGAGCCTAACCTCGACTGACGCGAGTCGAGGGTGACTGATAAAAATTTTCCAAACATTTTTTGGGTATGTTCAGTAAACGTACGTTTGGGATTTTATATCTTATGAACTAGTTCTCGGAATTGAAATCTGAGGGCACCATTGAACTCATAGCGTCAGTAATTTCTTAGTGAGATGTCTAACACAGTTGTGTTTTGACGAGTTTGAAAGTTGGTTTTTGGCTTTTTATTAAAGAAAATAATAATAAAATAAAGTATAACAATTTTTTTTAAGCTGTCATGTGTTGTGTCTGCGGTTAGTTGGTTAAAAGATCCACACGGGAGTTGGTGGTGGTACACCCATACCCTAACCTCCCATGGGAGGATAATTGTGGTGGGTACCACCCGAGCAACATAACCTCCCACGAGAGGTTATGATGTAGGGTCCGCACATGGATTAATCCCCCATTTAATGGGGAGGGAGAAGAAAACTCTCAACCCCCCATCAATTAATTTTTTGTGTCGATGAAAAATTAATTCATGTTAATTAATTTTATATGACAAAAAAAAATTAATTGTTGTCAATTATATTTATGTTTCGATGAGAAATTAATTTCAATCAATTAATTTTATGTGACGACATAAAATTAATTGCTGTCAATTAATTTTATGTGTCGACGAGAAATTAATTGTTGTCAATTAATTTTATGTGACGACATGATATTAATTTATCTCAAATAATTTTCTATGTCAACATAAAAATTAATTGTTGTCAATTAATTTTCTATGTCAACATAAAACTAATTCATGTCTCTTGATTTGATGTAGGATAGGTTGGGGAAACTTCTTGGCATCCTCCTTTTTTTACTATGCCAGCGCACCTCTTAAATTGTGCCAACACAATTTTATTCGCCCGACCACCTTTTTAATAAAGTAACTACATCGTTAGAATTTATGAAGGCTCCTAATAATTGATCTTTCATAAATTCCATGATGGTTACATACCTATCCCCCTCTCCTATATATATAGAGCTTGGGAGAAGGTTTTGGGATGGCTTCACCAAGCAACGAAGTGCTGGCAGAGTATAAAAAATCCCAACACATGGAGAAACTTATCTTCTCCAACGAAGAACACAAAGATACCGACGCCGACACTACATCCTCGGCTTCTTCCTCAGAAACCATTTTCGACGTGGGACCTCTCCGACAACCCTTCTTCCTTTCTCTTAGTCGTCAATGGACCGATGCATGATCTCGGAAGTGAAAGCATACGGCGAACGACGACAACATCATCTTCCCCGGTGATGAACGAACACCCAACAATTAAAGAGGTAGGTGTGTGTTTTAAGTTGGTTAATTCTTAATAAACACTCGTTAAATCAAATTCTTGAGCTACTTACTATCATAATAACTTGGAGGGTTCGGGCCGCATGAGCATGGCCTGACCCCTCTGCAACCATTATGGTTTTGGAACCTTGGATCGACGACGACATAATAGCGGCATAGCAATGTGGCGACGACGAAGAAGATGTAAAATAGAGGTCGCACTTCCCGCGACCTCCGCGAACCCCGCCGATGATCGAGCGGCACCTGACCAGCCTACTCACGTGCTGCCGGTGCACCCCACACCTACCTGGTGCCCTCCTGGCGCCTGCCAGGCTCCCAGGACGCCGACCCGGCCCCCACAGTGCCCATGCTGTCTGCCCGGCGCCCTCCCGGTGCCTGCCGGATGCCCCCGGCCGACTGCCCGGCGCGCCCCGCACCCTTCCCTATCCACCCGCGGCCTGACCGCTCCCCGCGCAGCCCGCCGTTGGCCTCTCGGGCCAAGCTGTCTGAGCTGCTCCCATCGTGGTGCCGGTCGGGCCTACCACTAGCCATCGGGCCGAATCTCCCACGTGGCGACTTCGACCCGAATTGTCCACCCAGTCTGCTGGGTTGGGTCGAGCGGAATGAACCAAACACAGTAGGCTGAACCGCACAATGGGCCAGGTCAGGCCCAGTACGTAGGGTCGGGTCGACCCTGACCCGGTCAACCCAGAATGAGTTGGCCCGAGTCGGTCCGACCAGGTCGGATTGGACCTGGGCCCATTTTTGAACCTTTGCTTGCGTTGACCATAACTTTGGCACCAGGCGTCCATTTGAAGAACCATCAGCGGTGCTGGTAATCTCTTTGAGAATAGGTCCCTTCAAAAATACACCATGGGAATTCGGGGTACAGTTGTGATATGGTTGATTGGTTCGTACACGAAACCAACATGTCCTCTAGGACAGAAAGGCTAAAAATCTCAAAGATCGGGCATCTGATTGACGAGCCGTCTATTGAGTTGAGACCCCTATTATGAGGCGTTCTATTGTGATACTTATATGTGAGACATCGTGACACTTGGAGTATCGACCGGTAGCTTGTGGAGCGGATCCTCCTAGAGATGAGCAGACAGAGTGGAGAGACCTAGTTGTTGTAGACCTAACGACTGCTTCACTGATTCGACTCAGAGTGATTCGACTAGCCCAGTGGATGGAGCGCCCAGTTTGGAAATAGACCCAAGGAGAACGAAGCGCCTGATTTGTCATCAGACCTGCAGTACTCGATAGGAGGAGTACCTCTGACGACTATTAGGGGGAGCGCCCGGTTTGGCAGCATACCCACAACGGAGTTGCGCCTGGTTAGGCAGCAGACCTGCGGTACTCGACAGGAGGAGTACCTCAGCAGTCTAAGGTTAGTGTGTACTGCCTCGGAGTCATGACAGGGACACTGTACTCGACAAAGGAGGAGTTCTCAAGCAGTTGTGGTTTCGTTAATGAAAATCCTGGTTTGTGATGAGTCAATTACCTTTTTGTTTTCGTCATGATTGAGATGGGTTACTTGATAACTATGACAACCCTGCTTTTTATTACAACTTAAACATGCTTTATTACATAAAACTTCACTTGATACAACAAAGAAGATCGAGAGGTTTAGTGTCTTTGGGGCTTAGGATCATTACATAAAAACTTTAAACTTTAAATACAACATCTTTATTGAAAACTTCCTTTACATGACCACTACATTCCTCCGTACATAGCATTGCATGGGATAACCTGAGGACATGCATAAGAAAAGGGTGAGCTATAAAGCCCAGTAAGGGAGTACACAATGAATAACATGAGGAGTACAATACATATTAGGCAATAGGAACATCAATAGAGAATAAGAGTAACATGAACATAAAGGCATGATAAATCATGATAATCATAACATGGAAATGTGGCAACAACACTTAACATTGAATTAGCATGAGCCAAGGCTCATTGCACATGGAGCATGAGTAAACCCTCATTGCACTTGAAGCACGAGTAAACCCTCGTTGAACTTGAATTAGCATGATTCAACACTCATTGCACATGACGTATCATGATACTATACTTTACCCAATGCATTGGAGCGCTATAAAGGGCGCACCCTTCTTAAACATTTCATTTCATGCATAAGTGTGCCACATGGATCATAAAACATGGATTCATAAAACATAATCATTTCTTCCACGATAAAGGAATGTGGAATTCATACATGAAACTTTAAAATCAATATGTATATGTGCATAAAGGTGAATACCCTTGATGGAGAAATGGGCATGGTATTCACTACACAAAGACATTGTCTTAGAAAATCGGTGCGATTTCGGCAGCGTAACGGCGTGACATAAGAATTCATAAAAAAGGTTGATGAGAGAGAAAGGGGTTACTCATCTTATTTACATGTAATGGACTGTAAGGAGATCATATATATACATGTCCCAACAATATAAATGGAATTTATATTCATGATACCAAAGTATTGCTTGAATGTAAAAGAAGAGAGAGAAGTTCCTTTCGGAATTTCGGCATAGTAACAGGTGTACATGGGAGGCATTTAATGAGAGAGAAAGGGTTCTCCCATCATTCAAACAATAAGAGGGCAGTATGGGGGAGGTTCTAAACCATACCCCAACATTCATAATTGAAATAAAAAGGGCAATACAATTGAAAGAAAATTGAAAAAAAATGAGAAATGAAGAAAACCCCTTACTTGGAAGTGTGCTTCCAAAGGCTAGAGAGAGGCTTGTGAGAGGCTTCTTGGGAGCTTGGGGCACCTTGAGAGGATTCTAGAGAGAGTAGGTCAGAGGTTGGACGAACTTAAAGGGGTTTGAGTGAGGAGGAAGTGGGAGCTTGGGTGGGTTTATATAGGAAAGGTGAGAGAATTCTTTATTATTTAGGTTTGGGACCCCTTATATTAAAATAATCCAAACCACAAACCATCCCATGGTATTTGCCCATGGTTTCTGGAAAAGGAAAGATGAAAACAATATTTTACAAGTCCATGGTCCGAAATTATAAAAAAATTAGGGTTGATTATGTGGAGGTGAGTCACACTCCCATGGAAATTAATTTAAAAAGGCAAAGTGTTGAATAAGTCTTGAGGGCTCCATTAATGATTTGAAAAGTAAGTCAAACAAACCCAAAACCTCATTATTTTAATGATAAAACACATATTGGCCGAACATAAGGATTATGGTATTTTATTACATCACCATTGGGTCATTATGATGTCATAAAACACTATATATTTAAATGGTATTTAATTTTTACCCAAAAATTTGACTATCTCAGAAAATTATGAAAAATTCACCATTGGATTATTTCGATGTCCTGATTCCAAAAATAATATTTATTTTATCTAAATAATTTTCTAAATATGCGAATTTTCACTTTTAAAATAAAAATCGACATTTATAAAAAATTCACGGGTTTTGACAGAAATGGCCTTCAAACCTTAATAAAAATTTTAATTGCATTCATAAAATTATAAGATCATTTATATTTAATAAAAATTAATTTAATATTAATAATAATATTTTATTAAAATATTATTTAATTCAAAAATCCTTTAATTTAATAAAATATAATTCTTAATTAAATAATGACTAAAAACACCATTTGTACTTTAAAAACTAATTACAATGTATCAAAAAAATTATATTCATTATTATATACAAAAAATAATGTACATGAACATGGTGCTACTTATTTGTTACATAACCCCTTAAAATAGCCGCATAAGACCTAAGGGTAAGGTGTGCGATGGTCACAGACTCTTGGGGTTGCTCGGATAACATCGCTCAAGTAGTAAATTCAATCAACTTCCATTTTTCCTGTAGACGATCACGTTCGAGCTTGACTTGATGAAGCTCAGATTGGGCTTGGTCAAGGGCAAAGCCCAAAGACACCACCTCTTTTCTGAGATCCAACATATGGGCTTCATAAGGGGCAATTCTACTAGATGAGGCCATCGCTTCCTTTGTCTGAGTAGAAAATTGGTTCGTTAAAGCCTTATATTTAAACTACCTAGATGATCACTGCTCAACGGCTATAAAAGTAACGGTCACAAATCTTAACATAAAACTAAGGAAGTTGACATCTTATAAAAACATTTTTCATAAAGAGACATCTAACTGGATCAGGAGGGATTTTCATTAATGAAACTTTGGGTCGTTACAACATTCCCCCCTTAAGAAATTTCGCCCTCGAAATTTTCCTTTTCCCACACTAAAACAAATGTGGGTAACTTAGCTTCATCATATCCTCCGACTCCCAAGTTTCTTCTTCAAACTTGTGGTTTCTCCACAACACCTTGACGAGGGGCATTGTCTTATTTCGTAGAACTTTTTCTCTACGATCTAAGATCTTCACTGGTTGCTCCTCATAAGAAAGATCGTCTTCTAATTGTACCACCTCGGAAGAGTGTACATGTGAAGGGTCTGGTATGTACTTCCTTAAGAGGGATACATGGAAGACATCATGCACCTTGGCCATAGTAGGTGGAAGTGCTAGTCGATAGGCCACAGCCCCAACACGATCAAGAATCTAGAAGGGGCCGATGTACCTTGGACTTAACTTCCCTTTCTTTCCAAGCCTCATGTCCTTCTTCCACGGAGATATGCGTAAAAACACCATGTCTTCGACTTTAAACTCAAGGTCTCGTCGAAGATTATCTGCATAACTCTTCTGTCGACATTGGGCTACCTTGATATGCTGCTGAATGGTTTTCACCTTCTCCACCATTTCTTCGACCATTTCTGGTCCAAGTAGCTTACGTTCACCGACCTCATCCCAACATGCCGGTGTTCTACACCTTTTCCCATACAGGGCTTCATATGGTGCCATTTGGATGCTCGAGTTGAAACTATTATTATAAGAGAACTCAACCAGAGGAAGATGTTGATCCCATCCTCCTTTAAAGTCCATTGAGCACGCTCTCAACATATCCTCAAGTGTTTGGATAGTCTGCTTGGATTGGCCATCAGTTTGACGATGATAGGCCGTACTGAAGTTCAGTTCAGTATTCAGAGCATGTTGAAGACTCTTCCAAAACATAAAGGTAAATCTTGGATCTTGGTCAGACACAATAGATAGTGGTACTCCATGCAACCATACCACTTCCCTGATATATATTCGTGCCAGTTGATCCAAAGAGAAATCCTCTCGAATAGCAATGAAGTGTGCAGTCTTTGTAAGACGATCCATAACAACCCAGATTGCATTGTTGCCTTTGGATGTCCTTGGAAGTCCAGTGACAAAGTCCATGGTGATGTTATCCCATTTCCATTATGGTATGGGCAATGGTTGCATCATCCCCTTAGACTTCTACCTCTTTGCCTTCACTTGCTGACACACTAGGCACTTTGATGTATATTCAGCGATCTCCTTCTTCATATTATTCCACCAGAAGTTTTCTCGGAGATCTCGATACATCTTTGTGCTCCCTGGGTGAATAGAGAAATTTGAACTATGTGCATCATCCAGAAGTTCCTTCTTCAGCTTCGAACTTGATGGAACACATAGTCTTTTCCCAAACCGCACAATTCCTTCTTCATTAACATTAAACTCTGAGGATTTTCCCTTTTTGATAGCTTCCACTTTTTCTTGGATTCTCGCATCATCCTTTTGAGCATCCTTTAACCTTTCCAAAAGAGATGGTTGAGCAATAATTTGTGAAAGGATTGATGATGTTCCCTTCTTTATGATTCACACGTCCATCTTCATCAAGTCTAAGAAGATTGGATCCTTCTCAATTCTCATCATTGATAGAATTGCTGGATCCTTTCTACTTAGGGCATCTGCCACCTTGTTTGCCTTCCCAGGGTGGTAATGTATTGAACAGTGATAATCCTTGATGAGCTCTATCCATCTTCTCTGGCACATATTAAGCTCTTTCTGTGTGAATATATATTTAAGACTCTTGTGGTCAGTATATATCTCACATTTCTCTCCATAGAGATAATGCTGCCAGATTTTCAAGGCAAAGATCACCGCCGCCAACTCCAGATCATGCGTTGGATAGTTTCGCTCATGGATTTTCAACTGCCTTGAGGCATAGGATATCACTTTATCATTCTACATCAGCACACATCCTAAGCCCTTCTTCGAAGCATCACTGAATACCACAAAAGGCTCCCCACTTGTGGGTAAAGTGAGCACGGGTGCAGTGATAAGCCTCCTTTTCAACTCCTTGAAGCTTTTTTCGCATTCATCACTCCCAGAAAACTTTACTCCCTTTCGAGTTAGCTTGGTAAGAGGGTTGGACAATCGTGAGAAATTTCTCACAAATCGTCGATAATATCCAGTTAACCCCAAGAAGCTACGGATATCAGTTACCGATGTTGGCCTTGGCCATCCCTCAATTGCATCTGTTTTGGAGGGGTCCACAGATATCCCATTGCTTGTGATGATATGACCCAAGAATGAGACTTCCTTCAACCAAAACTCACACTTGCTGTACTTTTCATAGAGCTTCTCCTTGCGCAAAGTCTCTAGTACAGTTTTTAAATGCTCCTCATGGTCCTCCTTGGTTTTGGAGTATATTAGAATATCATCTATAAAGACTACCAAAAATTTGTCTAGGTAATCTCTAAAGACTCTATTCATCATGTCCATGAATAATTCTGGAGCATTGGTGAGTCCGAAAGGCATTACTATGAATTCATAGTGCCCGTACCTTGTACGAAAAGCAGTCTTGGGGATATCTTCTTTCTTCACCCTTACTTGATAATATCCCGACCACAAGTCCACCTTGGAGAAGTATTGTGCTCCACGCAGCTGATCAAACAAGTCATCGATTCTTGGGAGAGGATACTTGTCCTTTATCATGATTTTGTTAAGTTCACGATAATCGATGCAAAGCCGCATTGACCCATCCTTCTTCTTGACGAAGAGGACTAGTGCACCCCATGGTGATGCACTTGGGCGTATAAACCCTTTTTCCAGATTCTCCTGTAGTTGTTTCTTCAGCTCTTCAAGCTCAACAATAGCCATTCTATATGCAGTCTTGGATATTGGTAGCGCCCCAGGTATAAGTTCAATTGAGAACTCAACATCTCTTCTTGGAGGAAGACCAGGAAGTTCCTCGGGAAATACTTCATCGAATTCCCTCACAGTAGGCATTTCTTCAAGGGTGGTTTCTTCCTTGGACTTAATCATCTGAGCCAGATATGCATGCTCATAAGGCAGTAATATCCACCCTTGAGATGATGGAGCTAAAGGAGATTCATCTTCCTCCTGACACTTGTAAAGAATCGGGGGTCGATTCTCCATATGGAGTGTGATTTCCCTCTCCCGACAATTTATGATGGCTCTATATAAGGAAAGCCAATCCATGCCATGAATTACATCAAATTCCACCAAAGGGAGTATGACGAGGTTCGCTGGGAAATTCAATCCACATATTATAACAGGGGAGGACTTATACTCATGGGATGCAATGATTTCCCCATTTGTCGTACTCACCGACATCTTTACTTCCATGATTTGTGGTGGTGCAGGGATTGTTCTACTAAACTTTTGAGATATAAAAGAATGCGTAGAACCTGAATCAAAAAGTACGTTCGCTATTCTTGAATGAATAACTAGCGTACCTGTCACCACTTCGTTGTCGGGGTTCACTTCGGCAGAAGTGATGGCAAAAGCTCTTCCTTGCTGTCTTGGAGGTTGTTGATTGCCTCCGATAACCCTTGGATTAGGGCACTGATTAGCAAAATGACCCGGTTCTTTGCATTTGAAGCATTGAACAACGCGTTGAGGTTCGAACGGAGTGTTCCTCTCCTCTGTCGCAGCCGAGAGTCCTTCTTTCTGACAGTTAACAGCTAGGTGCCCTTCTCTTCCACACTTGAAGCATTTTCTTGTCCCCCTAAGGCAATTTCCAGGGTGCTTCTTTCCACACTTTTTGCAAGTGGGGTGCTGGAATTTCTTAGCGCCGTTGGATTTATCCATCGGACCACCAGCATTGAAGTCCACCTTACGCTTCTTGTCCCCATGATACCCCTGTGATTCTCCGATCTCCATTTCAACCTTGAGGGCACATCGGACAATTTCCTCATAGCTGTCGAAGTCACGGATCGCTAATGCTTTCCGCAAGCTAGGCTTCATCCCACCAAAGAAGCGGTCAACCTTGCATTCGGGGGTAACGACAAAGCTGGAAGCGTATCGTGCAAGCCTTGTGAAGTTTGCCTCGTATTCTCCCACAGATTCTTCATCTTTCTGTTTGAGGGAAAGGAAGTCCCTTTCCATCTTTAGACGGAGGGTGCGTGGAAAATATTTATCGAAAAACATCTTCCGGAATTCCTTCCATTCCAAATCCTCGATCTCCTCCTCAGGCTTCGTATTTTTGATCAACGTCCACCATTGATCAGCTTCACCCTCCATACGATAAGCCTCCAGGAAAACCTTCTCTTTTTTAGAGCATTGGAGGATGGAGAATATCTTTTCAATGGAGTTGATCCATTGTTCAGCGATTGTGGGATCAGATGATCCACTAAAAGTAGGAGGCCTTTGTCTCATGAAGCTTTTAATAGTGACTTGTTCTTTCTTAGGGGGGGTTGAATGTTCCTCTTGACCAGTGTTTCTATTCAAAACTTGAGTTAGCTGAGAGAGAAGCGTGACAAAGTTCGCGATTCCTGCTCCCATTGGATTGGGCATCTCATAAGTACAATCATCACACTGATCTTCACAACGGTTGTTAGCCCGAGTTCTCCTATTACCGGCCATTGGATGGAATAATAGGAAAGTTAGGGGTAACACATAAAGGGTAATCCAACTACAAAAGTTGATGACTTATAAATAAACTTTAATCTCTTTAACTCATGAGTCTATAGGATTCAATCCAGGCTTCTCATGATCTTTCTTCTAAAATATATTCTTAGGGGAATTTTTCCCTTAATAAGGGTTCATACTAAGATTGTGAATTTATCAAAACATATCCCCCGAGAGTGTCGTAACCAAGAGTGCATCAAGGCCCGTTGTCGTGCACCAGTTCCCGTTCGATTCTAGCTCAAAGCGGTGTTTTCGGGTTTTATCCCTAGGATACATCTGTGCCAAAGCCGCCTCTACCTGCTCGTATCCAAACAGGGATGTATTTGTTTGATAAACCACTTAATTAGTATTTACCAAAACTTAGGGATGTTTTTATTATGCTTAGTCTTGTAT
Source organism: Viscum album (assembly GCA_963277665.1). NCBI lineage: Eukaryota > Viridiplantae > Streptophyta > Magnoliopsida > Santalales > Viscaceae > Viscum > Viscum album. Next base: position 118,261,083 of record OY728123.1, on the reverse strand, counting down.
CTAAGGCTTTACTAGGGTTTCCTAATCCCAAAATAACTAAACCAATCCTCTGATACCAACTATGACAACCCTGCTTTTTATTACAACTTAAACATGCTTTATTACATAAAACTTCACTTGATACAACAAAGAAGATCGAGAGGTTTAGTGTATTTGGGGATTGGGATCATTACATAAAAACTTTAAACTTTAAATACAACATATTTATTGAAAACTTCCTTTACATGACCACTACATTCCTACGTACTTAGCATTGCATGGGATAACCTGAGGACATGCATAAGAAAAGGGTGAGCTATAAATCCCAGTAAGCGAGTACACAATGAATAACATGAGGAGTACAATACATGTTAGGCAATAGGAACATCAATAGAGCATAAGAGTAACGTGAACATAAAGGCATGATACAGCATGATAATCATAACATGGAAGTGTGGCAACAACACTTAACATTGAATTAGCATGAGCCAAGGCTCGTTGCACATGGAGCATTAGTAAACCCTCATTGCACTTGAAGCACGAGTAAACCCTCGTTGCACTTGAATTAGCATGATTCAACACTCATTGCACATGACGTATCATGATACTATACTTTACCCAATTCATTGGAGCGCTATAAAGGGCGCACCCTTCTTAAACATTTCATTTCATGCATAAGTGTGCCACATGGATCATAAAACTTGGATTCATAAAACATAATCATTTTTTCCACGATAAAGGAATGTGGAATTCATACATGAATCTTTAAAATCAATATGTATATGTGCATAAAGGTGAATACCCTTGATGGAGAAATGGGCATGGTATTCCCTACACAAAGACATTGGCTTAGAAAATCGGTTCGATTTCGGCAGCGTAACGGCGTGACATAAGAATTCATAAAAAAGGTTGATGAGAGAGAAAAGGGTTCCTCATCATATTTACATGTAATGGACAGTAAGGAGATCATATATATACATGTCCCAACAATAGAAATGGAATTTAGATTCATGATACAAAAGTATTGCTTGAATGTAAAAGAAGAGAGAGAAGTTCCTTTCGGAATTTCGGCATAGTAACAGGTGTACATGGGAGGCATTTAATGAGAGAGAAAGGGTTCTCCCATCATTCAAACAATAAGAGGGAAGTATGGGGGAGGTGCGAAACCATACCCCAACATTCATAATTGAAATAAAAAGGGCAATACAACTTAAAGAAAATTGAAAAAAAATGAGAAATGAAGAAAACCCCTTACTTGGAAGTGTGCTTCCAAAGGCTAGAGAGAGGCTTGTGAGAGGCTTCTTGGGAGCTTGGGGCACCTTGAGAGGATTCTAGAGAGAGTAGGGCAGAGGTTGGACGAACTTAAAGGGCTTTGAGTGAGGAGGAAGTGGGAGCTTGGGTGGGTTTATATAGGAAAGGTGAGAGAATTCTTTATTATTTAGGTTTGGGACCCCTTATATTAAAATAATCCAAACCACAAACCATCCCATGGTATTTGACCATGGTTTCTGGAAAAGGAAAGATGAAAACAATATTTTACAAGTACAAGGTCCGAACTTATTAAAACATTAGGGTTGCTTATGTGGAGGTGAGTCACACTCCCATGGAAATTAATTTAAAAAGGCAAAGTGTTGAATAAGTCTTGAGGGCTCCATTAATGCTTTGAAAAGTAAGTCAAACAAACCCAAAACCTCATTATTTTAATGATAAAACATATATTGGCCGAACATAAGGATTATGGTATTTTATTAAATCACCATTGGGTCATTATGATGTCATAAAACACATTATATATTTAAATGGTATTTAATTTTTACCCAAAAATTTGACTGTCTCAGAAAATTATGAAAAATTCACCGTTGGATAATTTCAACGTCCTGATTCGAAAAATAATATTTATTTTATCTAAATAATTTTCTAAATATGTGAATTTTAACTTTTAAAATAAAAACTGACATTTATAAAAAATTCACTGGTTTTGACAGAAATGGCCTTCAAACCTTAATAAAAATTTTAATTGCATTCATAAAATTATAAGATCATTTATATTTAATAAAAATTAATTTAATATTAATAATAATATTTTATTAAAATATTATTTAATTCATAAATCCTTTAATTTAATAAAATATAATTCTTAATTAAAAAATAACTAAAAACACCATTTGTACTTTAAAAACTAATTACAATGTATCAAAAAAATTATATTTATTATTATATACAAAAAATAATGTACATGAACATGGTGCTACTTATTTGTTACATAACCCCTTAAAATATCCGCATAAGACCTAAGGGTAAGGTGTGCGATGGTGACAGACTCTTGGGGTTGCTCGGATAACATCGCTCGAGTGGTAAATTCAATCAACTTCCATTTTTCCCGTAGACGATCACGTTCGAGCTTGACTTGATGAAGCTCAGATTGGGCTTGGTCAAGGACAAAGCCCAAAGACGCCACCTCTTTTCCGAGCTCCAACAAATGGGCTTCGTAAGGGGAAATTCTACTGGATGAGGCCATCGCTTCCTTTGTATGAGTAGAAAATTGGTTCGTTAAAGCCTTATATTTAAACTACCAAGATGATCACTGCTCAACGACTATAAAAGTAACGGTCACAAATCTTAACGTAAAACTAAGGAAGTTGACATCTTATAAAAACATTTTTCATAAAGAGACATTTAACTGGATCAGGAGGGATTTCCATTAATGAAACTTTGGGTCGTTACAATAATATAGGTATATGTACATGCATATACATAAGTAAAGGCTATCTGTTGAGATCTTTCATTGTGGTTTATCCTTGTTGGATTTGATGAGATCTTGAGGGTCTCAGGGTCCCTACTAAATATCATTATACTAACCCCTACACATGTTGTGACCACACCTCGTTGTGTTTGATGCAGATGACAAACAATGCTAATTGAGGCAGAATGTACGAGGACTGGACGGTACACGGAGGTGGACACTCGGTGTGATGGTACACGGAGCGAACCGATAGACGCGGAGTGCTGAGGATGACATGTGTACCTACCCTTCAGGTAGGATCCATTGTGGACGATCCAGGAGCTGCTAGTCACCTTCCATATGTTTGTCTTTCATTTGTACATTCTTTCAGTTATAACTCTACCTTTCTGTTGGGCTTGTATTTCCAACCCCTTTGTACTTTCAGCACACATGTTATACTTATGTACTTAGTGTTTGCTTCTTCTTTTACTCTAGTTGTTTGTGTTACGTTTTATAAAGGCAATATCTTCCCAGTTTTTAGGGAAATACGCATTTGGTGCAAGACGCCAGCCCCTGGCCTATGGAAGGTGGGCTTGGGGTAGTCACGATACAGGCCCTGAGGGATGGGTCATGACATGTAACACCTCTATATTTTGTGAAATAGTTTTTTAAAATTAATTTACTTTTTTTAAAGACATTCATTTCACACAGTAATACAATTATTTTATTTTATATTTTATAACTATGATTCACAAACATTATATGAAAAACCTAGTTAATCATGCACCACGCACAATATAAATTTTATCTTCCTCTTTATAGAACATCGATTTTAGTATACATTACATGCAAAATTGACTTTCCATGATGGCTTGTTTAACACACGAGGCTGAGTTTTGCAGAATACTAATATTTTATTTGATATTCCATATATATTAAACAAATAATTATGAAAAAGTTTAAATATCTTATGAAAATATATATTCTAAAAAATATAAAATAAAGCATCAGTTAATTTTTTTGGAAATTAATACGAAAACTAATTGAATATAAAAGAAAATATTATTATACTAACAATATTATTTTACCCAAATAAATTAAATTAATTAAAATTAGTGAGTGATATTGATGTTATATATATTATATATTAAATATTTTTTTATATTAATCCATGATTTTTGATAAGCTTTTGATAAAAACAAACCCATTTCTATGCATAAAATAATATATTTCTTATTAAGGTATTTTTATAATTTATTAATGGTGATCCTATTTTAAATCGTAATTTTGAAAAAATTTTGCATTATATATTTCAATATAAAAATAATATTTTAAATATAATCATAAAAATTTGGTTAGGGTCAATTTTTTCTATCTTTATATAAGTTTTTATTTTTCATGAATAGTTAAAAAATATTGAAATTAGTTTTACCGTTATTTTACATATAAATTATTAATAAGGTTTGAATTTTTTTTGGTTTTAATGATTAATTAGAAATATTATTTATCAAATTATCAAATTTCTATTTTAGGAATCAATTTTACTTTTAAATTAACTATAAACATATATAATATATTTGGGTATTTTTACTTAAAAAACTGGAATTGTCGACTAGACTACGAGAATACATTTCAATTAGTTTATTTTAAATATGTGATTGATATTTGGAAAAATTGACTCCAAATTATGAATAATTACATGTTATATTTTCTTATAATTTAAACATTTTTTTTACCAAAATTATTTTTGAAATTAATAAAGATTAATTTCATCGATTAAGCTACTATTAAGCATTACTATAGACTAAACCTTAAACCTAATGTTATAAATAACCTTTATTTTTTACCAACATCTATTTTATGGAGGTATTTTGACCCTATAATCACATTTATATACATTTTTACTTTATTATATCCACTTTCCATGTAAAACATATGGGTAGAATTACTATTCTAATATTTACAAGAGTGTCACTCCTCCTCCACTAAAATAAGGCCTCTTATCCTGCCACTTCCTCACAGAAATAAATCCACATTTACTAAAAAATTCTAATCCAGAAATTCTAATCAAAATACCTCAACTAATATTATAAACATCCATATTAATAAATCAATCTATGGAATCCCATTGGTGAAAACCAAAAGCAGCAACTCAAACAAGAGGACACATTATTCCTCAAGTGCTTTTATTTTATTTCAATTCTCCACTACCACAAAACTACTTATTCCATGTGAATATAAAAACACATGTATCATAATAATAATTTTTTTCTATGTCTTTTGAAAATGGTCACACACAATTCCATCTAATGGGTTTTGAAAATACTATTTATATGTAAGGTGAGCTACCACCACACAAAAGGATGATTGCTCATTTTTTCTTTACCACCAATCATGGTGGATATTATGATGGAAACTTTAATTATATATTAGATTTATAATAATTGTTAATTATTTAGTATTATTTAGTTTTTATTTATAACATACCTTAATTATTTCAATCTTATGTAAATACGATAATTTCATTTGAGTTATTGTGAACTGGAGCCCCCTCAAAGCGATGTGATTCGTTCACACGATATATGGAATGTACTAGGGATTTGTTTAGTGAAAATGTATGATATATATGAAATAATTAAGTAAAATTAAATATATTATATAAAAATATACATATACATATAATTCATTTATTTTCATTCATTCAATACATCAATTAAACTAGAAGCAGTGTTTATGCGTACTTATGGCCTATTGTAACTGTGAATGGTGTATTCCATTTCATACATCTATATTACATAGATTGTTTAAATAAAAATATAATGAGTATTTATTATATTTATATAATGTATTAAATATTTTAAATAATTATATTTGTATATGGAACAATGATATGACAAATTAAGACACATACGAAAAAAAGGGAATATTACACGAAGCGTAACCTTAATATAGAATTATAAACATGTGTATAATATAATGAAAAAATAAAACCATATATGGAATTATATAAAAGAATATTTTTATGTAAAAAATTTAAAAGATTTTTTTATAAAATATACATGTGGTTAATAATAGAATTAATAGATTCAAGACAAAAGGTAAGAGATTAAATCTCAAATTAATTTCTATGAGATACATGTTTTATTCACCACTCACTTACTTTGTGTAATTTATATAATGAACATGAATGCATTCTATGAATATTATACATGAATTTATGGGTAGTTTTATTTAATTTTTTGATCCTTATTTCATTGCGTTAAAGTTTCAAATGTTACCATATAAGTAATGTAATTTTTGTCTCGATTTGCTTTTTTGAGACGCATGCCATTTTACAAACCTATATTATTATATTAGCTGTAAAAAACTACAATGTGTGGTTATATCCTTAATATTAATATTTTTTAGACATTTTACTTCATTTAATACAATTAATTTTGTTATATTATGATTCAATGTAACCAAAGTGGTATCAATTTATTGCGAGAATCTCATCATTTATCGAAATTGTTTATGGGTTTTCTACCATTAATGAAGTAATGTGATCCATATCACATTAACTATCATGAAATTTATTAACCTATTGATATGAATGTTATATCCAATTAATGGTACCACTTTTACACTCTATGTAACTAAATATAATAAATATTTTTTTAAAAAAATTCTATCATTTTTTTTCAATTCAGTCAAAAATCAATGTTCCTGGAAAACCATGTTTTCTAAAAATGTTTTCAGGTATTATATAAATTATTTCAATGTATTTTAATTAAATAAATATTTTCAACTGGTTTTCAATAACACCTTATAATTATTAAATGGGTTTTCCAGGAATTTTTATTCAAAACATTTCCAAGCTTCATTTAAAATTTATCACAGAAAATTGTTTTCAAAACATCTTCATGATTTATTTTAATATTTTCAATGTGTTTTCAATGAAATGGTTTTTAAAAATATTTTCAAGATTATTTTTAATTGATTCTCTTAAAAAATATTAATTTTTTTTTCATGATTCTTTAATATTATATCATGGGAAACATTTTTAAAATTATTTCAATCATTTTTCTATATTTTCCATAAATATTCATTGAAAATGGTTATCTAAAGGTTTTATGTTTTGAAAAAAACATTTCAATAAAATGAATGTATATTTTACTCAAAAAATGTCATCAAATTATATTTCCAAGTTATCTTCCAATTTATATTACATCCATTTATATTACTCAATCCCTTCTAGGACATCATCCAAAGGTTCCATTCAAATTGTGTCTTAAATGGTTTAAGTTTTGATATATTGATGCTTATAACAACCATTTTATTTTCCACATGTTATATTCTTTTGAAACCTACTTATTTTAAAGGTTTATTCATTGATGAAATGATTATGAACAATTTTTATTTTCCATATGATATAATGCAATGAAATGTTAATGATACCCTTTTCATTTCATGGGTTACAATTTGATGTTTATAGAACCCGTATATTTTAATTGGTAAAGATAAGTGAAATTTATTGTGGAATATGCATGTATGATTTCATTGTGTGATAGTTGGTACCAATATACATCTACATAACACTTGGTAATTATGAATGAATCTGAATTTTAAATGTTATACAAAAACCAGATTACAATTCTGCAATATTTTTTATGCACCTCATTGCATGTCCATAACTTTATGACTGAAACTGATTAAATGATCACAATGTTATGAGATAAACTTATATTGAGTTTATATTTTTTTTGTGAAACTATTTACATGTTCATAATATTATGCTTTGTCCTGGTTTCATGTCCCTACGTTTATTCATCAACATGATTTCATGTTCACAATGTTATACATGAACATGATTGCATGTTCACAACATTATGTGCGGACCCAGTGTCATTTCTCTAGGTTTCTAATATGGCCTAACATCATGTCCTTAACATAATGAGTGAACATGATTCCACATATACATGTTCATGATATTTAATTCTATTGTGTATGCCACAATTCAATGTATTCAATATATGTTATTCATTCATGGATTGTGATCGTGATTATCATATAATTCACCTATTATAAACTTCTAATCATTATTCCCTGATTCTTTTTCATGATATCTGATATAGAGGGTATGGTATTATATGGATAAAATCACGTTCTAATACCATTATGTTCATGCTATTCTTACCTATTTTCATTATTGACCATTACTAATAATTTTAACTCACCCCTTTCTTAAATTTTATGTTCCCCAATTTATAAATAATGTTATTATATATAATTATTAATATGATGATATTTTAAGGACACATTGAATATTATTCAGTGAGATACATTATTACTGTTCCATGATTCCAATGTCACTAAACTAATATGTTATTTGGGGATTATTTTTGGTATTGTATTATGTATTCTGAAAAAGTGGTGGAATGACTATGTACGATAATACTAGGTCATTTTTTTTGGTATCAAATGAAAGTTTTAGTAAAAAATTCGATGCTAGGATGAGAACATCATTGTGATAACCCTATGGAAGTGTAATAGGATAAATCTAAGGATAAGTAAAAGTATATAAAAATTTCATGGAATTTTATTAAAGGATAGAGTATATGGATTCCTTTATATACATCTCAGTCTAGATACTACAAGTGGATATCACTCTAGAATAGATATTCCCAGGAGTAACAACCCTATTAAGATGTTGAAGGCATGAATCAGGGTAATTTGGATGAAAAAATGGGCTTTTATCAACACCAAGTTTAACACTTCATTGATATATGACTTGGAAATTAAAAAACTCATAACAAACTATCATGAAGTATTTAAATATAATTTTGAAATAAATAAAATATGATAAACCTATTGTTTCATATATTAATTAAGGTGATAAAATTTAGATATCCCATAAGTAATTTCTCATGATTACATTTTTTTCTTATATGATATGTGTTTCTCACCCTGTCATTTATTATTATAGTCAATAGGGATAAATAGAATAATTATTTTTAATATTGAATGTTTTAGATTTCGAAAGTATGGGAATTATGAAAATTTATTTCCCAAGTGGAAATATCATAATGCGAATAAGGAAGGTGGTTTGAGTATTTGTTTAACTTTTGAAGATAATATGACTACAAAGGACATGTGAAAGTTATGTGATGTTCTTCCGGTATTGATTACAATAATCAATAGAGGCATGATTCGATTGAGGTTTTGGAAGATTAAGAAATGATTCGTATTTCATATACTAGGAATAATGTATTATAGAATATGATGGAAAACCATTAGTACACGTAAATGAACATGGTTGGATTAATGAAGCATTTATGTTTTGTAATTGATATGTTATTTTATATGAATCATGATATATATAATTATTTATAGTATATGTTTTAATTATGGATAGAAAATGAAATATTGAAGGGTTATGTTGACATAGAAATGTGATTACATAGAAAAGTTTCATTTTGATTAATGGAAGGTAATTTTTTTTTAATGTCTAACATTGAGGTAATGAGGTTTGGATAAGGACACGTTGGGTATGAATTAGTAAATTTGACAGTAAGGATTACACTAGATTTTAGTATTGACCATGTAGTCTATGTCATCATGGATTTATGGAATATTTACAATAATATTTGTAATAAATATGCACACATTTATTGAAAGGATTTATGGTAATTCATGTTATTACAATGTTTCAAGAGAAAAAATGATGAAGTTATTCACTTGTATGTATGGTGGCAACCAAGAGATTCCATATGATATATGAGAGATCAATTATTATCTGATTTTATGAACTTATTTCCAATTTTCTGGATTTTTATATTCTAGAAGTGCTACATGGTTAACCATTTATATAAGGTGTAAGTTAAAAATGAGATAATGTTTCTAGGATTATTTCATTTTCTCATCATTTGAGAATTTATGCATATTGGACAAACTGTTATAAAAACAATTTATTGATGATAAATGATGTCAAATGGGATGGTTTTTCCAGGATCTAAGGGTTTGTTATTTATTTAGGAATAAAAAAATCTGGAATAATTACCTTGAGTATGAGATGGTGTGAGAAATGATCATGGGAAAAAAGTATGAGATTGTACATATGATATGGAATTAAATCATGTAAGTATATTTTCTTTAGTTCCTAGAAAGTAAATGAAATCCTCAAATCTAGGAAAAATATACTGAAAATGATTTATACTATCAAATTTATTTTTAATGAGTCAGATGGTCCATTAGAACATTGTAGATTTATGGGTCTGTGATCACCAACATATGCTGATAAATGATCTGTATCAATATATAGCAGAATATGATAGTTTAATTTCTCCTCTATGTCAGTGTTTTCACATACCACATCTCTTATCATATTTGGAAACCTAGTAATTTGTTATTTTAGGATCTTTTATACTTCCAACGTAACCTTTTTAGGGGAAGTTTTAGTATTCATTTTATCAATGTGGGTTTCTATGAATGAAACATTCAAGTATTGAACCATTGATAACCTCCAAAAAATTCATTGGTGAAATTCATATTATGGGTTGGAGAATGTTGCATCCTAATAATTTCTGAATTTTTTTTTGAATTACATTAATCTTTTTTTAAAATTATCTTTTCATACAACACTAAAAATAGATTATTTTATATTAATGAACTATTTTTGGTATGATTTATCAGAAAAACCATGTTAATGTTGCAATTCATAAAAAATAAATTTTATATTTCTCTACCTGCAAAGTAATCATATCCTCTATTATATGAAATAATGAATTTCCACAATGGCTTATGTAACAGGAAATACAGATTTTACTGAATAATGATATATTATTTAATATACCCAAGAAATTAAGTAGCAGTTATGAAAATGTTATTTTTACTAATGAAAATATTTAGTTTAAAAAATTAAAAATTAATTCATTAATTCCATTTTTATTACAAATTAAAAAGAAAACTGAATGAATATAGAGGAAATATTATAATACACCCAAACCTATTTTTTTAATAAATTAAAATAACTCAAATTACTGTGTGATATTATTGTAATATATATATATATATATATTATATCTTATAAAATACTTTTTATACTCATACTATATATTTTATAGGAACAAGATAAAAACAAACCAAATTTTATGCATAAAATAATATATTTCATATTAAGATAATTTTAGCACCTTTTAATGGAGTACCAATTTTAATATATTTTTATTAGATTTTTTGTGGATTAGATATCTCCAAATAATCTTCATATATTGGAGAGAACTATAAAAATAATGTTCATTAAATTTTTTTAGTGTTTTTATGTATGGTTTCAATTTTTAATTCTTAGTTAGAAAATACAAAATTTTAGTTCCCAAAATATTTTCTTATAATATATTTATAAGGATTAATAAAATATTAAATTAGATTTAAATATTAATTAGAACAAATTTCCACCCTGTAATCCAATGTGTGTCACTTGATTCATCTTCAATATGAAATTTACTATAAAAACATAACAAAATTTTGAAAAGTTTTAATGTAAAAACCTGTATTTTCATCCCCAGTACATGATTAAATTTATAAAGAGTGACATGAAAAAGGTAATGGATTTCATCTCACTTTTATTTCCATGAGATGCATACATTATTCACCTCTAAAATATTTTTTTACTGTGTATATACTGATCATGAATATATTACATTAATCATATTCTAAAATTTGCGGAATATTACATATCCATTTTATAATTCTTCTTTCATGGGGTGTATGCTTCCAAATTTACTAAAGAATTAAAATAATTTGTGTCTCAATTATCCTTTTTCATTACACGTGCCATTTTTTCCACCAATAATTTTATTTGAGTTGGATATATCATATTTTTCTTGTTATATGGTGTATATACTTATTTTCATGATATTTATGCTCCATTTAATTTCATTCATTCCTTTATATTATGATTTATTACTACCAAGGTGGTACCGAGTTATTGATGCACATAAGCCTCTACCCTGTTGGTGAGGAATCATCATGTTAATCAAAGAGACTCAAGATCATATCTGGGATGTGACATATCTCCATGTTACTAAAGTAGTATTATAGTAGGTACTATAGGAGTTACTGTTGTAGGTCATGCAGTAGGTATAATTTGGTAATGTAGTTATCAAAACTATTTATATATTTAGGAGTTTGGGACAACAGTTTGTCCTTGAGTCCTTCAAGGCGTTTGGGATGCCCAAGGAATTTGGGTTGTAAGTATTTCGTGCAACCTCAAGGACTTAGTGAAACCTAAAAATGTAGATGTACTAAGTAGATTAAAAGAAACAAGTCTCCAGATGAGGATTCAGTGCTGACACACTCACCAAAGCAGAGCTAACTAGACATGGAAGATTGAGAGGGTATGGAATTACTATCGGTACCGGGCTAGAGGACCTCTACAAATGGTAGCTATCTGACCATCAATGCTAAGGTGGATAGATGACATCACAACTTTTGTTGGAGAGGGGTATTTCCAAGTTGTCTTGTTTGGGTTCATTTCAAATGAACTAATGGTTAGGTGATGTCACTTAATCCTTCTAGCCTTGTAAGGGTTACCCTCATCCCATGAAATAGGTGTTTTTGAAAATCAATAAAAATCTATGTCCTTCGGGCCATGTAATATGTTAGAAGTTTATTTCTGCAATCTCATCATTTATCATGGTTATTCATGATTAAGCCTCCATTGATGAAATATTATGAACCATTTCTCAAGAACACTAATGAAAATTATTACCCTCTATAGATTCATGTTATATCCTAGTAATGTTACCTTTTTTTATAGTTATTGGTATTTAATGTAATTAAGATTTTTTTTTCAAAATATGACATTATTTCTCCTTTCAGTCTTAAATATGTGGTCTTTCAAAAGTATTTTTTTTAAATTATTTTAACATATTCATTATAAGTAGACATTTATTTAATGAAAAATATTTACAAATAATTTTCAATAATTATTTATTGGTATTTAAATATTTTCAATAATATGTTTTTCAAAACGTTATCATGATTCTTTTAGAAGTAATTTAGAAAAAATGTTTTCATATTTTTTCATGATTTCTTTATAAGTTATAAAAGTGTTTTCAGATTAATGGGTTTAAAAATGTTTTCAATATTATTTTTAATTTTTTAATCTAAGAAATATTTCAAATTTTTTTCATGATTATTTTATCTGTTTTCAAGGTAAAATATTTTGATAATGATATTAAGCCTTCTTTATATATTTTCAATGAAATTTCAATGAAAATGGGTTTCTAAAAGTTTTAGGTTTTCAAAAAGGAACATCAAAGATAAATATATTAATTAATCTAGAAATGTTTTCGAAAAATATTTCTTGCTTTCCATATAGGATTATAACTTATGTGGTCACACAATCTCTTATTTGAAATTTTACATTTGTTCCATTCATATACTCTCTTTAAGGGTTTCTGTTTTGATGGAACGATGCCTATGAAACCCATTTCATTTACATTATTTATATTCTATTTAAAACAACTTATTTTTCGGGGTTATGCTTTGAATATATGATTACTAAAAATATATATTTTATATAGGTTATGATGTGATTAAAAGTAAAAGATACCCATTCCATTTCAAGGGTTATGATATGATGTCTATAAAACCCATATCATTTCATTGGTTATTATATGAGGAATGTTTTATGGATTATGAATGTATAATTTCATTATGTGATTGCTGAGACATATTTCTCCTTCCAATGCATTGGGTATTGATGGATGACTCATTCGTAAACATTCTATTCATGAACATGATTACATGATCACAATATTATGCATTTTCCTGGTTGCATGTATGTATGTTTATGTGCGAACTTGATTAAATTTTTCACAATGACATGAGAGAACCTTATTATAAGTTCATAAGGTTACGTGTTAACCTATTTAAATGTTCACAGTTTTATACATGGACCAGGTTTTAGGTTTATAAGTTTATGAGTGAACCTGATTACTTGTTGACAAACTTATGAATGAACATAATTTCATGTTTATGTCATTATGTGCGTACCTTTTTCAAATTCTAAGTGTTCAAGATGTTATAATCTGGTGTGTATTCCATAATTCTATTTCTTAACCATTTTTTGTGTCTTTAGGGATTATCATCCTGAATACATTTGGAATCAATTATTATAAACTGTTATATTAATTACATGATTCTTATTTACAATATTTTTATATGAAGGGTATAATATTTAATGGAAACTATCTTATTCTCATTCCCATATGTTCATGTTATGATTAAATATTTTCTTTTTTACCCTTACTGATCATTTGAGCTCACCCATTTCTTTTATTTCCTTTCCCCAGGTTTTGAAGAATGGTTTTAATGTAGAATTACAACTGCTAATCTCATTGGTACACATTGAACACAATTCACTGAGATAAAAATTGTTATTCCATGTTTCCAAAGGAACTAATCTAATATTTTCTTTGGGTGTATTTTTTTAATGAATTAAATATTAAAAAATTAATGTAATATTTATGTACCTTAAGATTATGTCAATATAAAATGCATGTAAATATTATGGTTATGAGGAAACAATATTAAAAAATGTGTGTGTTTTTATTGTTGGAAGTGTGTAATGAATAAAATCTTTATCCATAAAATTATTTATCAATTTTTATTGAACATTCCTTGATTGTGTTTCATCCCATTATTGAATACGTTTTTGTATTTAACAAAACATCACACCTTCAAACATGTAAAATGGAACCTCCTATGATATTTTACTCACACATCTTAATATTTGTAGTGTAGATAAGACCTACTTAAATCTCATACATAAATGTTTCCCTATGTCTTATAGTTCTTGGTTGGATCATAAAACAATTCTATAAAGGCTTCAGTTATAAACCTAAAGAGATTCTCTGTTGAAGTATTAGGATTCATAACTAATTATTATTTTTTTATTTCACATTCCACCTCCATAAAATATTAATAATCTATGAAAAAATAATAGCACAATTATGAAACTTAAAATGAGATGTTATTATATTAATTTGATAAACTATACCATTCACCTTTTTTATATAATGGGATACAAAATTATCAATCATGTGTACTGGGAAGTAGCACAAAAATATGGGGTTATTCATTTTCAATCACACCCATTCACTATTGGATATTATGAATGATTTAATATATATATATATATATGAGAATAATTTAATAATTATACATATGGAATCATATTATCACATCTACCATCAAACCATCCAATATATTGTAATATGATAATGTCGCTCGTGCGTACATTTGGATAGCTACCACAATAAAGGGATGTGACTTGTTACTAATTTTTGAATGAAATTGTTGTTAATAAAGATATATCTAATTAATAAATATAATTTATATGTTACAAGATTAATTTTTTAATGTTTAATTATTATTTACCAGTTCTTCATTCAATCCATAAGAAAATTTCAATATTATTTTTGAGTACGTATTACCTACCATATCCATAAAAGAAGAAATTAATTTATCTATATATTCTGTGTTAGGGATGAATATAAATATTTATTTAAAAAATATATATATATATTTATAATTATATAATGATAAAAATTATTAATCCCATGGAACCATAATCAATATATAATTACCAATATTATCAGTCTAAATCATATATAAAACCCGAAGTAGTTATCTCCATAAATAGTGATTGTAATAAACAATTGTTAATAAATGAGTGAATAATGGTTAACAATATATAATTTATTGTATGATATATATATATGATTATTTGTATATAAAATAATTATTTTAATTATATATTTAATATAATGGAGGTCAAAACACATACTATGGATGTCAAACTTCATGTTTGGGATTTCAATCTAATATTTCTTTATGTGGGACACAATCCATATTCTTGACTTGTTTATTATTTTTGATTTATATAAAATCCATTAATATAATTTACAATTATTCTAATTACTATTATTTGAAACAAACATCCATCTTAATTTATTTCCTTCATTTTTATTAGTATTCAAATGTTACCAACATGGTATGGGTTACAGGTTAAAATCTAATGGTTAATCATTTTTCTTTATTACTGTGCTTTGGATGAAGAAAAATTATGATCAATATTAATATGAATTGAACAAATATATTATCCACTAGTTATTACATATATTAAATTTTTTCCATTTTCTACTCTTAAATACTCTAGAGACTGAAATTGATTTTTCATGGAAAAATTAATTCATTTCTGTCTTTGATAAAAAATAATATTTTCTACCATATCTATGTCATAGAGAAATTGATAAAGATAATGTTTTAAATATTAATCCATGAATATTTAAAATAATTTTTAACTTATTGATTACTATTTATTTAATTTTTTAATGGTAACTTTGTTATTAATGAGTTACATTTGATATATAAAAAAGAATGTTAAGGGAAGCATTGTTTTCACATACACAATATGAATTGAATCTTCATCCCTCATGACCATTCTATTATATGAATCATAATTTAAATGATTTAATTTCTACAGTCAATTAAATTGTTTTATTTAATATTTTGTAAGAATTTTAGATTTCATATAAGAGATTTAAATGTTTAAATACTATTTTCATCATGAATTTTTGTAATTCTATTTTAATGTTACTATTATTCATCAATGAAAAAACCCTTGATTATAATTTTTCCTTAGATAGGATTTGTTCAAATGTTACTATCCATATTCTTTATCGAGTTTGTTAATTATTATCATAAAATGATGGTATGTAATCATGTTCTATATCCATGATTTATGTTATGTTGATTTGATGTAATAAATATGAACAAAATTTCATTTCCATAGGTTATACAAAAAAGGAACTTTTTTATAACACGTTTAAATTTCATGGTTTATGATTTGATTAATATTTTATGATACTTTGGAACACATAATTATTATTCCCATTATGTCATGAATGATCCCATAGTTATATTTACCCTATATAGATTGGGTGAAAATGGATATCTCATTAGATAAATTAAAATAGAATGGGTAGTGAGACATGTTTCATAAGGTAAATAGACCACAATGGTAGTCTTGGTTGTCAAAATATAGTACTATGATGGTATTTCAAGTGAACCAATTACAATATAATATTTCAAGAAATGATCCCTATGTAAAAAGAAATCATTTTATATATTAATGTTTATGCCATAAATATATGTCTTATACCAATATTATTCTATCATTTTTTATTTTCCTTGATAAATTTATGATTCATGTTGTATGAAAGACTATGATTTAATAAATGAATCATGTTTATGATATTTTAAATTCAATATATATTTTTTGAATTTTATTTTTTTGGTCACATATCCTAATGCTCATTGATACAAAAATATCTCCTTTGTGTACCCATACTAAGATTCTTAGGTCACCCTTTTGTAGGTTTCCTTTCAAATTTTATAATGAATGGTATTGTTTTTTATAAATAAAATTACATTTCTTCAAATGATGAACTATAATACATATAATTTAATTCACCTAGGAAAACAATATTTATTTATTAATTACTCCACAGATACAAGATTTAGAGGATTCATCCACGCATCCACATGTAATGTAATTAATATTGATCTTATAAGATGTAACATCTATAAAAAAATTTTGGGAGAAATTTTGTAACAATTGAAGTGGTTTCATGGTGATCAACTTGAATTAAATTATCTTCATCAATAATGATTCAATTTCCATGACACATCAACTAATAAAAATTGATTTTAAATGAATATGTAACCAAAATAATTGTTGAACACTGATAAATTATTAATGTTGTGGTTATTGTGACTATGTATACATCATTTAAAAGGAATCAACAGGTTAATGAAAATGCAATGAACTAATTGACACTAATACTAATGTGTTGTAAAATTTATTTTCATTTTCACTCTTATTCACCCTCTAATAGAAATCATAATATCTCACCATGGATTAATTTTTTATTATATCCTTGATTCAATTTGATGAATCATTAGGATTTTTTTATTTTTTACCCCATCAATTCATTTAATTCGAATGGAGAATATTAAATCTCAAAAAAATATAATGGATTCAATGATTCATTGAATGTTATTTCATTTAATGTTATTTATGATGAATTCCAAGATTATTTTTTGGAATGTATTTTCATTTTCTCACTCATAATTTTTCAAAATATAACAAATGAAGTGTTTCATATACATTAATAAATTCAATTGGTTTTGAATTATATATAATGTTCCATAGTTTAAATATCATATGAAATAATATTATAATTCTATAAGGTATGAAAACTACCATACCAGTAACAGATGAAATATATGTAATTTATTAATTTTTTTAAAAAGTTTAAAACATATCAATTTGAATTAAATCAGTTAAATTTTATTGATATTAGAATAAAATTGGATGATATTATGAATCATTTTCTACAAACATAAATATTATTTTTATAATAACTCGTGAATATAATTAAAATCACAATGATTCATCAATTTCAATGATAATTAAGAGAAATCGGCTAGATTAGTCTAATGAACCGCCATGCCTATTATGGATCTATATTTTTAAAATCTCATTATGTGTAAGTACAAAAAAACTATACCATACCCAATTTGAATAGATAATTTTTTTAATAATGTATTATTAATTATGGGTATTGTTTTAAATTTTTCCAATGAAAATAGGATGACTACAAAAACAAAAATACAAAATTATTAAGTTTGGATTGAAGTCCATTGAAAGAAATAAAAAAAGAATATTTATATATATATTAATATTATTTTACATTGTAAAATGAAATTATAGTTTTAAAGATTAAATCAATTTTTTACTCATTTATGTATTGTATAATTCTATATAAAATTAATAATAATGATGATGACGAATATGATGAAAATGAATTAGTGTATGTTTTAATATTGATAATAGCTTAGTGATTAATAACAATTTGGGATACGTTTTAGCTGTAGTAAAGATTAAGCTTCAAATGTTTCCTTACTATTGAAATCATATATCAATGATAAATGTTTCACCATTTACTGATTAATGTAATGTATAAGAATGAAAATTATATGATGAATGTCAAACTTTAGAAATGGGTAAAAAATAAATTTATCCAAACTATGATAAGGAAAATATATATGAATATTATAAAATTAAGGAAATAGAAAATATATAAATATATTTAATAAATATACCATTTTATGTATCATTACAAATTATATTCATGTATAATAAAACACATAATAGAAAAATATAATGATCCATTTGATAAAACAAAAATTTCAACAATGAAGTGTGGTTCTAGAGATGATTTGATGATCATAATATCATTATTTTGGTTGAAATACTATATATGATGTAATCACATACCTATAATTCATGAGTTAATTATATGTAAATATATCACATAAAATATACTTAAACCATAAATTTTATGATGATATAGTTCATTGATTTTGGAAAACTATATGATATATGGGGAGAATATTGAAAAACAAATGTGTCACTCATAAAATACGTAATGATTGTTCACTGAAATATTATCCACTATATATCATATCTAATATGATTTCTAATGTTTTTAACTAAAAATGGTTGTGATAAATCAATGTGTAAGGAAATATAAATCATTCTAAACCAAAATCATACCCATGTTAATTCACAAGGATATAACATCTAGAATTAGTTTGTTTTATTCATACAATTGATGATGGAAAAATATATAAATCCTAATAGAAAGAAAATTTATATGAAAACAAATTTTCATGATAAAGAGGTAACCAATTAGAATTGGGGTAAATAGGTGAAACACAAATATGTAAAATCATCTATATGCATTCACAGAGATATAAGATGATTTTTAAGGTAGATGATTGTGGTTTGTTCTAGGTAAAAATTATGAATAAATTTGTTATAATAAAAAGTATTTTGTAAGAAAAATTATAGGATTAAGTAATATTGGTAAAAACCAAAAATAAACTCAAATACATCAATTCTATATTTGAATAGTATAAATTAAATTAAAAAATGTTTAAATATTCTTGAGGGAATCTGAAGATGATGTGAAAAATCTTTAGATATCTAAAATTAATCTATTATAATTATATTATAGTAAATGACTAGTTTTTTATATATTATTTCATAATATAAGGATTTGTAGAGAAAAGGAACTGAAAATTAAATATTTATATAAATTATACATTATTGGAATATCATGGATATGTGTAATTAATGATCATAAAAAACTACACTAAAAATAAATCTATTAAAAAAATTAAGAATTTTATGGTGGAGTAATTTTTTAAATGATTAATTATTTTACATTAGTGGTACTTTTTCAACCCATATTTGTGATAATTAATTCAAATATAATGTTGTTCTATACATTAATGACTTCAAAATAATTATTCAATGTTTTATATTGATGTTAAGATAGATATGATTAATTAATCAAGATAATATATCCTTTCTTAGATTATTTAATTTGATATCATCTTCAGGATATGGTCTATGAATTTTATAAATATATTTCCAGGAAAATATGGTAAGAATTATTATTACATTTTTGCGATGTAAAAGAATTTGATACAAATTCCCCGATGTCAAAAACTATTCGAATAAAATATAATAAGTGTTATTAATCCCAATAATGTAAATGATATTTCGAATCTCAATAAAGAAAGTAATATTTTTATAATTTTTTTCCATAAGTAATAAATAACGTATTATAGTCACAAGTAGGTCATGATTAGCACATGACATCTATCTAATCACACCCCATTAGATATAGGTGAGCTCTATTGAAATTAATCTACCAATCCGGATATTTATATCCATTATTATGTTTTTTATTTTACTCATTTGACATGTATCTTATTTTGATTGGGAAAATAATGTTTTCTATAATTTATAAAGGTCCATTGATGACATTCGAGATACATATAGTTTATTTTATAGAGATATTTGTATCTTGGAATACGTCTAGGTAAAAAATAATGAGTTTTAATTATTTTGGTTTCCTACGTTATTACCAAATATTTTTTTACTATAATATCTAAGAGTATTTGTATGAGGCTCTTCATTCTAGATGCTCAGGTGATAGAATCAAGTGAATGGTAATCAATGATACATACACGGGAAAAAAATTTCTAACTAATTTTTTTATATAAATAATTATATGTAATATTATATATTCAAACTAAACATTGCACCAATACAAAATAGTCACATATATATATATATATGACAACTAAAAAATGATGTATGAGGGGAAATATGACAATAATATTATAATTCATTACACCAGTGTGAGATCAATATAGCACAACATATAAAAATAGTACAATGAAAATTCTTCCAAAGAATTTGTGACAAGAGGGGTAACCCTCACTATTTACCCATATTCAATCCCCATCTCAGGTATCATGAGTATCAAACTACTAAATTATTTTCCTTTAATGAACTATACTATTCATTACAAGGTTGACACGTACATAAATGATGTCGTTAGGTTGTGAGAATACAATGTCATGTAGGGCCCAACCATTTTTTGTAAGATAATAAATTGATAGATGCTTAATGCATTTTTATACTCAATTAAACATATTATTATACACATTAAATTATAATGAAAATGTGTAAATATTCAAATATATAAAATAGGAATATAATTTTTCCTATAATCAGGTTTTCATATCCATGATTCATCATACATACCCGAATTACAAAAAATTCAATTCATAGTAATACACTTATAATAATTTTTATATGTTCACAAATTCATGTTGTGTATTTGATTTTATCTATGGTTTAATACTAAACTAATATTTTTTATAGTATTTATAGAATAATCGTAACAAGGGAAGTATGATATTAGTGGAGTATCACAATTACCATTCCTTGAACAAAGAAAGGGTTCCCTACCATACACCCATTGGTACTAATGAGGTTGAATAATTAATAATTATTTATATTGGATTTACTATAGGGCTCCTCCCTGAGATTTACAATTATTTATATCCTATATGAGATGAATCGGGTTAATAATCTTATAAAAAATAATGAATAAATCATAAAATTTCATTTGCAACACATGTTCTCAATATCTTCAAAAAATATCATAGTAAATGACAGACTATATCGGTTATAAAGAATATTATAAGAAAAATTTATGGAGAATAATATTCCTAACAATAAATCATAAATATTTATTAAAAATAATTTCAAAATGATGAATCCACATGGAGATGGAAATATTTAAGATTTTGAAAGACACATTCCAATTTATCATTAATCAGAATAAGAATAAAATTTTATACATTATAATACTAACTTGAATTAGAGAATATTCACTATAGAATATGAAAAATGATATACAACATGATTATACCATTTGGTGTATATTTTATTACATAATGAGGCTCCCAAAAAGTGTAACATAATTAATGGAAAACAAACAATCATGTTATATCAATGTAATTGGATATATATTAGTGTGAGGAGTTTTGGAGATGAATCTTTTTACAACATCAAAAATTTAAATACATACCTAATATTTATAATTTCTCAAAATGAATAATTATTTACAAAAAATTGTACATAAAGTGAATTAAGAAATAAACCCTAACATATTGTCAAAATAATCATTCTACATTAGTTTGATTATTTAGAACCCTAAGGAACATTGATTATGTAGTATAACTATAGTGAAATAGACTCCCCTTTATACATATCACACAAGTCAACCCATGTTGTTGAGTCATGAAAAGGTTTCTAAACTCAAATATTTTATAGGAAGTTATTTAATCTTATGATCTAGCAGGAAAACCCATAAACACCTTAATATGCAAGAGTTGTATATATTTCAAACATATCATTGCTATCACTTTCAATTCATATTTGATTACATTATATGTAATCCAGTTAATTTATTAATCCATTTAGTATGGTGTTTATTCTTATATTTCGTAGGTGTACCATAATACACATGTTGTCTACAAATATATTGTAGTGATTCGGGTTATTGTCCCTTTCAGACTTTGAAATATTTCTACAAATAATTCCAGATCTAGGTGCAAAGACGACGTTCAATTCCTAGGCCCAGTGTGCCCGTGATTAATTCTATAAAAATATTAAGTATTTTTATACTGTTCACATGGAGGGGGTGTGATATCTCTCAAAAGATAGCTCAGAATGGGAATACGAGGACACATTTGTGTCTGGAACATGCCGTATACCCTAGGTGGGGTGTAATCATTGCGCGCGCGGGCCTGCGGTGGAATGCGCCACCAGGGGCGGTTTCTTAAATAAGTGGACAAGTTTAATTACGAGCGGTGACTAAAATAACATATGAATGGAGTCTCGGATTGTAATTCTATGTCCTTTGTTGCATTCAAAATGGTGAGTTTACCATCAGGGAGACCTTACCATTGTCTGCATCGGGCGTCGGGCGGAGGCAAGTCGAAAGCCAGAGATATTTAAACAAAAATAAATATCTACTTCTCCCCCCGCCATTTGAAGATGCGGCACAGTAGAGGAGTACTCCTCCTTCCTTATCCTCCTCCCCTTCCGATAGTGAATCAGTGGCTGAATCGTGCGATCAAGGTACTATTGAGCTCATATTTCGACGGCGGACGCTTCAGGATCGTGCAATGGAAGCTTTGGAGCACTGATCATCAGCGTTTTTTCCGCGAGGTAGGCAGTTTGAGTTTTAAAATCCCGGATCCAGATTTTCTGTTTTTTTTTCTTCAAATTTTTGTAATGGTTGTGTAGTTCGGGTCCCGAGGTTTTCGAAACTTTTTTCGGATCTGAATTTGGAGCACCGGGGTGCTCCCGGTGGCTCCCGGTGGCTCTCGGATGTTTTCTGGCGAAATCCCAATTTTCCGGTGGCGACCATGGAAGAATCTGGCAGTGGCGCTGCGGCGGCACAGTGTTTTCCAGCAGCGATGGCAGAATCCAGCGGTGACGTGGTGTTTTCTGGCGAGGTAGGCGGTGGTTCGACAAGATTTTTTTCGGGGGTTCTTTAAACCCCCGTAACTCGCAAACCGTAATTCCGTTTTGCGAGCCGTTTGCGGCGATGGGTTACTTGAGTCGAGACAGACCTTTTGAGATCACTTTGAGAATTTTGAGAGTTGGGATTTTGGCCCGGGGGCTTGAAATGTCGATTAAAATAATAATATTTTATTATTTTTTGACTTCGGGCCGTTGTAATTTCTACCCAGAGCGTCCAAATGACATGACATCTGTGGTGTTGAGACCCTAATGGTACGACAGAATTTTTGAGATGGATTCCTGGTGTTAGGACTGAGAACGGGGTGCGGGCCCCAGGAGTCTGATTGTGGTGGATGAATAGTCGATCCTGTGTGATTTTCCGAGAGGATCGCAATGGTACGATCCGTTCGATGAGTTTCAGGATCAAGGCGTGGACCCCACCCGAGCTGACTTCAGTGAATAGTACTTTTTCCACCGGGCGACTTTTCCAGACGAATGAGTAGTGGATCTCGTGTGTTTTCTTGAGGGGATCTCCATGGTATGATGCACTTGATGAGTTTCGGGATCGTTGTGTGGGCCCCGTATGGGCTTTCTATGGTGAATAGTCCCTTTTTCACCGGTTTTCCATTTCGGGCGAGTAAACATCCTATCCTGCATCTTTTTCCGCATGGGTTGAGATGGTGGACACGGTTTCGGCCTTTGAGGTGCATAGTGTGGCATTGTTGCGGGTCTCTCGGGTTAGCGACGTTTGGACCAGCATTGGTTGAGGGTACTCTCTTGGTTCGTTCCTATGAGGGTTTGCACGACATCACAACCCTAGTACAGGATTGTGATCCTGTCGATGGTATGTTTAATCTGTTAGAGTTGTGGCATCTTTCTAGTGGTCCCGGAGCGGGATCCTCTAGCATCGTTACCCTAGATCTTGTTCTTGGTGTTGCTGTGATTGCTTATCCATGAGCGGCGATCCCCTATCTAGCAGGTTAACCCTCTAGGGTTTTTTGCATTGTTGGATATATGATCCCCTGCTCAGTATGAGGTTTTCAGAAGGGTTGTGGCATCATTGGGTATACGATTCCCTACTCAGCATGAGGATTATAGTAGGGTTGCGGTATCGTTGGTTATACGATCCCCTACTAGGCACGTGGTGTCGGTAGGGATTTGGTATGGTTGGTTATACGATCCCCTACATAGCGCGTGGTTTCGGTAGGGTTGTGACATCATCAGTTATATCCCCTACAATGCGAGATGTAGTAGATAGTGTTTCAGTATCATCGTTACCAACTTTACGCGGGCAACAATCATCTAGCTGAGTGACGTGGTTCTGTCGTGTGCCAGATTGGTTTGTTGTGTCCCCCAGCGGACCCTGGGAGTGATCCCCTATCTGTGAGATCTTCATCTACCGGAGTTGGATCTGGTATCCACTAGTGGACGTTCGGAGAGATCCCCTATCCTTGGTGTTTGGTGGTTATGTTGTTTCAGCAAGGTTTCCTCAGTGATGCCACCCAACGAGAGTGATCTCTCGGGTGAGTGTCTGGGAGGTTTGTGAGAAACCTGATGGAGTGTATCTCTCAGGCACGTGTCATCTGGGATGACATTGATTGTAGAGTGTGTTCTTCTAGTTGTGAAATGTTACTGGTGAAGAGGTTTGTACCTTATGTGGCTTGTTTCATGAGTTGAGTATATCTGGATTGTTCAAGGTGTATGTATGGGCATACACTTGAGATGAGCTGACTAGTTGTGTTTAGCCGAGGATGGTCATGAGATGGAGTTTCTCTCTCATTTGGGTTCCCTCTGGCTGGGATGAGTGTATTTTTTCCTTTTAGTTTCTCTCTTTTTTTGGTTTTTTGGGGTGCCTACTATGTATTGACATACTCACCCCTGCACGGGCTTTTCCCACACATGTTTGTGAATTTTGTAGACCACCGGCATTTCGACGGAGTCCCAGGATGACTCGGAGAAGGCAGAGCTTAGTGATCAGGTTTGACCGGGGTGTTTACTAGAGATATGCCGAGGTGCTTACCGGTGGGTGTTTGGCAGTGTTTAACCTTTTTCGGAGCAGGTTGGACACATCATAGTTTTTTTTGGTGGGCCCTATTTTTCCCTTTTGTACTTCTTCTGTACTCTGGTTGTGGGATAGTTGTATGCATGCATATTATTAGCAGTTTTATATATCTCTACACTGTTGCGTGGAGGTGTATGTGGGTGCGTGTGTACATGTACCTCAGGCTAATGTCTCCCATGTGTGTGATAGCCTACTCGGCGCTAGACACCAGCCCCTGACCTATTAGAGGCAGGCATGGGGAGTCGCGGATCGAGCACCATTTGGTTGGGGCATGATAGAGTGGTATCAGAGTAGGTTCCACCTTTGGGATCTCAGAGCATAGCTGGTCTAGCTTTGAGTTTGGTTTGGGTTGCATAGCGGTAGTGTTATGATGTTTCGAGTTTGGCTTTCATGCTAGGGACTCTAGTGTTGGACCAGCGGCCGGCGTATCCATACACCACGACTCTGATAACCTGCCTTTTGACTCAGGGAATTCATACACTGGTCGTAGGGACATAACGGAACATGCATCATATAGGACATGTTTTTTTTCGGTTTTTCTTTGTCCTTCATGAGTCAGCTATCTAGATATAATCTTTAACTGTGGTCCATCTTGAATGTATTTCAGGATGACTCCACGATGATAGCCAGCGAGGGTTCCACAGTCAGATTGTGGTGACGATCCGCCCCGTGCAGAGGTTGTGGACTAGGGCGCATATTCTGAGGCTAGAGCTCCATGTGGTCCTCCAGTTGAGCCACCACCTGTTGAGGAGCTGGTTGTGCCATCACTGTAGGATGAGGTTGTGTGAAGGCTGAGTGCGCTACACGAGTTCCAGGGGAAGTGACCTAAGAAGTTTCGGGGTGATCCATACCCCCAGGCAGCTAATGACTGGCTTGAGGTTGTCACCGGAGTATTCCACCTAGTGAGGACACCTCCAGATCAGATTGTGGCCCTAGCGGCGATCCTTCTACATGGTTCGGTTGGGTGATTGTGGAGCCTAGTGATGCAGTCCCAGACGAGGAGACGCTCACGTGGGAAGAGTTTGAGTGGATCTTCAGTGAGGAGTTCTATCCAGTGACGCAGAGGTCAGTGTAGATTTATGAGCTTCTACAGCTTCTGCAGGAGAGCCTAACTATGTCGGAGTACTCAGCGAGGTTTACAGACCTATCAAGGTACACTCAGAATAAGGTTCGAGACCCATTCTTTAGGGCTTGGACCTTCGAGCAGGGATTACGCAGGGACATCCGAGCAGGTGTGGTCTCCTTGTGCCTGCCCACCTATGCTGGAGTGCTAGAGAGATCATTGGCGGTGGAGAGATTTCTGGATGAGTAGATTCCCCCTGTTAGTGATGGGCACTTAAGAGATGAGACATCGACATTTGGTAGCTGACGACAGACTCAGGGGTCTGGATGTGGCTGACATTTCAGGAGGCAACCCCAGGATAGAGGATCTGAGTCTCAGGGATCACTGGGCTCACATGCTAGTTCTGGTCAGCCACAAGAGAGGCGATGTTATACTTGCGATGGTCGATCAAGGAGGTACGCAGGGCGGCGGACGTGGCGACGGAGCTGGTGCAGGAGGAGGAGGAGGTATGCGATATCAATTACCACCACCCCCATCCTAAGGAGGTCCATGTCGAGATCAATGAGTTGGGGGATGAGGGCGAGGCCAGCTGCATGCCCTAGAGACTGTTGACCCGGAGGCTCCGCAGATGGATAAAGGTACGCCCTGTGTCCTTTCTACTTTCTGAAGTAGTTTGATAGACACTATTTAGCGGTACACTTCCTTTCTGTTTCTTTCATGAGTTTTGTGTGGGGCGTTGGTAAGACCCTGGGTGGGTGTCGTTGGACGTGCTTCGAATGCATAAGGAAGAGGGATCCTTCCCCCACCGAGACACATTTTTGGTAAGTGATTAAAACCATGCGGGAGAGTCAGTGATGCCCAAAGCATATAGTGTTGAGGTGTATTAGATGATTCCATCTGACTTATGTGTTTGGGAATAGGTGTTGGTTAGCGAACTCCCTGGCGTGGGAGACCTAGTTGAGAGTCCAGTCCATTTCCTTGTGCTTAGGGATTTTCGAGGAAGAAATGTTCTAAGGGGGGTAGGATGTAGCGATTTGGGTTTTTGGACCTGTCATACTTCGGAATATTTCTACGAATAATTCCAGATCAAGGCGCGAAGGCGGCGTGCAATTACGAGGCCCGGTGTACCTAGAATTAATTTTATAAAAATATTATGTATTTTTATACTATGCACGTGGCGGGGGTGTGATATCTCTCAAACGATAGACCAGAATGGGAATATGAGGACACAGTTGCGTCGAGAACTTGCCTTTTACCCTAGGAGGGGTGTAAGCATTGCAGGCGCGGGCCTGCGGTGGAAAGCACCACCGGGGGAGTTTTTGTAAATAAGTGGATGAGTTTAATTACGAGCGTCGACTCAAATAACTTCTTAATTTAGTCTCAGATGGAAATTCTGAGTTCGTCATTGCATTCTGAACGGTGTGTTTACCCTAAGAGAGACCTTACCTTTTTCTGTATCGGACGTCTGGCGGGGCGAGTCAGGAGCCGGAGATATTTTAACAAAAATGAATATCTACCCCCCCATTTGAACATGTGGAACAGTATAGGAGAACTCCTCCTCCTCCCCTTTCGACGTTGAATCAGCGGCCGAACCGTGCGATCAAGCTGCCATCGAGCTCAGATTTCGACGGCGGACACATTAGGATCGTGCAGTGGATGCTTTAGAGCACGGATCATCGGTGTATTGCCCGTGAGGTAGGAGGTTTGAGTTTTAAAATCTCGGATCCCATTTTTGTGTTGTTTTTCTTTAAATCTTCGTAAGGGTCGTGTAGTTCGGGTCCCGAGGTTTCTGAAACCATTTTCAGAACTGAATTTGGAGCACCGGGGTGCTTCTTGTGGATCACGGAAGTTTTCCGGTGAAATCCCGGTTTTCTGGTGGCGGCCATTGCGAAATCCGGCAGCGGCGCGGTGGCGGCGGCGGAATTCGGTGGCGGCGCAGTGTTTTCTAGGGGGGCAGGCAGTGGTCCAGCGAGATTTTTTCTGGGGGTTTTTTAAACCTCAGTAACTCACAAACCGTAATTCCGATTTGGGAGCCGTTTGCGGAGATGCATTCCTTGAATCGAGATGGACCTTTTGAACTCACTTTGATAATTTTGAGAGTCAGGATTTTGGCACAGGGTCTTGAAACATCAAATAAAATAATAATATTTCATTATTTTATGACTTCGAGTTGTTATAACTTCTACCCAGAGCGTCCGAATGACGTGCCGTCAGTGGCATTGAGACCCTGATGGTATGGTGGACTTTTTGAGATAGTTTCCGAGTATTGGGACTAGGAACAGTGTGCGTTCCCCATGAGGTCGTGTTTTGGTGTTTGTAGAGAAACACAGCTTTCGCACCAGGAGTCCGATTGTAGTGGATGAATAGTTGATCCTGTGTGATTTTCCGAGAGGATTGCAATGGTGTGATCCGTTCGATGATTTTTAGGATCAAGGCATGGGGACCACCCGAGCTGACGTCAGTGAATAGTAATTTTTCTACCAGGTGTCCGTTTCGGACGAACGAGTAGTGGATCTCGTGTGTTTTTCCGAGGGGAACGTTGTCGTATGATCCACGTGATGTGTTTCGGGATCTTATTGTGGGCCCCGCATGGGCTAGCTATGGTGAATAGCTCCTTTTTCACTGGTTGTCCGTTTCGGGAGAGTAAACATCCTATCCTGCTTGTTTTTCTGCATGGGTCGCGATGGTGGCCACAGTTTTAGCCTTGGAGGTGCGTAGTGTGGCATTATTGCGGGTCGGTCAGGTTAGCGATGTTTGGACCCGCAGTGGTCATGGGTACTCCCTTGGTTCATTCCTACGAGGGTTTGCACGACATCACAACCCCAGTATAGGCTTGTGATCCTCTCGATGGGATTTTTATTCTGTTAGAGTTGTGGTATCCCTCTGGTGGGCTTGGAGCGAGATCCTCTAGCATCGTTACCCTAGAACGGGTTCTTGGTATCACTGTGACTGTTTATCCATGGGCGGAAATCCCCTATCTAGATGGTTAACCCCGTAGGGTTTTTGGCATCATCGGGAATATGATCCCCTATGTAGTGAGCCGTGCTCAGTAGGGTTGTGGCATCATTGGGTATACGATCCCCTGCTCAGCATGAGGTTTTCAATAGGGTTGTGGCATCATTGGGTATATGATCCCCAAATCAGCATGAAAATTATAGTAGGGTTGCGGTATCACTTGTTATACGATTCCCTACTCAGCGCATGGTGTCGGTAGGGTTGTGGTATCGTTGGTTATACGATCCCCTACTCAGCGCATGGTTTATGTAGGGTTGCAGCATCGTTAGTTCGATCCCCTGCAACTCGAGATGTTCCAGATAGGGTTCTGGTATCTTCGTGACCACCTTTAAATTGGTGACGATCCTCTATCTGAGTGATGTGCTTCTGTCGAGTGCCAGATTGGGTTGTATTATCCCCCAGCGGACCCTGGGAGTGATCCCCTATCTGTGAGATCTTCATCTAGCGGAGTGGGTTTTGTTATCCCCTAGCAGACCCTAGTATAGATCCCATATCCTAGGAGTTTGGTGGTTATGTTGTTTCAGCAAGGTTTCCTCAGTGATGCTATCCGACGAGCGTGATCTCTCGGGTGAGCATCTGGGAGGTTTGTCAGAAACCCAATGGAGTGTATCTCTCCGGAGCGTGTCATCTGGGATGACAGTGATCGTTGAGTGTGTTCTCCTGGTTGTGAACTGTTGCTAGTGGCGAGGTCGGTACTTAAGGTGTCTTGTTGTGTGAGTTGATTATATCTGGATTGTTCAAGGTGTATATTGGGAATACACCTGAGATGAGCTGACTAGTTGTGTTTAGCCGAAGATGGTCACGTGATGGACTTTATCTTTCGTCTAGGTTCTCTATGGCTGGGATGAGCGGACTGTTGCCTTTGCATTACTCTCTTTTATTTTCGGTTTTTGGGGTGCCTACTGAGTATTGTTATACTCACCCCTTCACGGGCTTTTCCCGCACATGTCTGTGTCTTGTGAAGACCACAAGCCTTTCGACAGAGTCCCAAGAGGACCCAGAGCATGCGGAGCATAGTTAGCATGTTTGACCGGGTTGTTTACTGGAGCTGTGCCATGGAGCTTAATAGTGGGTGTTTGGCAGTGTTTACCCTCCTTCTGAGCAGGTTGGACACATTTTAGTTTTCTTTTGGTGGGCCCTGTTTATCCCTTCTGTACTTCTGCTATACTCTGGTTGTGGGATAGTTGTATGCATGCACTTTCATTTCAGTTTTATATATCTCTGCACTATTTCATGGAGGTTTATGTGGGTGTGTGTGTACATGTACATTAGGCTAATTACTCCAATGTGTGTGATATCCTACTCGGCGCTAGACGCCAGCCCCTGGCCTATTGGAGGCAGGATTGGGGAGTCGCGGCTCGAGCCCCGTCAGGTCGGGTCGTGACATATATACTAGGTGTTGAAAATTATATAGTCTGAATCGACATCTACATACTAGGTATTTATCCTTGTGCACTAAAAGGTTATATTTTTTCATTAGGACCCATTCACATGATAAAATTTCTATATATAACATTTAAAATATTCATCCTAGCACAAAATT
This sequence comes from Viscum album, assembly GCA_963277665.1. Lineage (NCBI taxonomy): Eukaryota > Viridiplantae > Streptophyta > Magnoliopsida > Santalales > Viscaceae > Viscum > Viscum album. The sequence continues at coordinate 118,229,689 of OY728123.1, read as the reverse complement.
CTTCTTTCCACTCTAATAAATGCGATCCTTGGATAAACCCATACTATTTCATGTTTCCCTATATTATTTCATGGTGTTTTTCATATTTAAACATTCAAACCCAATTGCCAATATAATTCACAAATCTCTATTTTGGGACAACAACATTGAATCATCACCCCAAAATGGTTTTTAGAAACATTATTGATTTAATATCTAACACCAATTTTCCAATATACATGGAAATCGAGAAATATTAGATATGTTAATAGAAAATGAAACATGGGTGCTATAATTATCTACCCCTTATGACATTTTTCTAAAATAATTATAAAAAATAAAATTATTATTGTGAAGAGAAGACCATTTTATCCCCCATAAAAATTCATTATACCATGTATTATTAGATTCACACATATGGTATCATTATGAATAATTTATTAGAATATTTTTTATATGAATGATGTTATATTGATATCTATAGATTCAATTCTATTTACTAATCAATGAAACATAAAAATCTAATTCATGTTCTTCCACTCTAAATACATGTATAATATTAGGATAATATTTCTCCTTTTAGGATACCTGGAAGTCAATATAAATTGATTTCATATTATGTGGAATCAATAAAATCTACATGTCCATACTTTTCTGTTATATGATGCCTGAAGTCCACACTAACATCAGTATTATATTACCCAAGACACTGACTTGTTAGTGACATAAATAAGAATAAAACATTTATAACACATTGTCCCAAAATGTGAACTCCAATGGTAATGGATGATGATAAATATGTGATTTATATTTTCTATGATTTGTTAACTATCAGTATTGGTTAACATCATTTTCATTAGTCATCAATAGACAAATTATCATTCCCACTATAGAAATATCCAGAGCATCATTTCATATAAGGGGGACTGGTATAGATGACTTTATATTTATTTGAACTAGATCATTTAGACAGATAAAAAGTAGATACTATTATTAGAATATTTATCCAAAATAATATTAAAATATCATTAGTGACTAAAATACTAATAAAATAGACATGTCATATATATTAAAATCCAGATCACTTGTCTGAGTGTTGGTCCTTCACTCCCAGACGCATCGTTGAAAGCATGTATATATGAAACTATATATAAAACTAATTATGCATTAACTAACTTAACAATCTAATAATATCATTACATAATGAAAATATTTCATCAAATAAATTCCCATAACCTTTTAGGATGATAGTTTTAGAGAATTATGACTTGTTTTTTATTAATAAATTCCATTCCGTTTTGATAAAATTTATATTTTCCCCCAAAACAAAAGAAACTAATTAATCCATATTATGTCTTAAACATCTCAAAAAAATAACCCACATATTCTATTATATTCTTGATATATAATGTGTGATGAATTTATTTATAACCATTAGAAATGGATACATTAATGGGGTCACTGGATATTTATAGTTAGTGTTAGAATAAATAATAAAAATGTAACAATATAAGTAATCATAATATAATAATAAATATTATGGTATGAATAGATAATTGAATTAATTATATAATCAAAGGAAACATAGAGGAAATCATATCCATGGATAGTGATATGAATTATTAAATTATAAAGATAGAAATAATTGGTTCTATACTAAAGAAAATCATAATTTTATAAAAATAAACACATTCCATATTTCTAAAAATAATTAAATTAGATATAATGATATTACTTTATAAGACCATTTCTATATTTTTATATTTCCTTGTTATTCATAAACCAAAATACCAGAAATGGGTTTTCTCATGGTGCATTTTGATGCATGATGTGGATATTTTTGGCCAACACTCATTATTAATTTAGTAAAATGAGTTTATAATATGAATTAAGATTATTCTATACAATATGGATCCAATGGTATATAGTAATAAATAAAATAATCCATTTAAATAACAAGTAAAAAATTATCAATATTAAAACATTCAATAATTGAATATATTTCTATGCAACTATCACTACACTATTTTTTATAGAGTAATGATTATATAGTCATGAAAATATTATCCATATTGATTTGGATGAAAATTGTATAGTTAATAACCCTTCAGTAAATGGATGAAATATTTAATGGTTATAGAGGATAGGAATTCGTGAATAAATAATGTTCAGAAACATTCAATGATTATGGATGAAAATGGTATAAATGAATCATTTTAATTGTTTAAATGAAAATATCAAAATCCTAATGAAATAACCAGTGTAGATAAAAATTATAGGGTAATTTTAGATATAAATTTCCAAAAATTTGTTTATGAAGTTACTTTATAAACCAATATGATTCCAAAATGTAATTAATATAGAATCCCATATGGCCATAATAATGAATGTAAAAAAATTAGAGGGTAATAATAAAGTGGAAATTTCAATATCTTGGAAAATATTTATTCATTGTACATGAATTCAACATGTATCTAAGAAAATGTTGTCCACTATGTAAAACATGTCTCATGTAGTTGAAAATAGAGACAAATAACCATTAAAACCAATGTATAATTTGAATTTAATTTCAATTAAGTAATGTACATGATATGGAATATAAGTCTGTACCCAATTGGTAGAGGCTCCGACATGGCATCCATGATTCCCATGATCGAATTCAGGTGAGGGTAAATTACTAGGAACTATAGTAGTATTATAGTGGTTATTGTTGAAGGTATTCTTTAGTACTATACGAACCAAACTTGTTGAACATATTTGGGATTTATGGCCATGAGTTTTGGCCTACATGTCTCATGGCCTTCGGGAAACAAATGAATATCAGGCAAATGAAATGACCAATGAATGGAATAACACATAGGAGAAGTAACATATTAGGATTCATATCAAAATAGAAACCATCATAGGCGTGCTAACTAGATTAGAAGAATGATGGGGTATGACAACTGTCATCAGGACTAGGAACTGTGCATCTCTACATGGGGTCATGCTAGTTGATCATCCATTGAGGTAGGGATCTTGGCGCCTTCATGATTTTGATGATGGGGATGTATTGTTTCAATTGTGTCATGTATTGGGCCATTAATGTTCTATTTTTCATCATGTATGGGCGTTGTTCCGTGGTCTTACATTCCATGTAATGGTTCCCTTCGACCCTTAAAATGGGGATTATCCAAAATAAAATGAAAAGAATGCCATCTATCCATTTGGGGTAGTGTGCATGATATGTTTCATTAAACCATAACTATTACATGAATATTCTTGGGTAAATTGTTTATGTTTTATTCAGACCATATCAATGATATAATTTTTCCTTATTGGATATATGTTATCAAAGAAAATAAATTTGAGATAAAGGGACACTTAATTAAATTACTGAATTCAACTAATGTAATAGGATATCATAAATATAATGTAACAATTCAATTATCATATATAGATACCATATTAATAACTACATGATTTTATAAACTATATTTATAATTTATCTGGTTTTATATTAGTTAGTTATTTTTTATTTTTAATATCCTTTATAAACATTCTTGTAACTTTTGAGATATTATCCCATTAATTTTTTTGTTCTTCTTTATTTACCAAAATTTCATCATTCAATGAAAAGATAATTCACTATAATTCATAATTTTTAATTATTTTTCAATTGATAATTTTATAATATGGGAGTTTTGATTATGAAAAAGAATGTTAAAAATGATAAAAAGAATGTTTCAATGATTTCAAAGGAATATTTGTTGTTTTTAATTACTTAGTAAAATATTACAGTTGTCATTATAGAAAAAAATATTATAGTTTTTTTAATTTTTTAAAACAAATATTTTCACGTATTGTTTTCTTATATATATTCATGGTATTATTTTTTATCATTTCCAACATTGGTGTTCTGAATGACACAAACATTAATATAACATAAACAATGGATGGTTATTTTATTATAGGTGTTTTACTTTTGAGTTATATAATTATTCAAGATACCTAAATTAATTATTTATATATTTTGTTGGTTTCAATGATAAATAGAAATATTTTAATAAGGAAGAATAAATATAAATTATAATTAAGGTATATTATGTTTTAGAGCTGGTAGTCTATATAATACATGGTTATCATTTTCTTTTAATGTTTAAAGGAAAGGAAAATGATGGATTAAAATTTTTATAATAATAAAAAATAAAATTATATAATTAAAAACTAATATTTAATTCCATCATTTTGGATTGTGAAGTGAGTAAATGATGAAAAATAAAATACATTACCTTGTGGAGTTGGAAATCCTCCAAATGATAAAATAATAGTTCATTTTTGTAATTAAAATCATGTAATGGTTGATAAGATTAATTAAATTAAAATAATATCCAAATATATATTAAAATTAATGATTTAATTTAGTTTTATTGAATAAATTATATTAGGGTTTGTTAGAAATATAGAAAAAAGAGTTGGGGCCAAATATACTCATGTTGAGGAATTTTTCCTGGATGAAAAAATTGTGGTTGAGGTGTTACACAAAATCCTATAAAAAGTTACCAAAGTAAATTAAATAGGGATATAGTTTATTGAAATTTGAACATTAACCCAGACGAGATATAATTCTATGGTGCTCATGAAGGGGGTGGAGGTCCCTTTAAAAAGTAGAGATAAGGGATTAGATTTAAAAACATTAACAAATATAACTACAGAACCTATTATGTAGGTAAATAAGACATTAAAATAAATAATAATTGATTTTTGTACAAAATAATATCATGAGGGTAACAATTATTCACCTTTGTAGTTACTTTAAACATGTTTTAAGAATTTTAATCATAGATTTATGGATTTTTTAATTTTTGTTGGTTGAACCATGGAAACTATTTTTTACGCATGTAATATACTTATAATGAAACAATATCATGAGGAAAGTAAATTATTTTAGAAATAAATTATAAATTATGATTACTTCTTATACAATAATATTATCTTATTTAAGAGAATTTTTTTTTATCATTTTCAGATAAAATGGTTACAAAACCCATTGAAAATATGTAATGTTTTTTCTAAAATTTCAATTGGAGTATAATATTATAATTTATTTGTTATCAACTAAATTCTTTAATCTTTAAATTAATGTTATTTTATTTTATTTGTATGAAATAATTTACTAAAATTTTACATAAATAATATTTAAATAAATGAGAATAGCCAAAAAAACATGTTTTATTAGAAAATATCAATCATGTTTATAAATGGTTAAACATGGGTATTATGAGTGGAGAATATAATTTAATAATTTATAATATTTCTCTCTAAATAAATCATTGACAAATTATAATTTTATATATTAATTATATGTCTTTATTTTATATTGATATGGTCATAATATTGATCGATTTATAAAAAACAATATTTTTTCCTTATTCACCTAAAAATACACTATTTTAAAAAAGATCCATAATTCATATACACATTATATTAGCATGATAAATATAAATTTTTTTATAATGTTATAATATTAAAATTATATAATTTAAGAATATCTTTTTTGAATAAAAATTATAAAAAATAAAAAATAATTCATAGGAACATGAAAATTTTAAAATATATAAAATATATCCCTTTTTTATAATAAATTACAAATATAATTTGTTTTAATAGATAAATAAAACCAAAATTATATTTTATCCATGTTATATTTCAATTTTTATTATTTACCAATGAAAAGGTTATTTTTATGAATGGTTTCATTTTAAAGAATAAATTAGTCTTATTAGTCATTTAGTTGTAATAATAGAAATTATCATCAATTACTTTTTAATAGTAATGGTAATTATTATAATATCTGTATATATTTTCTTTATTTTTTTTTTCTATTCTATATATATATTATTGAAGATAAATATGATTTATTTTTATTTTTATATGTTCACTATGAAGAAATTTATTGAGCACATTTTGTTTTAGAGGAAAATATATATTATTTAGATTAAGGGGTTTTATATTATACAACCCAATTTTAAAATAATAATAACAATTTTATTTATAATTCAAAAATATAATCAGTTAATGGAGTACAAATCATAAGAATAATATGTGGAATATTATCAAAATAAGCGTCTACGATAATATCAAATGCAAAAATTGGTAAGTACATCATTTTTATTCATCACAAGGACAAATTTATTCAATTTTCCAATAAATAATTTTTATATGTTCCCTAATTTTCTTCACATAAAAATATTCTAGTATAATTGATACTATTTATTTGGTTCTTTTTCCATTATTTTTTACAAATAGTAAAATAGATATTATTTTACTCAATATCATCATCCCTAGAAAATCCATGAAAAACTATCAATCTATTTTTTTGGTTTTTATGTTAACTCATATATGTCACCGTCATTAATAATATTTTTTAATAGATTATTTGGAATAATACAATTATTTATCACTGAAAAATTATCTTGTTTGTTTTCTCCTCAGTAAAATATCGAAAATATCTATTGTATAGATTATTTACATGTTTCCTATGGGATTCTATGATTACACTAAACAATATTATTTAATCATGTGTGGTTCATTATTATTACTATAAGATAAATATTTTAAGAAAATTAATCGACAAATTATATATCTCAATTCTATACTAATTGAAATTATTTCAACAGATTCAAATTACAAAAAATCACTCATGTTTCAATATATTTTTCATTATGTTGGGTTCTCTCATATTAGTCAATAAAATAACATGACATAAGAAACCCATCATATTTTATTTTAATGCTAATATGATTTATTTAAGAGTATTCCCTAAGATCTTCTACATGAGAGCGAAATCTAAGACTAAATCATCATTAACAATGTCACGACCCCCATCCCTGAATGTGTACTCCTTCTGGGTCGGCAATGTGAGAAGGGAGATAATGACCTTAGAGTCCCTTATTTAGAAGGCCCCAGGTTGGCGACTTGCACTGAGTGTATAATAAACAGACAAATGGGTGGAATTACCCTCTAAGAGAACCCATGCAGAAGAGAGAGATAAGATAGACACCAATCAACTCTAACATAGACTGCAATATATACGAAATCCCAAGTACACATATGAAATGTCATGGAAAAGAACTATAACAGAAATGGGAAAAACTACAAGTACCCAAATGAATGTGAAAACAACAACAACAAGAAGCCCAGACAGATCCTGTAACCCCAAGCTAGTAGAAACTAGCATGATCTCCACCTACTCAATGTGACCTGAAAAATAGTTTATATGTGCATAGGGTGAGTGTAACAGCATACACAGTAGGATCCCCCCAGAAGCCTCTCGTAAAAAAGTAAAGAAAGCATGATAAAGAACAGTGAACAATAAGTGAAACTAACTCGTCACCTAAATGGGTATACTATGTTACCAACCTCACCATGGATACTCTCACAAAGTAACGCATACAAGAATATATCATATAATAATGAATATCAAGGGTACCCCACTACTACTTCCCCACTGCTTTGACGCTTTTCCCCAATGTCACACATCCTGTGAATCTCTCTCTAAAAAGTCTTGCCCGCAGACACTTGGCCGAAGCACCACAACATGAACCTCGTGCAACAGAACCACCACGTCCACACACCAAAGTAACCAGATAGTTTCTAGGAGCCCCCATAGCTCGCATAATGTGTGTCATATGTCAGGTATTATACCTCACTCCATTAAAGTCCATACACCGAGTTAGGATCCTCAAGCCATCACAACCTATACATGTTACACCTATAGTAGTACATAGAAAACTATATCCAGAATATTTTTGTGTGAATAACCACAAGACATTATAGCCCTCTACACACATATATTGGGAAAACTAACCAATGTGCCTGCTAGAACCAGTAACTACCAAGAGAAGATAACATGGCCAAAGGGGGTAGTCATCCATCCATCCTCCCACAGGAATGATGGGGAAAACACCCCATAGGGATCAAAATCCCAGGGGTGTCAGATGCCCTTACTGATATGGTGGAGTAGAATATAGAAACCCAAAAGGTAAAGGATATATTATATCTCACAACCACACTATGGGAATTACCTAGTCTTAGACACAACTGCAGATAACGTCTCTTAGACTCTGGGATGCTACTTCTAAGACTGGGTATCCTATGAGCACACAACCAATTAATGAGATTTATTAGATTTATAAATTCCTTTTTTATCAGTTGCACTGTACGTTAATTAATTGTTTAAACAGCAATTAACCATGAACAATCCCACATTAGATTTCATTAGCATCACACCCAATGTCAACTATTCCTTCTAAAATTAAAACCTCATCATTATGTTCCAGATTCTCCATCCCAATGGGTTAACACCGTTTATTCAATTATTATTTATAGAAATACTTTCCCACATTCCCATGCATTCTAGAAAAACATTATATTCTACTAAACACAAGAGGGCTCAAAACGATGAGTAGATGTACTACCCGTTGAGTTTTTGCTGCTTATAAAAAGAGAATATACCCATCCTTCCTTGAGAAGCTAAACACAGAAAGCATGTGTCATACCCAGCGTGTCTTCACCTCTTTCGGAAGAAGGGTAAGTAAGACCAGCTGCCTTGAGAAATGGGGAAAATTAACCCAGATAAACAACCAATCAAAATTACCAAGCATCCAAAAATCACATCCATTCCATTCCATCATCCCTGGTATCCTCCCTGACACCCACATGCATAAACCGATGCATCTCGCCACTCTAGGCGTCATCTACATTCACAACCACAAGGGCCTCCATGCCTACACATATTACCACTACTATCTAGGATCACATTAAAACACAAGTAGTACTAAAACACATCTTCACAATTGGGCTCTTGGCCCTTAAACAAACAAGAGGGTAACTCAGAACCCTACGAGCAATTATCTTTTAACAACCACTAGTTCATTAATCCATCTTGGGTTAACCAATATATATTTTTTTGGTTCCAAATTCGGGAAAACTAACAAGTAAGTTATCACAAATAAATAAACATTCTTTCTACAGTAATTTGATTAACATCAAATTACATCACGAACCAGATTCTTTTACATGCCTCTTTATCTTGAGCCAAACAATTATCATTTAATCCCAATTTACGTTCTTTACCAATTTCCATCAAGAACAAGAATAAATATCACACAATCTAGCAAAAACAAGAGGCAATAACATATATTCGATATCAATTTATTTATCTGGTTCATGTATTTATTATTTCAATTCCATTGTCATCCAGTAATACAAAACATTCTAAAGATACAATTTCGCATAAAATAATGAGAGGAAATTAATAACCTACCTCAAACAGTTCCTTGCATTCTTTATCCACACGATGGATCAAGATCCTCCTCTCGTGACAACTACATCCACATAAGGATGGGGTGGTATGACAGCACAAACCAAACCCCAAGAAAAATCCAATTATAAGAATGGAAATTATATGCTATAACATGTAAAGGAGAAACGAGAGGAGATGATACACAAAGGAACAACTATAAAACATACCTTATATCGATGATTGACCGATATAGCTCGGTTACATCAAAATAGAGCGAAACCAATCTGAGTAGTAATGTTTGATTGTGCAACTCCTAGAGGAAGGATTCCAAGGTTCTAGCATCTCATAGATGAGAAAAAAGAGGAAGATCAAGGGAGGATGATATCTTGTCCCTTGTGAAGATTTAATGGGGAGACGGTTTAAGATACGCATAATTCCCCATTAAAAGTGGATCGCACTAACCCACATAGTTTGACCATGTAAAAACATCCTGAGCCATAGGAATAATTAAAATAGGATTTATAGACTTTTAATCGACCTTAAGAGTCCTTAAAATAAGGCTATAAATGTATTTTACATCAAAGGAAATGTCAAAGGGGTGAAACTATAGGAATATGGAAACACTATTCATGAACCTCACTAGTCTGGAATCCTTGTAGACCTACCGTTACTGTAAAACTACCGTTGGTTGTTACCGATAGAACTCACCGTTCTAGAAAAAACTATTCATGGAACCTCAGCGATAGAACTATTCACAAAACCTCACTGAAAAAATAGTGTTCACTAAATCCTCACTAATAGAACACAGTTCACTAAATCCTCACAGATAGTACCCTGTTCACTAAATCCTCACTGATAGAACACTCTTCACTAAATCCTCACTAATAAAACATTGTTCACTAAATCCTCACTGATATAAAAGTGTTAAATAAATCCTCACTCAAAGAACACTATTCACTAAACCTCACTGATACAACATTGTTCACTAAATCCTCACTGATAGAACACTATTCATTAAATCCTCACTAATAGAACACTGTTCACTAAATCCTCACTAATAGAACACTCTCCACTAAATCATCACTAATAAAACATTTTTTACTAAATCCTCACTGATAGAACAATGTTAACTAAATCCTCACTCATAGAACAATATTCATTAAACCTCGCTGATAGAAAATTTTTCACTATATTCTCACTTATAGAACACTGTTCAGTAAATCCTCACTGATAGAACACTATTCACTAAACTGGACTGATAGAACACTGTTCACAAAATCCTCACTGATAGAACACTGTTCACTACATCCTCACTAATATAACACTATTCACTAAATCCTCACTGATAGAAAGCAGTTCACTAAATCCTCACTGATATAACACTGTTCACTAAATCCTCATTGATAGAACAGTGTTCACTATATCCTCACTGATAGAACATTGTTCACTAAATCCTCACTGATAGAACACTGATCACTAAATCCTCAAAGATAGAACATTGTTCACTAAATCCTCACTGATAGAACATTGTTCACTAAATCCTCAGTGATAGAACATTGTTCAATGAAGCTCACTGATAGAACACTGTTCACTAAATCCTCATTGATAGAACATTGTTAACTAAATCATCATCAATAGAACACTGTTCACTAAATCCTCACTGACAGAACACTTTTCACTAAACCTCACTAATAAAACACAATTCACTATATCCTCACTGATAGAACATTGTTCACTAAATCCCCACCGATTGAACATTGTTCACTGAATGATCACTGATAGAACACTATTCACTGAACCTCACTGATAGAATAATGTTCACTAAATCCTCACTAATAGAACAATGTTCACTAAATCCTCACTTATAGAACACTGTTCACTAATCTTCACTGATAGAACACTGTTCACTAAATCCTCACTGATAGAACATCGTTCACTAAATTCTCACTGATACAATACTCTTTTGTAAATTGGAAATTTGGCAAAGTGTTTGGGATATGTCACCTTGACCTCCTGGAACACCTCAAACATCATATTTTCACAAAGTAATAGAGCAGAGTGGTTCGGGTCATTACATCAGATACCTCTCAAAATATTCTCATCTGCAAGAATTTAAAACCAACCAAAAGAGGCAAAAAAATAAATGGGGTCTGAACAACCACTCATCGAGATACCTCTCAAAAGAGAGAAATCCACAAAAACAACAAAACAAATTCATAAATAACACATGAATGGTCTCTCCACAAAAGGATACATAATTACATGAATAGATTTAAACATCAAACAACTCTGGGTACTGAGCACGTATTTGTGACTCACATTCCCAGGTACTCTCCTCCATTCCACCATGTCACCACAAGACCTGAACTAAAGGGATAGAATGCCCACGCACCACATTCTCCTTGCGGTCGTGGATCTAAAGAGGTCTCTCTTCAATGGTTGCATCATCATCATCATCGATCTATCCCAAATCGATGATGTTTGAGTCATCATGAAGATAACGACGGTGTTTTGATATATGGGAAACATCATGTATCCGACTCATCTGTGGGGGAAGTGCTACTCGATATTCCACAGCTCCAACATGAGCTAATACCTCGAAAGGCCCATGAAACTGGGGAGAAATTTTACTTTCATGACCAAACCATCACTGCCCATGACGGGGAGTCACCTTAAGAAACACATGATCCCCAAAATTAAAGTCTAAGGGCCTCCTTATTTGATCAGCATATGGTTTCTGATGATCTTGTGCTGCATTCATCCTCTCACGAATCCCCTGAACCTTCTCTGTTGTATTCAGAACTAGTTCCGGTCTGAGAATTGCTGACTCTCTTACCCCAATCTAGCACAACGGAGATTGGCAGGGCCGAACATACAAGGCTTCAAATGGCGCCATACCGATGGTGGAGTGAAAACTAATATTGTAAGAGAACTACACCAAGGGTAAGTGCCTCATCCATGAACCTCCAAAATAATGAACACAAGAGCATAACATGTCTTCAAGTGTCTGGATGGTTTGCTCTGTCTGAACTTCTGTTTGAGGATGAAAAGCAGTTCTACGGCATAGTTAAGAACCAAAAGAATGTTGGAGACCTCTCCACACCCTGCAGGTAAAATGAGGATCTCAATCTGAAATGATCTTCCTAGGGACTCTATGAAGTCCCACCACCTCCTCTAGATACATCCTCAACAAAACATCCACTGAAATCGACTCCTTGATGCTATGAAGTGGGCCGATTTTGTTAAAAGATCCACTACCACCCAAATAGCATCATGTCCTCCCGGAGCTCGAGGTAAACCTAAAACAATGTCCACTGAGATGTTATCCCACTTCTACTGAGGAATATCTAATGGCTAGAGAAGACCACCAGGAACACGGTGTTCAGCCGTCACCTTCTGGCAGACTAAACATCGAGACACAAACACTGCAACCACACGCTTCAGCCCAGGCCACCAAAACTAACTCTTCATGTATCGGTACATCATTGCCACACCAGGATATACTGCTAAAGGATAACTATGTAAGTATCTGAGAACCGTCTCACGCATCGTCAACGGAACAAAAATCCTTCCATGATACAACTCTCGGTGTTGTTCATCCTCCGACCAACCATCAGGTGCCTCACTACAATCAACTCAGTCTCTCCAAACCTCCACCTCTAGATCTCCATACTAGGACTATTCCACCTTCTTCATTAGGGATGATTGTACCATCATCTGTAAAAGACAACATCTACCCCCAACTTCATCCATATCAAGATGCAATGCTGACAGTTCTTTCATTACTCTCCTACAATCATCTGATTCACGCACAACATCACTATGTGACTTTCTGCTCAGCACGTCAGCTAAAAAAATTCTCTTTTCTAGGTGTATAAAATATTTAGAAGTCGTATTCCTACAAAAATTCCATCCAAAGATGTTGTCATATGTTCAGGTCACGTTGGGAGTAAACATACCTCAACCTCTTGTGATTGGTGAAAACCACAAAGTGCTCACCAATGAGGTAATGTCTCCACAACTTCAGGTAAAACACCACGGCTGCCAACTCAATATCGTGAGTTTCATAGTTACATTCATGGGTACGTAACTATCGAGACCCATAAGAAAAAAATGACCTATGCTGCATGAGAACACATCCTAACCCTAGATGTGAAGTATCGCAGATAACATCAAACTGATCTCCCTCAGCTACAAGGCAAAGGACTGGAGTACTTACTAACTTCTCCTTTACATACTCGAAATTTTATTGACACTAATAAGTCCATATGATTGATGGATTCTTCAATGTCAATTCTATCAGCAGAGTCCCAACTCGTGAGAAATTGGCTACAAAACTCCTATAGTAGCCTGTGAGACCAAGGAAACATCGCACCTCTGACACTGTCGTGTGGGATGCCCAAGACACAACTGCTTCTATCTTCGATGGATCCATATCTAATCCCTGTTGGGACACAATATTCCCCATGAAACAGACTTCTCGATCCCAAAAATCACACTTCGACAGCTTCCTAAATAGAAGATGTTAGCAAAGAACTCCCAAAATGGCTCGTAGATGCTCTGCATGCTCTTTTTTTGATGTGGAGTACACAAGGATGTCTTCGATGAAAACTACCATGAATTCTTCAAGGAACTCAAGGAATACAGCATTCATCAATCCCATGAATGTAGTTGGTGCATTCATCATGCCAAATGGGATTACAACGAACTCATAATGCCCATGATGAAAACAGAAAGCAGTCTTCAGGATATCCTCATCCTTCACACGCATCTGATGATATCCCCACCACAAGTCGACATTTGAAGACCAAATTTCACCATTTAGTAGATTGAATAAACCATAAATTCTTGGAAGAGGATAGGGATTCATTATTTTCACTTTGTTTAAGCGATGATAATCGTCCCACTACTGCAAACTGCCATTGGCCTTCTTCACAAACAAAACGGGTGCACCCCATGGTGACACACTTGGCCGAAAAAAACCGCACTACAGTAGACCATCAATTTGTATACGTATCTATCATAACTCAGAAGGGGTTATCCTATATAGATACATATGAATAGGATATTCTAATAGATGTAGCTCGATCCCAAACTTGATCTCTCATCGAGGGGGTAATGTTTCAACCTCTTCTCGAAAGACATCAGGGTACTCCTCTATGACCCTAGGAAATGCCAACTTCTGTACCTTTGAAGAACTCATCATCATCTCAGCCATAATGTGTGATAAGGATGGAACACACCTTTGACCCATCCGGGGATCTCACTCACCAAAAAATACCACTTGATCTCCATCCGTACCAATGAATATGACCTTCTTCTTGAAGCAGTCCATGATATCCTGCACTGAATACAACCAATACATGCTGAGGATGACATAATATGGTTGTATTCATAAGCATGGTAAATCTCCCCAAGAGCGGTGTTGACCCAAAACTATCACACAATCTCTACATACTTCAAACAAGTCAGATCGACCTCCAACTGGCCTCATCAATGCCAAGGGCACTGGAAGAATCTCTACCTCATGTCACAAAGCATGGACAAGGGTAGGTGATATGAAGAAGTGTGTTGCTCCTGAATCAAACAAGGAATACACCAAGGTAGAAAAGAAGCAAAGGGTACCTCGAACAATGTGTAGATCACCTGGAGATGGCAACGCTAGAACATGAAGCTGAACATGACCTCCTCCATGGCCTCTCTGTCCCTGATGATGACCACCACCAAGGCTGCACTTTTCTCTCTCAGGAAGGGGAGCGTCATGGGGCTGTCCTCTGCCTGCCCCATATACCCTTTGCTGATCTAAAGCTAGAATAGCCTGATGGACATTTTCTGCCCAAACCTGACGAGGAAGTCGACCTAGAGACATACATGTAAAATAACAACTTTTAGTGTTCCTAAACCCGAAATATGGAATAATATACATTAATTAATTAATTGTTATCTTTTATTCATTTTAGGTTAACCTATCTGAAGGTCTACCAATTCATACACTGAAACAAAGAAGAATGATGCATGATCCTTCCTTAGGTTTCTACCCTGCAACTAGTATCACCTTGTATAGTAGCCATTGTAAACTTAAAGGTTTGTACATCAGACCATAGGGGCCCTAAACGCCTATGTCTCAGCCGGTCTCCAGTGTTTACCTCACTTTCTAAACAAGAATGACACTATTTCCCTACCAAACCATGCAACATCACCTGTGCCTAACTCCAAACTCCATCCTATCCCTCAACCTCCCTCTGATACCACTATGTCACGACCTCCTCCCCACAATGTGTACCCCTCCAAGGTCGGCAATGTGAGAAGGTAGATAAGGACTACTAAGTACCGCCTCCAGTAGGCCCTGGGTTGTTGAATGGCACCGAGGGTATAGTAAACACAAAAATCGGAGGCATTACCCTCTAATAGAACACATGTCGATGAGATAGATAAGATAGAAACCAATCAACTCCAACTCGGAATGAAAAATAAATGAAAACCCAAGTACACATATGAAATGTCATTCCAAAGTTCTACAACGGAAAGGGTAAAAACTGCAAGTACCTAAAATAATGTAAAAACAGCAGCAACCACAAGCCCGAACAGCTCCTGTAAATCCACGATTGTAGAAACCAGCTTGATCTCCAACCTACTCTATGTGACCTGAAAAATAATTTATATATACATAGGGTGAGTATAACAGTATACTCAGTAGGATCCTCCCTAAAGAATCTCGTGAATAAGAAAAGAAAGCATGCAAAAGAAAAGTGAACAACAAGTGAAACTAACTCATCACCTAAATAGGTATACTATCTTCCCAACCTCACCATGGATAATCTCACCAAGTAATGCATACAAGAAAATATAACTTAATAAACAATATAAAGGGTACCCCACTACTAATTCCCGACTGGTTTTCCACTTTTCCCCAATGTCACACATCCTGAGCATCTCTCTCCCAAAAGGATTTACCACAGACACATGGGCCAAGCACCACAATATGGACCTCATACAAAAAAAACACCATATCCACACGCCAATGTGACCAGGTAGTTTCTGGGAGCCACCATAGTTCGCATAATGTGTATGATACGTCTGGTATTATACCTCAAGCCATTACAACCCATTCACCGAGTAAGGATCCTCAAGCCATCACAGCCGATACACATTACACCTATAGTAGTACATAGAAAACTATATCCAGAATATATGTGTGTGAATAACCATAAGTCATTACTGCTGTCTACACACATATATTTTGAAAACTAACCAATGTGGCTACCAGCACTAGTAACTACCATGAAAAGAGAGTGGGGCCAAAGGGGGTAGTCAGCTATCCATATTCCCATAGGAATATTGGGGAAAACACAACCTAGGGATCAGAATCCCCGGGGTGTTAGTTTCCCTAACTGATAGGGTGGAGTAGCGTATAAAAACAGAAAAAGTTCAAGATATATTATACCTCACGGCCAAATTATGGTCATTTCATAGTCTTAGAAACAACTGTAGAGACCCGTAGCTTGACGTACATGGACATTACATTACATTTGCGGAATACTTAGTACATAACAAAAACACACACACAAGGATCGTAATAGTTTAGTGTCTTTGGAAACTCGGAACGTAATCTTCTAATCGTGGTGAAAGATCTTCAATATCTCCCATAAAGATCTTCTTTTTTTTACCTAAAAACCTTTCTTTATATCCTGGGGAAAAGAAAACATAAAAGGGTGAGCTCAAATGCTCAGTAAGGGTATACAAAAGAAATATCAATCACATCATATACATAAGAACATAGCCTTTGGAAATCTTAACCTGCAAATGAGCTCATAATATCATAACATGGGATAAATCATAGAAGTGAAAATGTAATCCAAATAATCATAACATAAAACATGAAACTTTGTGGCATACACACATAATCATAGAGAATCATTTCTTGTTAGTCAAGACTCAATGCCAAGACTATCTTAGTGGACAAAGTCGCTTTATGAATCGAGTAACCCTCGTTTCAGTCCTGTTTCACTGAACCGGTATAACCTACCATTTCAGCCATGTCTATCTCATGAGATATAAAATCTTTACCCAATGCATTGGAGGGAGATATAGGTCCCACCCATCTTATAATGAATCCTTTCTTATGTGTGCCACATAATCATAAATCATACATCATCACATAACCCATGTAATAAAAATGAAATTCTTAAACAACATGACATCATAAAACAATTCATATAAGATAAATGAATTCATAAAAATGTTTCCATCACAACATAATAAAATCCATGTAATAATAGGGATAAAAACAGAACCCTTTTATTATCTTATATGGAAAATAATTTTGATAAAATACTTGAACTTCATTCTTGAGGAAAATATCCTTTCTACTTCAAAAACACTTTTCCTTTCTTAACATGTCATACGACTTTAAAATATAAGAAGATGATTAAAAATAAACTTGAAAATTAGTAAAGAAAGATTCTTGGAAATAATGTTTTAAAAATCCATTCATGCCGTATAAGTTAAAAAAAACATTCTTCGTACTTTTGTCGGAAAAGTCAAAAAGTACCTCGTATGAAAAACGATAAAAGATTCCTTTCATATTCATTACTAAAAACTCACCGAAGGGTAAAATTGGATTTAAACTAGTGTAAGTGGATGGAAATAATATTACATATTGATGAAACATGGATGTGGATGATAAAATACACCCCAGTAAATACTTACGAATAAACAATCTCGGATAAAAATGAGATTGTGATATTTCCCTTACCTTAGGTCCGACTTGCTTTGTAAGTGTCCGAACCTCCTGTATAATGATTTAAATCATGTTATTGACTTATTACAGAATCATATTCATTGTTATGATATCATATATGGTTCACTTATGACATTATATTACCCGTTCTTTTGTAAATTCCATGTTAAAGAAGCGTTTTGGGTAAAATCGTTTCATTTATCGTAGGTGTTTTGACTTGTTGTTCTTGACATCATTATTACTTATATCATGATTTACTTACTTCCAGAATATAAAATATGATTTATATATCATATATATTCAGTATATATATATATATATATAATAGGTAGATAAATAAAATGAAAAACACCGTTCATGGAGACGGTAGTCCGTACGTACGCATGAACGCTGTTTTCCTTTCCTTATTGTCTTGAAATGGAAGTAAGTAGATGACATACATATGTATATATATACATAAATCCAGTAGCTTTATAATGTCATATATTTCATTATTATTTCTTATATATACTTTATAATCATTCTTAAATGGTTAACATGGGGAATGAATCTCATCGCGTCGTGGAGACGGTAGTCCGTACGTACGCACGAGCGATGATATCATTTATATAAATATTGAATTGAATTGGAGTGGATTATACAATATATCAGAATCAATAAGATGTTTTAATAACTATGTATAGTTATTCTTTACACCATTATACCCATCCATGTAAGGTGGTGGTGGAAAATAGATTACACCACGGCGTGGAGACGGTATTCCGTACGTACGCACGCGCGGTGATTTCTTTTTCCGTAGGATGGTGAAATAGGGTTGTTTCATACTTATAATATCATATCAGTATATGAGTGATACTGATGTTATTACTTCATAATGAAACAACCTAAGAAGAAGAAGTGGAAGAAGAAATAATGATGAAAGAATTGGTAAAGGTAATTACCTTTTCTTTGAAGCGCCTCTTTGATACCTCCTCTTAGGGCACTAAAATTGGTCTTTGAGGAAGAGAAGAACCTCTAGGATGTTGCTAGGGAAGTGTAGAAGAGATTTTGGCAGGGGTTGGCCGAGCTTGAGTGCTCAAATTGGTGTGAGGAGGAGGGGGAGGAGGTACCCTTTTATAAGGGAGGAGAGGGGCACCTTAGGAATATCTCAAAATATTATTTTATATTAAAGTCAAAATCGGTTTATAATGGTTCCAATGGGTCTTATTTCGAAGCTAAAGTGGGGATGGGTCGAAATCCTACCATCCAATAGAATTTAGACAAGTTTAGGGTATTATTTTAACCTTATCAATTAGATTTAACTCTAAGTTAAATAATTTAACTTTTACCATGTCTTTTTGTTTTCTTTCACTATATGGTTAATACACTTACTATAACATGCCAAACGAACCCCAAATTGTTTATTATTAATATATATATCCTTATCTAAGTTATTTGGCCGAACCTTAGATTTTTAGGAATAAAATAACAATTAATAATATTATATTTGATTTAAAAACTATTTTGTGTCAATTTTGACACTATTTGATATATGATTTTTGTGAAAGTCATAACAGAATTATATGCTCGAAACAAGTTGATTAAATCAACACTAATATATCATAGTAACCTAGAAAATTAGTGTAATTCATAAAAAGTCTCAAATTACATTCATTTGAGCATTTATAACATCAATTATGTTAATATTTCCTTAAAAGGGTAATTACTGCATCATCGTTGTGTCATAAATAAATTAATTTATTTAAAGTCTAAAAAATATAAATAAAATACCATCATGTAGGAAATCTTTTTATCTTTCTAATGAATATTTACAATCGAATTTATCTTATATATAACCCCATATTAAAAATGTTTTAGTAAATAAACATTGATTTTAACTCTTTTAACTCTTCTTTGAATTAAATAATAATAAATGTCCTAATCTAATCCAAGTGGGCCTAAATGGTCATATTATATTCATAAGGTTGTTTTTGGCCGAATTACACTTATCCAATAGAATTAGGACATGTGTTAGGGTAATAGTATTATCATATTTACCCTTAGTTACCCTATTTACTATTAACCGTGGTAAAAAAAAGTAAAAAGTTACTATTCACCAAAAATTATTTTCATCTCATTGAACCACATTTTAGTCCTTGATATTAACCGTGTCTGTCGGATTTTCGAAATTCCATTCACAGAAGCGGCAAAATTAAGTTTTATGAAAAATTCAGTTTTTTTAACTACCACTTAGTAGTTTCACTATTCATAAAAAATTGATGTTTTTCAGGACAATGCCAAAATTTCATCCTAATCTATATTTCATATTCCGAATTCAAAATTGAAGTCTATTTTACCATATTCATAACATATATGTTGAATTAATTAATTTTATAATTAAATCCCGCTGTTAAAACAAATAGCGTGTTTTTAAGAAACAATATCTATCAAAAGATTGACACTTGTTTATGTCTGGTTTAAATGTGAAATTACATCCAATGACCAACATTGTATTAAATGGTAAAAATATATTCTTTATATACTTTAAAAACATTCAATATTATAATTTAACCACATAATATATTACGATGAAAAAAGTTGTTTTTAATTAAAATATAGCGTGTTTTTACTATTCATTAAAATATGAAAGTTATCGGAAAAATATCAAAACTTTATCTAATGTAAATTTTTATATCCTGATTCAAAAGAAGAATATTATTATGTCAAATTGAACATATAAACATGTCAAAAACTATATTTAAAGTGGGTGCGCCATCAAAAGGCGGTAAAACTGCATTTTTTTGAAAAATACTTTTTTTACCCGAAAAATTTATTTTGTTTTTATACCATGTTCTAGAAATGTGTAAGATGAATAATAATGTTATAAAATTCAAAATTTTGTTAATACTATTCATAACGGCTAGTTCATGACAATATTATAATAATATAACATTGTTTATTAAAACCCGGTATTGCGTACAACACACGCTATCGAGGAAGGTCACGATTGCGTGTAATGCAAGCCAAGTCAAGGATGCGTGTTGTGCAAGCTCCTTTTGGTGTAGCGTACAACACAAGACATTAGTGAAAAAAAAAAAATTTCATAAAATCTCGGGCTGTTACATTCTACCCCCCTTAAAATGAATTTCGCCCTCGAAATTCGTCGGGGTTATAAATGGTTTACTATTCGAAAGTTTCTTTAATAGAAACCCACATCGTAAAAAGGAATACCAAAACTTGGCTTTAAAAACTAAAGTTTGAAATGTAACGATTACCCAAATAAACTAATCACTGGGTATCCACATAGGTGAAAATATGGATATGGAAGAGAAATCTAACCATCATGTTCTGATGGAGAGTGGTAGAGAACATGGCTATGGAAAAGCCAGTAATCACAAATCCATAGATTTGTGACGATCTAAGGTACCATCCGATTCATCAGATATAAGATCACTAGGACAACATTTTTGGTTTTCAAGATCATTTCCCCTAAAGTTGAAAATTTGAATTAGAATAAATACTTACTTTATTTTGGTACAATCTCACTGTTGTTCATGCCTTGAAAAATTTCCACTTCATCTCTTAAATAAATGAAGTTGAATTTGTTATTCGTGAAGTGTTAGCAGATCATGTGATAGAATGACGGGTCATTCCATCTGTCTCAAACAAAAGGTTAGCAAAAATTATATGCATAAATCGATCTATAGTGAGATTAATCATATATGGTTCCTAAAATGGACTTATACTTCATATATCATACTGCTTAATATAATAAAACTAGTTTCTACTAAACAGGGACTTCCTGTAGGTCAGTGGTAGGCGATAAAGGCCAGTCGCACTTCGGTTGTGGGTTCGATTCCTACAGCCTTGTCCGAAGCGATGGGCTGTCGCCCGTCCTGCAGGTTGTCCTTTTTCTAAAACTATATTACTATAACATCCCATCAATAATATCGAAAAAACTTCTATCCTTAAACAATACTAACTTATGTCCAACATAATCCATTCCAATCTTTAGGCTTATCCATAATACTACAGTCCATTCTCATAACATAGTGAAAACGATTACCAGAGATTTAATATCATCGTTGATCCCCATATATCATAAGATATGTTTTGTTGGTCACATTCCAAACATTCAAAGTCCTTAATCGTGTATTCTCTTGAATACCCATTGAACCTTAGTGAAAACTTGAATGCAGTTAAAAGTTAACACTTTCCACATACCAAAATCCTCAAAATTCTATATACTCAAACCATGATATCACTTAGTCCTTATATCAATCATGAGCTCATGAATATAATCAAACATATCATTATCTTCTTATCCTTTAATTATGCACTTATAATCTACTTTCCAAAATAACATTTCATGGTTACTGGTACCATTCATCATACACTTTCAAAACTTAAGAAAAGACAACAGTGTAACAATCCTTAGATGTCTCTTTATTCCATAGTACCATGAGATTTCTTATACAACATTACACATGATAAACATGTAATCATTCCACTACATTCTTAAACCATTGACCGAGCTTCAACAATTCTTTCATCTCACATATCATTTGTAGTCTCTTCATCATCATCAACATAAATACTTCCCATACGACCATACTGATTATCTTCATGAGACTTTCCCTTAGGTCATTGGTTTGCATAATGCCCATACATTCCACATTTAAAACATTTAACCATTGTTGATGTCGTAGCAATACCATTATCCTCATCCATGGTGTTAACCGAACCTTTTCCTTTGCACTTACTTGCTTTGTGTCCTTCTTTTCCACACCCAAAGCATATTCCAGTTCCTTTGAAACATTCTCCTTGATGCCTCTTCCCACATGATTTACATAGGGGAAATTGAACTTTCTTTCCTCTATGATCATCATGAAACTCCATCTTTCTCTTATTAGCCGAGTCAGGAAACTTACCAAATTTTACTTTATTGATCATATTATGAGATTGCTGATTCGGCATAATAATTATGTTTGGACTTCCAAATCCCATTTCATTATGAAGAATATCATTCCATTGTCCATCATATCCTCCATTATCGTGAATCATCTTGTTTCCAACGATTTTCTAAAACCCCAAAAAAAATAGTGTTAGAGGCAAAAATCATAATAAAGGGGGAGTAACTTCAATATCTAACATCTTAGGTTTAATCTAATATCATTACCATAGTTCTAGGACTATATCCTATACGTATACTTATCCTTAGGGACATCCCTAGACATACCTTAGAAATATCTCTAGGGATCTCACTAACGTTTTCGCGTCCTAGTTTCCAAAGGTTGACTAAACCTTTCCTCTGATACCAACTGTAGAGACCCGTAGCTTGACGTACATGGACATTACATTACATTTGCGGAATACTTAGTACATAACAAAAACACACACACAAGGATCGTAATAGTTTAGTGTCTTTGGAAACTCGGAACGTAATCTTCTAATCGTGGTGAAAGATCTTCAATATCTCCCATAAAGATCTTCTTTTTTTTAAACTAAAAACCTTTCTTTATATCCTGGGGAAAAGAAAACATAAAAGGGTGAGCTCAAATGCTCATTAAGGGTATACAAAAGAAATATCAATCACATCATATACATAAGAACATAGCCTTTGGAAATCTTAACCTGCAAAAGAGCTCATAATATCATAACATGGGATAAATCATAGAAGTGAAAATGTAATCCCAATAATCATAACATAAAACATGAAACTTTGTGGCATACACACATAATCATAGAGAATCATTTCTTGTTAGTCAAGACTCAATGCCAAGACTATCTTAGTGGACAAAGTCCCTTTCTGAATCAAGTAACCCTCGTTTCAGTCCTGTTTCACTGAACCGGCATAACCTACCATTTCAGCCATGTCTATCTCATGAGATATAAAATCTTTACCCAATGCATTGGAGGGAGATATAGGTCCCACCCATCTTATAATGAATCGTTTCTTATGTGTGCCACATAATCATAAATCATACATCATCACATAACCCATGTAATAAAAATGAAATTCTTAAACAACATGACATCATAAAACAATTCATATAAGATAAAGGAATTCATAAAAATGTTTCCATCACAACATAATCAAATCCATGTAATAATAGGGATAAAAACAGAACCCTTTTATTATCTTAGACGGAAAATAATTTTGATAAAATACTTGAACTTCATTCTTGAGGAAAATATCCTTTCTACTTCAAAAACACTTTTCCTTTCTTAACATGTCATACGACTTTAAAATATAAGAAGATGATTAAAAATAAACTTGAAAATTAGTAAAGAAATCTTCTTGGAAATAATGTTTTAAAAATCCATTCATGCCGTATAAGTTAAAAAAAACATTCTTCGTACTTTTGTCGGAAAAGTCAAAAAGTACCTCGTACGAAAAACGACAAAAGATTCCTTTCATATTCATTACTAAAAACTCACCGAAGGGTAAAATTGGATTTAAACTAGTGTAATTGGATGGAAATAATATTACATATTGATGAAACATGGATGTGGATGATAAAATATACCCCAGTAAATACTTACGAATAAACAATCTCGGATAAAAATGAGATTGTGATATTTCCCTTACCTTAGGTCCGACTTGCTTTGTAAGTGTCCGAACCTCCTGTATAATGATTTAAATCATGTTATTGACTTATTACAGAATCATATTCATTGTTATGATATCATATATGGTTCACTTATGACATTATATTACCCGTTCTTTTGTAAATTCCATGTTAAAGAAGCGTTTTGGGTAAAATCGTTTCATTTATCGTAGGTGTTTTGACTTGTTGTTCTTGACATCATTATTACTTATATCATGATTTACATACTTCCAGAATATAAAATATGATTTATATATCATATATATTCAGTATATATATATATATATAATAGGTAGATAAATAAAATGAAAAACACCGTTCATGGAGACGGTAGTCCGTACGTACGCATGAACGCTGTTTTCCTTTCCTTGTTGTCTTGAAATGGAAGTAAGTAGATGACATACATATGTATATATATACATAAATCCAGTTGATTTATAATGTCATATATTTCATTATTATTTCTTATATATACTTTATAATCATTCTTAAATGGTTAACATGAGGAATGAATCTCATCGCGTCGTGGAGACGGTAGTCCGTACGTACGCACGAGCGATGATATCATTTCTATAAATATTGAATTGAATTGGAGTGGATTATACAATATATCAAAATCAATATGATGTTGTAATAACTATGTATAGTTATTCTTTACACCATTATACCCATCCATGTAAGGTGGTGGTGGAAAATAGATTACACCACGGCGTGGAGACGGTATTCCGTACGTACGCACGCGCGGTGATTTCTTTTTCCGTAGGATGGTGAAATAGGGTTGTTTCATACTTATAATAGCATATCAGTATATGAGTGATAATGATGTTATTACTTCATAATGAAACAACCTAAGAAGAAGAAGTGGAAGAAGAAATAATGATGAAAGAATTGGTAAAGGTAATTACCTTTTCTTTGAAGCGCCTCTTTGAGACCTCCTCTTAGGGCACTAAAATTGGTCTTTGAGGAAGACCAGAACCTCTAGGATGTTGCTAGGGAAGTGTAGAAGAGATTTTGGCAGGGGTTGGCCGAGCTTGAGTGCTCAAATTGGTGTGAGGAGGAGGGGGAGGAGGTACCCTTTTATAAGGGAGGAGAGGGGCACCTTAGGAATATCTCAAAATATTATTTTATATTAAAGTCAAAATCGGTTTATAATGGTTACAAAGGGTCTTATTTCGAAGCTAACGTGGGGATGGGTCGAAATCCTACCATCCAATAGAATTTAGACAAGTTTAGGGTATTATTTTAACCTTATCAATTAGATTTAACTCTAAGTTAAATAATTTAATTTTTACCATGCCTTTTTGTTTTCTTTCACTATATGGTTAATACACTTACTATAACATGCCAAACAAACCCCAAATTGTTTATTATTAATATATATATCCTTATCTAAGTTATTTGGCCGAACCTTAGATTTTTAGGAATAAAATAACAATTAATAATATAATATTTTATTTAAAAACTATTTTGTGTCAATTTTGACACTATTTGATATATGATTTTTGTGAAAGTCATAACAGAATTATATGCTCGAACCAAGTTGATTAAATCAACACTAATATATCATAGTAACCTAGAAAATTAGTTTAATTCATAAAAAGTCTCATATTACATTCATTTGAGCATTTATAACATCAATTATGTTAATATTTCCTTAAAAGTGTAATTACTGCATCATCGTTGTGTCATAAATAAATTAATTTATTTAAAGTCTAAAAATTATAAATAAAATACCATCATGTAGGAAATCCTTTTAGATTTCTAATGAATATTTACAATCGAATTTATCTTATATATAACCCCATATTAAAAATGTTTTAGTAAATAAACATTGATTTTAACTCTTTTAACTCTTCTTTGAATTAAATAATAATAAATGTCCTAATCTAATCCAAGTGGGCCTAAATGGTCATATTATATTCATAAGGTTGTTTTTGGCCGAATTACACTTATCCAATAGAATTAGGACATGTGTTAGGGTAATAGTATTATCATATTTACCCTTAGTTACCCTATTTACTATTAACCGTGGTAAAAAAAAGTAAAAAGTTACTATTCACCAAAAATTATTTTCATCTCATTGAACCACATTTTAGTCCTTGATATTAACCGTGTCTGTCGGATTTTCGAAATTCCATTCACAGAAGCGGCAAAATTAAGTTTTATGAAAAATTCAGTTTTTTTAACTACCACTTAGTAGTTTCACTATTCATCAAAAATTGATGTTTTTCAGAACAATGCCAAAATTTCATCCTAAGCTATATTTCATATTCCTAATTCAAAAATGAAGTCTATTTTACCATATTCATAACATAGATGTTGCATTAATTAATTTTATAATTAAATCCCGCTGTTAAAACAAATAGCGTGTTTTTAAGAAACAATATCTATCAAAAGATTGACACTTGTTTATGTCTGGTTTAAATGTGAAATTACATCCAATGACCAACATTGTATTAAATGGTAAAAATATATTCTATATATACTTTAAAAACATTCAATATTATAATTTAACCACATAATATATTACGATGAAAAAAGTTGTTTTTAATTAAAATATAGCGTGTTTTTACTATTCATTAAAATATGAAAGTTATCGGAAAAATATCAAAACTTTATCTAATGTAAATTTTTATATCCTGATTCAAAAGAAGAATATTATTATGTCAAATTGAACATATAAACATGTCAAAAACTATATTTAAAGTGGGTGCGCCATCAAAAGGCGGTAAAACTGCATTTTTTTGTAAAATACTTTTTTTACCCGAAAAATTTATTTTGTTTTTATACCATGTTCTAGAAATGTGTAAGGTGAATAATAATGTTATAAAATTCAAAATTTAGTTAATACTATTCATAACGGCTAGTTCATGACAATATTATAATAATATAACATTGTTTATTAAAACCCGGTATTGCGTACAACACACGCTATCGAGGAAGGTCACGATTGCGTGTAATGCAAGCCAAGTCAAGGATGCGTGTTGTGCAAGCTCCTTTTGGTGTAGCGTACAACACAAGACATTAGTGAAATAAAAAAAAATATTTTTCATAAAATCTCGGGCTGTTACACAACTGTATCTAACGTATCTTAGACTCCGGGATGCTACTTCTAAGACTAGGTAGCCTATATGCACACAACCATTTAAAGAGATTTAGTAGATTTCTTCTTTCCCTTTTTATCAGTTCCATTGTACGTTAATTAATTATTTAAACATTATTTAACCATGAACAATCCCACATTAAATTTCATTAGTATCACACCCATATTGAACTGTTGCTTCAAAAATTACAACCTCATCATTATGTTATAACATCTCTATCCCCATGGGATAACACCATTTATTCAATTATTATTTAAATAAATACTTTCCCACATTCCAAGTAATTATAGAAAAACATTATATACTACTAAACACGAGGGGATCAACATGGTGAGTATATTTACTACTCGTCGAGTCCTTGCTGCTTATCGAAAGTGAATATACCCATCCTTCATTGAGAATCTATACATGGAAAGCACGTGGCATACCCCGCGTGTCTTCGCCTCTTTCGGAAGAAGGGTATGTAAGACCAGATGCCTTGAGCAGTTGGGAAAAGTAATGTAGATAAAGAACCAATAAAAATTACCAAGCATCCAACAATCACATCCACTCCATTCCATCATCCCTGGTGTCCTCCCTGACACCTACATGCATAAAGCAATGCATCTCACCACTCTATGCACCATTTGCTACCACAACCAAAAGGGCCTTCATGCCTCCACATATTACCACAACCATCTAGGCTCACCTTAAAACACAAGCAACAGTTAAACAAAAATCTTCACAATTGGGGTCTTGGACCTTAAAAAAAAGAGGGTAACTTAGAACACAACAAGCAATTATCTTTTAAAAACCACTAGTTCTTTAATCTATCTTTTGTTAACTGATTTATTATTCATTGGTTCCAAATTTGGGAAATCTAACCAGTATGTTATCACATATAAATAAAAATTCTTGCTGCACTAATTTGATTAACATAAAATTACAACAAGAAACAAATTCTTTTACATGCCTCTTTGAATTTATCCAAAAAAATATCAATTAATCCCAATTTATGTTCTTTATCGATTTCCATCAAGAACAAGAAAAAATATCAGACAATTTAGCAAAAACAAGAGGCAACAATATATGATCGATATCAATTTATTTATCTAGTTCAAGTATTTATTATGTCAGTTCCACTGTCATCCTGTGAGATAAAACATGCTAAAGATACAGTTTCACATAAAATAATGAGAAGAAACGAATCCCCTACCACAAAAAAATCCTTATCTTCTTTATCCACACAATGGGTCATGATCCTCCTCTTGCAACAACTGCATCCACACGAGGATTCCACAGTATGACATCACTAACCAAACCCCAAGAAAAACCCCATTAGAAGCATGGAGACTACATGCTATAACCTTGAAAGGAGAAACATGAGGAGATGATCCCCAAAGGAATGACTATAAAACATACCTTGTATAGAAGATCGATTGATATAGCTCAGTTGCATCAAAATGTAGTGGAACCAATCTGAGGAGTAACATTTTATTGTGCAACTCCTACAGGGAGGATTGAATGGTTCTAGAATCTCATAGCCGAGAACAAAGAGGAAGAACAAGGGAGGATGATAACGTGTCCCTTTTGAAGATTTAATGGGGTGACAGTTTAAGATACACTTAATCCACATTAAAAGCGGATCACAATTACCCACATGGTTTGAACAAGTAAAAACATCATGAGCCATATGAATAAGTAATATAGGATTTATGGTATTTGAATCGGCCTTAAGAGTCCTTAAAATAAGGATTTAAATGTATTTTACGTCAAAGGAAACGACAAAGGGGTGAATCTGTAGGAAGATGGAAACACTATTCATGAACCTAACTAGTCTGGAAACACTATAGAATTACCATTACTGTACACCTACCGTTACTGTACACCAATTGTTAGAGGATACTGATAGACCTCACCGTTCTAGAAACACCATTCATGGAACCTCACTGATAGAACTGTTCACAAAACCTCACTGATAGAACATTATTCACTAAATCCTCACGACTAGAACACTATTCACTAAATCCTCCCTGATAGAACAATGTTCACTAAATCATCACTAATAGAACACTATTCACTAAATCCTAACTGATAGAGAACAATTCACTAAATCCTCACTGATATAACACTATTAACTAAATCCTCACTAATAGAACACCGTTCACTAAACCTCACTGACAGAACATTGTTCACTAAATCCTCACTGATAGGACATTGTTCACTAAATCCTCACTGATAGAACACTGTTCACTGAATCATCACTAATAGAACATTGTTCACTAAACCTGACTGATAGAACACTGTTCAGTAAATCCTCACTGAAAGAACATGGTTCACTAAATCCTCACTGATAGAACACTATTCACTAAATCCTCACGGATAAAACACTGTTCACTAAACCCACACTGATAGAACATTGTTCACTAAATCCTCACTAATAGAACAATATTCACTAAATACTCAATGATAGAACAATGTTCACTAAATCATCACTAATAGAACATTGTTCACTAAATCCTCACATATAAACATTGTTCACTAAATCCTCACTGATAGAACACTGTTCACTAAACCTCATTGATAGAACACTATTCACTAAATCCTCACTGATAGAACAATGATCACTAAATCCTCACTGATAGAACACTGATTACTAAATCTTCATTAATAGAACAGTGTTCACTCAATCCTCACTAATAGATTACTATTCATTGAATCCTTAGTAATAGAACATTGTTCACTAATCCTCAATAATAGAACATTGTTGACTAAATCGTCACTGAAAGAAAATAGGTTACTAAATCCTCACCGATAGAACATTGTTCACTAAATCATCACTGATAGATCATTGTTCCCTAAACCTCACTGATAGAACACTGTTCACAAAATCCTTACTGATAGAACACTGTTAACTAAATCCTTACTGATAGAACATTGTTCATTAAATTGTAAATTTGGGAAAGTGTTGGGGATATGTCACCTTGTCCTCCCGGAACACCTCAAACACCATATTTTCACAAAGTAATGGACCGGAGAGGTCTGGGCCATTACAAACCAAATTTAAGAATGTGTCAATCCTTATTCAAATATTTTCATGATGACTAACATTTGGCACATCCATCTTATATTAGTATAAGAATTCTAGAATCCCTGAATGGATTTAATTTCTAAAGGATCAAATAAATATCCACATTACCAAGTCATTGGGGTGTAATGATATACATATAATTACACATTAAAATTATCACATGGGATTTCATTATTTTTTTCATATCCCAATACATACAATATTAAATAATGTACTTAAATAACTGAGGTTTTATCTAATCCAATGATGTTATTATAAATTGTAACTTATTAACCATTAAATTATCCATGACCATTATCATAACATCTATAGTTATCAAATAATTACATAAACACAAACTATAAAATCTCCAACTCATGCTCACAGATCGGGAGATGAATACACTTACCATAAATATTTTATTTTATAGAAATGAAATTTTCCTAGTCAAAAAATTCCCAAAATTAAACATAATAAAATAACAATTTCAATATAAATATTCCCAAAACCTATTAGGTTTAAATAAATATATAATTAGTTTAAGCTGTTAACAATGAAATACCATTTTATTCACAATATGCAGGTAATTTTATAACTATATTATGAATAATTTAATCCATATTATTTGTTCCACATCTTTAAAAAACCATCCAAAATATTTTTTTCAGCTTGTAATTTCTTTGGTAAAACATTACATTGTATCATGGGGAAATGAAATCATAAGAATTTCCACCTAATATTATCAGTACGGGTAAACATAGGATATAACATTCAAGGATAATAATAGATTATACTATTATCCTAAAAAATAAGAAATGAATAGATAATAAAAATAAATTTATAATCAAATTAAACTGAGATAATGATATACACAATGATAATAATATAAATAAATAGATGACATGGACAAGAATTAAAAATTCCCTGTAGATGATATCCATAATTTATTAGTGATAATTGAATTTCCTAGGTTATTTCATCATTATGTTTAGGATGATGGTCTTATGACGAACAACCAATTTTTAACAATTAGTTTATGTAAGAATACACAAAAATACACAATCTAGTTTGTATCACATTCGATATGGTTCATCTATGACCTATTTTAATCCCCAACCAAAAATAATTTTGTCCGATGATTTCAATATTTAAATGATAGATGAAATAAAAATATACTTAACCATTATTTCTAAGTAAGTAATGAACATTCATATTAATAAAATGATATGTATTATAATCATATCCCAAATAAATTAATGATATATTTTTACACATAAATCACCAATTAAAAATACATTTTTAGTAATGTGTATATTGTTAAATAATTTATTTATCAATTAAATATATCTATAAAAAATTATTGAAAACCATTTAATCAATGTAAAAAATATATAGTGTTCCTTATAGATATAATTTGGAATAATGATTAGGATTTTAAAATTATATGTGTTGGATTAAATAAGGTAGTGATGGATCATTAATCAAATATAATGGAATATTTCATAATAAAAAAAATAAATTGAGGAGATGAAAATTACTGGGAGATTCAAAAAATTGATAATGTAAATACTACATTTGTAGTATCTTTGAAAAACTATCTGATTTTAAATTTACATTAAGGAATAAACCCTTATAGTTATGGTAATGTGTATACCTAAGGAAGATATGAAATTTACCATGAACTAGACAATTTCATAATATGATGGGAATGATATTCATTATATATGGGGGTTATAATGAATTGAATAAGACATAAAAAATTAAATAATGGTCCATAATATCAAACTAGTCTCAGGGATTTGAATAAAACCTTGGTATCAACTATATCAAAATACCATTAAAAAATGCATATGATATGCATTTTCATTCCAAAAAAATTTCATGTAGAGGTTTGGAAGAATTGATTATGTAATAATCACCTTATATGACTCATGTAATGGTGAATAATATTTAATATTCCATACAAATATATACTTGATTCATAGAGCCAATTACATTATTTCCCGACTTCCATTGATGTTATTTTCTCACCTGTATAAAAATTTAAAATTATTCACCTATTTAATAAAAATTATCATATTTCTATCCATTTAAAATGTTTATTTATAATTACGCCCTATATCTATATTATTTATATATTATATATATTTTAAATGAAGGCTATGCGTAATCTGGTGCATTTTCAACAAGTTATTAACAGTGATGTTCTTTTTTATTCACAAAATATTAATCATAATACTATAATTTGTGGTATGGTAATTGATTCATTATAATTAGTTATAAGGGTACAATATTATTTTATGGGGTTTTTTGGTTATAATACTTGATGATAAAATTTATGATGAGTATGTTTGGGTCATTTCTAATGGGTATACATTGTATGATAATTAAGAAGATTATTGTTATTATTATGAATAAAAAACAAAATCAAATAAATTTTCAAATCTTCATATAATATATATGTTGTTATTTTGTTCTCATAGTAATCCATGTTATTATGTTATGGAATTTTTTAATTCGGTTTTTTTACATTCCATAAAAGAACATGTCATTATAAATTGTTGATTATGATTTTAATTTATTTTTTGTAATAAAAAATTTATTTAATAAGAATTATTATATTTTTTTAATTGGTTTTGATCAATTTTTTTGCAGTATTTTAATTGGTATGAACAAAAGTATATGAAAAATGGGATATGTTAATTTTTGAAGGCAGTTGTATATATAACACATCGTTAAAATTTTCATTTCTCATCAAATAAGAGGGAGATAACATAGATTATAATGTGTATCATAATACTAATAATTTTATTATATATTTCTAATATATTATGAATTTCTATATTGATGACCAATTAATAAAATCAATGGTTAAAAATTATAGCCCTAACTATGTGGTGGAGTCTGTCCTCACAACATTGGAATTACTATTTCATTTTCATAATGGAAAAGGTGAAATGTTGTTAATAGTAAATAAATTTTAATAATAATATTTAATATATTAAAATATTTATTGTTAACGAAATGATAAAATTATATTTTTTATATTATTAGTGAAATGAAATTTGAGTGAGGGAAAAAATTATCGCATTGATGACTAGGACTTCACCTTATTGGCCTTCATTCATGTGTAGTTTATAACATAATATAATGGGAATAGTGAGTCATGAAGTGTAATTATATTTATAGGGGAATAAAATTTGGCTACATCTTAGCAGGATTCAGATTTTTTAGGGAGTCTTGAGGGAATGGTGAGAGGACCATTTTCTAGTTGGGAAAACATTAGTATTTTAATATTTAATATTAATATATAGAGGTTAAATGATTTATATGTTAATAAAACTCAAAAATAACAATCTAATGGTCGGTTGAAGACCTAATTTTAAAAATACCACAATGAGTCGTTATTTTAAAATATTCTTAATATATATTCATGTCATTTATTCTTGTAATTTTCAATTTTTACAATTTACTTAATTATATTTACTTTTAACGGAATGGATAATTTTTTAATAACTATTAAATTGGATTTAGTGATTTAAAATACTATGTTACTTTTTAAAATAATATATATTTGTGAAGTAAAATCTGATTTTATCATTATTATATGTAATGCATAATAATCAGTTATTAAGAAATGTTTTATTAATATTTAAATAAATATACATATAACATATAATTACTATTTTATTATTCTATTAGTGAAAATATTTTTATAGAAGAAATAAAAAAATGACATTTGGTATTAATTCATATATAATTTAATATTTCACCATATTTATATTTAATTAAAATAAAAGACCCTCACATTTCTCTTTCAAGGGAAAAATAAAATATTTTAATTTAATTTAAAATAATGATATTATGAACTCAGAATTATAATTAAAAAATATATAATATTATAAAAAAATTATATAATGTATCAGTTATAATGTCTTATAATCATACTCGTATTTGAAATATAATGATAATGATATTAATATTAATTTTTTTTTAAAAAAATTATATTATTTAGTTTTCCTATAAGAAGAAAATATTTTTTAGAAAACGAAAAATTCATAATAAGATAATATTTAAATAATTAATCAAGAAATGATATTTATTTTTTAAAATCATCATTAATTTTCTTAATTTAAAATTTATTAAAAAATTATGAATAATTTCTTTCATATGAAAATGATATATTTCTAAAAATAGTTACAACTCATTTTATTATTTCCTATAATTTATAAATAGAATTTATATTGTGATATTATTAATATTAATGATACATATTATCAGTAATATCATTATCTCCTGAATATAGAAAACAAAAAATAAATTTTACCTATAAAGGTTCATTTTAAAGCGTTTGTTATTCATTTTTTTGGTTTTGTTGTATTTAATGAAATTTTTATATATTCCATAGAATTAACACAGATAATTACATTTATTTCTATAAATTTTTCATAATTTTATTTATAATTTGTAATCCATAATTATATAATAAAATTTCAATTGTAATATTGTGATCCATGGTTCATTTTTATTTAGTGTTTCATGTGATGAATTTTGGACAACTAAATATAATAAGAAAAATACTATGAAATTTATATTTTTATTATCATAAATACCCATCCATCATTAATGATGATCTCCCTTTCTATGTTTCATATCATTTTATATTTTATTATAATTTTTGATATGGTTAATATAAATAAATAAATATATATATTGGATGATTATTGGTTGAAATCATCTTAAGGCATGAAAATTAGCTATATGGCTATTTTGGATATGTGGTGAAAACGACGAAATTTATCAATTAGATACATCAATCAACTATGTTATGTAAATTTCTACATCAATTTCCTATATCAATAAATAACATATATTAAAATTTCCAATTTTAAATAGATCTAATACTTGATTAATATATTATGTGATAATTTGGTTTCATAAATTTTTAACTTGAAGAAAATTGTTATGTAAATGTCATATGTGGTGAAATTCCATATATAGCTTCAATAAAAAACATGAGATTCAATTAATTTCATACATTATGTGAAGGGATACTTTTTTCAATTGGATTTTTCAGATACAGATCCCAGATTAAAAATTTTATGTGTCTCATTTTTTGCACATGAAACAGAATTTACTACATAGATTCAATTATTCAAGTCAGATATATAATATTTCATGTAAGTATTCATTACCATTTTTGAAATTGAGTTATCATTTTAATGATGTTGTAATTTTTTTTAAAATATTGGATACATATTTAATTTAAAATAGATTCTAATAATATTAATGTGGCGAGGTAGAAGACATGGATAATTATATTTTATTTGACACTACTAATGTCGAGGAATTTTCATGAAAAATAGATGTGCCACTAATCCTTGGTTCTATAGTTTATATATTGAAAATTTAAATAATAAACAGTGTATACATTTCAAATAACATGAGAGCATAGAATTTTCATATAAATGTAATGGAGATATATAAAATAAGAAATTCATTCTCAATTTTCTCTAAAATGACTCCCTATTTTCTATGACTATAAAGAAGAATTTGTTTCTTATCATCATATATTATTATAATAAAAGGATGATTTCTTAAGAGTATCCTTCAGTTTCTCATTCATTGATCAATATATCCTAGAGATTTATTTTTTCCA
The DNA here is from genome assembly GCA_963277665.1 of Viscum album. NCBI lineage: Eukaryota > Viridiplantae > Streptophyta > Magnoliopsida > Santalales > Viscaceae > Viscum > Viscum album. The sequence continues at coordinate 118,193,282 of OY728123.1, read as the reverse complement.
TCAGATACACCTTACATCTGCGAGATGAAAACTGTAAACACTTTTTCAGTATCAATTTTTGTAATTGTTCTTAATAAAAACACCATTGATGGATGTTGGATGTATTGGATTTCAAGATCCTAGTTTGAATCTCTTTTTCTTGTCCCATATGTTGATAGGTTTCACTTAGTAATTAATTACCCATCAAAATGATATAATTTACCTAGAAATAAGACCCCTCTTGAGAAAATCATCACAATTGTATTAAAGTGTAGCTTTGATTGAAAAAATTGGACTTATACAGCATGAGAAAAATTAAATCACTATATTTAAAATTAATTTTAATGTTATTTTATTTTAAGCACATCCTTTATTGATTAAAAAAATAAACCATTCAATAACCTGAGATTCTATTATTTTTAATTAATGAATAATTAATGAACATAATTCACACCTAGTTTATCGAAATTGTTAGTCCTTAAACAAATTTGTATAAAAGGTAGTTAATATTGAGTTATCAATAATAAAATATTGAAATATAAATATCGATTAAAAAATTTATGCTATGTATTACAATATATAGGGAATAACTATATTCAGAAATTCATATTTAAATTATGATAATTATGTTTATATGAAGGAAAAAATTCAAAAAATATCTATCTAACCATAGATTGAATGTTCATATCAAAAACTTAAAGCTATATGGAATATCAAATATATAAAAAGAATATTGGGATTCTAAAAATATTGAAAAATATGATATTAATTATAAATTTATGAATCAAATAATATATTGAGTATTTCTAGATGAGTTTTATAGTGTCTCTCAATTTCATATTTCCCAAAAAACATGGAATACAAAAGTAGTTTCTAATACGAAAATGGATAAGATGAAGGATCATAAATAATATTCATACCACATAAATCCATGTAGAAGAAAAATCAAATAACCAATTACTAAAAATAAAATAAAAATTCAGAATTGAAGAATGTTATATAATATGGTGGGGCATTCACTCATCCAGTTGAAAACACAATTAACAATCACAATAAGACATGTCATTTTCGAAATAAGTATAAGTTTTCTATTCCTATTTAAAATTTCCTTGAATGATGATGATATTGACACTACATTGGTATTTTTAGAAACCACAAAACAATATATGATGGTCAAAGTTCCTTGAAGATTTCAATTTTCATTATGTGGCTTTATCTTCAATGGATTTGGAGTGAAAAACTAATTGTGACCAACCTTTTCTATCTACATAGGATTACATATTTAAATGAGGGATGGACTTTATTTCTCAATTCCATGAGCGGAGTGATTTCATTCAACCATTCAACATCAGTTCTTCCACACATATGATATTTTCTTGAGGAATTAATGATATTCTAGATCTCTTTATGAAATCACCATTTTGTTGACAATAATTTTGGTTGAGATGATCATCCTATATGGAATTTCTTAAAAAATCCCAATCCACTAGCTATATGAATCCATGAACCAAATTATAAGGCTATGTAGAGTGTTACTATAGTAATTATTAATGATGAGGATAACAATCAGGTGGAGCCCCCTTTATATCTATGCTAATAGGAAGCCCTGCTCGAACTACCCTAGGGTAAAAACAACTATCATGGGAAGATAGAAAAAAAATTATTGATTGCATATATAGACACAATTCTATAATGTACACCAAAACTAGTTAGGTTTGTTGCAGATAGACTCCCCTTCACATTCCAACCATTTAATGTTCTTTTACCATTATTCTTAACCATCCAATAGTGATGCATTCCAATATCATTACAATCATTCAATATATCATTCATTATTCCCATACAAACATAAATTATTATTTCACTAAAATAATCCAATTCATACCACCATGGTGGGGTTGTATTGTTGACGATATCTGATAATAAACAGAAGCAAAAAAATTAAAAATAAATCATCTTTTTATTATTATATTGACGTATGATGTAGATATGAATGATGACGAAAAAGAACATACCTTAATTACAAATGGGAAAACATTGTTTCAAACATATCAAAATTAAAGGATGTTAATAAGAGTATTTAGGTTTTGATTGATGAGCCATCTAATAAAAATTCTTCATGCAGATCAGATAGAGACAATAAGTTTGGTAGCTTTTCATTAAAATTCATAATGTTTTATAAACAGAGAATAAGATTTAAGTAACAATTAATAAATATAATAAAAAATATATAAATTATAACGAATTAGTATGTTACGAGTTCAATAGGCTTGAAAAATCAATCTTAATTTTTTGTAGCTTCACGATGAAAAAAAGATTAAAAGCAAATAATCCAAGAATTTTGTTTACAGGGTGAAAACTAGTAATGAAACCAAGGCGTCATGGATTACATTATAGGATTATAGTGACGTTACTTCATATGAATCATAAGAATAGCATATTAATCTGATAAAAAACAATTTTTAAGGATATTATTGATGATGTACATTTTTTCTATTCTTATAAGAATTAAACCGAAATAGAAATTATAAATAGATATTTGGAGAAACTAGATGAATATTTTACGACGTTAAAATGTGATTAAATATCATATAAAAGATAAAAAACTCATAAAATGTAAAAAAATATTAATTTATGAATAACTATAGAATTTACCTAAAAACTATTTGTTCATAAAATAAATAGTAAAAGTCAAAAACATCATCTGTTGAATAGGGAAATTTTTTCAAAAAATTTTAAAAATAATTTAAATGATTTTGAAGTACACATGTGTATTTAAAAATGTGAATTTTTTTAAATAAAATTCCTTGAAGTAATAAAACTTAATAAAATTAATTTAGAATAAAAAATCTAGTTAACAACCCATTGTTTTAAATGAATTAATTGTTACATGGTTCCAAAAAACCTTAAAAAATCATATATTTTAATTTTGGAGAGCGATTGAGAAATAAAAATAATTGTAGTTTGAAAAAATGAATAGTTTTTTGTATCTATTGATTTTTTTCATGGTTATGTGATGGATGTTTTGGATAAAAAATATCGATTTTGATTATAAAATCCCTTGGTTCTATTCTTTTTAGATATAATAATATTTTTTTACCAATAAATTTATAATTTAAGATTCATTTTTGGGTAAACTTTTCTAAGAACAACAATAAAATAAGGTACATGGATATTCAAATGTATTGGTACATGAGTTGATATTTTTCATATATTCAATCATTATTAAAGGTAAAAGAAGGTTATGTCACTTTTGGTGATAATTTTAAATTAAAAATAATGGGAGTGGGATTTATTGGTAATCTAAACTCTATCCTCATAAACATATTTCTATATACATTAGTATTTATCAAATTTTTTTATTTATTTCTCAAATATTTTGTGAATGTTTTTTATATATTTCTCACTAATTAATATTATTTTATCATTGATAATATTAATAAATATATGTCATCAAAAAAGAGAATGTATATACCATAGATAAAAATTCATTGAGAAGACAAAAGGATACATGTTCTAATTTTGAATCAAATGATCCATGGGTAATTAATATAATATTAACACATTTTAAAGTTCATTCATTGATAAATTTTTTCAAAATGATTTTTTTCAGATTTAAATGATCATAAATTGAAGAAAAAGTTCTATGTGAAGCATGTCAAATGTATAATCAACCCAATAAATATTTTAATATAATTAAAGTGGATTCAACTTTTACACCCATATTAATTATTCATTCAAAATATTTAGGCCAACTAGAGATGCAGGACTAAGACGAAAATATTATTGTTATTTTCATTGATGATATATCATAGATTTTCATGGGTACCATTTTTATATGTCAAATGTTATTTGTATTATTTTTATATGTTTTTGAAAATTTAATAAAAAACCTAATTATTTTAATATTCTTTCTTCATGTTTTGACCATAATGGATTATGGGAAAAAATTATTTAAATTTATATTGATCAAAACACTGTATCATCCATATCTATCCAAATCTAGGAAACCAAAACCAAAACCAAATGGTGTTTTAGAAATGACTAATATGAAAATTAATGAAATTTCATTAACTATTTTATTTTACTATAATGGAATAAGTATTTTTTTCTATGAGGAAATGAATACAACAAATTACATCACAAATAGTGTTATAATAAGAACTAATGTAATGAAAGAAACCTGTGAGCGATTAAATAATAAAAATCCCAAATATTGATACATTAAGGATTATGTAAATAAAGTTTTTAATATATGAATAAAGGAGATCCATGGATTTCTTGAACCAAAATAATATGATATAATATACATAGGTTATTATACTATGTGGATAGAATACTGTATTTTCAATAAATGATCAAATAATTGTACTTTAATCAAAACATCTAATATTTGAGGTATGTGATCATTTTGATCAAAATTTAAATAAAAATGATGAACCAAATGATTATTTCCAAAGAAGGATATATGATCCTATTTTTATTAATAGTTGTATGAATAGGTGGAATATGATTTTCAGGATTTGAATCCAAAATGTTTTGGTGCTAGTAAACATGAATGTGTACAATCAAGAAAGAAACGATCCCTTAAGAACCATTATATAAAAAAATAATAGAATGATTAGATGAAGGAATTACATCTCGAAGGACTTTCATAAAACTATTAGAGTTTTGTATTTTTTAATCTCGGATAGAATATATTTCTATAAAATAAGCTTTAGTATATTAATGTTCAGTTCTATCTATGCAAAAAAAAATTCTGCCATTAGAATAGAAATAAGGTAAGAAAATAGTTGAAATACCATTTGACTAACTTATTATATGAAAAAATTATATATTTACGAAAATATGGACTTTTCAAGGTTTTATAACATTGAATAAGGATATATTAGTATCTAGAGGGTATAATCTGGAATAATTTATATGCATTATAAGAAAACATCCAGAGTAGATATCATAGAACCCATTATGATTCTTTAGGTTTATGAATTATAAATAAAATTTATATTATAACAAATTTATTTATAATTTATTTTTCAAAAATAGTTTCTAATACATGGAATTTTAGGTTTAAAATCCCCATGATTTTAAAAATAGTTATTTTCCCAATTTCAGATTTTAAACATACAAAAACCCATAATGGTTTTAAATAAGAACCTAGACCATGGGATTGATGTTTATAAACATTTATTATATGAATTTGTGTTCCTATAGATATGTTAAAACAATATTTATTTAAGAGTACATCTGCTTCAGATATCATATTTTTGAAAATATATGTTGATAATATAATTTTTTGTTTTACAAATTATGAACAATGTAATGAATTTCTAAAATTCATGAAAAATAATTTGGAATGAGAATGACGAGTGAGTTAAATGATTTTTTAGGATTTCAAATTCATCAAAATAGAATTTTGAATGTAAAGAACTAATGATAATACATTATAGACATATATATAAGGTTTTTAATTCAATATTATAATGAACATGATAACCCTATGAGTTATAATGACTAAATAGACATTAATGAAGCTGGGAAACTAGTTGAAAAAAAACATTACAGAGAAAAAATTGGTAGTATGTAGTACTTGGATTCTAGTAGTTATGATATTATTTTTAGTACGTCTTTGTTATTGATTTTAAGATAATCATAAATAATAAAATTTACAATATTCTAAAAGTATTTTAAGATATTTAAAAGATAAAATTTATCATTCATTTATTTTTCAAAAAAATATATTTTATTTTAAAATCATACGCAGATATAGAATTAGTGGATGTAAATTAGGTACGAATAGTTCATTAGTAACATTCAATTTTCTAGTTAAATCCACAATATTATGGTCTAGTAATAAAAAAAATTTATTCACAAATGAAAAAAATAGAATATATTATTGTTGGTAGATCTTGTACATAACGTAAATGGATGAAATACACCACAATTAACTATGAATAAAATTATAATGAGTTCTCCATTAAAATTTATAAAATAATTACAATAAATATTTATATGAATCCAATTATACTATCTTATGAAAATTAATCTTATATTTATGTTTTATTATTTAATCAACTAAAATATAGATTTTTATTTTTATTTTATGGTATTATTATATATTTATTAGTTTAATGTAACCATAAAATCGATATATAAGAATATCAGTATTCATTCATCTGACATATTACAAAAGAGATATTTATCCCACATTCTACTCTCAAACATATCTTCCATGTGAATCCAAAATGTCCTCATTTTCCTCTTGATCCTTATTCAATGTTCAACTAACCAATACGAAATGGTAATGCAGAACTGTTTGGATGATGGAATATTTAGTTCATCTATGAAATTAAATTGATGTGAATGATAGGTTCATGTAGAAAAATCCCTAGATATGAAATGGATATAGATAATTGAAACGAATTTAATGAAATTATGTTGGTTTCAATGTAAGGATTTTATGTTTTATGTTAATAATTTGGTTGTTATTTTTTAAGAATAAGATAATGTGTTTTATAGGAATTTATATTTCATAGTTTAAATAAACTAAGGATATAATATCATCAAATTTCTAAGGAAATACATTGGTATTTTCAACAGATGAAATAGATGATATCTTTCATTATCCCCCTGAGGATATTTTTCTTTTAGATATATGTTTTTGGGGACAAGCTCAAATGCTCCAAACGATGTGTTCAAAATTTTTTGGAACCTATGTTTTTTATAAGAAATAAGTAAAATTGATTTTAGATTTATTGAATGTTTTATATATGTTTATGAGGAAATGTATAAAAGCAAAATGAGAAAAGGATAATGCTTTTTTAAATATATGTATTTGTTAATCATCGTGATCATTAATGGGTTATTGATTTATCCATGATATATGATGAGGTTCACGGATAATACTATTTTATTGAAATGAAAAATTACAATAATATCATTAATTTATATTATCATTGTAGATTTAAATATTAAATAAGTAGATTTATGTGATGGTGATGCAGTTAGTTATCATTAATATAATACTCTAGAATAATTTATATTAAAGATGATTGGTTATTTCTAAGAATCACTCTCATTTGTATTAATGTTTTTTGGTATGGAATGTATTAATATTTTGGAGTCATTTCATACATGACTATCTAGTAATGGAACACCTGTTGAGATAGTGTCTATTAGAGGAGTATAGGTAGAAACCTTAGTTCGAACTCAGTCTTTAGTTCTAGTCATTATGTCTACATTCATTGATCGATTCCAGATTTAGGATGATGTAGATATATATAATCAATCAATAGTTGACGTGACTATATCTTATGAGGTTGTTAAACATGTTAAAATAGTTATTAAGATGACTATTACCATCCAAAGAATTCAAATGTTATGATATTTCAATATACCAAATTTGTGCATGGATAAGTTGAACAAGTTCCTAATTGATAACATGGTTAAATTGGGTGGAATAATGTTGTGGTTATGGAAACAAAAAAGTGTTCCCAAAGACCATCAATACAATATTATACTTTAACAACTCATGATGCCTCTCATTAAATTAACTATTGTTTAGAATGATTTTAAATGGATGTTTTTGATAATTAATTAATGACAGATCTTGAAAATATTAGAGAAGATTATTAGGGTTTCAAATTATAGCTGGATACCTAAAAAAATGAGACAGGTAAATATAATGAGTCCCTTATCTCAATGGTTGACATTAACAAGATTATTTTTATTATGGATTCCTAATTATCTTTGATACAAATTCATTAGGATGATCCAATAATCCCTAAATATAGTTTCAATTTATTTTCTATTTATCATGAGGAATTTAAATCCTAAATAAGTTGTTTGAATGATCTCTTACTGAAAAGGGATTAGTTTACTGATCTTATTTATATGATAGATCTAAAAAAAAGATGTTTCAGAATCCACCAATAGTGTTGTGATGTTTATCTAAGGATATTCTAGATGAAAAAAACATTAATTCTTATGTGGAAGCAAATCCCTTGAATAATTCCTTATTCAGTTAGTATGAATTTGTAAAGAAATTCCAACCCCTTATTGTTGCTACCATAATATCGTTATTTTTTTCCCAATTTCATGAATCGAGTTCATCAAACTATGTCGCATTGGTGTTATGATTCTATATAAATTTATTATCTCCATGATTATATTACTATTACAACAATTTTGGATGAGATTAAAAAAGGATATTTTTTCTCAATTTTACGATACTCAAGAAGTAATTAATAAGTTATGTATAAGGATATATATTTCCCTGAATGACCATGTTTATTATCTTAAGAAATCACATAAGGATTCATTAGAGGATTTTTTTTGATTTAATCAAATTAAAAGATAAAATTGGATTCTTCAATAGACACATTGGTCAAAATTGTCATGTTATATTCATAGAGTGATGGTAGATGTATTTTATGAGTAATTTTTGTTATACCAATTATATACATTACACAAAAACATCTTATAACTTATCTTAATGAATCTATATGATTCTCTTCAAGGAATATAAAACATTGGATTAATTTATCCTGAATATAAAAACATTAGTTTCTCAAATGAACAATCACATATCAATGTTCACTCATGATTTTATCAATTCTTATGATATTATGAGGATTGAAATGTGTTCATAAGTTCTTTATGAGATGTGAAGAAGACTACCTCTTAATCTCGATCCTACTAGTATTTCATGGGATTATATATAGAGAATAATTTTTTTTTATGATCAATGATATTCTTTCTACCCAATACATCTACCACCAAACTCGATCCATACTCTCACAAACCTCAACCAAAATATGAAGGGTTCCTTAAATGATATAATTTTTAACAATATTGAGTGGTTTTACATGTTTATTTCAATATGAATAATGAAATATAACAATATTTATTATTTATAATGTTTTTCCTAGGGATTTGTTTTAATTTTTTGTAATTTAGATATTTGAATTAAATAATTATACTCAATATTTCCTTAATTCCAAAATCCATATTCACACAACATTTACATAGTTTATAAATCTAAATTGATTTGATAACATATTATTTTTCACTACTACCAATCATTTTTAATGAAATCAAAGGGGGATTATTTTATAAAAATTCGAATGTGTTTATAAAAAGGGGGAGAAGAAGTTAATATACCAATCACAAAGAATATGATAAGATTTTTACAATTTGTGATATATTTATAAATTTAAAAAAAATAATGAACTAAAATATTTATCCAGAAAAAAATTTAAATTAACCTCTATAAAATCATATATACTAATTTCTATTAAAAATTTATACACTTAACATTTTATATGTTCTAGGAAATATAATATGTTTAATGCAACTTTTTATATTCAAAAGTGATTTATTGTTAAACTACAAATATTGGACCAACATATACGATTTAATTTTTGTTTGGATGACTTGAAATAACATTTACACTTTACAAATTATCTTGTTTTCATAGTGTCCATACTATACAAAATTATATTCTTATTTTTAATTGGTTAATTTTTTTTATTATTAATGGATTATTTTTTATGAAACTTATCAAAGGATATAAAATTTTCAATGTGATGATTTTGGAAACATGTTGGAAAACTCAATGTATATCAATAAAATATATTGATCACCCACATAATCGAAACAAGAATGCCTATGGTATAATACAAAGAATCAACTACATGTAAAAAACCTAATTTGACTTCAATTCTTGTGTTAGTAACTGCATATATGATAATTTGGCTATGTAAACCAGTTACATGAAGAAAATAATAATGTGGATAGTCAATGTAGTGAATTCATTTATGTCACTTCAATCAACTATTCCAGTTATGGTAAATCAGCTACATAAATAGAAAAATTATGTTATTTAAACTAGCTATGATAGAATCACCAAATTAATTAAAAAACATACGTGATTTGTTTTTTTTGTAAGAATAAAAGGCTACGTAGATTTACATATCGAAATCATATACGTAGATTAAATTCATTAAATATACTATATCATGATGCAAGATGTTATTTGTTATTATTGAATCACTGAAGTTATAATTTTAATACTATTCAGAAATTAAAAAATTCATAAATATCACATTATAGAAAAATTGTTTTTAATAAGATACATGTTCCGAGATAGATGAAAAGTAAATTTATTTTTAGTTTATCTCTATTATTTTTGTAGTATTTTAACAGAACAGAGATGTGTTTCTGGTCCCTATTTATAAGCATCTAATGTTTTATGTTTATATAATAATAGGTTAATGAAATTATAATAAAAGGATATAAACATATTATTCATGTGAAGTGAAGCATAAAAGAAAATACAGAAAATTATTGTTGAAGATCTTGGAAATAAAACTCTATTTTCTAGTAAAATATTGATGAAGATGGATCTTCTCATCATCTTTTCATAATAACTAATTGTGAAAGTTCAAAAGAATCTCTTTGTCTTACTCATTCATCATATTATTTTTCATATATATCTATTTTCCTTATGTGTCTTACAGATGTTAGATAAAAAAAATTCATTAAAAATATTTTGATAGAATGATTCCTAGTAATAGTACCATTCAATTCAATTATTTGTATATATTTTTTACAGAATTTTTTAAAGATCATATGTATATACCATGTGTCAAATACATTCACTCGATCATTTAGACTTGGAAAAATGGATGTTATTCCATGAGAAATGTGTTAATCTTGTGGAAATCACCACACTCATGTATATGTGTATTGTTGAGTGAGGAATTGGATTTATACTCACTAAAACACTATAAATATATCTGTTTTTAATCTTTAATTTAGATTTTTATGTTCAATGAAATATACATTTAAAAATATAATATAAATCAGTCATAAACAAGAGATTTGGATTTATATATTTGACACAAAATTTAAGGTAATCACTTACCGCACACCCATCATGAATTATTATCTGAATAATCTCTTAAAACATAGACAAATATTGAAAAAATCATTTTTAATAATATATATATATATATAATATAATTTAACATCAAGTTATAACATACTCCATATTCAAATAATCTAGTGGATGATAATCCTTAATTAACTTTAATGGGATATCATGTTGTTTTTAGGACTTAATAATATTTGGAGGTTAATTGAGTATATCTATCAGAATTGATAATCAAAATAACCACTTTTATTTTCCTGATCTTATATACATAATTGATCTATATATCCACCACCTTGTTATTATAATTTATTATGAATGAATTTTCTGACAAAATAAACAAATCGTTTTTCACCCAAATAGTGTTCCTCATATGAATGATATGGGATTACCAATTGATCGTGTTGATTGATTCTTCATCCAATTTTTTTGTTGGTAGAAGTAGTATTAAAGGAATATCGATGGATTTTGATGAAATTATTTGATCAATTTACATATATAATATCATGATGTTAAATTTATTATGTCACATATCACATGAAGAAGTGAATTTCTCCTTAAAACATATATATATATATATATATACATCTTTTTTGATTTGGAATGGATGTATTAATAAGTCTGATGAAATTCATTCAAAAATACATTCCTCGTAGATTTAATATTATACATGATCGTCTCATGAATGGATAATATCCACACGAGATGGAGAACACATCTTTTTGGACTCCACTGAATATATAATTTTCCTAATATACCAACACTCACCACATCCCAATTTCCCTCTATGAATATGTTTATCAAAAGTTGTTATATAAAAATAATTGTCAAACATAATATTTTTATGAACATCTATCACCATTATGTTTTCCTCACATGTGAGGCTCAATAGGTTTTACTAAACACTATATTTTCTCATGACTTATAATTGATGCTCACTACATGGAGTATTAGTGACAAAATATTCAATTCATGGTTGAATTTTAGGATTAAAATCCATAATTTGAAGGCATTTTACCCATTCACATTATATATATTTCAAATATCTCTATGAAATGTACCAATTGATGATTTTATGATTAATGAACACTATTACATTCTCAAATAAGTGGTTTTTACATCATTATTTAAATTAATATATAATGATTGTTATGTAAATATAATTTTACTAATTATTTTTAGTTGAAAATATTATAATTAACTATATAATAAATAATTATCACTATGTATAAGAATGAAAACAAAATACATGTTTTCTACATAACAATATGAATAATATAAATATAATTTCATATGTAGAACCAAAATAGATCATGATTCCAATCCCTACTTCACCACATCATATGTGGATGAACATATATTTCTCTATATAATATAAATTATATATATGTACATGCTGTTAAAGGTGATTCATGCATATAGTAATCTTTAACATGTATATTATAAAAAATTTATGGACACAAGAATGTATATATGTCCATGAAATTAATTTTTTATTCCTAAAAATAGACTTTCAACTTTTTAAGACAAATTGAAATTATTTGTTCTAATACCACATATCCATAGAACTAGACTTATAGATATAGAAGGAATACATGGACAAAAAATCATATTGGAAATGATCCTATTCATTGGAAAAAATTTCTCACATGTTGCTAAAGCTTACACATAGTTTTGTTAGAGACCATTACATCATTCCATAAAACCTTGATAATATTGGAGATGTATGATTGGTATATATGGAATATATAATACATGAATATATTAAGTGAATAGGATGAATATAAATACTTTATGAGATTCATTATATGGTGATAACTAATTATAAAATTAGTATTTGGAAAATCAAAATACATTACACTATGATGATAGTATTGGAAATACATGTAAATCATTAAAAACACTATTCACCAACCAGTTGGTTGATGGGGGATGTAATATAAAGAATATGTTATTATTTTTGGAGGGACACATGATTCCTCAACTTTTATTTTATAATAATGTGAAGAGTAATATATATTCATCGTAAATATTACTGATGTAGTATAGGGTGATATAATTGATCAAATAAATACATAATCTTCCTCATCATTAAGCTAAATCTCTACCTATTATTATTCGACATGATCTATATGCTCTGAGTGAATGACAATTGTTTGTGTCTTAGTCAATAGTAAAATAAAAAATCAGCTTACTTTTTAAATGAAAATCTAGTGAAGTCGTCTTTGAAAAATTCAATATATTCCAATAACACTAATGAAACCTCGCTACTAATGTACCCACATTGGAATATATATTAAGATATAATAACTGTCAAATAAAAATTTTTGACATAAATAATATTAGTTCATGATGGAGTAGAATATGTGAACGATTACTCCTCAAATTGATGTGAGATTCCTTCATGGGAAATGAAGGTCCTCTTAAATCTTATGAAACAGTACATTCCTTAAAGAAATAAACAAATACATCATGTGAATAGAATCACTAAGGAATGTATCATGGTTAATGAATTACAATGACATCTCCTCCACATATAGAGAAACAATAAATGTAGAACAAATAATCCAACACTCATTATTCAGTATGAAGGTAGTTAAAAAATATGTAACATAATTTTGTATTTATTATTTAATATTTCCACCACATTAGAATATATATATATATATATATGAATTACAATAACCAATATAAAACAACTATGTATCCATATATGACTCCAACATAATGGTTCCATGATTTCATTCATATCCTATTTTATATTATATAAGCTATTTCTCCACCACATCTAAATTCCTCAGATTATAATTGACATAAGGAATAACATTTTTAGGGGGTCAACCAACAATTAATTCATCCTTTATAATGGACCAATCATACCTCCACACAAATGTTTTATGGATACATTTTCATTAGAATTAGATGATCTACCTAGGTACCCCTTGGGTGCTAAAAACCCAACACCACTTCTTAACGAAGGACTTGAAAAATATAACAATAGATTATTTCATAAAACGACTAATTAATGATCTCAAATATGGTAAACTAGTAATGACTGACACAACCCAACACAACAAGACCACTCCTAGGAAGTGAAAAATAGAAAGTTCCATCCCATTATCACCATTGATAAGATATTGGTTATTTATAATCACTGAGTAGTCATATCACCAATAATGTGAATATTATTAATATTACATTCATGCAAAAAAACATTAGACATAATAATAAATAAAATTAAATAAAAACTATCTAATATATATATATATATATCTTTTGTTATATTCTATGATAAAAATATCGACCAATGAATAAGGAATAATGCAACAAGGAAAGATACAAACCCATCCTCCAAAATTAGGAAACTATAAAAACATCAAATATGGTGAGTTAAATATATAATTATGGATCCATGAATACAAAATTCCAAATATTGTTGAAACTGAATTATATTATACCTCAGCAAATTCTTACCCACCATGGTAACCATTAGGTGTCACCTCCAAACAAGTGATTCCAACTTTAGGGCTACCATGGTCATCCCTGAGCATTCCATTCCAGAAAATACATAGCCCATATGGCTATAAAACCTATTCAGGATTGAGTATAAAAATGATGTATATGAAATGTTAATAAAATAAATGAAAACAAACATATAAATCATCTTTATATGCTTTTAATAAAAAATAACAAGGAAAATGATTGGGAATGAAAAAAATATTATAGTGTTCTTTTATAATTCGTAGAAACATTTAGATGTGTTATTTATTAAATCTATTTTACATTAAAAACACATTGAAAATGTAATTTAGTATGATCCATGTACAAGATAGATCAAAAAGTCAACAATCAATAGACCAACTATGTATCATTCCCTGACCTCCCATACAAATTCCATACACCTCCAATTCCTTATTATCTAAAACCAGCAATTACTTATATCTAATATAAGTACCCATTGGCAATAACATTACATTGAATAATATTGTATCTTATTAAATGGGTTATATAACCCTATAATCATGACCAACTAGGAATGAGGTAAGTGTTTTTGGGACAATGTACTAGAAAAAGTATCCATCACTTCCTAACATAGTTAAGGAAAAGTCATCACATTGTATTAATTGTTCAAACTACCTGACAAGTATCCTTGTAACATAATTTATTTCAATATTAACAACTCTAACTTTGATATATAATAAACAAAAGATAAGGGTGACAAACATCACCCAAAAATAATAAAGAGATGATGTGTAGAAAAAATTATGTTTGAATAACATAACATATATGCAAGAGTCAACGGTTTTATAAATTATTTTATTTTTCATAACTAAAAACACCCATATATTTCACCAAGTAATTAATAATGTTTTACTATAAAATATAAAAAATTACTATAATGGATGAACATATAATAATATTTTTATCACTGATGGAAAACATATTGGATAGTCTATTAACTCACAAAAACTGATTCTAAAGGATGAAATCATAAAAATTACATAGGAGAAAAAACATTATATTGTGACCATTTGGTAATTATACATAATTATATTTTGTAAAGACTATATTCCAAATGTATCACATACATGGTTATGTCAGGTAGGTGTTAACACTTCCCTATACTCAACCATAGTATGTGAAGTTCTTATTCACTACTATGTAGGAATACAGGTTGGGTTTATGTTACAACCCTCAATGGTCTATACTAATAGACAACAATAGGTTGATTCCCCAAATAGAATTATAGATATAAAGAACACGCTTCCCAAGATTAGGATGATGGTACTTGATCACATCCAAGACATGTTATTTCTTATGGTCATTGTATGACCAAAAAACAATGGAGTTGTGTTCTCACCGCGACCCTATTACATTAATACATGGGTGACGTAAATGGCATAATCATAATGAAGTGAATCTAAGAAAAAATAGGACTCTTATCAAAACACATCACATACCAAAGTATGGTTGACCTCCAATGATCCATCTATCATCCACAACGGATGCATTCCATGCTTTCTTGATCATCGCCACCACCATTCCATTATACAACTATCACTGAACTATATTTCCACATAATAATATTGATTAATTATCTCTGTCCTTTACCCGACTATATATATGTCTCATCCATCAATTAATCATAATATATTAATTTAGCACAATCATGACACAATGTACTAAAACACAAGCCCTGTTGTGTATTCATTAAAATTGCGACACGGCCCCAATGTCATTAATTTGGCCAACCAATATATGGGTTAGGGAAAATCCACATACTACAGATAAAGGGGAGAGGGATTGAGGAGGGGGAGGATTATAATGTGAAAAAATATAAGGTAATATGAATTATATCAATAAATGTAACACCCCAATATTTCATAGTACATTATCTCTTCAAAGAAATTAAATAACTTGTGCTACACGCAACACCGTGTTTGAGCGCACCACGACTTACCACGCGAGCAGTTCAAAAAGAGGATATGAATTGTATTAACTGAATTTTAAATTTTATATTTTCCATATAATTTTATAATTCATATTTTGTGTTTATTAGACATAATATAAGGAAAAATACAATTTTTCAGATAAACAAAGAATTTTTTTAAAAATGATATTATGCCACCTATTTAATGGAGAATCCTTTTTAAAAAAAATATTTGACACTTTTATATATTAAATTTAATGAAATTAAATTATTTTTTTGAATTGGTACACAATAATTTTGTTTGGATAATATTTTGGTACTTTTATGATATCTTTCATATTTTGATGAATAGTGAAAAATACAAAATTTTAATTGAAAACGTGTATTTTAATAAAAATAATTTATAGTGTTAAATTATGTATTAGAATGGTTTGGAAGTATAATTAAATTATATTTTTATAATTTAATACAATTTAGTTCATTATATGTAATTTCACATTTAAATTTGACATAAACACATATCAATCTTTTGATAATTATTACTTTTTAAAAAACCCTCTTTTTAGTTTTGACAATGGGAATTAATTTTAAATTAAAAAATGAAACTTTTATGGTTTAAATTTGGTAAAATATAATTAATTTCGGAATTTTGAATGTCCAAATTAGCGTAGGGTGATTTTATTTTCTAAAAACATTCAATTTTTGGTGAATAGTGAAAAACACTGCATTATTATTTATAACTGACTTCCTATTTGAATAATTATTTTTTTTAAATTTATTTTAAGTCAAAATAGATATATAATACCTATATATGTTCAATGTAATTCATTTGAGTCACTTTATAACAAAACTAGATGTATAAAATTTTATTGATCTTTTTACCGTCCTTTACCCGCCTTCTAGAAGCATTTATAAATTTGCATAAAACTGCACTTTACCACTACTATGAGTTAAATATCAAAATTAGAGAGACACGGTTGATATTAGTTCATAAAATGTTGCTCAATAAGATAAAAATACTTTTTGGTGAATAGTATATTTTGACATTAATTTTACGCGGTTAAAAGTAAATAGGGTAATTAAAGGTAATCTTGATAATATAATTACTCTAACACATGTAATAATTCTACTGGATAAGTTTAATTCGACCAAAAAAACCATAGTAATAATTTATGATCCACTTTGGTCCCCTTGGAATAGATTAGGACATTTATTATTATTTTATTTAAAGAAGAGTTAAAAGAGATAAATTCAAAGTTTAATAATTAAACCATTTTTAATATAGGGTTATTCCTAAGATAAATTCGACTATAAATATTAAATAGAAAGATAACAAATATCCTACATAATGGTATTTTATTAATAATTTTTATACATTAAAATATTTAATTTAGTTATGACACAATGATGATGTAGTAAGTACCTTATTAATAAAATAATAAATTAATTGATATTATAAATATGAAAATAAATGTAAATTTATATTTTTGATGAATTACACTATTTTTAAAGGTTAATATTACTTGTTAGGGTTGATTAGATAATTTGTTTTTTCGAATAGATAATTTTGTGACGACTTTCACCAAAACAAAATACAAAATATTGTCAAAATTGACATTAATTAATTTTTAAAACAATTACTATATTATTGGTTGATATAATATTCATAAAAATCTAAGGATTGACACAAGATATTAAATAATATTATATAAGTTATTAATGAACCACATGATGTTCTCGTGGAAGTTTAGAGTATGTTTTTATCCAAAAATTGTAATTATACAAGAGGACACGATAATAGTTTAACTATTTAACTAAGAGTTAAATCTAAATGATAAGGTAAAAATGGTAACCTAAACTTATCAAAAACTAATTGGTTGTGTGTTTTGCGACCCATCCCCACCTTATCCATGAAATAAATCATTTTTTAGCCATTAGAATCTGAAAATTATTTTATTATAAATTAATATTTCATGATTTTCCTAATGTGACCCTCACTTCTCTTATGATAGGGGACATCCCCTTCTATCAAAATAACACATCCAAAGCCATTTGACCCGTCTGACACCTACCCAAATAACCTCCCAACATTCCTCCCTTCGACCTATGGTCCTTAATTCGATCCTAAAGACAACCTATGAATCCGTTTTGATCAATTCAATAGGAAACACTAGAAGAAGAGGTAATAATTTCACCACCCTCTTTCAAGTTCGTATCTTCTTCCACATCACATTTCTTTGGTGTTTCCATACCAAAATAATAACTCTAGTATCTCGTACATATTGTGATGTTATTATAAATATGGTACAACCATATTCAATATTCTATTCGTCCTATAGATGATAAATTCACTATACATGCATATGTAGGGCTTACAGTCTCCACGTCGTGGTGTAGTTTGTTAGTCCAACACTTCATTATTAGGATGGGTATAATAATGAGTATATCTAAGGTAAATATTTAATATAACATGTTAATGATTATCTATATATGATATACCATCCAATTACATAAAATTAATCCATCAATATAATGATATTTTCAAAAGTGAGTTTGTAAGGATTACCGTCTCCACGACGCGATGAGATTCATTCCCACGTTCACTGTCATGAACCTTCCCCCAGGGCCCGTTCCGTGACTACCCCATTCCCTCCTTCCATAGGCCTGGGACTGGAAAATGGAACCAAAAGCGTAAATACCTAAACTGTGATGGAATTTTCTTTACAAAATTAAAACAGACACAACATGGTACGATCTAGAAACAAAACACTAAATAAAATTGTATACAAATAGAGCGCTGAAAAGTAAAAAGGGGGCCGGAAATACATGACCTACTGTAAAGTACAAAAAAAATGAAGTTACAAGTACTGGAAAAGGGGAAAATGGATCCTTGATCATCCACTGGGAAATCCTACTGGAATGATAGGTACAAATAGCCACCACAGCACTCTACGTCCGTCCGTCTCCTCTGTATACTGTCACACTGTGTGGTCCACCTCTTAGTACAATCAAACTCGGTCATTTGTTTCTGTCATCTACATACAACACAATGGGGTACAGAAAATTCCCATGCAGGGGTTAGTATAATGACACTCAATAGAGAGCCCGAGACCCTCAAGGTCTCACAAATCCAACAAGGATAATCTACAAAGTATGAAATCGACAGATAACCCTA
The DNA here is from genome assembly GCA_963277665.1 of Viscum album. Lineage (NCBI taxonomy): Eukaryota > Viridiplantae > Streptophyta > Magnoliopsida > Santalales > Viscaceae > Viscum > Viscum album. The sequence continues at coordinate 118,173,764 of OY728123.1, read as the reverse complement.
CTTAGGTATATTCCCATTCATATACCTATGTTATCAAGTAATACATCACAATCATGAGGTAAATTCAATATTTACTGACTCAGATCAAACTTGTATTTTATTCTATGGGTAGTATCAAGTAACAACCCCAGTCACACGGTCGAAACCTCGGCTACCGGAGAACTCCTCATCTATCGTGTACAGTGGGCATGTCGTGTCATGAAGGCGCTTCCTACTAACCTTGGACTTCCGAGGTACTCCTCCTGTCGAGTATAATGGGTCTGCTACATCACCAAGGTGATCCCACCATGGTTCTACCGAGTTACCCAGGCGCTCCCCCTCGTAGTCTGCTGAGGTAATTCTCTTGTCGAGTACCATGGGTGTCACGACCCCCTCCCCACAAAGTGTACCCCTCCTGGGCCGGCAATGTGAAATGGGAGATAATGACCCCCGAGTCCCGCCTCCAGTAGGCCCCGGGTTGGCGACTAGCACCGAGGGTATAATACACACACAAATGGGAGGCATTACCCTCTAAGAGAACACATGCAGAAGAGAGAGATAGAATAGAATCCAACCAAATCCAACTCATAACTGAAATGTAAAAGAAACCCAAGTTCATATATGAAATGTCATGCAAAAGTACTACAACTGAAAGGGGAAACTAAAAGTACCCAAAAGAAAGTAAAACGGCAGCGACCACAAGCCCGAACAGCTCCTCCTCCAACCGCAAGCTAGTAGTAACCAGCTTGATCTCCAACCTGCTCCAAGTGACCTGAAAAACAGTTTATATGTACATAGGGTGAGTATAACAGTATACTCAGTAGGATCCTCCCCAAGCCTCTCGTGCAAAAGTAAAGAAAGCATGCTAAAGCCCAGTGAACAACAAGTGAAACTAACTCGTCACCTAAACAGGTATACTATGTTCCCAACCTTACCATGGCTACTCTCACCAAGTAACACATACAAGAATATAGCATATAGTAAAGAATGTCAAGGGTACCCCGCTACTACTTCCCCACTGGTTTGCCGCTTTGCCCCAATGACATACGTCCTGTGCATCTCTCTCCAAAGGCTTGCCCGTATCAACATGGGTCAAGCTCCACAATCTGCACCACGTGCACCACATAGGCTTGCCCGCAGACACCTGGGCTAAGCTCCACACAATCCTCACAACCAAAAGTAACCAGGTAGTTTCCGGGAGCCACCACAGCTCGCATAACGTGTATCATACGTCGGGTATTATACCTGAAGCCATTACAGCCCATACACCGAGTAAGGATCCTCAAGCCATCACAGCCTATACACGTTACACCTATAGTAGTCCATAGGATACTATATCCAGAATATATGTGTGTGAAATAACCACAAGCCATTACAGCCCTCTACACACATATATGGGTAAAACTAACCACTGTGCCTACCAGCACTAGATCTACCAAGAGAAGAGAGCGGGGCCAAAGGGGGTAGTCAGCCATTCAACCTCCCATCAGAATGTTGGGGAAAACACCCCCCCAGGGCTCAGAATCCCCGGGGTGTCAGTTGCCCTTACCGACAGGGTGGAGTAGCGTATAGAAACACAAAAAGTACAGAATATATAAGTAACTCACATCCACACTATGGGCATTACCTAGTCTTAGATACAACTGCAGCTAACATCTCTCAGACTCCAGGCTGCTACTTCTAAGACTAGGTATCCTATAAGCACACAACCAATTGAAGAGCTTTATTAGATTACCCCATTCTCATTTATCAGTTCCACTGTACATTAGTTAATTCTTTAAGCATTAATTAAGATTGAACAATTCCCCATTTAACTGAAATGGCGTCACTTTCAATACAACTGCTCCTTTTTAAGATTCACATCACCATTAAATTCTAGCATCTCCATCCCCGTGGATTTTCACCATTTAATCAAACATTCAATACAGAAATACTTTTCCACATTCCCAGGCATTCTAGAAAAACATCCTATGCTTCTAAACACAAAGGAGGCTCAACACGGTGAGTAGATATACTACCCGTCGAGTCTTTGCCGCCTATAGAAAGAGCATAGACCCATCCTCCATCGAGAGGCTAAACACGGAAAGCACGTGGCATACCCCGCGTGTCTTCGCCTCCTTCAGAATGAGGGTAAGCAAGACCAGCTGCCTTGAGCAGTGGGGAAAAGCAAAGCAGATTAACATTCAAGAAAACCACAAGCAACCAGTAACCACATCCGTCCCATTCCATCACCCCTGGTGTCCTCCCTGACACCCATATGCATAAACCGATGCATCTCGCCACACTAGGCATCATCCGCTGCCACAACTATAAGGCCTCCATGCCTCCACATATCACAAAAACCATCCAGGCTCACATCACAGCACAAGCAGCAGGAAAACAAACATCACAAAATGGGCTCTCGGCCCTTTAACAAACAAGAGGGTAACTCAGAACCCTTTTTGAAATTCCCACATAATCTGTTCTCTAAACCATATTGAATTAACAGATTTTTTATTCGTAGGTTCCAATCATGGATACCTAATCAGTAAGCTATCACAATTAAATAACCATGCTTACTTCCCTAATTTGATTATCCTCAAATTAGAACAACTACAACAACGACAACAACCAGATTAATTTACATGCCTCTTTATCTTTAGCCAATTAATCAACAATTAATTCCGGCTTTACGTTCATTATCAATTTCAATCATGAACGAACAATAAATCAAAGAAAACATAGATATCACTATATCTTGGAAAACATGAGGCAAACCGTTATCACGGTATAAAGCAACAACATGCGATCAACCAATTCTTTTAATCCGGTTCAAGTATTTAATTAGGTCAATTTCATTGTGATCCAAAGGAATAAATCATGCTAATTCTACGATTGCACATATATAATTAGAGAAGCCATGAATCCCCTACTTCGAAGAGTTCTTTACGTCCTTTATCCACACAGCAGGTCACGATCCTCCCCTCGCGACAACTTATGTGGAAGAAAGATCGACACAGCTTGGTTGCATCCAACAGAGCGGGACTGATCCTAGGAGTAAGGGTTGTTTGTGAAACTCCTAAGGAAAGGATTGAAAGGTTCTAGCGCCTCTTAGTTAAGAACAAAAGGGAAGGAACAAGGGAGAATGATATCTCGTCCCTTTTTAAGATTTAACGAGGCGACGGTTTAAGATCCGGTTAATTCTCCATTAAAAACGGATCGCATTAACCCACGCGGTTTGACCAAGTAAAACATTCCAAGCCTTAGGAATAATTAATATTAGGATTTATGGCATTTGAAACGGCCTTATGAGCCCTTAAAATAAGGCTTTAAATGTATTTTACGTCAAAGGAAACGTCAAAAGGGGCAAAACTGTAGGAGTCTGGAAACACTGTTCACCCACCGTTACTGTACATGAAACTGATCTGTGAAACTGATCTGTCACACCGATCTTTGAAACTGATCTGTGACACTGATCTGTCACACTGATCTGTGAAACTGATCTGTGACACTGATCTGTCACACCGATCTGTCTCACCGATCTGTCTCACCGATCTGTCTCACCGATCTGTCTCACCGATCTGTCTCACCGATCTGTCTCACCGATCTGTCTCACCGATCTGTGTAACCGATCTGTGAAACTGATCTGTGTAACCGATCTGTGAAACTGATCTGTCTCACCGATCTGTGAAACTGATCTGTCTCACCGATCTGTGACACTGATCTGTCTCACCGATCTGTGAAACTGATCTGTCTCACCGATCTGTGAAACTAATCTGTCTCACCGATCTGTGAAACTGATCTGTCTCACCGATCTGTGAAACTGATCTGTCTCACTGATCTGTGAAACTGATCTGTCTCACCGATCCGTGAAACTGATCTGTCTCACTGATCTGTTACTGTTCATAAAACTGGAAACACTGTTCACAGAACTAGAAAATTGGCAAAGTGTTGGGGATAAGTCCCCTTGACCTCCCGGAACACCTCCAACACCAACATTTCACAAAGTAATGGACCAGAGAGGTCCGGGCCATTACAATGGGTCTGCCGTGACACCCAGGCGCTCCCCACTGTGGGTCGGCCACGACACAAAGGAGATTCCCAAAAGGCTAGTCGAATCACTCCGAGTTGAATCAATCATCACTCGTCAGGTCTCACCCAACTATTAGGTCTCTGCACTATGTTCTCTCATATCTGGGAGGATCCGCTCCACGAGCTATAAGGAGATACTCCAATTGTCATGAAGTCCAACGTAAAAGTATTTAAAAGGTCTGGAATGTCATAGGGGTCTCAAAGAAATAGACTACACATAAATCGAACACCCGGTCTGTGAGTTATTTTCCTTTTAGACTCAGGCCCTGGTTTTATTTTTGAATTATCCAACCTAACCATATCTCAACATTACCCCATACTCCAGTGGGGTATACTCAAAGAGAATGTTCACTCAAAGAATTCCAGTTCCACTGATGGTTTTTCAAATAGTCATCCAGTGCCAATGATATGGCCAAATAAAGTAAAGGGTTGGTAGTGGGCCTGGGTCCGGTCAGACCAGGTCGGACCAACCCGGTCCGCCCTATCGGGTCTGGCCCGACACATTGGGTGGGCCAGCCTATTAGGTTCAGCCTGACCTACTGGGCACAACCCACCTGGTCGTGTGGGCGGTTCGGCCTGACCTTAGGGACGGTTCGGTCCGGAGCTCCACAAGGGTGCGGCTCGGCACGACACGACGGGGCTGGTTCAGCCAGGGCGTTGTGAGGGGGCCGCGGGGCGGCTCTGCCATGGCACTGGTTTGGTCGGGTGGTGTCTTGGGAGGCCAGGCGGTCGAGACACAGAAATAGGCCAGGAGGCGGCCAAGCCGGCACCGTTCGGTGCGCGCAGACCGGAATGGGACTGTGGGGTTTGACCGGGGCACGTGGAAGGCTGGCAGTGGTCGGGAGCAAGGTGGCGCGGGAAGTCCATCGAGCGGTCGAGGAAGCCTGTGACGGTGCTGGATGGGGTGGCTCGGCCGGTTCAACCAGAAAACGGCACATACATGGTGGCTGGGTCGGAGGGCCACGATTTGGCCCTTAGTGCAGCGCGGCCGGGGCACGGCGCGGCTCGCGGAGGCCACAGGTAGCATGCAAATTGCCTTCAAAAAATGGATACGACACGTTTTTGTAAAATGGATACGACACGTGTGTGTATGTTTAGAGGTCGTGGGTAGCATAGAGGCCGTGGGTAACACAGAGGTCATGGGTAGTGCAATGGTTTCCTTCGTAAAGTGAATATAAAATCAATTTACTGTATTATTATGATTCAATTAAAACAATTAATAATTTATTTCCCACACATATTTTGTAAAATGGATATGACACGTGTGTGTATGTGTGGAATGACACCACAAAATAATTATATAAATACTTTTACAAAATTGGTGCACATAGACTATTATAAAAAGGGTACATGACAGATATATATGATATATATGACAATATTATGAATATTTATTTAGTGAAACCACTACCATGGTTCATGTAACAGAACATTGAAATAAAAAACATGAATCAAAAAAATGTTCAACACTATACTTTTCTTATAATGAATTTAGAATAAATTTTTAAATGGATGTTAAAAGTGAATGATGTAAATAAATATATATACTTATATGGATATGATATTGATAAATACTTCTAATAATTTTGTAGTAAATTCTGTTAAATTACATCCAAAAAAGAGTGAATCCTATGTGATTGTTTATTATATAGTCAAATTTATATTAATTTTTGTTTACAATTAATATAAAATTGGTGGAAGAAAATGAACATTGAATCATAAAACCCAAAAAATTTTATCTAATATTTTTATTCAATTTTGTTATATTTCTATTTATTATTTAAATTTTTTTTTACTAATCATTTTATATAATGTTCACATAAAAAGGTGAACATATTCTTCCAATTTGGATAGAACACATGTTCATTTATTTTAAAAAATTTATAAAAACTATAATAAATATTACTCTATAAAAATATTATTTTTTAAATATAAATTTCAAAAATGATTAAATATTAAATGATAATGGTTTAAAAGTAATTTTTTATCATATCCAATGTGTATCATTTTTTTATTTATAAAATAATGTAAAAATATGTTTTTACTATAATGTAATGGTATTATTTTTTCACCATTATAGTCAGTAGTCATCATCATTCATTCTCTATAGGATTCCATAGAGATTTAAGATTTTTTTTTCAATTATATTTTTAATTTACAATTTAACTTGATTTACAAAAGAATATGTTATCTATTCTTGTTTTCATTAATTTTTTTATTATCTTCATAATGTTTAATTTTCACCTTTTTCAGTATTTATTATCATATTTCCTACTTAACGATAGATATTATATATATTTTATCCATATTATTTGACTGTAAGGATTGATATGATAATTTAATATTCATTGATTGATGAATATAATGACATTCAATATCATAGTTTTTAAGCACTATATTTTATTACTATTTCATGTTTATTATTTATGATATTTATTAATTACCAAATTTTTATGAAAAATGAATTTTAAATAGTATGTTATGGGCATGGTGAAATATTAGATAATATATTGAATCATAGTAGGTCTCAGAAAAAATCATTGTTTTATAATTTTTATATACAATAATTATTTATGTATGATCTCTTAGCACAAGTCATTTTTATTAAAAATATGATGAATTTTTTTTCATTATATAATTATGAAATCAGTTATGATTATACATGAAATTTATATATGTTCTTACTCTATCATTTAATATATAACCCTTTGTTGATTTTATTTATTTGGAATATTTTTTATTTATCACAGAAAAATTATTTTCCCCTTGGTTATTATATGATATATTCCACTAAATGATTTCTATTTCCAAGCTATTTGGATCAATATTATAATTTTTATTAAATCCATGTTACCTAGAAGTGATAGTTAAATTATTGTATAGAATATACTATAAGAATTAAGAAATTTCTAAAATTTTTCAAATAATAACCTAAAATTTTAAAAAGTAATGTTGGAATCATTCATTTATCTCATATCCCATGATTCTTAAATACTAAGACCATAGGTGATGTGATCCCATGTATCATGTTTCTATATTATAGGTAAAAAACTATCATTGTGTTACTAAATACATTGTTTTGGTGTTGGAAATGTAGAAATATCATGATGACAACTTGGAACTAGATTTTATAATAACATAGATAACATGAATTTTATGATTAATATAATGAATGTTGAAATAAATGATTCCAATTATTAATCTTTGAATAAAAAATCATAATTTCATGAGATAATTAATTGTATTACTTTAAACAGAGATGATTTTGATAGGAAGGAATATAAATTTTGTTAACACCCTATCATTTTTAGGTATTTATCTCATGGGAATTATAATGATGTTAATGAGTTTTACACACGACCTTTGTAAATTATAACTATATTAAGTTAGTTAACTTATTATTTGACCTATTACCTTTTCATTAAGGAGGATTAATTTATCTCCAACAAGAAGGATTTTTTTTGGTTAAATATAATTAAATCAATCCTTGAATGGTATTTCTATTACATTAATAGCTATGAAGTAAATCATGTCCCTATAGAATATATTATTCTCTTGAGAAATTAGTGAATCAGATATAGTTATAATTTATTTTTATCATCGAATGGTAGATTCTATTTGTTTTCTCTCAACATTCAATTAACCAACTTAGTCAGATGAAATAGATATCATGTAATGGAATAATTGTAAGGATAAATTGTTTCATAAATGAATTCCTCTTGAGTAATGATCTAATATGGATAAAAAAAATTTCTATTTAAAACATGGAAGTGTAAATTACTTCTAAATATGAAGATAAATTTACATTTTTATATACACATACATCTGATTATGTATATAATAAATGAATTTAGGATGATGAATTATTTGATGTGGTAAATCTATTAATTTAATGAGAATCAGTAAGCAGATATTGTTCAATATATTAGGACATAATATAAATTATCTCAACAATGTAGAAATAAATCTCATAGAATTATGTTAATATGGTAATTAATAATATTTATTAGAATAATTATTACTCTTCAAATAAGAATATTGTAATACTAAGCCCATACTATTATAGGCTCCCACCATATTCTATACTATAACACAATACACGCTATATACTGGCTTTAATCATGATTATATTTAAATTTTTAATTTGTAAATGATTTTATATATTTCTAATAGAATAAATATGATTTATTAATTAAATAATATTATATTACCTTATGATGAAGTAATTGTATATTACAAAATATATTGATTTTAGGTGAATATTTTAATTTTTTGCATTAAAAAATTGTTATTTAATGAATTTCTAGGGTGCAATTATAATATAAAACACTAATGATACTTATCATGATTAAATAAAAATTTTATAATCAACATTGTACAATTTAAAAGAATATTTATGGTATATAATCCAATATTTATAATTTCAAAACATAAGACACATTTTTAAATAAATGTATTTTAATAGATTGTACATGTAAAATTATAAAATAACTATATAAGACATAAAAATTCAGTATTTTAAGTGGTTTTCATTTTCAAATTATTTATCCCAGATTATGTGAAATTTAAAATTTTCTTTTTTGGCTTCATTATAAAATTAGTTAATTATACTTAGTTACGTTGAAAAATGTTAAAAATGTAAATTTTGAAAAAATAATTATAATGCGATGGATTTTTTTTGAAATTGAATTTTAGTTCCATTCAAAATCTCCCATGTTCCATACTCCCTGATTTAATATTTTTCACATGAAATTAATTGACATTAAATTTGAATTATTAAAAACATATTGTATTTTTATAAAAATATCATCCATTTTCACTTATAAATGGGGCCCCTCACAAACCCACAAATTCCACTCTTATAATATAGTTCATGATTGAATCTATTATATTTTTTCATTACCATATAAATCCATTATTTATTCTATTAACTTATTTTCACTTATATGGAACTAGCATTAAATAGTACAAATTATTCTGTCTTTATAATTTAATTAACATAATTTCCTTCCTATGGAAATTTTTCATTTAGAGTTTTTATAAATATTACATTAATAATTAATATCAATTCCATATTTTACAAAGTTTAGACATCTATAATGTATCCATTTTCTAAAAATTTAAATTCTCTATAATAAAACATTATTTTTGTTCATAAAAAATCTACATGAATTTCAATAAGACCACATTATTTCACATAACCATTACTAAAACCTTTGAAAAATAGTTTAAAATGGGTGATGTGGCCAACATTTTTAGTAAGGGGCATAATGTGAAGAAATATTTTTGTCGGGTGAAAAACTTTGAAACCCATCATATCCATTTCTCAAAAAAATATTATTACGAAAAATGGAAATTTTTTAAATATCAATATCACACCTTTTAAAAAAAATACGAAAATTTTAATATAATAAATATGTCATGTAGGTTCCATAAGACATCCAATTTTTAGAACCCATAGAAATCCCTTATAAGAACATGAACAATTTGAATAACCATATGGAAGAAATCTAATATAATTATTAAAAGATCATATTCCTTACCCAATTCATTGGGGAACTATATGGGTCCATCCATCATATGAGCTATATTGAGCACATAGATGGGAAATTATGGGAATTGACCCTTCTGGAGAGATGGAGAGGTGATATATAATGAATAAAACATACATAAACTCTATTAATATTGTGTGAAAACAATTTTAGATATTAATATAAAATTTTCTTATAAAATACCTTTTTAATACCAAAATAACCCTAAAAATTGAAAATTGGGTTCCACTATTAAAAAATTAATCCTTATAATGTAATCCAAACATAGAATAATGGTTAATGAAACATGAAATTCTTTTCTCTATATACATTGTAACAAAACCATAACATTTTCTGTGTTATCAAAATCCAATAAAATTTATCAAATTAATCAATTTTGAAAACAATTAGAAAAAAAACTAAGGTTTTTTAAAAATGTGTTTTATTTATATTAAAATATGTTCATAAATTTATTCTAAAAACATGGTCATGGAAATAATGGATTTGTCAATAAAAATCATTAAAATAATCTTTCAAGTTATTGTGTCCCTCACATTGGGTCTGAAATACCACATATGTGCTTTATAATCATAAATAAAAAATTTATGTTAATTATTTACTAAATAAATAATTATTTCATGTCCCTTCTTTCATTATTTTATTTAATATCATGTCTTTTGGAAGAAAATAATAATTTTTGTTCACCTAAATGTTTTAATAAGAACTAGTTCATATGTCAAAAAATGACACACGTAGTTTGAATATGGTCAAAGAGATGATTAGTCAACCTTATCCAGAATAATAATCAAGAAATAATGTTATTTTATAAATAAATTTTACTTAAAAAATAAAATTAACCATGGTAAATTGAAATTGTTAATATCATTATGATTTTATTTTGTACATATGGATGTGTCAATTTTCAATTATTCAACATTCATTATAGAAAAAGTGTAACTATTATTTAATCTTAATTTTTTTCATAATATCTTAAATACAATATTTATTCATTAAATACACCTATATATTACATCCATGTGCTGTGGAGATGGCATATTTGTCGCATTGCCTCATAGAGGTGGTAGTCCATAATTATAAGAAAATGGTGTAATAATTTTTCACTGTATTGAACATTAAAAAAATATTAAAACATATTATATTTTTTGAAATAATAAAATTCCCAAATTATAATATATAATCATATAATAAATAATTATAACAATCCAATGTACGAAGCGATGAGAAAAAATCACCAGTTCGCGAGGCGTGAGTCCTCCAAACACACAAATGATTGATTCTATTCCCATTTGATTCAAGCTGGTGATTGATATCAGTTATGAAATTTAAATAATAACATCTCAATATATGATAAATAATGACTTTATTTCATCATCATATTTAAAGTATATTTTATGGTGGTTGGAGAATAAATAACATAAAAACACATTATTAATACTAAAACATATTCATAAGATAATATCGTAAGGTTTTCTTAAAAAGTATTCCTACATTTGTTTTATGACCAATGAAAGGCCTCCTAGAAGTAATGAATAATGTAAGTAATGCATTTGGGTTTATATTTTATGAAAAATTATATTTATATGTGATTATATTTGAAAAATCGAATCCCTTTTATAAGCGGGGGACTATGTGGATATTTTAAATTGATAAATTAATATTAAAAATTAAATTCAAAAAGCATCCTAATGGATAATATTTTACTCTAATATGATTACGTGTCAGAATTATATCAATTAATTAATTTTTATATGAATTTAAAAATTTTATACTTACCAATTGGTCTTAATCACTCATTAATCCTTTACAAAACACCTTCCTAAGTGACCATATAAAGGATTACATCAAATGAATTCATGATTTTGTTTATGAAAAAAAATTATATTTGATGTGATGGGAAGTTATATGAAGGTATATGGGTATATTATAGGATATCTAAAGGCATTTTGTTATGTGATTAAAAGAGTATACGTTATTCCCTTTGATAAGATAGGGGAGGGAAACTCTTGAAATTTATTAATTTATTATGTTAATATAAATTATTTATCACTAATAAAATGATTAAAGTAGATAATATTGGAATTAGTCTTAATAATATCATAGAATTAAATTTGGATGTGTGTGGATTATTTTTTAAACCTTATCTTCCAATTTTAAAACACATTATTCCATTTCACATAATTTATGAAAAAAACTGGTATAATATGGAGGACCATGATAGTCACCAGAAATGAAAAAAATCATATATGGGGCATGAATTATATTTTAAGCCATTTATTATTCAACAGATAGATTTTTGTATTTTGAGGAATTTTATATCATTTAATATAATAATATTTTTTTATATATAACAAAATTTCTTATTTTAGAAAAATTAGTTTATTACGTCATTAATAAGATATTAAAAAACTATAAATTCAAATAAACCCATTTAATAAATAAAACATATGTTCTATTTATTAATAAAATTATAAAATCACATTACTTATTTTAAAAATATTATTTTTTATTTTGTAAATATTATCTATTCAATTTTTGATTTAAATAATCAACAACATTTTTCACATTTCATAATAATTTAGTGTAATTATATTCCACTAAAAATTATAACTAAATTACCATGACGAACTTAAATAATTTAACATTGAAATGAATATTTTTAAATTAAAATAACCTCTTTTTATGACAACATTAATAATATATTTGTTATTAAAAGTAATATTCTGACATGTCTTTCTAATATATATAAACTATTATTAAGGTCAAAAACACATCCAAATTTATGATAAATGAAATATAAAAAATTGGATTATTATGAATGAAAATGGATTATTAAAAAAAATTAGGAATTTTTTTCTACCATTTCATAGTAAATATCATTTTATTTTCAGCCCATTAATAACCCGACTAATTATACTTGGGAAACAAATATTTACTAATGATATAATTCGAACAAATAAGAAAAATAAAATCTATATATTTAACAAATTAATACCATATAAATACAAAAATTAAATCAATTTTTCAGGATTTTGAATATTGAAATAGGAAAATTTAATTTCAAATTAATCAAACAAAAGGTGATGAAAATATGTTTTTTCAAAATAACTTTTATATTACAATTAGAATTTTGAAAAACTAATTTATAAATACAATTAAAAAACCATTATAGAATATTAATAAATAAAAAAAATTAATTAAATTATTAAAATAAGAAAAAATTGAATCTGGATTTTTAAATACTTGAAATAAATTTACAAATTTTTATGAAAAAAATATTTGTCATAATTCATTGTAAAATAATGTTTTTCATAATATTCTATAATGTTCGTCCTAAAATGATATTTACAAATTGAGTTAAAAAATTTAAACAACTATATAAAATTCAATTCACAATTATTTTAAAATAAATGTGTATTAATCTTTCAAAAATGGAATTTTTTATTTAAACATATTTTTGAAGAATAAAATAATTTTACAAAAAATATATTTGTATTTATTAAATAGTTATTAAAAAATATTAAATATTAGGACCTTTATATATATCATAATGTTGTTAAAACTATTAATTGTTAGAAATTAACAACTATGTTAAAACAGTCACATTTAATTAATAATATTTCATTTTCTGTTCAGGATCAGTATTTTTATATTGTATTATATCAAATATATTTTGTCATTATAATATACATTAGTATTAAAATATTTTCCTAATACATCCATATCTAACAAATCCACCATGTATGTCTCAATGTTAGCAATGTGTGTAATCTATTATACAGAAATTTATGATTTATACCATACCATTAAAATTATAATCCTCGCATCCATATACAGTAACATCATTATTTATATTATACATAATATTATTATTAAAAGGGAATAATCATAAACCACATTTCTTTATTTCTTTATGAAAATCAAAAACATGTTTTGTTTGGAAGTGTGGACACCATCTCTATAAAGGAACTTGACTAATTTTCAATAATAATTATTATAGAATGTCAAATAGGGAAATATATTAATTCATTATGACATATATAATAGGATAATATTTATAATATAACAAACCATTTAATTCATTTCCACATTTTTTATGTAAAACCATATCATCATCAAAATTAATGTGAATGATACCACCTCTATGAGACATTATATTACATTTATATAAATAACAAATATTTTTGGAAGGATTTGAATATGGGATTAAATATAAAATATGAATTATTTGTCACAAATAATTTTCTAGAATGTGAAAGTGAAAAAAATTATTTATATAAACATTTAATGTTGTTATAAAATAAATTTTATTAAATAATAATTCTAATAGATAAATATTTGAATTCAATTTTTTTAATAATTTTATATCTATTATTAATATTATTAATATTCATATTTTTAATATACAATAATAATATACAATGAATATATATAATTGTGATTTAAGAATAGTGATGCTATAAATGAACAACCGCATAATAATTTATTAAATATGGATATGTCCATGTTTGGGTCTGTTTAACCTTATATATGAAGAGAACAAAAAAATTAAATCATGAATGACTTTGGTAAAATAATAAATGGTATAATATTATGTAAATTTGTAAATAATGATTATTTTTTAGTTATTTTGGTTTTACAACATTATTTAATTATTTAATTATGAAATACCCATTTTATTATCAAGATTCATAGGAATATGTCTGTTGTTGTTTTGATATGCAATTATAAACTCTAAAATTATCATTTATGTAATTTTATCCTCCAATTTTTTTTTAAATATTCATTAACTATAAAATTAATTATCTTATAATGATGACCATTGATTTAATAGTGAATAAATGTGCCAATAGTACAAAACTAATATAAATGGTCATAATATAAATACATAATGTCAGTAATGTGGTAAAAACCAAAGTACAATTCATTTATTTAATGACTATATATAAGTATTAAAAATTAACATACATACTATTATGCACCTATCAATTAAATAAAGTATTTGAAATTACTATCTTCCATGGATAATCTAACAAATTGAATGTACTCTCACTAGTAAAATTATTTGATACATGTACTTCATGTTTCAATGATGATAATACAAATTTTTTGTATTTACATAGGGTTATTCTATGACATATCAACATTATATCTTTTCTTGAGGTAGTATTAATTATAAATACTTTATATACTATAGATAGATGATATTTTATTCATCATGTTTTTTCCATAGATAATGGATTGAAATATATTAATGACATATATAGAAAATGAATTGAAAATAAATATGTAATTCCTTTCTCCCCTAATTGTATTTCCATTTTATGAGTGAATCGAACCATGATTCAAAACAAATTTTGTTTCGGTGTATTCATTAATCTATATTAGTGTATTTTCTTGAAATAATTCCATAAATTCTTGTATTTATGTCTAAAAATATTAATTATATTAGTAAGAAATCAATGATTATAATTATATATTTTTTCATTTTGTATCCATGATACAGAATTCCCTTAGCATTAGTTGATTATGGGTACATGTTTCTTTTATAGTCCTTTAATCTATATTTTTTAGCTGTTATATTTTTATAATTTCAACTATATCTTAGATCATATTGGGAATCCAAGGAAAACCTTATATATTTTTATCTTCTATGGAACCCTAGAGTAGAAAATATTTTACTTTGAGTGATATTAATGAAGATAAAATATCGTTCTCATAATATTTTCATATTATATATATGAATTTTTTAAATGTATTGATTTAATGATTGTATAATTTCATAAAATATAATTATGTTGTGGGATCCTAATGAAACTCTTATATTCTATATGAATAATTTAATATTACACCGAAATCTAGTTCATTGGCGTACAACTTTTTGTAGATGGTGTTAGAGAATATATAGAAGGAACCTTGTGGACTCATATAGGAAGACATAGTTAGAATACACATGTTCTAATAAAAAACATCATAACATCATTGAAATATAAAAAATAACTTAATTAGATTTTTATTTTACAATTCAGTATCATGGGATGATTACGATTATTCAATTTTATGGATATGGGGTCTAATAGGAGTAAGGGGAACCATGTCAACACTAGTATTCAAAACTGTAATGTATCACCTAATCATGTAAATGAATTTTGGGATGCATATAATCCAATTATAACAATATTAGGGTGGTTTAACCTAACTCAGAATAAAATTTCCAAATTGAGATACCTATTGATTTATATTGTAGTGTAAATATGATCGACATGGTTATACAAAAACAAACTCTATAATTATTTGAAACTACTAATCAATTAGTATTTGAAAAATAGATCACATACATTGAGAAGTTTTTAAATCCCTTAATTAGTTATAAAATTTAAATATTCATCATATCCAACTATCATCATATGTGTGAATTGGATCAGTGGTGGTGGATAATTCAAAACTGATGAATCTGAAAATTAGATAAACCTTATTGACTGGGGGTAAATTAATGAGTTATTCATTGAAAAATAATCCACTTTGTAGAAAATATACAAAATTAAATATAAATTTCTCCATTTTCGTGAAATGGAGGAGGAAATAATTTCTATATATGATACTACAATTTCAAGGATATACAGAGATGTGATAAACTATATAACAAGACTGGATGACATGATTGATCTTTTCAATGATAGCTTTCTGCCAAAATATTTTGGGGAGTTTTTATCTAATAAATTTTCAATATATATGGATGTTTTATCTTGTGAAATAATGTATGAAATATCTTACACTAGGTTATATGGTTTTATGGGAAATGATATGTGGAAGACTATACATGGGTATCTTTCGAAGCACATATGTAAAAGATGATGACTGGAATGATGTGATTTAAAACAGTTGAAATTAATGGGAAGAAACACAATGGGGAATCATGAATGAAATGTGAATTTATTATAATTTTATAAAAAATTAAATTAAGTTAATGAATAAAAGGAATGTCAAAAGAAGAATATTCTCATAGATTTTACTACAATTAACATTGATACTATATGAACTAATGTATCAATCAATTATTGAATATTCCTCATGAATGGGAATGGGAGATTAGCCAATTATATATGAATATAGAATCCTATTTCAATGTTATTGGTGAGATATTGACATAAAACAAATTAACAAAATCAATATTTGTGAAAATTTTATTTGATTCTACACTTTTATGACATTTATATCTTCTATTCTTTAAAAAAAATTTCCCTAGTAGACATGTAATTGACGTATCTCTTAAAAATTTGGGTGAACTAATTATGATATAATTATATATAATTCTATTCCAATTATAATGTTTTGAAAAACCCTATATTAATCCATTTTTATTATACCTATGGTTGATTCTGATGTTATCCCTTAAGTGGATTGGATCAAAATTTATATTGAAATTATTAGTTATCAATAGGGGAAAATTATGATTTGGGAAGATGATGTGGAATATCTTATATTTATATTTTAGAATAAATCATCTAAATCATCGATGAATCATCCTTATGTAGCTCTCTATATTAACATTTTTATCAGAGGATGATCAATAATTATAAATTTATAAAGCTAATTTTCTTAGACTACATGATGTATAATTTTTATAAAAATTCATTGATGTTTTTGAAAAATAATTAACTGGTGCCCCAAAAAAGTGTGATGTCTTGTTATCTGTTAAATGAATTGTTATTCCAAAAATATATATATATAATTCCAAATGTTACATCTCTCGTGGAGTTAGTGGAGATAGTTATATAGTTGTAAGAATTTACTAAAAAGGGCATCATAAGACCAAGTGTTTCACAATTTGGAGCTACTATTTTATTTTTGACATTAAATTTTGGGACAATGATCACGTGTATCGATTATTGGTTGAACAACCAAATTACAATAAATAATAAGTACATATTATTAAACATTTGACAATTATATTGAAAAAAACAGGGTTCCCAATACCATTCATGGATCAATCTTCATTCAATTTATCATTAAAAACATGTGATGAAGTATGATATAAAAATTACAGAAACTATATCATTTTAATGACATAAAGAGTTTATAAAAATTCAGTTTGGATTAAATAATGAAACTTACCACATTATAGATCTAATGAAATGTGAATTCAAGGATTTTCATGGCAACTATTTCGTGATATTCATTTATGTATCTTGATATACTTTTATACATACAAAGAGAACAATAATCATTTAAATATAAATCTAGATACTCGTAATACAATGAGTTATCTAGGAAATTTAGAATATTTTTTAGAATAATGATTGTTATTTTTGTGGATAATTTAATTATAAGAGAGGAATATCTGTTGAATAATCATAGATAAACATATATGAATAATTTAATCCCATGATATACATAATTGTGATCAATCGTTTGAAAGGATGATAAGAAACTATTGGTTTTTGGATCAAGAATACACTAGGTTAACAAACATGGTAACCAATATAACATTTGAGGAGTTATAATTGACATGGTCAACAGAATATGTGGAATTTTTTGAAAAGGTCAAGAGGATATAATTTAATTTAAGGATATTAAATTTACCATAATATAAGTAAGGCATAGTAATATATTTTGACACATTGGAAAAATGATACAGTAATGTCAATATATATAATGATACAGTAGTTTCCAATGCATAAGGGAAAATAAAAATACATGAATATATTTTAGACACACATGACTTTAAGGTGGAATCTGTCATCCAATGTATGAAAATATAGTGAATCCACATATGTTATGAAATATATGATATTCATAGTGGCGATAAGATTTTGACGTATATATTCATTTAGTAAGAGGTCAAAATGATAAAAAAATATAGTTAAAGAAAATCAGGGACAATGATTTCCTGATACACTATAATAATTGGAATGAAATCAACGAGGATGATTCAATTAATAGGTGGGACCACAGATTTAGGACAATGATACTTATTAAAAAGAACGCAATATTAAGATATTTAGAAAACATAAATTTGGTGATCTGTAGGAATATATATCTTTAATTCATTTTATATGAAATTTATACAAATTATTAACTAGAAAATATATAGTGGTCCCTTTGGAATAATGATTAAATATATTTTATTATTTAATTTGTATGTAAATTTACATTACATATAGTGATATATAGATATGAATTATTAATTATTGAATAGAGTTTCTATTTTTCATCCATAGTATCGATGAACAAGGAGATACTAAATGAATCACATTGGTGAAATTTATCCATAGAACCAAGTAGAAAAATGTTGATTACATATTAAATAGAAAATATTTATTGGGATGATAAAAATGATGGAAATTATTTATAATGCGACACAATGTTTTGTAACTGAGCTATAATAGTATGAATGGAAATATACCTAGTGTGTCACGAAGGCAATGTTTATTCCTTTATGTTAAAGGGACAATATTACCATGAATCATATCATTATAATTCTAAAGAATCAATGGAAAATGATTCCAAATGGGTCATTTTGAATCAACCAACTTCATCAGGTCATTTTTTAAATAAAATAGATCATATACCCCTTAAAACCCTTCAAATAATCTAAATCAATTATATCATATATTTTTTATGGGGAATCATTACCAATTTTATTTTATGACAACCCTGTATTCACATTAATTATTTGGGAGATTCATTAAAGTTCTAATGACACAAAGATAAATTTAAAAACCATTTATCATTCATAAACTGATGGATTTAATGAAATGACTATGAAGACATTAGATAGAATTATCATATAATTCTTTATTGGTTTCCATGGTGTGTGGAATTTGTTTCTACATTTTGTAGATTATCAAAAAACAATTTATTAAATTCTATTATATATATGGGACCATATAAAACATTTTCAATGAAATTTGTTTTACTCAAACATTTTGGGTTGAATGCGGTGAATGAATACTAGTTTTTTGAGAGATATTAATGGATATGTATACTATTTTACAGAATAAAAAGGATCATGTAAATGAGTCCAATAGAGAACCAACAAATGTAGGTAATTGATAATATGACTTGTAATTTCCTGTAGAGGTTTATGTGTTGTTGAAGAAAAGTACATGGATAGATGTTTTATGATTGTGTTTAAGTGTTATTTTAATCCCTAGTTTCATTGTTGCTTTTGAAATTCTCAAATTAGTTACATTTTTAACTTATTGATTGGATATGAATTTGAAAATTTCCAATATATATGAAATATTTAATGGATCATTATTCTGGGAATATATGAATAATGTAATAAATGTTCGCTTATATAAGGGAATACTTTTAGAATAATCTATTAGTGAATCATTAGTGTTTAAATCATAGATTATATGAGAAATGATTGGGCCCTAATGAATATATAATGGGGAAAATCCACATTTATTCCATAGGTATAATATATTCCAATTTTGTGGATACAGTTTCTTATTGTATTGATAATGTAATAATTGAAACCCTACTATATAAGTTAATCTATTTATATATAAATACCACCCAATTTATATTGTAATTAATAACTATTAAATTTTTTTTTTCAGGTGCAATTAATAAATATAATAATTTTATTTCAACAAAATAAAAATTTTATGTTACATTTAATAATAATAATATCTTGAAATTAAATTATAGGATTGTTCATAAATGATTGATTTTTAGGTGAAATTTGAAGATACACTTTTAATGAAAACCACTACATTTAGTTAATCAATTTCATGTAAGAATAAAAAAACTAAAAAGACCAATATAATGGAAAAATATTTTCATTTATAATTAATATTATACATTTTAAAATATTATGATTAATGTATAGAAATTTATTTGATATTTTATGAAATACGTCACAACATTCACATAATATATTATAATAAATTATACATTTAAAATTTTAAAAATATCTAATAAATAATTTTTTATTAAATGGATTTATAAAATAGAATTTGTAGGTTCAAATTATATAATAAATTCCACTTTAATATTATGTAGAAAGGAAATATTATTTATATAAAAACTTGTTAATATGGTGAAATTTAAAATACTTAAAGTGGAAAATATATTAGTAAATTATTGAAAACATATTTAAAAAAATTGAATTATAGAGCCTTTATTGATATTATATAATTAAAAATTCATTATTTATTAATTTCGGAGCCACTTTTCTCGGGAGTGATTTACCATTAAAAAGAAAAATATGGATATTTATAAGAAAGTTATATTTTTCACTCATCAATGGTTCCTATCATCGCCCACTCTATAACAATCCTAAAATTCATCTTCCTCAAGACACTATTTATTTATCCTCTGAAATAACCTATTTTGTACAAAATCATATAGTCACAATATTTTTTCCATATGTCTGACATATCTAAGGTATCTTAAATGGAATTTTCAAAGGGATACACATGAGTAATCCTTTTTAACAACCACATTCATCACTATTATAACATTAAAATTGTAATTTATTCATCCATATATGGTGACACATACATTGGTGATATATTAAATAATGTTATATTTTCTGAATTGTCATTAATAGTGGGGACTAGGTTGTTTGGATTCTTTTTGAAGGAGAAAAAAAATTTATAGAATGTTTTTTTGGATGAAGAATATAGTGTATATTTTTTTTATTTTTTTCTTAAATTTTAAACATAAGTTGGTTATAAATTTAAAACTTTTCAAAAATAATTAAGAATATCGAATGGTTTTTTTGAGATGATGTCTTTAGTATGAAAAATTATAAACTAATATGTTTAGATAGAGTATTTATACGAAATTTAATTCTAACATCAATTACATGGATCATAATATAGTGTTTTCAATTAAGATTATATTTTCTATGGATTTAATATTCTTGAATTTCTAACATTAAGGGTTAAAAGGTTCTACTGATCTATGTAAATGTAGGAAAGTGGGAGAAATTATTTTATATATATTGTATTCATAAAAATATGTCATATAAATATTTTACAATGTTCACCAGACAAATACTACAAGCCATATTTGCAACTAAGAATAATTTTTTTCAGGCCATTTTCTTACGTAATGATTGTAAAAATATATTGATGTTAGATAGATACAATTTAATATTAATGGGCTATATCACACTAGAAAAACTCTTTCTAGTTGATGTTGGATATGTTAAAATAGATATAAATGAATTCCTCCTTCTAGATCATGTTTTAAATGTTTTAATATAGATTAATGAAGTCTTTATAGATAAATTATGAAGTAATGAGGCTAGAATATGAATAATGATGATTGTATTTTTATTTTTATGATGTTTTTTCATGAAATAATGTTTTTAGAGTGAGATTGATGAATATTAATTTCAATTAAAAACTTGATATTTGATGAAATTCTTTTGTAAAAATATTAATCAATACATTTCAATATTAATTAATTTATAGAAATTTTTTTTATGAAAAAGTGGATATAATATAACAGAAAAAGATATATGTTTCAAATTCAAGTAATCAGATGGAGGAAATTATATATGTTTCTTTTATCAAAGTTTTCATATAATGTTTTCACAATCTCTATATAATCTCCCACAGTTTCCATCTGCTATAATATTTTATAAATTTAATAAAAATATCATGGAAGATTAATTTAATTTGTTTTATGAATGAAAAAAATTGGATATCATGTATTTAATGAGATGTAACAAGAAAACCATTAGGAAATATGACCATTATTAAATGAATTACTTCATGTTTTCTAAATTGATTGATTATATATGTTCCATTAATGGACCACTAAATCTAATCCATGTCAATAAAATACAGTTTTCATCATTTTGAATATTCCATTATTCTTTATTATTATTTTTAAATTATGGAGAAATCATTGTTAAATTTTTATATTTGTGGCCAATAATTTCTATCTGATATCTCAGGATTATCATGTACTATTGAGTGATCCATATAATGACCATGGAGTACATATAAATAGTTTTAAAATTTATTTTGGGATTATCACATTACTAATGAATGAAATAATGATTTCCCATATATGGAATTTAAAATATTGATAGAACTTATTCCCTAATTTTAATATTGTATAGATTCTAGATATCTAATTGAATGCTATTTTATAATTCTATTGAATGTGTGGTGTGTTCCCTTATGGTATGATATTTTGTTAGATATAATGAAATAATTACAGTGTGATTGTGTGTATATAATCAAGATCCCCTTTAAATATTTAATGGAAGTGAATTCATCATTATCAATACTCAATTAAATATGATCTCTGATAGGTAATGATAGATTATAATTGGAATGATTTTATCACCTTTTAAATTGTGGATAGACAAATCACTATTAATTATGAGATACAAAATTTATACTAACAAAACATTAATATTCTAATGAACTATACAATTTATGGGTTGAGTAACTAAAGTATTTTTTTGTTGGGATAAAGGTACATAATATCCGAATAAATAAATTCATATAATTATTATTTCATAAAAAATATAATAAAATGGAAACTTCCAATAAAAAACAAGCACTTACCTCGATCATATTACAAAGAACCTCAATGACTTGTGACTAAAACCAAGTGTTTGAAGAACATTTTGGAGATTTTTTTAAATCCAAATATAAAAACTAAATAATAGTAAAATAAAAAAAAATCATTGATGAGTTATCTACAGATATAATAATAACCAATAGATTGTAATTATAAGGCCCCAGACTTAAACCTTACTTAATATTGAATTAAATGAATAATTCACATTGAGGATCTTTTCAGGTTTAGAGTTTTAGAGAATTAGACATAACTATTACATCTCAAAAGATTACAAAGTAGACACTTCTACTAAGATTCCATAAAATTAAAACTCTTAAAAAGAAACATGTCTAGTTCCATGTTTTATATAGCTTGACTTTTCCTTGATCCCATCCTTGACCCTATTCCACATTGTGTCCTATGAAAAAAAATTTCAAAAACCTGGGATGGGCATAAAAAGTTCAGTAAGGGATACACAAAGAATGAAAACTGTTAGTTTATCAAGAAAACAAGTAAAACATGTATACTTTATCAAATTAATACTTTTCACCTTTTTGAAGTAGTAAAAACTCTTCACTGAATAAAAGATCATTACTTACCCTTTTGTAACCAAAAGTTTTCCATAAAACCCATATAATGATCACATAACATATAAAGGTATCCTGGGACATAAACATACTTAAATGGATAAACCACACGGTCGACTTCCACACATATCAATTAATGGAAAATCCATACAACCGACTTCCATACCCAATGCATTGGAGTTTATAATGTAACCACCCATCGTGGTATTCACGGAACCACCCGTCATATGGTTTATCACATAACCACCCGTCAAATTTCCATGTACCATTATAAAATCATAAGATATACAACAAATATAATGGAAATAAAACATTTACACACGTTGATCACAATATAACAATTAAATATATTGACATAAAAAATCCATTATAAAAACCATTTTCAATACCAAAATACATAAAAGAGTATATGGAATATATTTCATTTTAAAAAACATCATGTCTTTTTGAGGAATCCAAAGACGAAATAATACTCACGACAGCGGAAAAAGGTCGTTGTCACCGCGTACGTTAAAAGAAAAATTCCTTTTTTTCATTTAGTAAAACAATTTGTATAAAAAAATTCTTTTTGAATAAAATTAAAAGTAAAAGGGGTTTATACACTTTATAAAATAATGTTGTGTATAAAACAAAATATGCCTCAATGAAAGGATATTGAGACGACGTCCCTTACCTTGGGTCCAACTTGAGTCGATCGTTCTTTAACGTCCTGAATGATAATGTTGAGTAACTTTCTAATTACTTAAGAACCTTTTTCAAGTTCATTATTACTTTTATATCACTTATTACCATGTTATAAACATTATGTAATGATTTATGTTAATAATGTTTGTTTTGTCGATATTTGGTTCTTAAGTCGAAAGTGGACTTATTACAATTACATGTTATATGTGTGGTCTGATGTTCTTTATATCCAGAATTATATTCATGATGTGGATATCATATATATCATATATATCCAGAATATACATGTATTTATAATATTACATAATCAGTTAGAGGTAATAAATGAAATGCACCGTTCATGGAGACAGTAAGTCGTACGTACGCATGAACGCTACTTTCATTTCTATGTCATATTAATGGATTTAAAACTAAATGAGATATATGTATATTTTAATTCCAGAATTATATTCATCATTTATATGTAACATACATCATATATATCGATTATATATATGTACTTATAATAGTACATTACATTTGGGGATAAGAAATGAAATGCACCGTTCATGGAGACGGTAAGTCGTACGTACGCATGAATGCTACTTTCATTTCTATCTCATACATTAATGGAAAGAAATAATAATGACATGAAGTTATATTATAATTCACGTATAACATCATATATAATAACGTTAAATTCATCCTTTATATGTCCCACATATGGCATTAACGAATCAAATCACTTTGAGGGGGCGGTAGTCCGCACTTCTTAAAATGAAGATATCGCGTATACCCAAAATGGAAGCCATAAAGGTATTCCATAAATGAAAAATACAGAAGCTTAAGGAGAACATAAACATATTATATATCATATATAAATATAGTGACATCTTAATGGCCACCTTTTAAGGTGTTAGAATAATATTGAACAATCATCGTTTCGTGAGGCAGAAATTCACCATATCCACAGAAACAGTATGTTCTTTAACCATTAGATGTAGGTGTGTGTAAGTGTAGCTTGAATGATTCTTATAAAAACATCCTAATATATTGAAGATACTGGATTTGTTACAAAATAAATTAATAGAATGATTTTAGGGGGTTGGAGAAGCAATATAAAACAAAAGAACACAAGTGAAGACATTACCTTAAAATCGGGTAACTCTCATAGATTTGAGCTCAAAGGATTCCTTGGGAAGACTTTTGGCCAAAGTGAGGCTTCTAGGAGTAAAATAGGGATGTGGAAAGACAAAATGGGTAGGGTTTGGCCGAGTCAAAGGCTTTGGATGTGTGGGTATGGTGGTAGAGTTGGGGGGCCTTTTATAAGAGGAGAGGAGGGGCACTTTGGGAAAGTTATAAAAGGACACTTTATCATAAAATTATTTTCAGATTTAAAAGGTCCAAAAATTATATATTTCGAGGATACGGTGAAAGGAGTTCTAAATATACTCATCCAATAGGTTTTTGACATGTGTAGGTCTTATATTCTACATTATCTTTTGATTTTATTTAAATCATTAAATAATGAGGTAATCGCTGCATCATCATGATGTCATAAATAATTTAATTTATTTAATGTCTAAAAATTATAAAAAAAATATAATGATGTAGGAAATCATTTTATCTTTCTAAATAATATTTATAGTAAAAAAATATGACTTTTATAACCCCACTAAATTTTTTTTTCAGTTAAACAACTCATGTTTGTGACATTTTTACTTTAACATTAAATAAAAAGATATTAATGTCATTTTCCATCCAAAGTGGCTCCATGGGGTCCCCAAGTGGACCCATGGATTTTCTTGGTCTGAAATTACACATCCAATAATGGTAGGACACGTGTCATGTTCATTTCATATTATTAAAACATTATTCTTACCTTAAATTACACTAATTACCTCTAATCGTGATTAAAAACTAAAAAGTTACTATTCACCAAAAAATTATTTTAATCCCTTTGAACAACATTTTAATTCTCAATGACAACCATATATGTCAGATTTTTGAAATTCAAAACACAGAGGTGGTAAAATTTCATTTCAACAGAAAATCAGTTTTTATAAGTATCACTTAGTGGTTTCACTATTCATCAAAAATTGAAGTTTTTCAGAAAAATACCAAAACATCACCCTAAGATATATTTGATATTCCGAATTCAAAAATGAAGTCTATTTTAAAAAATTCAAAACATATAAGTTGCATTAATTAATTTAATAATTAATTCCCACTGTCAGTGCAAATAGCGTGTTTTTATGAAACAATAAGTATCAAAAGATAGACACTAGTTTAAGTCCGATTTCAAAGTGAAATTAATTTCAACGACCAATATTGGATTAAATGGTAAAAATATATTCTAATTTCACTTTAAAACCAATTAAAAAGATAATATAATAATATAAATAAATTATATTAAAAATAGGTTTTGAATTAAAATACAACATTTTTCACTATTCATTAAAAAATGAACTTTATCGGAAAAATACCAAAACTATACAGAAAGTAAATTTTGATGTCCTAATTATAAATAATAGTTTCATTTGGTCCAATAGAATGTATAAAAGTGAGAAAAACTATATTTAATGACAGTTCACCATCAAAAGGCGATAAGTGAACCTTTAGTGAAAATTAGGGTATATATGCCCAAAATTGAATTCCTTCGGTATTTTAAGCCTTTATCTTTTATTGGATAAATGTAAAAACATTTAAAATCATATATAATCATATTTTAGTTATTTATATCCATTCCCTCCAATACAACGGCTATGTGTTAACTACCATTTAAAATAATAATATTATATTATTAGTGTGCAACGTAAGATTTCATAGAAACTCATTGTTGCGTATCAGATACGCTATCGAACATAGAAAAACCTTTAAAGTAAAATTATTATTTATTTTTTAAATATTAATAAAAATGAAAATGCATTATTCATTATTTACCTGCGGTGTTACAACCTTCCCCCCTTTTGGGAATTGCGTACTCGCAATTTTATTCACTTATCAAAACAAGTGGGGGTATTTATCCCTCATAGCATTTTCAGATTGCCACGTTGCCTCTTCAACCATATGGTTTTTCCACAAAACCTTTACCTGATGAATTACCTTATTTCACAACAGTTTCTCTCTTTGGTCATTAATCTGGACTGGATGTTCTTCATAAGAGAGATTCTCTTCCAACTGAACTACCTCTCGGCTCAAAACATGAAATCAATCTGGCATATACTTCCTCAACATCGAAACATGAAAATCATTGTGTACCTAAGATAAACTAAGAGGTAATGCCAATCTTTATGCAACTGATCCAACCCTCTCCAGAATTTCACATGGTCCAATGAACCTTGGACTCAGCTTTCCTTTCTTACCAAATCACATCACACTTTTCCATGGAGAAACCTTGAGAAAAACATGTTCACCTACCTCGAAAGATAGATCCTTTCTCCAGTTATCCGCATAACTTAATTGTCTTCTCTGAGCTATTCTGTTGTGTTTCTGAATCAACTGAACTTTTTCTGCCATCTCTTCTACCAATTCTGGTCCCATCAGCTTCTTTCACCTACTTCATCCCAAAAAGCTGGATTTTGAAACCGCTTCCCATATAATGCCTCAAACGGTACCATCTGTATACTAGAATGAAAACTGTTATTATATGAAAACTCAACCAAAGAATGATGTTGGTCCAAACCTCCCTTATTATCCATAGAGCAAGCTCGTAGCATATATTCCAAGGTCTAAATTGTTCGTTCTGACTGCCCATCTGATTGTCGATGAAAATATGTACTAAAATTTAACTCAGTACCCAATGACTTCTTAAGGCCTTTTAATAAGATAGAAGTAAACCTGGTATCATGATTAGATACAATGGAGAGGGGAACTCCATGCAACCTGACTATCTATTTAAGATACAATCGAGAACGTTTATTTAGAGAGAATGTATCTCAAATAGGAAGAAAATGATCAGATTTAGTCAAGAGATCAACAATAACCTAGATTGCATTATTACCTCGAGGTGTCTTCGGAAATCCCACAAAGAAGTCCATTGATATATTCTCCCATTTCCACTCTGGCACTGGTAAAGGCTGAAACATCCCTTTTAGTAACTGCCGCTCTGCTTTAACCTGCTGACAAGTCAAACACTGTACAGTAAAATCAGCAATATCTCTTCTCATTCCTTCCCACCAGTAATACTCCCGCAGATCTTTGTACATCTTAGTACTGCCAGGATGAACTGATAACGGGGAACTATGAGCCTCACATAACAACTCACATTTCATCTTTGAATCACAAGGCACACACAATCTCTTCCCAAACCTGAAAACAAAATCATTATCAATGTTAAATTCAGGCAACTTGCCCTTCTAAACTAGCTCTACCTTTTTCTGCAACCCACTATCATTCATCTGCGCTTGCTTAATTCTGTCTGATAGGGATGATCTCATTGATACTTTTTCGACTCAAAGTATCATCCACTTTATTTTCTTTCCCCGTATGGTAATGAATTGTACAATCATAATCCTTGATTAATTCCATCCATCTCCTCTGTCTCATGTATAATTCTTTTTGAGTGAATATATACTTTAAACTTTTGTAATCAGTATATATTTCACACATTACTACATACAAATGATGCCTCCAAATTTTTAGAGGAAAAACAACATCAGCTAAATCCAAGTCATGTGTAGGGCAATTTACCTCATGAGTTTTCAACTGCCGTGAAGCATATGCAATTACCTGATCATTCTACATAAGGACACAACCAAGTCCTTTCAATGAAACATCACTATAGATAACAAAATCACCATTCCTGGAAGGAAGTTCCAAAACTGGAGCATTCACCAATATTATTTTCAACTCCTTCGGTAGTAACCTGAGTCTACTGATCCATCACTACAACAAACTATTTAGTTCTGATTCTGACCATCTTAGGATACAGATTTGAAAGGTCATTTCCCTCTGTATGCCTTCCCAGAAAAGCTATTCTGTTTCCTCTACGAAAACCCATTCTTAACAAAGAAATATCTTAGGAGAAGCAACATTGTAATATTTAAATTCTATATCATTTCAATCATACCATAAATTAATTTATAATTTAACAATTTTCTTACTCCTAAAGTTGTCTAAACTGACCTCTGATACCAACTATAAGGCCCCGACCATAAACTATAATTAATATTGAATTAAATGAATAATTCACATTGAGGATAATTTCAGGTTTAGAGTTTTATATAATTAGGACATAACTATAAAATCTCAATAGATTACAATGTAGACACTTCAACTATGTTTCCATAAAATAAAAACTCTTAAAAAGAAACGTGTCTAGTTCCATGTTTTATATACCACAACTTTCCCTTGATCCCATCCTGAACCCTATTCCACATTAAGCCCTATGAAAAACATTTCAAAAACTTGGGGTGAGCATAAAATGCTTAGAAAGGGATACACAAAGAATGAAAACTGTTAGTTTATCAAAAAAACAAGTAAACCATGTATACTTTATCAAAGTAATACTTTTCACCTTTATGAAGTAGTAAAAACTCATCACTGAATAAAAGATCATTACATACCCTTTTGTAACCAAAATATTTCCATAAATCCCATATAAATATCACATAACATATAAAGTTAACTTGGGACATAAACATACATAAATGAAATAACCACACGGTCGACTTCCATGCATATCACTTAATGGAATAGCCATACGGCCGACTTCCATACCCAATGCATTGGAGGTTATAACGTAACCACCCGTCCTGGTATTCACGGCACCACCCGTCATATGGTTTATCACGTAACCACCCGTCAAATGTCCAAGTACCTTTATAAAATCATAAGACATACAACAAATATAATGGAAGGAAAACTTTTCCACACTTTGATCACAATATAAAACTTAAATATATTGACATAAAAAATCCATTATAAAAACCATTTTCAATAAAAAAATACATAAAAGAGTATATGATATTTATTTAAATTTAAAAAACATCACGACTTGTTGAGGAAGCCAAATACCAAATAATACTCGTGGCGGCAGAAAAAGGTCGTTGTCACCACATACGTTAAAAGAAACATTCATTTTTTTCGTTTAGTAAAACACTTCGTTTAAAAAGATTCCTTTTGAATATAATTAAAAGCCAAAGGGGTTTATACACCATATAAAATAACGTTGTGTATAAAACAAAATATGCCTCAATGAAAGGAGATTGAAACGAATTCCCTTTCCTCTGGTCTAAATTGACTCAATCTTTCGTTAACATCCTGAATAATAAACTTGAGTTAATTTCTACTTGATTAAGAACCTTTTTCATGTTCATTATAACTTTTATATAACTTATTACCATGTTATAAAAATTATGTAATCATTTAAGTTAATAATGTTTGTTTTGTCGATATTTGGTTCTTAAGTCGAAAGTGGACTTCTTACAATTACATGTTGTTCATGTGGTCAGAGGTTTTTTATATCCAGAATGATATTCATGATTTTAATATCATATATATTATATATATCCATCATATATAGGTATTCATAATATTACATAATCATTTAGAGGTAATAAATGAAATACACCGTTCATGGAGACGGTAAGCCGTACGTACGCATGAACGCTACTTTCATTTCTATGTCATATTAATGGAATTAAAACTAAATGAGAGATAAGTATATTTTAATTCCCAAATTATATTCATCATTTAGATGTAACATTCATCATATATCTCCATTATATATATGTATTTATAATAGTACATTACATTTGGGGATAAGAAATGAAATGCACCGTTCATGGAGACGGTAAGCCGTACGTACGCATGAACGCTACTTTCATTTCTATCTCATACATTAATGGAAAGAAATAAAAATAATATAAAGGTATATTATAATTCCCATATAACATCATATGTAATAACTTTAAATCCATCCTTTATATGTCCCACATATGGCATTAACGAATCAAATCACTTTGAGGGGGCGATAGTCCGCACTTCCTAAAATGAAGATATCACGTATACCCATAATGGAAGCCATAAAGGTATGCCATAAATGAAAAATACAGAAGATTAAGGAGAAAATTAACATATTATATATCATATATAAATATAGTGACATCTTAATGTCCAACTTTGAAGGTGTTAGATGAATATTGAACAATCATCGTTTCGTGAGGCAGAAATTCACCATCCACAAAAACAGTATGTTCTTTAACCATTAGATATAAGTGTGTGTAAGTGTATCTCGAATTCTTATTATAACAATATCCCAGTATATTGAAGGTACTGTAGTTTTTACAAAATAAATTAATAAAAAGAGTTTAGGGGGTTGGAGAAGCAAAATAAAAGAAAAGAACACAAGTGAATACATTACCTTAAAATCGGGTAACTCTCTTAGATTTCAGCTCAAAGGCTTCTTTGGGAAGACTTCTGCCCAAAGGGAGGCTTATAGAAGTAAGGTATGGATGTGTAGAGAAAAAATGGTCAGGGTTTGGCCGAGCCAAAGGCTTTGGATGTTTGGGTAAGGTGGTAGAGTTGGGGGCCTTTTTAAGAGGAGAGGAGGGGTACTCTTGGAATGTTATAAAAGGTTACTTTATCATAAAATGATTTTCGGATTTAAGAGGTCCCAAAATTATATATTTAGAGGATAAGGTGGTAGGAGATCTAAATATACTCATCCAATAGGATTTTTACATGTGTAGGTCTTATATTTTACATTATCTATTCATTTTATTTATATCGTTAAATAATGAGGTAATCGCTGCATCATCATGATGTCATAAATAATTTAATTTATTTAATGTCTAAAAATTATAAAAAAAATATAATTATGTATGAAATATTTTTATATTTCTAATTAATATTTTCAGTCAAAAATAGAACTTGTATAACCCCACTTAAATACTGTTTCAGTAAAACAACTTATGTTTGTGACATTTTTACTTTAACATTAAATAAAATGATATTAATGTTATTTTCCTACCAAAGTGGCTCCATTGGGTCTGAAAGTTGACCCATGTATTGTATTGGTCGGCCATGAAACATCCAATAAAGGTAGGACATGTTTCCAGTTCATTTCATATTATTAAAACATTATTCTTACCTTAAATTACACTAATTACCTCTAATCGCGATTAAAAACATAAAAGTTACTAATCACCAAAAAATTATTTTAATCCCATTGAACCTCTTTTTACTTATCAATGAAAACCATGTTTGTCAGATTTTTGAAATTAAAAATACAGAGGTGTTTAAATTTCATTTAAACGGAAAATCAGTTTTTATAAGTATCACTTAGTGGTTTCACTATTCATCAAAAATTGAAATTTTTCAGAAAAATACCAAAACATCACCATAAGCTATATTTGATATTCCGAATTCAAAAATGAAATCTATTTTACATAATTAAAAACATATAAGTTGCATTAATTAATTTAATAATTAATTCCTGCTGTCCGAGCAAATTGCGTGTTTTTATGAAACAATAAGTATCAAATGATTGACACTAGTTTAAGTCCAATTTCAAAGTGAAATTAATTCCAACGACCAATATTGGATTAAATTGTAAAAATATATTCTAATTTTACTTTAAAACCAATTAAAAATATAATCTAATAATATAAATAAATTAGATTAAAAAGTGGTTTTGAATTAAAATACAACATTCTTCACTATTCATTAAAAATGAACTTTATCGGAAAAATACCAAAAATTTACACAAAGTAAATTTTTATGTCCTGATTTTAAAGAAGTGTTTTATTTGGTCCAATAGAATTTATAAAAGTGACCAAAACTATATTTAATGGCGGTTCTCCATCAAAAGGTGATAAGTGAACCTTTAGTGAAAATTAGGGTATATATGCCTAAAATTGAAGTCATTCTGTATTTTAAGCCTTTATCTTTTATTGGATAAATGTAAAAACATTTAAAAAACATATATAATCATATTTTAGATATTTCTATCCATTCCTGCCAATACAACGGCTATGTGTTAACTACCATTTAAAATATTATTATTATATTACTAGTGTGCAACGTAAGATTTAAAAGAAACTCATTTTTGTGTATCGGGTATGCTATCGAACATAACAACCCCTTTAAAGTAAAATTAATATTTAATTTATAAATATTAATAAAAATGAAAATGCTATATTCTTTATTTACCTGGGGTGTTACACTAATGATAAAGAAAACACCCCCCATAGAGATTCTATACATCACCGACCATTGAAATTTCTGTAAATAAAAATATAAATTATGTAATTAATATTAAAAAAACATTAAAATCCACAACATATAATATCTCCTTGGTGTGTTTACAAAAAGGGATGAATATAATTACTCAATAGGATATTCCAATTAATATGTACATATATTGGATACATTAACAAAAAATATATATTTGTAAAGTAGATTAAAAAAATTTTCATCGATGAATTTATACGATAACATATTATGAAAATAATGAATAAATAAATAATTAATTGTATTAAAAGACAAATGAATATAATATAAATATTATCAACATATAATATAAATTTTACATTCCATATAATATATTTGTTTTGATTTTATATAACCATTTCAATTATGATTATTTGTTTTCTTATTAAAATATATATCCCACATTATGTAATTTTATATATTTTGTATTTAATGCATATTTTTATTCTTATAATGGATTTAATTTTGATGTACAATAATGAACAAATAATTGTTGTGTTTTGGAAGGTGTTAGGATATTTCCTAGACTTTTTATTCAATAATGATTCAGATGGTGGATTGGTTCGATGCCCATTTTTTATTATGATGAAGAAAACAAGTTATTTTTGAAGAAGTGAGTTACTATATCAGTGAATAATATTTTCAAAAGAATATCAATTCTGGAATCTTATTAGTGAAAAAACAACTGTGTATAATTAAATTGATTCTGTTGAATGGATTGGTACATAAAATTTTATTTCAGATTGGTTTCCATATTTTTATAATGATAGCTCCTCCAAATAAAATTTTTGAGTAGAAATTAATATTGGAACATAGTTTTAATCTATTGATATGAAATATGATTCTGAGAGTTTTTAATGTTTTTCCAAATATGAGAATATTCATGTTTATCAATATTGTGGATAAATAAGAATAAATGTTTTTATTCCATTTTATAGTGGGAATGAATTGTATGGAATTAATAATTCTTCAATTAGGTATATTACAATATTTATTAAGGATCTATGACCTGATGATATATGTTTTCTAGATAATAATTATATGGAATTATATATTGTATAAAATTTTGGATATTTATATACTAATATCCACTCAATACCCAAATATTTTTTTTCTAATTTGGAATCCAAACCTAAAGTTGAGTTAGTGTAATGATAGAATAAAATCATTTTTGGAGACTAATAATGAAGGAAATTAATCTCACATTCCATAGAATGTGTTTTGGAAAGTTCTTTTAACCCCAAGGATTAAAAAAATGTTAGAAAAAATTTCATGAAATATGATATGGCATGAAGATGAAGTATATAAGTATAATGATGAAATATTGTATCATTTCGATTAGTTATCTTGAATGAAATATGAAAGGTAACAAAGGAAGTTTGGAACTAAAAAAAGATATTTTAGATTAGGAATATAATTTGACAATTTTAACCCATTTTTAAAAATGCATACTACACATAATACTAGTCCTACTTTCTTTCAAATTTATTATATTCCATCATATTTTTTTATAAATATTCTGTCTACTATAATTAGTATATTGATATCTATAACTAAAGATCCTATATATGATATTTAAATATATTTGAGACCATTAATATACAAGTTAAACGATAATTTGATTTTATTTCTTCAATAGTATGTTTCATTTAAGATAGAGAACTTTATGTATAGTGTAACCTTTTTATGAATTATATCTGATTTTCCTTTATATAATATGGTTTTGGGTTGGTGGAAAGATGTGACATTATCCTTCCTTATAAGATGGAAAATTCACATTTCCCATGATAGAAGTTTTCATAAAAATTCACCTTTATATGATGTCAATAATTCTAAATAATGGTGTATCCTCGTAAGATAAATTACTGAAATTTTCATCACGTTATATTAAGAGATGAAACAACTCAATAAAATTTGAGGAATTATTTTTCAAAATAACATGATGGTTTTAATTACGTTCATGAAAAAAGTCAATCAAATTCCATAAGTAAAAAACATCATTCAAATAATAAAATAAATAGGAAAAATAAAACAATATTCATGGTGTTGTTGTATTGATCACTGAATTTATTGCATAATTGAATGTGAGTAATGTATATAAATAAAAATATTTGTGATATGTTTCTTGCTACTTTTCTTAATTTAAAGGGAAAAATAAAATATTATTAGTGGTCACATCATGATTTTATGGGTTGGGATATTAAATAAATAATTCAATATGATTTAATTCATCAAAACATGTACAATGTCAATTTTCATGTAATTCGATGAAAAATGTTTTTAGAAACCAATCTCTTTAGGTTATGAATATTTGAATTTTACCAATGTTTATTCATTTATCATTTGGAAAAATATGAATAAACAACATGTGATACTAAAATATCTTAATCCTATGATTACCAAGTGATATTACATGTGCTTATCAGCATTTAAATTCAATAATTAAATTCAATAATTTTATATTTTATGTTATTTTGTTATTTCCTTTTAATTAATTTCTTTTTTACAAAATACTGAGTTCAATTATTTTTCATAAATTTTAGAGAGATTAAATGAATATTATTTTTGACCTAATTTTTTTTCCAATCATATTTTTCACATGTATGTTAAAAATGATTGTTCATCATCCCACAAATGCTTATTTTGGTTATCCCTATTCATGTCAGGGGATGTATCACCTATATATGTATGTTTTATACATTGAGATTATTTGTGAGAAATATATTCCATTCATAACACTCAATTATGAAAAACTATTTAATAAAATGAATATCTAGAATACTATTCATCAAACTTCCCCATCGCGTGTACAAGATCATATCGAAAAATGAGAACTTGATATAGGAAATATGACCATATTGAGGATGAATTGTCTCCACTAACCCATATAAAATGGGAGGTGGGGTATGATGGAACTCATTATGCAAATTAATCAGTGAATACTAGGTGATGTATCATTATATAATATTATTTAAATGTTGTGCGATGTATGATTACATCAAGAATGTAAACGATATATATTAAGTTTTTAATTTATTTATTTGGTTATAGTTTATGAAATTTTAATATATTCATATTTTTAGATACCATTTGGAAATTTTTAAAAGGATACATATTTTTCAATATATTGAGAGGAAGAATCAGTTGCACAATAAAGAATTTACTAATTACTCAATTTCATTGTTATTAGACTTTCTTTTTTTCTGACAAATTAATCAAATTTGACTTTATAAAAATTAATGATGGTATCTTTTAGGTTCTATAATTTCCATTAAATGGTGTAATTGATGAAATAAGATCATTGTTCAATGGTCTAAAAAATGTGGTACATGATTATAAAGAAATTGTTATCAATGAATACCAAATCATTATAAATAGTTATGAAACAAAAATTGAAATCCAATAAGATGATTTCATGATAAGTGTCACAATATATTATTATGTCAGTTCATTATAAAATAGTCCTAAATCAGAAAATATTTCATAATGTGGGGGTTTATAGAACAATAATATTATTAATTTACAATGAACATGGACTTTTAAAAATGATGAAATTCATGTAGATTGATTTAATTACATAAAACAAAATCCATAAAGACAATAGTTTATTTAAAGATATTGATACGAACCATGTACTTTGTATGGATGAAAAATATATTCATGAATCATTTCATATAAATGAGTTTGATGTAACTGATCTATTTAAATAACAATATCATGTTTTTGTTGATTTGATTCCTAGAAATATTTTCTATGATGGAAAAGATGAAAATGTTTTTTTGGTTGAACATTCCATTATTTAAATAAATTATTCATTGTACGGAAAATATTATTCCTTTGTTAGAATATGTTGTGAAAAAGAAATTGAATCATATCACATAGTAAGGGGAAAAATTTTATGTATTAATAAGACATTATTGTTATAATGTTTTTGTGTTTTTTTACTTTAATAAATGATATAAAATTAATTATTTTTATTAAATTACTCACATTTTATATGAGTTGAAATTTTTATAACTGAATATCAAAATTCAATGAAATTATTTTTCTAGTCTTGTAACAACTTCATCTAAAAATAATTTATCATCATAACATTTTTTGACGTCTAATAGTTTTATTATTTAACATTTTTTATCTATTTATTTATCATAGAATTTTATTTTAAATTTATCTATCAAAATTAATAGTTATAATAAAATTAATAATATATGTATGTGTAGAAATGAACATTGTATTATTAATTTTTGAATGTCTCATGTTATAGCCATTGTAAGTACATTTTATGTAATGATGTTATACCCCTTTTTTTATTTATCTTCTTATAGATTATTTTATTTCTTTCCCATGTTATATTAGTTTACATCACCTATCAGACAATTCAATTATGATTTAGATGCTAATATTATGAAGGGTGTACTTGAATGACTTCTTCTATGGTTTATCCGGACACTGTAATTCTTCATTCACCTAGAGGTCATTCAGTTCGTCCTCCCTTCATATATCTTATATAACCAAGAGATCTTCCTCTGATTACACCATCCTCCTATCTTTCATATGCACCTTTTCCACATACCTTTCTTCCAGCACCAACAAAATATGGTTGTTCCCAGGCTCTCATACCTCCATATTACCCATTCTCACCATCCACTATAATTGGAATTGCTCCACAATTATCCCAAAACCATATTCATATACAAATTCACTATTGTCTGTACAGGGATAACCATTGGTTTTTTCCTCCTTGAGTACATTTTTCATCATCAATTATACATAGTACTCCAACTATAGATATCTATCCTACCATAGAATATTGTTCCCTACTAAACTATAGAATGTGTTTATGTCCTCATCAGATCTTCCATATTTTAGTTTGTGCTCAATAAAGAGAGATAGTGAATTAATATAAATTCAGAAATATTATATTCCTTTAATAATTATTTTTCATGGTTATCTACATCCTTAACCTGATAACACGGTCACATAGAAATGATAGTGTCTTGGAATCAACACATATAGATCATTGATTAATAAAATGAAAGTAGTGTTATAATTGGGTTAAATGGTAAGGAATGTAAATTCCTTATGAATAAATTTTCTAAAAAATTAATTATCATTCTATTGGAACTGAAATGTTTGAGGGAAATAGGATTCCAAATAAAGGAAAATTATGGGGATTTGATTTTGTTTAGTAAGATTAATAAACATTTATATACTATAAATTATATGAATTTTGATACAAATATTTTCTTCAATGTATCTCTCAAAAAATTTTCACCATGACAAACAATCTAGGACAAAATGATAATGGAGTTGGTTGATATTTCCAGAGAATACAAGAATGAAAAATATATTTTTCTAAAAGAGATATTTGATATAGAGAAAGATAAAATACTGATCAATCATGATTTCTATAGTACCCCCTATTTTTGGTAAGTAACCCTTATTTTATGATTTTTAAGTACATGAAGAATATGTGAAATGGTTGGGACAGTTTGGAGACTTTTAAGGTGTTAGAGGGAAAAGGTAGTGACGCACGGGCTACACACGGTTTGCCCAAACCATGATGAAGCTGTGTAGGTGGTGGTTACTTGGACAAAGTAGACCACACGATGTGCGCATGGTTTGGGAAAATCATGCGAGGAGGTCGTGCAGAGCACCCCTTCCAAGCAGTGACTACCACACGGTTAGCACACGATTTTCCTAGCCATACGGACTAACCGTGCGTAAGGTCAACTTAGATCTTATTTTTAAAGATCTAATTAGTTTTATCTTTAAACCCACTTGTTTTTGTTCTTATACGGCCCTGCCTCAGTGTTTCTCTCTGGTGATGGTGGGAGAACAATTACCAGGCATTTTGGAAGCGACCTAAGGGGTTGCCTTGACGTTTAGAGGTGATTGATTGAGGTAAGTCTCATTTCCTTTATTTTTCATAGATCTCCTTCTTCCCTCTTGATGTATCATAATATTAGAGCCCAAGGTGGGTAGATCAAAGGTATTGGATGACTTTTAAGCTGGTTTTTGGTTTTTTTGGTACTAGGGGAAGGAATCTATGGAGGTTTCAGGGAGTAGTATACTTGGTTTTGTTGGCATTCATTATTCGTTGGTTGGTTTCTCCTAATCTATTGAGGTAGGTGGCTTCCCTCATGACTCCTTTTGTTATAATTTATTGTCTTCTTTTTCAAATTGGGTTATTTGAATTGAATTTATTATGAAAATCATGGAATAAATCCTCTTCAGTGATGATTTATGGTTTTGATGGAATGGTGAAATCTTGGTGAATTGTTGTGCAATGTGATTTGGCTTCATGAATTTAAAAGGTCGATTTTAGATTATGGATTTTTTGGAATGGTAAATGGTTTGATGAGTGATGGGTTTTCAATAAAAATCAGTGTTTTATTGAAATAGTTTGGTATTGAAATGGATTGATGAACTTGGTTCATTCTTTGGTTTTCAATAAAATTATGGTTTTATTGAAATGGTTTGAATTGGTTGAACCCACTTGGTTTTGATGGAAATGGTTTTAAATAAAAGGTCTGTTATTGAAAGGATGGTTTTTGTTGATTGTTTTAAATGTGTGGTGTGTGTTCCTGTTTCATATACAAGGCTTGGTTGAAATAGGACATTGTGATCGGTGCCAACCGTTTAATGGCACATGGGACTTTTATGTATGAGGCTTGGTTGAAATATGACCTCGTGTGTGGTGCCAAAAGTGTAATGGAACATGGGAAACAATTACCTTGTGATGACTTAGTAGACTGATGAGAGACCGCTCATGAGTATGGAACTGCCATAACGAATCATGCATGGTTGATTTCACGAGTTTGTGAAATGGTTGGGTTGCCAAAAAGGGATATTGTGAAATGGTTTGAAAGATTGTTTGGTTATTTTTCTAGGAAAAAAATAACTTGTCAGAAATTGGTTTCAAATGCACTTGGATGTTTTTGGATATTATTTGTTGTGGAATCTTATTTATATCTTGTTATAAACTGTTTTGAGAAATTTTTTTATATAAACTATTTTATATAAATGTTGTATAACTCTTCTATCCTATTGGTGTGAGTATGGAAGTCATTGGGGAAAACCTATTGAGTTTTATACTCACCCCTTCTTTGGAATTTGGTTCTTTTGCAGATGTCATCTTCTGGGACACAAGTAATGAAAAAGAATCTTATTGATAGTGGTTCATGGTGATGCTTGGGAGATGTGGTGGTTCTTGGTGCATGGAGCTTGGTGTGGAGACATTGAGAGTGTCTCAACTTGTTTGGGGTCTTTTTTAGTCTTCCTCTTGGTACTCTGATTTTGAGTTGGTTTTTATTTGTGGTGGAACAATGTAGTTCTCTTTTGGTAATGCACGAGTTGGTTTTTGGATTAACATGCATCATATAGGGGTTGTTAGTGATGGTTTGGTTGGTTTATTTCTCAATGGGTAAGTCATCCCCCACATGCATTGAGACCCTTCGTAATTTATTGCTAGCCTTTGGCATCTTTGGGATGTCTCTTAAGGGAAAGTATCCCTCACCACCTCCTCAAGACAATGTGGTAGGGGCGGGTTGTTACAAATGGTATTCGCTTGTTTGGTCCTCACCTAACAAGTGGTCATCGATGTTCTTGGTCCTGGAGTAGAAATTCATTATTTTTTATTCCTTGGGTCGATATATTAGATAAGAGTTAGATTTTCGACACTTGAAATGTATATCATAAAAGGACGTAGTGAACTATTTTATACAGAACTTCATGTTACCAGGTTGTTGGGTACATAATTGTTTTGAATACACTTCTAGAATGTTGGAAATCTCATTGCCATGGGTTTAGCCAATGAGATGAGCATGAAATGCATTATTGAGTAATAAATTCCCACTAGGATTTCATATCTCATTGTGAGGAATGAGTAAAGATTTTTTTCAAGATGCGAATTTGTGAAAAAATATAGAAATTGTTTACAAGTAAACGATTTTGAAAACAGGGTAATTTTTGAATTATGAAAATGGGATGATTTTCAAAAAGCATGTTGAATGTTTTCAAAAAAATTTGAACATGGGAAAAATGTTGTTTTAAGAAAAACGTTGTGATAGATTATGTGATAGAATTTGAATTCTAATCCATTAGTTACAAGAGGGTGATATTGATGGAGGTTGTTGTTGGTTTAGAAAATGGCACCTCGTAGGTGTCGTCAGAACCTACCAGAAGATTCTGCGGAGAACATGGTTGCACCTGAACCACATGTGAACCAAGATCTAGTTTAGAGTATTGTCGAAGCTTTTCAAGCTATGGATATGGGGAACCTGAGGAATGTACCAAGGCAAGTGGATCATACCATTCAGTTCATGAAGCATAATCCACCAACCTATCAGGGTGCTGCTAAACCCGAAAAGGGGGATGTTTGGCTAAGTAGGATGAATTGTATCTTTGATTTCATCGGCACACCATCAGAACTCAAGGTCATGTTGGAGATGTATATGCTGGAGGATCTTGCATGATAGTGGTGGGAGCTAGTGGTGTAGGCTAAGGTCGATCAATGACTGCGCTGGGAGGAATTTGAGGAATTTTTCAATAAACAATTCAATCATCACATGTTAAAGATCCAGAGGACGACAGACTTTTTCAGCTTGAAGGAGGAGAATCTATCTATCACGGATTATGTGGCTAAATTCATGAATTTTGTGTGCTTTTCCCCAGAAGTTGCTGCATGTGAATCACTAAAGGAATGCATCTTTGAATCAGGGTTGTGACAGAAGATTCTCTCGAAGATAGTCATTCTCTGTATTACGGATTATACAGAGATGGTAAACTGAGAAACAGTAGCTGAAAGAGACATCTCAGGAGTTATGGGAGGAGGAAGTATGAAGATACCCATGGGAACAGGTGGGGACTTTAATGTTGGGAACATGTGTATGAGGGAAACCTACTTCCAAGGTGGGGGTGACAATCAGAATTAGACTACTGGATTGGTGAATCTTCCTCCACGACCCACGATGAAAGCTGGGTGTTTTCAATGTGGCACAATTTATCACATGAAACTTGAATGTACAGCACCACCGAGAGCCTTCCAAAATTGCAATCTGATGGGACATCTTCAGCGATATTGTAACAGTTCTCCACGGTCAGGTGTTCGTGACACTTCTCTGGTGTCGCAAGAATCATAATCCTAAACATGGCGGGGACAACAAAATAAGTCTCGTCAGCATAATAGAGCTAGCCATGGTGATTCTCTAAATACCATGACTCCTCAATCTCGGCAGTCTCAGCAAGGCAACAAGGAGAATAGTGTAACCATGATGAAATTGTATGGAGCTAAGAAGATGCTGGTCGATGATCAGGCTGGACCACCTATGGTGAGAGGTACAATTATTTTTATTTCTACCCTTGTGCAGGTGTTATTTCATACTGGTGCATCTCATTCTTTCATTGCTTCTCATGCTGTTGACTTGCTATGTTTAAAACTGGAAATGATTCCTTCTGTTTTGAAACTGAAAACTCCTCTTGGTGATATAGAATGTCAAGACTTTGTGTGTAGATCATGTGCCATAACTGTTAACGGAGTTGAATTAAAATGGGACTTCTCGATGTTTGACATGGAATTCTATGATGTAATCATTGGTATGTATTGGTTGAAAATGTTTAAGGCTCACATCAACTGTTATATTAGAATGGTTAGTTTCATGACATAGGATGGCATCAACCATCTCTCTAGAGGGGAGAGGATGGTGAAGAATGCTGCGAAGAGCTTGTTGGAACCAATGGTGGGAACGCTCTCTTACCAACTGGCAGCGTTGAAATTGGCATCAATGGAAGAGATTGAGGAAAATAGTTTTCCAGTTGTGGTGGATAAATTTCCAGATTTCATTCCCTAGAACTTCTTAGGGTTACCAACTTTAAGGGAAGTGGAGTTTATGATTGATCTCTTTCCGGGAACCAATCCTATTTGCCTTCCGTCTTATAAGATGGAACCAATAGAGTTACGAAAATTGAATGTGTAGTTAGGGGAGATGGAAAGTAAGGGTTTTATACAGTTGAGTTCATCTATGTGGGTTGCATTAGGTTTGTTTGTAAATAAGGCAGATATAACTCTTCGGCTATTTGGTGATTATTGTATGCTTAACGAATTTATGATAAAGAATAGATATCCACTTCCATGAATTGATAATATGTTGGATCAATTAAGGGTATCCCAGTGGTTCTCAAAGATTGAATTGCGATCACGATATCTCCAACTGTGAGTTCGGAAGGAGGATATTCCAAAGTCAACTTTCAGAAGAACATATGGCCACTATGAATATGTATTCATGCCTTTCAGTTTAAAAAATTCACCTGTTGTCTTAATGTATTTGATTAATATGATATTTCACCGATATCTCGATTCTTTTGTTGGGATGTTTGTGGATGATATCTTGGTGTATTCAAAAATAAGTATTGAGCATGAGGTGCACCTGGAAACAATGTTACAAATATTGAGAGATAATCAGTTGTATTCCAAAATATAAAAGTGTGATTTCTGGATATGGGAAGTATGTTTCCTAGGCCATGTCATTTCTGAGAATGCCATATCTATTGATCCTGAAAAGATAGATGTCATTATCTCGTGGGAACCACTGAATAATGTGTTCGAGAAACGATGTTTTCTTGATTTATCTGGTTACTACCGATGCTTTGTGTGAGATTTCTCATGACTAGATTCACAAATGAAAGCTCCGAGAAAGAATAATTCTCTATTCCAATGGACAGAATAATGTCAGAAAGCCTTTCAAGAACTGAATGTTCTCCTCACATTAGCACCTATCTTGATATTAGAAGAATTAGGATAGGGTTATGTGGTGTATTGAGATACTTCAAGATTTGGATTGGGTTGTGTTCTAATGCCTTGAGACCATGTTGCTTATTATGGTTCAAGTTAGTTGAGGGTGCATGAGAAGAATTACCTGACACATGATTTGGAGTTAGCGACAGTTGTCTATGATTTGAAAACATAGAGTCATTATCTCTTTGGTGAGAAATTTACAATGTTTACAGATCACAAAAGATTGAAACATATATTCTCACAGCGAGATTTGAATCTGAGGAAAAGGAGATTGATGGAGTATCTCCAGATGATCGACTTTGACTTGATGTACACACCTAGAAAAGGAAATTCGGAGGAGGATTCATTGATTAGAAAGTCATATGCTCAGTTGGTGAAAGAAGATTCAGATGAATGGAAGTTGATTTTGGTCTTAGTCAAAATTCATATGGAATGTGAAAACTGCGGTGATGAGGCTATTTTATTTTTGGC
This sequence comes from Viscum album, assembly GCA_963277665.1. Classification (NCBI taxonomy): domain Eukaryota; kingdom Viridiplantae; phylum Streptophyta; class Magnoliopsida; order Santalales; family Viscaceae; genus Viscum; species Viscum album. The sequence goes on along the minus strand of OY728123.1, from coordinate 118,128,891 downwards.
AACACTTGTTCTTGATTTAATAAATATGATATAAAAAGCACAAACATCTGGTGCAGAATGCCTGGTTGTATGTTCAAAACTCAATGGTGGGGAGACCATTGATGGCTGGAAACATGATGGGAGTTCAGTTTTGTGTTTTAGAGATCGTATGGTTGTACCTATTGTTTTTCAGGAACAACTCCTTCATGATTACCACCATTCACGATGGGTTGTGTACCCAGGTACAAAAAAGATGTATAAGGCGTTGCTGGTGCAGTTTCTATGGGGAGGCATGAAATGGAAGGTGGCCGAGTTCATCTCGCGGTGCTTAACATGTCAACAGGATAAAGCAGAGAATCCGAAACCAGCTGGTATGTTACAGTCTTTTCCTATCCCAGTGTGGAAATGGGAACAGATAGCAATGTATTTTGTCACAGGGCATCCATGAATGGTCTGGAAACACGATTCCATTTGGGTGATATTGGATCGTCTAACAAGTTGATCTATTTCATCCATATTCATGATAATCATATGGTGGAAGATCATTCAAAAATCTATATCCGAGAAGTGGTAAAGAGGAATGGTGTACCATTGTCTATAGTCTTAGATACAGATCCGAGGTTCACATCTCATTTCTGGAAATCATTACAGCAAGCCCTCGGAACTCAGTTGACCATGAGCACAGTGTATCATCCTCATACGGATGGGAAATCTGAGTGGACAATACAAACATTTGACGATATGTTGTGGGATTTTGTAATGGATTTTTGATGGGAGGAGCATATATCCTTAGTGGAGTTCTCATACAATAACAGCTATCAGGCCTCAATACGCAGGGCTCCATTTGAAGCATTGTATGGGCGTCCTTGTCGTTCTCCACTATGCTTGGTGGAACTGGGTGAAACATCACTAGTCGGGCCAAGCCTTGTCCAAAAGACAATAAAGAATATCCATTTTTTTAGAAAGAGGATGGAGACAGCCCAGAGTCGTCAGAAATATTATGCAGATCACTGTGGAAGACCGTTGCCGTTCATTGTGGGTAATCATGTCTTCTTGAGAATCTCTCCAAGGCTTAGACATTGTCATTTTCAGATGCAGGGAATGTTATCTCTTAGATATATTTTCCCTTTTGAGATACATGAACATGTTGGAGAGGTGGAATATCGGTTGGGATTACCACCATAGTTTAGTTCAGTGCATAATATGTTCCATGTATCTCAGATCAAAAATAATTAGCATGATCCTAACCTTGTGATCGGATGGGATCACGATGACCTAGAACCAGATGCTTCATTGGTACATATTATGGTGTGGATTGAGGATAGGCAAGAGAAATTCATGCATGGAAAAAGTATCAGTCCAGCGCTGGTTTTTTGGCAACATAGTCAGATTCAAGAAGAGACTAGGGAATGCGAGAAAGAGATGAAAGAGCATTGGCCAGAACATTATCAGCTAAGTGATGGTTTTCTACTTTCCGGGGACAGAAAGGCCAATGGTGGGGATAATGTAGTACCCCTGGTTTCTAGTAAGTAACCATTTTTTATTCTCATTAATTACGTGAAGCATATGAGAAATGTTTGGGAATGTTTTGAGACTTTTAATGTGTTAAGTGGAAAAAAGTGGTGACACACGTGATTCTCATGGTTTTCCCAAACCGTGAGGAATCCGTGTTGGTGGTGGTCACCTAGAAAGAGGAGACCACACAGTGTGTGTACAGTTTTGTCAAACTGTGTGAGGAGTCCGTGTAGAGAACCCCTTCCAAGCAGTGACTATTGCACGGTTAGAGTACGGTTTTTTTCTAGTCGTGCGGACTAACCATGCACAGGGTCAACTTAGATCCTATTTTTATGGATCTAATCTATTTTATCGTTAAACCCACTTTTTATTACACATAGACAGCCCTACCATGGGAATTATCTCTGGTGAACGTGGGAGAACACTTTCCATGTATTTTGGAATTGATCCGGAGGGTTTCCTTGCCGTTTAAGTGCCGGTTGATCGAGGTATGTCTCGTTTCCTTTAGTTTTCATATATCTTCCTCTTTTCTCTTGATGGATCCTTAGATCTACGCCAAATGTGGGTAGATATAAGGTAGTGGTTGTCTTTTATGTCGAGTTTTGGTTTTTTTGGTACTAGGGGAAGGAATCTAAGGAGGTTTTGGGGAGTAGTTGACTCAGTTTTGTTGGTGTTCTTCATCTGTTGGTTGGTTTCGCCTAATTTGTTGAGGTAGGTGGCTTCACTCTTGAGTCCTCATGTTATAATTGATTGGAATAGTGTCAAATTGGGTTATTTGAATGGAATTTATTGTGAAATTCATGGATTAAATCTTCTTTAGTGATGATTTATTGTTTTGATGGAATGGCAAAATCATGGTGAATTGTTGTGAAAAGTTATTTGGCTTTATGAATTTAAAATGTTGATTTTATATTATGGATTTTCTGGAATGGTAAATGGTTGGATGAAATATGGGTTTTCAATAAAAAGGGGTGTTTTATTGAAATGGTTTGGTATTGAAATGGCTTGATGACTTTGGTTTATTGCTTGGTTTTCAATAAAAGTTTGGTTTTATTGAAATTGATTGAATTGGTTTAACAAAATTGGTGTTGATGGAAATAGATTTCAATAAATTGTGTTTTATTGAAAGGATGGTTTTGGCATGATTGATGTAAATGTGTGGTGTGTTTTCATTATGCATTCATGAGTAATGGTTGAAATAGGACCTTCTGCTCAATGCCAAACGTTTAATGGAACATGGGACTTTTAAGTACCAGGCATGGTTGAAATATGACCTTGTTCTCAGTGACAAAGGTGTAATGGCACATGTGAAACAATTACCTTGTGATGAATTGGTAGATTGACGAGAGACCACTCATGAGTATGGAACTGTCATAACAAAACATGCATGGTTAATTTCACAGGATTGTCAAATGGTTGGGTTGACAAAAATGGATATTGTGAAATGGTTTGAAAGCTTGTTTAGTTATTTTTCTGGGAAAAAATAACATGTTGGAAATTGGTTTCGAATGCACTTGGATGTTTTTGTATATTAATGGTTGTGGAAGCTTTTTTATATCTTGTTATAAACTATTTTGCGAAACTTTTTATATAAACTATTTTATATAAATGTTGGCTAACTATTCTATCATAGTTGTGTGAGTAGGTAAATCATTGGGGGAAAACTACTTAGTTTTATAGTCAACCCTACTTTGGCACATTGGTTCTTTTGCAGATGTCATCTTTTAGGACCCAGGTAAAGGAAAATCATCTTATTGATAGTGGTTCGTGGTGATGCTTAGGAGGTGTGGTGCTTGGTGGATGGATCTCGGTGTGGAGCCGTGGAGAGTGTCCCATCTTGTTTTGGGTCTTTTGTTTAGTATTACGCTAGGTACTCTGATTTTTTGTTGGTGTTTATTTTTGGTGGAACAAAGTAGTTCTCTTTTAGTAATGCATGAGTTAGTTGTTGGATTACCATTCATCATATTGTGGTTGTTAGTGATGGTTTGGTTGGTTTATTTCTCAATGGTTAAATCGTCCCCCACTAAAATTGAAACCCTTTGGTATTTATTGCCATCCTTTGGTGTCTTGGGGATGTCACTTAAGGCAAAGTATCCCTAACCACCTCCTCAAGCCAATGAGGTAGGGGCATGGTGTTACAATTTCCTGATAACATTAGATGGATAGATGATCATCTATTTGAAGAATCTATAGATTAAGGATTTAGTAATTTTTTATATATAATAATTTGTTTTGAATGGAAATTATTTTCGAAATATAAACTAAATAGTTTATTTAATTAGAGGAATAATATTAATTATGGTTTATAGGATAAAACTAATTGAAATAATATAAATAATTGTTCAATAAAGAACATTATCACCCATTGACACACTAGAATCCTAGATCCAGAGAATTGGAAAGTAAGTTTACATTTTAAATATTAGAATTTTTATTATGTAAATATATATTTACTAACTCTAATGATTTTAACCTCTTTTAAATTGGTTTTTATTTTTATATTTTTATGTTTTGTGCTAAAATATTCTCAAATTCCTTCATTATCATTTTATTTTCACATTAGTTTTTATTATTACTTTTGAATGAATCGTTTGATATCATTCATACATTTAACCCCTCTATTGTTACAATTCCTATGACTAAAGTTGTGTAATATTATATATACTCCATTTATTCTTATATTTCGTATTTCTTTTTTGATTGTATCATAAACTTATAGATCGTTTCTAGGCTTTTTGAATGATAATTATTTGGGTTTTATTTGGGATACATTGATTTTTATCTTCATCATACACATTTATCGTTTATTCGTACCATACATATGAGGACGTAAATTTCCCATTATTTATAGTCATTTAATCTTAATTTTAATATTTAATTATAACTTTAATGACATTTTAAATAAATTAGTCCTTTAATGTAATGAAAATATTATTTCCATGTGATGAATATTGTAAATTTTGAAATGAATCATTCTTCAATTAAGTCACTAGTTGAATGATTTGTTTTTACAATAATTATTTTTATTTATATAATTCTTGTTTGTACCATATTAAAATTAATTGGTATTGGATTTATTTATATTATTTGGTTGAGATTTGTCTTTGAATATTTATAATCTAGCATGTTATTGTTTTTTAGATCAATCTAAATAATGAGTCAGAATATTCCTACTAAAATTAATTATAATGGTTTTAGAATTTCTCAATTCTTAATGATTGAGTTATAATATATTCAATGAGTCTTTCCACATTTTTAAATCTCAAAAATTTTGAAAAAAATTATATTCCAACTAACACTTCCTATGTGAGAAATATTCTATCTTTATAACATGTTTTTTTAAAACCAATATTCTAATATGATAATATTTTTATTCTATAATTTATGTGTGATATTAAAATATTATAAGAATTATTAAATTTGAAAAAATCAATATTATAATTTTTCAAATTAATTATATTTTTTTATATATATGGGTTTTACAATCTTCAAGAATTATTACTCGTGTAACTATTTAATGAATCTATTTCTATTTTTATGGAAATATATTTTATAAAATTTTAATGAACATTGTTTATATATTGCCAAATGATTGTATAGTCTAGAATAATCTTTCCCATAACTTCTTCATTATCTAGAATCCTTATTTTCAAATAACTTATTTTTTATTTTTTTCTACATGTTTTAAATAATTTGAATAACACATGTTTTATATTTTATAATCTATATATTCAGTAAAATTAATGTATAATAAATGATTCAAAAAATTTAATCTACATTTGATGAAAATATAGTTTAATTTGTAATCGGTGTAAAAAAAATATTTTTTTTATTTTTAATCTCTGTATAATATAAATTGGAGATTCAACAGTCTTTCATAACACAAATGTTTGTGTCTCATTTAAATCACACAAGTCATCGAAAACTAGTTGGAAATTATAATAATCTATACTAACCTATGTTTTATAAATATTTCCATTTTATTTTACGAGATTTATCATGAATGGAAAAAACATAAGTGATAATGAAAACATATAATATAAATAAAAACAATGTTTTAAATAATTCTCACAAGAATTCGAAATATTTCAAAACAAATAGCTATGAAATCATTATTCATATGGATAGAATAAAATTATCCCCATCAGGGATCACAACCTTCGAAAAAATCAAAAACACTATGGGATTCACTTGGCAGAACAGCCCACCTGATGTTTATTAAGATGGTTTCCATTAATACTATCATAGTTTCCCCAACACTATGTGATAACCATTCACACTCACTTTGGAAATTTAAAAAATAAATAATCCTCCACAACACAAATAAGGTAACTATCATGGTTATGAATAATCTATTTTATTAAATTATTTTACATTGAAAACCAATATAAATGCCAACAACATGGTTTTCCAAATTATGTCTAATTTATTTGAAACTATGTTCTAAATAATAACACATAAAAACTCAATCCATTATATCATTTATGATTTTAAATTTACCAAAAATAATAATAATTAAATAATATCCATTCTAACACATGGAAGCCCCAAAAGTAATAATATAAGGAATTGCTTATAAAAGAACCACTAGTTTATTTAAAGTCATCCAAAAACAAATAAAAAAGGAAAACCATTCATGTTTCAATTTTCATGATATCAACTAGAAAAAACATTACCTTCCGTATGAAACAGATCATTAACATCGAATATGATATAAATAAGAATGTATAATCTATAGTCATATTGTATCATACCAATCAAAATTGTTTTTATAATCACATATTTCATTATTACGTAAACATCTCGACTCATTGATTAATTTAATTAGAAATGGTGTAAAGACCATATATTTTTATCTCCTCCAATTATTTTAATTAGTAATAACATTATTCTCTACTTCTTGGATACTTAAAAGTTTCTTGCTAATATGAACATCATCTTTATCTAGCTTTCCATCATATCTTCAATATAGATAACTTCATAACATTGTTATTTTTTTACTATGTCTTTTATAACACAATTATTATTTTTCAATGATAGTTTCAAACTATCTCTTTCAATTTCACTTTATTCACATATATATTTTAACATTATAGTAAATATAATTCTATTATATCAAATAAAGATACTCGATGAATACAACAATGATATTTCTATATCAAATACATTATTACAATAACCACTGAATCTCTATTATAAAAATTGATGTATATTTAGTATTAATATGTAACATTAGGTTACCATTAACATCCCCTAATAATAATTATGTATTCATCAAGGATGATCACATTCCTATTGAATTATATTCTAAATAAATACATATGATCTTGAATCCATGTGTGCCTGAAAACCATGTGAATTTATTATGATATGGTATTCAACATTGTGATGTGAACTAGTTCTTCATGTCTCAACCTCACATTGAGTAAAAAAATTATGATTAATACTATAAATATCATTATTCGATCTAATCCAACTTCTTGTATATTACACATTTTGATGCATGATTTTATTTATATAATCATAACACAAAAATATTCATCTAAATTCAAAGTAGTCTAACTGTCATAATTTGGAGAATTAACTTATTTTGTGAAAAAGAGATAAACATATTCATTTTAAATGAAATAATGATTCTTATGATGTTACATGGATGTTTATTAGTTTTTTGGCTCTGTGGGACTTCAATTTATATCCCATTGATCCACTGAATCTAGTGGTCATTGTTCCACCCTGCACGATATAGCTGCCTTGGTTTAAGAGAAATGGATATTAAATTATTATAGTTTATTATTTATTATATTAAAAAATTGAAATCATGGGGACCATAATAGTTTAGTGTATTAGGAAACATGGAACAACTTCTTGTAATCTAGTAAAAGATAATATATGTTTCCCTTAAAAATCATTGACTTTAGTATTACTAAATAAGGATTTCATCACCTCCTTAGGGAAATGAAGTATAAATAACTATGAGAATAGATTCCTATTAATGGTTAATGAAGGGAATACATATGACTATAATGAAAATATGTGTATGAGAAAATGAGAATAGAATTTAAAGATCATACCCTACATATCAAATATCAATATCATGATTCATGGAATAAAGATTAGTTGTTTTCAAGACACAAATCATAAGAAAAATAATACCACAATCCATGGTAGAATATCCTTGTAATATAATATAGAATAGGTTGCAAACAATGAAAAATATAAAACAATTTCTAATAATTCATGGGTCATTTTCGAAAACATATCAGCAGGCTTCATGGAGCTACACCTACTAGAAAAGACACTCCACCAACCCTAGTAACATCCCACTGCATATAGTTGATTAGGATACACCTTATACCCGTATTGGACCAAGAATGACATGTTTCTCCTTTTATATAAGGATACACCTATTTCCCATTGTGGATAAGGAAGCACATATTTTTCATTGTTTATAATGAATATCAACTTGTTTCTGACCATTTTCTCATGAGATATAAATCTTTTTACAATTCTTTGGAGGGAGATAAAGGAACCAATCATAGAATAATGTAATCATATATATGTATTCCAAAAGATAATAAATATCATTATATCATATCCCATGAAATGAAATGGTTATTATAAACATGTCTTCATATCATAACCTGTGTAAATGAGATAGGTATCATAATCATTTCTTTCAAGGGTAACCTAATAAAAGATAATACTATGATAAGAATATAACCCATCAAATAAATAAATCTTTCATAAAAAATCATGTTTAATATAAATATGTTTCATAGTCATATAATATTTTAAAAAGAAATGTTTTTCATAATCATATTACATATAAAAGAGAAAAAAATTTAGAAACATCATATCATCAAAACATAAAACTTTTAGAGAAGAAATATGATTGGTGCCTTTGGATTATATGCCCATTAAGGCATTATTAACACCAAAATATTTCATATTATATGGAAAAAAATATTAAAGATCATTTAATACATTTATTTAGGCTAATAACAATTACTATTTGAGAAATTATATTTCACATATAAAATATTTCAAATACCATTTTCATGGAAAATAACCTTGAAAACATATAATGGATTATTTTGAAACCATTTTAAACAGTTATTAAAACATAAAAAATTATTGAAATTATTTTAGTTGAAAATTTGAATAAAATAACAATTAAAAAAAGTAAAAACGTTTTTATAATACACGGTTTTGAATGAAAACTAATTTTTGACTAAAAGGAGAAATAATGTCATATTTTTATAAAAATGGTTTTATAATTTTCATATATATATAAGAGTGTAAAAGGCACAATTGTATGAATATTTCAGGATTAACTAGAGTAAAGGAAAATTTATAAGGCCCCAGCCTTAAACCTTACTTTATCATGTGTTATTACAAGATTACACATTGAGGATCTTTTTAGGTTTAGAGTTTTAGAGAATTAGTACATAACTATTACATCTCAAAAGATTACAAAGTAGAAACTTCTACTAAGTTTCCATAAAATAAAAACTCTTAAAAAGAAACATGTCTAGTTCCATGTTTCAGGTAGCATGAATTTCCCTTGATCCCATCCTTGAACCTATTCCATGTTAAGTCCTGTGAAAAGCATTTAAAAAACATGGGATGAGCATAAAAAGCTCAGTAAGGGATACACAATGAATGAAAACTGTTAGTTTTTCAAAAAAACAAGTAAACCAATATATACTTTATGAAAGTAATACTTTTCACCTTTTCGAAGTAGTAAAAACTCTTCACTGAATAAGAGTTCATTACATACCCTTTTGTAACCAAAATATTACCATAAAACCCATATAAAGATCACATAACATTTAAAGGTAACTTGGGACATAAACATACTTAAGTGGAATAACCATACGGTCGACTTCCACACATATCACTTAATGGAATAGCCATGCGGCCAACTTCCATACATACTTAATGGAAAAGCCATACGGCCGACTTTCATACCCAATGCATTGGAGGTTATAACGTAACCACCCGTCCTAGTATTCATGGCACCACCAGTCATATGGTTTATCACGTAACTACCCGTAAAATGTCCAAGTACCATTATAAAATTATAACACATAACACCAATATAAAGGAATGATAACATTTCCACATTTCAATCACAATATATCATTTAAATATATTGTAAAAGTAGAATCCTTTATCAAAACCATTTTCAAAACCAAAATACATAAAATATTATATGGTATTTATTTTATTTTAAAAACATAATGACTTTTTGAGGAAGCCAAAGATCAAATAATACTCACGGTGGCGGAAAAGGTCATTGTCACCGCGTACGTTAAAAGAAACATTCCATTTTGACGTCTCGTAAAACGCTTCGTAGAAAAAGAATCCTTTTGTATAAAAGTATATTTCAAAGGTGATTATACACCTTATAAAAGAAATTTGTCTATAAAACAAAATATGCCTCAATGAAAGGAGATTGAGACGAAGTCCCTTACAAAGATGGTATCCTTGGTTTAAGGATAAATCAATTACATAATTATGTGTGACAAATGAATACACAAAATATAAGTGGATATTAAGTGTTAAAAAATCAGAGGTTATTCACACATATTCATAGAACGACATATTCACGGAGTACAAGTTTATCCCAAAGAATCTAATTTGGGTTAAGAAGTTCCCTTGAAAAAATTTGACAGCCTAACGACGTCACTTCAAAATTCCGAAAATGAGTGGATGAGAGATAAAAAGGGTATCTCATCACTTGGACATAAAATTTAAATCAATAAAGATATATAAGAACATATCCCAACATAATATTTTGTGAAAAAGACATAACAAAATAAGTCTTTTACAAAAAGAGGAGGGTGAATGGTTCCCTTACCGACATGGGTATCTTTCAAGACATGCACCCCATGAAAGAAGGACAATACAACATTGATGTAAATACTCATAAATGAAAGTATATTACACAATGAGTAAAATAATGGGCAGTACATACACCACTCAAAGGAAATTGTGGAAAATGTAGCATATATCTCACGAGAATAAAAGTGAGATGAAAAAATCCCTTACGAATACTCGGCAGCCTAACAGCGCCACATAAAACTTCCAAAATGGATTGATGAGATCAAATAAGGTCTCTCATAATATTAAAATAATGTTTACAGAAATAGTAATATAAAAGGGCATACCCCAATATAACAAATAAGTTCTTAAAATAAGTGACATAAAAGAGAGTACTTAAAAAGAAAGAGAGAGGTTAGATCTCTTACGAAAAATTCGGCAGCCTAACTGCGCCACTCAAAATTTCCAAAATGAATTGATTAGAGATAATAGGGTCTCTCACCATATGAAAATAAAAATTACAGTAAGTTTAATATAAAAGAACATCCCAATAACAAGAAATTTTATCTTTAAAAGGAATGACATTTAAGAGTGTACTTAAAAATAAAGAGAGGAGTAGTATCCCTTACCTCAGGTCTGACTTGACTCGATCGTTCTTTAACGTCCTGAATAATAAACTTGAGTTAATTTCTACTTGATTTAGAACCTTTTTAATGTTCATTATTCCTTTTATATCACTTATTGACATGTTATAAACATTATGTAATCATTTAAGTTAATAATGATTGTTTTTTTCGATATTTGGTTCTTAAGTCGAAACTGGACTTCTTACAATTACATGTTGTTCGTGTGGTCAAAGGTTCATTATATACAGAATAGTATTGATGTTTTAAATATCATATATGTAAATTATATATTAATTTTATACTATTCCATATAATTTTGAGATAAAAATTAAAAGCACCGTTCATGGAGACGGTAGGCCGTACGTACGCATGAACGCCACTTTCATTTTTTATCATATTAATGGAATTAAAACAAAATGAGATATATATATATATATATGTTATAATTCCAGAATGATATCCATAATTTATATTTAATATATTACATACATATCCATTTTATATATGTACTTATAATAGTACATATCATTTTGAGATAAGAAATGAAATGTACCGTTCATGGAGATGGTAAGCCGTACATATGCATGAACACTACTTTCATTTCTATGTCATATTAATGGAATTAAAACTAAATGAGAGGTATGTATATTTTAATTCCATAATTATATTCATAATTTATATGTAACATAAATCATAAATAATAACTTTAAATACATCCTTTATACATCCCACATATGACATTAACGAATCAAATCACTTTGAGGGGGCGGTAGTCCGCACTTCCTAAAATGAAATTATCGTGTTTAACCACAATGGAAATCATAAAGGTATTCCATAAATGAAAAATACATAATATTAAGTAAAACATAAACTTATTATATATCATATATAATTATAGTGTCATCTTAATGGCCACCTTTGAAGGTGTTAGAAGAATGTTGAACAGTCATCGTTTCGTGAGGCAGAAAATCGCCATCCACAGAAACAGTATGTTCTTTTACCATTAGACGAAGGTGTGTGTAAGTGTAGCTCTAATACTTCTTATAACAACATCCTAGTATATTGAAGATACTGGATTTGTTACAAATGAAATGAATAAAAAAAGTTTAGGTGGTTGGAGAAGCAAAATAAAACAAAAGGACTCAAGTGAAGACATTACCTTAAAATCGGGTAACTCCCTTTGGTTTGAGCTAAAGGGCTTCCTTGGGAAGCCTTCTGCCAAATGTGAGGCTTCAAGGAGTTATAGAGGTATGTGGATAGGCAAAATGAGCAGGGGTTGGCCGAGCCAAAGGCTTGATAGTTGTGGGTAAGGTGGTAGAGGTGGGGGCCTTTTATAAGAGGAGAGGAGGGGCACTCTTGTAAAGTTACAAAATGTTATTTTATTTTCAAATGAGTTTCGGATTTTAAAGGTCCCCCATTGATGCATTTCTAGGATAAGGTGATAAGGGTACGAAATCCACCCATAAAATAGGTTTTGGACATGTGTAGGTCTTAGAGTTTACATTATCTTTCCATTTTATTTAAATCATTAAATAATGAGGTCATCATTGCATCATAATGTCATAAATAATTTAATTTATTTAATGCCTAAAAATTATAAAAAAATTACTATGATGTAGGAAATATTTTCAGCTTTCCAATTACTATTTATAGTCAAGAAATCAGACTTCTATAACCCCATGTAAGTTTTTTAGTAAAACGTCTCAGGTTTGTGTCATTTTTACTTTAACATTAAATAAAAATGAATTTATGTCATTTTCCAACCAAAGTGGCTCCATGGGGTCCCCAAGGTGACCCATGGATTGTCTTGGTCGGAAATGAAACATCCAATGAGGGTAGGACATGTTTCTAGGTCATTTTATTTTATTAAAACATTATTTTTACCTTAAACTATACTAATTATCTCTAATTGCGATTAAAAACTTAATAAGTTACTATTCATTAAAAAATTATTTTAATCCCATTGAACCACATTTTACTTATTAATGAAAACTATGTATGTTAAATTTTTTAAATTCAAAACACAAAGATGGAAAATTTTCATTTAAACAGAAAATAAGTTTTTATAAGTACAACTTAGTGGTTTCACTATTCATCAAAAATTGATGTTTTTCAAAAAATTATCCAAAATTCACCCTAAGCTATATTTGATATTCCAAATTCAAAAATTATGTCTATTTTAAAAAATTAAAAACATATAATTTTCATTAATTAATTTAACAATTAATTCCCGCTGTCAAAACAAATAGTATGTTTTTATGAAACAAAATGTATCAAAAGATTGACACTAGTTTAAGTCTGATTTCAAAGTGAAATTAATTCCAACGAACACAATTGGATTAAATGGTAAAAATATATTATAATATCACTTTAAAATCAATTCAAAATATAATCTAATCATATAAATAAATTATATTAAAAAGAGGTTTTGAATTAAAATACATCATTTTTCACTATTCATTAAAAATTGAACTTTTTCGGAAAAATACAAAAATTTACACAAAGTAAATTTTGATGTCCCGATTCTAAAGAGGAATTCTGTTTTGTCAAATATAACACATAAAATTTTCAAAAAGTGGATTTAAAATAGTTTCACCATCAAAAGGCAGTTAATCGACATTTTAAAGAATATTAGAATGTTTACGCTTAAAATTGGATTCATTCACAATTTTAATCCTCCAACATTTATTGAAAAAAGTAAAAAAATTGACAAACATATATAATAATTTTATAGTTATTTCTGTTCATTCCCACCATTACAATGACTAGGCGTTAACTTCTATTTAAAATAACATTATTTTATTATTAGAGTGCAACGCAAGATTCCCTATAAACTCATTGTTGTGTGTTGGGTACGCCATCGAGTATAGCATCCCCTTTAAAGTCATATTAATATTTTATTCACAAATATGGATAAATGTGAAAATTTCATACTCTTTATTTACCTGTGGGGTTACATCCTTCCCCCCTTTTGTGAATTGCATCCTCGCAATTTTAAAATTGGTCTTGGAAACATCCTTGAAAGTCCCACATCGGAACAAGAGTCAGTAAAACAATCACTTTAAAATAAAGAAAGAGAAGTACAGAGGTCACCCGAGTTAACCCATACTAGGATTCCATGTATGAAAATATGGACATGGAGGAAAAACAAAGGGTCATGTTCTGATGGAGAGTGATAGTAAACATGTCTATGAGAAAGTTAACCACAAGAAAATCACAAACTTGTGATGGGTTAAACGGTATTCGATTTCCCAGTAGGAAAAGTTAATAGAATTTTTTTTTGTTTTAAGTTACTTTTTATTGAGGAATTTATTCATAAGGAAACATAATAACTTATCATGTTGAGTTTCAATTTTTATTAGATTCCTTACACAAACTCATATTTTTTTCCAAAAGACGAGTATTTACGAAGACTTGTTCACATTAAGAGTACTGTAATCAACTTCTAGAGAATCACCTAATCCACAAAATAGAACTATATAATTCCCATATCTTTAGTCTTTTACCAAAACCGAAACCAAAAAGGTTAGTACTAGATCAGATAATCCAGAAAAGGATAACCCTTTATATAATAAATCTATTCTTAATCTCCAAATTTTTTCCAACAAAACCAAAAGTTCAACGAGGACCATTTGATATACAATTTGTCCATAAAATATTTCAATGCAAACAAAACTAAGATTGAAACCCAAATATTTGAAGGACTTAGTAACACAGTCTTCCAAGGTATAAATTAACTTTTATCTCCAAATAACATCAGTTGATCTTAAATTCTCATATTGAAAAGTAATTAACCTAATCACATATCCTCGATGATAGGTTAGTCATTTCCATAGATAACCCAAAATAAACATACTCTTGATTCCTAAAATCATCTAACAAAAAAGAATCAGTCAAACTAACCAGGGACTTCACGTAGTCCAGTGGTAGACGATAAATACCAGTCGCACTTTGGTTGTGGGTTCGATTCCCACAGCTTTGTCCGACGCGACGAGTTGTCACACGGTCTGCGTGTTGTTTTTTTCCAAAACTACATAATTCTTAAAACATTCCCCAAAACTAGATAGAATTTTCAAAAAATAATCATGACATATTTTAACCTCAATTTTATCTCATGCCTTTCATTTTACATCATAACATATAATAACCCATAATTACCTCAAAAGTAAGGATCATATAAACTATAATGGTTACCTTTATAATTATTACCTGAACTTCCACATCGATTGGTCATCTTGTTCATGATGCATTATAGATCATAACGATGTTCAAGTGGTTGATCATGACTCCTTGATAGTTGGTTTAGAAAAACCATGAGTTTCCTTATTGAAAACCCCATTTCATCCAGTCTCTTCATCAGAGAACCACCACAGTTTCCTTCAAACCTATTGTCACTTTGGTGCCTGCTAGATCCAGCCATTTACTAAAACCAAAATGGTCAGTGTGAGTATATCAACAAAACCATCATGTACTATTGAGGAAGATAAACACTAAGATATACTTACTCATTCACTTTATCTAAAACCAGGACTCTTTCTGAAATCCTATCCATTATGGTAATGTCACTTATGCTTAGAGGATACCCTAACCTCTAAAGTTATCTAAATCGACCGTTGATACCAACTATAAGGTCCCAGCCTTAAACCATACATAATCTTGATTTATTACAAGATTACACATTGAGGATCTTTTCAGGTTTAGAGTTTTAGAGAATTAGGACATATCTGTTACATCTCAAAATATTACAAAGTAGAAACTTCTACTAAGTTTCCATAAAATAAAAACTCTTAAAAAGAAACATGTCTACTTCCATGTTTCAGGTATCATGACTTTCCCTTGATCCCATCCATGAACTTATTCCATGTTAAGTCATGTGAAAAACATTTCAAAAACTTGGGATGAGCATAAAAAGCTCATTAAGGGATACACAAAGAATGAAAACTGTTAGTTTTTCAAAACAACAAGTAAACCATGTATACTTTATCAAAGTAATACTTTTCACCTTTTCGAAGTAGTAAAAACTCTTCACTGAATAAAAGTTCAATACTTACCCTTATGTAACAAAAATATTACCATAAAACCCATATAAAGATCACATAACATGTAAAGGTAACTTAGGACATAAACTTACTTAAGTTAAATAACCATACGGTTGACTTCCACACATATCACTTAATGGAATAGCCATGTGGCCAACTTCCATACATAATTAATGGAATAGCCATACGGCCGACTTCCATACCTAATGCATTGGAGGTTATAATGTAACCACCCGTCCTGGTATTCACGTCCCCACCCGTCATATGGTTTATCACGTAACCACCTGCAAAATGTCAAAGTACCAATATAAAATTATAACACATAACACCAATATAAAGGAATGATAACATTTCCACATTTCAATCACAATATATCATTTAAATATATTGTAAAAATAGAATCTTTTATCAAAACCATTTTCAATACCAAAATACATAAAAGATTATATGGTATTTATTTTATTTTAAAAACATTACGGCTTGTTGAGGAAGCCAAAGATCAAATAATACTCGCGGCGGCGGAAAATGTCGTTGTCACCACGTACGTTAAAAGAAACATTAATTTTTTCCGTTTAGTAAAATGCTTCATAGAAAAAGATTCCTTTTGTATAAAAGTAAAATTCAAAGCGGTTTATGCACCGTATAAAAGAAATTTGTGTATAAAACGAAATACGCCTCAATGAAAGGAGATTGAGACGAAGTCCCTTACAAAGACGGTATCCTTGGTTTAAGGATAAATAAATTACATAATTATGTGTGAAAAAAGAATACACCAAATATAAGTGTATATTAAGTGTTAAATAATAAGAGGTTATTCACACATATTCATAGAACGACATATTAAAGGAGTACAAGTTTATCCCAAATAATCGAATTTGGGTTAAGAAGTTCTCTTGCAAAAATTTGACAGCCTAACGGCGTCACTTCAAAATTCAGAAAATGAGTTGATGAGAGATAAAAAGGGTATCTCATCACTTGGAAATAAAATTTAAATCAATATGGATATAGAAGAACATATCCCAATATAATATTATGTGAAAAAGACATAACAAAAGAAGTCTTTTACAAAGAGGAGGGTGAAAGGTTCCCTTACCGACATGGGTATCTTTCGAGACATGCACCCTGTGAAAGAAGGACAACACAACATTGATGTAAATACTCATAAATGAAAGTATATTACACAATGAGTAAAATAATGGGAAGTACATAAACCAATCAAAGGAAATTGTGGAAAATGTAGCATAAATATCATGGGAATAAAAGTGAGATGAAAAAATCCCTTACGAAAACTCGGCAGCCTAACGGCGCCACTTAAAACTTCCAAAATGGATTGATGAGATCAAATAAGGTCTCTCATCATATTAACATAAAGTTTACAGAAATAGGAATATAAAATAACATCCCAGAACATAAAAAAGATGTTCTTAAAATAAGTGACATAAAGTAGATTACTTAAAAAGAAATAGAGATGTTAGATCTCTTATGAAAAATTCGGCAGCCTAACGGCGCCACTCAAAACATACTAAAAGGATTGATGAGAGATAATAGGGTCTCTCACCTTATGAACATAAAAATTGAAGTAAGAGTAATATAAAAGAACATCCCAATAATAATAAATGTGATATTTAAAAGGAATGACATAAAATAGTGTACTTAAAAAGAAAGAGAGGAGTTGGATCCATTACCTCAGGTCCGACTTGACTCGATCGTTCTTTAACGTACTGAATAATTAACTTGAGTTATTTTCTACTTGATTAATAAACTTTTTCAAGTTCATTATTACTTTTATATCACTTATTGACATGTTATAAACATTATTTGATCATTTATGTTAATAATGATTGTTTTGTCTATATTTGGTTCTTAAATCGAAAGTGGACTTCTTACAATTACATGTTGTTCATGTGGTCAAAGGTTCATTATATCCAGAATGGTATTGATGTTTTAAATATCGTATATATCCATTATATATTAATTTTATACTATTCCATAGAATTTGGAGATAAAAATTAAAAGCACCGTTCATGGAGACGGTAGTCCGTACGTACGCATGGACACTACTTTCATTTTTTGTCATATTAATGGAAGTAAATCAAAATGAGATATATATATATATATGTTATAATTACTGAATGATATCCATCCTTTAGATGTAATATATTAAATAAATATACATTGTATATATGTACTTATAATAGTACACAACATTTTGAGATAAGAAATGAAATGTACCGTTCATGGAGACGGTAAGCCGTACGTACGCATGAATGCTACTTTCATTTCTATGTCATATTAATGGAATTAAAACTAAATGAGAGGTATGTATATTTATATTACAGAATTATATTCATCATTTATATGTAACATAAATTATATATAATAACATTAAATAAATCCTTTATACATCTCACATATGGCATTAACGAATCAAATCACTTTGAGGGGGCGGTAGTCCGCACTTCCTAAAATGCAATTATCATGTTTACCCACAATGGAAACCATAAAGGTATGCCATAAATGAAAAATACAGAAGCTTAAGTAAAACAAAAAAATATTATATATCATATATAAATATAGTGTCATCTTAATGGACACCTTTGAAGGTGTTAGAATAATGTTGAACAATCATCGTTTCCTGAGGTAGAAAATCGCCAACCACAGAAACAGTATGTTCTTTAACCATTAGACGAAGGTGTATGTAATTGTAGCTCGAATAATTCTTATAAAAACATCATAGTATATTTATGATAGTGTTGTTTTTACAAAATAAATGAATAAAAAGATTTTAGGGGGTTGGAAAAGAAAAATAAAACATAAGGACTCAAGTGAAGACATTACCTTAAAATCGGGTAACTCCCTTTGGTTTGAGCTAAAAGGATTCCTTGGAAAGACTTCTGCCCAAAGTGAGGCTTCAAGTAGTTATATAGGGATTTGGAGAGTCACAATGATCATGGGTTGGCCGACCCAAAGGCTTGATAGGTGTGGGTATGGTGGTAGAGGTGGGGGCCTTTTATAAGAGGAGAGGAGGGGCACTCTTGTAAAGTTACAAAATGTTACTTTATTTTCAAATGAGTTTCGGATTTTAAAGGTCCCATATTGATTTATTTCTAAGATAAGGTGATAAGGGTTATAAATCCACCCATCCAATTGGTTTTGGACATGTGTAGGTCTTATATGTTACATTATCTTTCCATTTTATTTAAATCGTTAAATAATGAGGTCATCGTTGCATCATCATGATGTCATAAATAATTTAATTTATATAATGTATAAAAATTATAAAAAAATTACTATGATGTAGGGAATCTTTTTAGATTTCCAATGACTATTTATAGTAAAAAATCTGACTTAAACATCTCATGTTTGTGTCAATTTTACTTTATCATTAAATAAAAAGGTATTTATGTCATTTTCCAACTAAAGTGGCTCCATGGGGTCCCCAAGTTGACCCATGGATTTTCTTGGTCGGACATGAAATATCCACTGGGGGTAGGACATGTTTCTAGGTCATTTGATTTTATTAAAACATTATTTTTACCTTAAACTACACTAATTACCTCTAATCACGATTAAAAACTTAATAAGTTACTATTCACCAAAAAATTATTTTAATCCCATTGAACCACATTTTACTTCTTAATGAAAATCATGTATGTCGGATTTTTGAAATTAAAAACACAAATATGGAAAAATTTCATTTAAACGGAAAATCAGTTTTTATAAGTACAACTTAGTGGTTTCACTATTCATAAAAAATTGAAGTTTTTCAGAAAATTACCAAAAATTCACCCTAAACTATATTTGATATTCCGAATTCAAAAATTATGTATATTTTAAAAAATTAAAAACATATAAGTTGCATTAATTAATTTAATAATTAATTCCCACTGTCAAAACAAATAACATGTTTTTATGAAACAAAATGTATCAAAAGATTGGCACTAGTTTAAGTCTGATTTCAAAGTGAAATTAATTCCAACGAACACTATTTGGTTAAATGGTAAAAATATATTATAATTTCACTTTAAAATCAATTCAAAAGATAATATAATCATAAAAATAAATTATATTAAAAAGAGGTTTTCAATTAAAATACATCATTTTTCACTATTCATTAAAAATTGAACTTTTTTAGAAAAATACCAAAAATTTACACAAAGTAAATTTTGATGTCCCGATTCTAAAGAAGAATTTTATTTTCTCAAATATAACACATATAATTTTCAAAAAGTGGATTTAAAAGAGGTTTTCCATCAAAAGGCGGTTAATCGACATTTTAAAGAATATTAGATTGTTTACGCTTAAAATTGGATTCATTCGTATTTTTAATCCTCTAACATTTATTGCAAAAATTCAAAAATTTGACAAACATATATAATCATTTTTTAGTTAGTTCTGTTCATTCCATCTATTACAATGTCCAAGCATTAACTTCTATTTAAAATAATATTATTTTATTATTAGAGTGCAACGTAAGATTCCCATGAAACCCGTTGTTGCGTGTTCGGTACACCATCGAGCATAGCGTCCCCTTTAAAGTCATATTAATATTTTATTCACAAATATGGATAAATGTGAAAATTTCATACCCTTTATTTACCTTGGGTGTTACAAAAGTAATATGATTTATTGAGTTATGGATCATAACCTTTAATCAATGCAATCTAAATCATAATCAATCATATTAATTGATGATATTGTATCAATAAAATATGACCACATTGTTTAATATGAATAATTATCCCCATAATAGCATAAATATACATGAATCACAAAATATCAACAATAGAATTATATTCATGATACAACATGTCAAGTTGTATTATATACACATTTTAAAGAATATTGGTTCATAACATATCATGTGTCTCAAAGAAGGAAAATTGCCAAAAATTACATTACCTGTATAGTAATTTTAGAATTATGCACACAATGAAGGTGAGGTTACAAAATTAATAACTAAATAAACATAAATTAATATATAATAAAAATATAATACATTAATGGTCAGTATATACAACACACAAATGAAATTAGAGATTAATATGTAATAGGGATCAATGAAATAAATGTGAGACAATAAATCAACACAATACATGAGTAACTATTGATTTGGGAGATCCGTGGAAGAATAAAATTAATTGAAACATTTAATATCCTCAAATAAATTGTATTCATTGAATTGAATTTCATATTTTATTTTATTAACTACAGAATAAAAATAATATTTGAAAATAACATATATATTATAGAAATAAATGTTGCGATGAGAAAACACTTACCTTATGTCATGAATTTATTCATACATGTTCAATCATATATTATTTTAAATATAATTTTATAATAAATGTATCATTGAAAACTGTTATTATATATAATAATATTTTTTATTTTATTATTACATTATATTACACATTTGTTAACAATTCTTTTTTTTATTTTATATTATGGGTATTATTCAAATTTTTTTGTATATGTATTGATTTGTTTATCTGTACATTTTATTTAATCATCATAAAAATATATAAAGAATGTATAAAATCAAATAAATATCATATATATTTCTTATATATAAATAATAACAATAATAATATATTAAATATATATATATATGTAGAATATGAGATTCACCATTCATGGAGATGATAGGCCATACGTACGCATATATAATGTTTCTATTTTTTATCCTATTTAAAGAAAGAAATTAATTGAAAGATATGAATATATATATATATTCTCATTACATAGTATTTATTATTTAATATATATGAAATTTTTTTATTAATATCATCCTTTGTTAATTCCATGTAATGAATGAATGGATCATGTAGCTTTCATGAGGCGGTAGTGTACACATCAAAAAAATGAAGTTATCATATTCCCACAAAATGGAATGAATTAGGGTGTGTGTTATATAATAAATAAATAAACATAAATAATTCTTAATTATCATATATGTAATATAAAAATATAAATTCCATCATTATTCCAAACCATGAAAGCTGGAAAATAAAAAATAAACAACATAGTTTCATGAGATGGTAGTTTTCCATACAGTGGAAGATGATTGTGTATCCAATTCGATGGAATTATTTATAGGTGTAGGCATAATAATTTACATAAATTATATTAATATATTTATTATAATTGTTATACTTATTTAATAATATAATAATGATGTATGGAATATTTAATGGGTAGATAAGAAATAATACAATAGTACTCATTGATAAATGTTGCATCTTCTTCAGGTCACGCCTTTTTGTTGACACCAAAAGACATCCATATATATCATTCCTCCGAAATTGTGTTTTATAGTATCATGGGAGGTAATTTATAGATATTTTTTTAATGATCGGGAAGATATAAATTTCATGACATGTGTCGATATGTGATTTTTGAGGGACCCATTAAAGCAGAGGAGTGGGATTCTTGTAAATGCAAAAAAGAAAACACTATTGAGATGTATTACCAAAATCGTATGCCTCCAATAATGGTAAAAGTTAGATAAAATTCTAGATATGGTATAAATATGTACATTAAAAGTATTTTGGACATGTTTATAGACTATTTTTACCCTTATGTTATTGATTAAACACTATATAAGCTCGTTTTTATCCCAATCCCTGTAATTATATTTATGTGGATCCACTAATGTTTTTGCTAAAAATTTAATTTTACAAATATATGAATTATAAATTAATCCTATTAAAATTATTGAAACCATTTTTCAAATTCTAAAATACATAATGTTCATAAATTAATTTAAAATTAATTCCATATAAGTGAAATAAAAGAGGTTTTTTAAAATTAAGGAGCTCAAAAGTTTGAAATGTGTTTATATACAATTTCATTGTGAAATTGACATTAATAACATAAAATGTGATTATTTATTTATATATAATCTATTTATACATTAAAACCGAAATATGAAATAATTTAACAGTGTTAATAAATTATATGATAATGCATTTTCAGATAAAATTCATTGTTTTCCAGTATTGATAAAAAATGAAACTTTATGGAAAAATCCAAACAAACTACCTAAAGTAAATTTTTGTATTAATATTTAAAAAATTGAAGTTTATTATTATTAATAAAAATTATAATTTTTTAAAAAGTTTTTTTAAATCAAGTATTCAATTAAAAGGCAGCAATACCGTCGTTTGGAAGAATATATATATTTTTTTATCATTTGATTTATTTTTAACCCTTTTATAGAAAACACTTAGGAATAATTATAAATATCTATTTGAATATAAAATATTCACATTACAATACAAATAATTCATAAAATTGTTTTTATTTTATTATGAAAAAAACTGTTTTTGCACAGAAATATTTACATCAAGAATAAAAATGTATTCATTTTTATAAGAATCATAATTTACTTTTTATTTATTTAATTATCAACTAATTAATGAAAAACTATATTTCATGTATTTATTTAATCCATTACATCTACTCCATTCCAATGGTTAGGTTTCAACTACAATAATAATTTAATAATAATACTAATAGTATATTGTAGTTTGGTAGTACTTGGTCTTTCATGTAACGAAAGCTATTGAAGTAACTTGATATTTTGTATGACATAACAAAAACATAGTGTTTCTTGTACATAAATATAATATATATGTTTCAGGTAGAATAATATAATATTGGTGGTTTGTATAAATATATATAAAAATTGTGTAGCAGGTAATGCACACCACCAAATATATTTAATTTAGTCGAAAAAACTAATTCATAAAAAATCTATGACATATATTCAAATACAATTTAATTGAATTTTTACCTATAAATGCACCCAGGATATCAAATAGTTAATAAATTAAGGTTCCCTTCATAGAATCCCACATCATAAAATTTAATATTAATACATCCCTAAAAAGGGAATTGTAGAAACATAATGGTTACCCAAATTAACTCATAGCTAGGATTTTAGAAATGAGAACATGAGTGGAAGGTGATAACATTGAAATGATAGAGAAATATGACAGACATGTTCTGATGGATAGTGATATAAAAAAAGTTCAAATTAATATTTTTAATCACAAATCCATAAAACAAAGAGTCTTGAAAAGGTTAATTGATATCATAAAAATTTAAGATATTCGGACTACATTTTATTTCTAGAAACTTTTATAAAATTTGAAGAATATTACTAAAATGATATATTTAATTGATATAAGTTCAATTAAAAAAGAAAATATCACCCTTTTTTATTAAATTATTAATATACACATTATCCCTGAGTCTAATAAATGAAGGTGAATCTATTATCCCTAAGGCACTAATGGGTAATGAGACCCATAGATATATAGATAAGTCATTATAACTATACGTATGTATCATAAAAAAGATTATTATATTTTATCTAATATGAATTTATCATCATATACTAATAAAATACCTTCCATTCCTAAAACATTAACCAAATTTATCTTAAAACATTTCGTCAATAGTTGTTCATATAACCCTTCAAAAAGATGAAAATAAAAAATATTAAAAAAAGGCCACACAAATAATTAAAATGATCTTAGAATTGATTACCATATATCATAAGGTATCTCAGTGTTTTCATATACAGAATATGTGAATACAATTTTCATGTATTCTCTTGAAATTTAGTAATAATCTGAATTACTATATATTCTTATTGGAAACAATCATGCTTTTTTATTAAAATTATTATTGGTAATATTCCATATATCCAAGAATTTCATAATAACAATCAATGATAACTTCATCTACATTATAAAAAATATATATCAATAGTTTTATGTCATCCATTCTATCATATTTCCATTATTCATATCAATCATATATTTTTCCATGGGAAATTTAATTTTCTAAACATTCAAAACATATTAAGGGATACCTTCACTTAATAAAAATGTCAACTTTCCATTAAATCAATTTTTGAGGCCATCAATTTTAGTCGATATTATTTTTAATCCACAATTTAAAATGTATACATAATGATTCATATAACATATTTATTGAAATACAATACTTATAAATATCATTCATCCAACATTATTATCAACCTAATACTTAGGTTTCATTATCTTATTCCTTAATACCCTTTTACAATAATATGAAATTTGAATCATGTAATAGGGTTATTCAAAATCAATTTAATAATATATATATATATAGCATTTTAACATATTATTCTATTCAATTATCATCTATGGTCATGTTCTATTCAGTAGCAAAACCAACAATCGTACCACCTTCCTGATTCTCATAATTGGACTTCCATTTATGAAATAAGTTTTCAAAAGTCCAATACATTACAAATATAAATCATTAAATATTATGCAACATAAATTTAGTTCACTCCATTCACTAAAACCAAAATGAATTGTGTGAGAAAAGAAATTCCCTAACGAATAACCACAAAATCATGAAACTAACATAGAGGATGTCTAAATAATTAATCCTAATTCATAAATCAATAAACTGTAGTATTATCCTATGTTATTCAAAGTCATATTCAATTTAATTCCATTACCATGGTTCATAATTTTTTTTTATTTCCAATTAATACCCCTGAGGAGTTTTAATCCTACGACCATTGTTGTTCCCTAGTTTCTGATCTAGTCTAGCACAATACAATGTTTTTTGTGTTGTTACCACTATAGAAATATATTACATATCCAAATGCACGTGTACTATCCATATTGGGATGTATATATAGGATACAACTCAGTCTATCCTTTACCAAAAATCTAGGAAAATACATTATATTTTAACTCATCCTTATAATTATCCTTTTCATGGAATTCATAGACAAATCATTAGAAATTACCGAAGGATATCTCAAAATTATCCTCATCTAAGATTCCATATTTTGAATGATCAATTCCATTGGTACCAAATATAGTTACCTATGATTAATATAGATGGAAATTAAAACATTTTGGATAAATATTCATCACATTACAAAATTACGTTCTAGTGTATCAAAATATTTTAGTGGGTTCTGAAAATGAGAACAAAATATTCTATTATGGTGAACGATATTTAATGTTTCCTTTAACAATTTAACCCATTAGTATTCTTAATTAAAAAATTTATTCTTAAACAAGGGAGAATGAAACATAAAAAATAGTTATCTAAGATGCACTGATAGTGTAAGAAAGTTGATGCATAAGTATAATATGAAGATAAAGTTATGATATGATGAATATAAAATTTTATTATCATTCCATTTATATCAATGATCATAATCAGAAGTCATTTAATAATGATTTGGAATTACTAATATAGGAATCATAACGGAATGGAGAACATAATCAGCACTTTAATAAAAAAGGATTAGGATATAGGGGTTTTTCCGTACACATAAATATATTAAATCGTTCTATATAAGTCATGGTCTATTACTAAAAACTAATCTGAGAACTTCATGGGGGATACACCTACAGGATGGGACTGACCACCATCTGTTGTCAAAACATGTTACATATAGTGGATAAGATTACAGAATCTTCTCATTGTGGATTAGGATGAACATATTTCTACTTTTTAATTAGGATGCACCTGATGGGTGTTGTGGATCATAATGCACCCATTTCACATTTCAGATCAAGCTCATCGAGTTGTTTCCTTTTTTATCTACCGTGATATTAATTTATAAACTGTGATTTAAAAGGGAATATAAGTCCCACTAATCACACAATGAAATTACACATATGTGTTCAAAAATATAACAGAAATATATCATATCATAAGCAATGAAATGAAATGGGAATAAAAAACAAGTCTTCATACAGTAACTTGTGGAAAAGTTACATGTTTCATAATCATTTAATCAAATAATATCATATGAAAATAAGATTGTTTCATATAAATATAATATGTGAAATATAAAATGGTTTCATAAGAATATAAAACACTAAAGGTAAATGGTTATCATATAAATATAACTCATGAAAGGGAATAATTTTTCATAAACATATATCCTAGGAAAGAGAAACAGATTTCATAAACATGATTCAATCAATACATAAACCAAAAAGAGGAATAATATGAATGGTACCCTTGGATCACATTACTAGTAAAAAATTAATAACACTAGTGGATGGCATCATTTAAGGAAATTAATTTTTCATTGATCATTTAAAACATTTCCAGAGGAAAATACCATTATTCCTTTAAAACATTATTTTTCAAACATTAAAAAATTTTAAAACTCTTTCTATGAAAAAAAATTGAGAACATATAAATAGATCATCTAAAAATTTTTTAATAACAATTTAAAACCAAATATAATATAAACTAAATTTCTGTGAAATTTTTATAAAGGAATTATTTAAAATAATTTTTAA
Source organism: Viscum album (assembly GCA_963277665.1). Taxonomy (NCBI): domain Eukaryota; kingdom Viridiplantae; phylum Streptophyta; class Magnoliopsida; order Santalales; family Viscaceae; genus Viscum; species Viscum album. The sequence continues at coordinate 118,101,564 of OY728123.1, read as the reverse complement.
ATTTTTTTATAAAAATATATGCCCATAACATAACTTGTATCTTTAAGAAGTAAAATTGAGAAAACAATTCCCATACTGGCATGGTAATTTCTGAACTGTAAACCCCACGATATAGGGTAATAAATTTCATTTGAAAATAATAATTTATTTAGTGATGATTATCATAGAATAAATTAAAGGGTAACATATACAATACACAAATTATATTAGGGTTGAATATGGAATAAATCTCCTAAAAAATAAAAGTGAGACTATAATTCCATATACTAATTATGTAACATTGGAATCGTGAGATGCATGAAATGATTAAATGGATTTATAGTTTTAAAAACAGTAAACAGAAGTAAATTATAGATATAAAATTTCATGGATTAATATATACCCCACACAATAATAATAAGTAGGGAATATAACATAAATCTCTGTGAAATAAATGTGAGGTGAGAAAAGTCATACCTAATGTCTTGACATACATTATACATGTTCAAAATTAAAATAAATATATTTTATTATAAATATACCATATAAAAAACTATTATATTGATACCCATATATTATTTCATTATGAAATTATATTACCTCTTTATTAATTTTTTTTGTTAATTCTAGGTTTCATATATTATATGCATTGTCTTTTTGTATATGTGTTGACATGTTATTTCTAGTAAATTTGATTGACCATGATATTCATTAATGTATAGTATAAATTTTTTATTAATATCATATATATTCTGTATATATTTGAGTTTATTAATATAATATGTATACAAATAGAAAATGATATATAAAATTTAGGGAGATGATAGGCCGTACATACACATAAATGTTTTTTATGTGTTCTTATTTCATTAAAAGATAGAATAGAAATTAAATATATATATATATTAACTATATTTTAATTTTTCATAAAAAGATATGAAATATTTTTTAATTCAATCTATAATATTTTCCTTGTAATGTGTGAATGAATGTCATCGCTTTATGGAGGCGGTAATCGTCACATCCAAATACACAATTATATTATTTGAAAAAAATGGAATATTTTGATTTTTTATATAATAATTCATGAATCCTAAATAAATAAAAAATATAATATATATCAAATATAAATGATCACCATTATTTTTGTCACTGATAGGTTGAAACCAAAGAACAAACGATATTATATAATGTCGAGGTAGTATGTTGTACACATGAATGATGATTATGTATCCCATTGGATGAAAGTATGGATAGGTCTAGTTCAAAAACATAATATAAAAAATAATATTATATTTAGGATAATTAGGTTATTATATATTTGTGGAATAAGAAGAATTTATAGGGTAGAAAATTAAATAAAAAAAATTTCCCATTAAATAATGTTACCTATTTTTGGGGAACCCCCTTTGACTTACACTAAATGGAATCATTGTTATTCATTATGAAAAAATATAGTCTTACATGATGAAGTGGTGTAAATTGGGAGATTATTTTGGAAGGGTTTATATTAACCAAAGGTAATGATAGGTGTGAATAAGTGAGGATTGTGAGGTCCCTTTTATAATTGAGGATGAGTGGAATTCATGCAAATACAGAATGATAAACAGTATTCGTATTAATTAATTACATATTATCACTCAAATAATAGTACATTTTTAACCCAATTGTTTAGAGGGTCTAAATATTTCCATAAAATGTACATTTTTCATGTTTTCGGTTATTTGGACCCTTAAGTTTGTGTTTAACCAATTAATTAAATTCCATTTTACCATTATCGCACAAATTTAATTTAATTTATTTCAATAATATATTGGGTCAAAAACTAACATACAAAAATTAGATTTCATAAATTATGATGTTCAATGTATTTAGTCCATTTAACCATATTCTGAACACATATAGGCGAGAAATTGATTTAAAACTAATCTTACAGATATGTTACAAAAAATATTTTTAAAGTAAAATGTTCAAATGATTTAATAAGTTTTTAATTAAAATTTAAATGTGATATTTATTCCAAATACCTAACTTTTATTTATAAGATTATAAGATAAGTAATAATTCTTTTAAACCAATTCAAAATATAATTTAATTATTTAAATAAAAAAGAAACAGATATTGTTTTCTATTAAAGTTCATTATTTTCACTATAAATTATAAATTAATATTTTTAGAAAAATTACCAAAAATTGCCCCAAAGTAAATAATGACCTTATGATAAAATATATGAAGTTTATTTCAAAAAATAAAATTTATCAATGTGTAAAAGTTTATTTTAAAAAAATTCTTCAATTAATATGTAGCATATTTGCCAATTAGAAAAATATTGATTCTATTGCATAAAATAGGATATACCAGAATGGGTATTCCATGTAATAAATCCATGGATCAAAAATTTATTAAATTTAATCAATGATACAAGAATAATATGGAGGAAATTTTCACATTAATAACACACCAAATTAAGTAACACACATACATAGTATAACACTCACCACTTTTGGATCAGCACGGACCAAGAGACCCCGTAAAGAAGCTAGATGATTCCCTATTTTCCATTGCATCATACATTATTACATCCATTATTCTGAGACCTTATCAAATACAGAAAAGGAATCCTCCTCCTAGACAGCCACAACACTACTCTACAGACCACACTGAGCAGAAGGCCCATAGATATCATATTATACATATTATAAAAAGAAAATATTATAAAGGTTAATTAATTTTTTTAATATATAATATATAAATTATATTATAATAAATAATTATATGTTTCTTTGTTTAATTTATTAAGTTAAAATTTCCTTTTCCAAGGAAAAAATTATTTAAGAAAAATGTTTTTATTATTCAAAAATAGTTATTGCATTTATTTATCAATAATTGTTAATAAAATAAATCACTAATTAATAAAATTTTAAAAATTAATATATTCCTTTTCAAACCCTCAATTTAATGGTTTTTTATAACAATAATAACATTTTAATTATGAAAATAATAATAATAATAATAATTTATTTTAGTTCAGTAAAACTCAGTCTTATGTGAAAGAAAAACAATCCAAGGAACTCAGTATTGTGTGTAAGATAAGAAACAAATAGTGTAGAATGCACCAAATGTAATCTAAATTTTTAAATAGAACAATATAGTATTTTTTACATATAATTAAATCATAACACTTTTTAGTGTGCGATTAATGTAATCAAATAATTTTAATTTAATTAAAATATATAATTCATAAAAACAATGGGTGGTACACATGGTGCGTCTCTTTCCCCATCACCACCATATGATACTAATTGTGTATTATAACCTCTATTATATAGTTCTAATATCAATATTAGACATTCTTGTTTTGTATATAACTTTTTTAGTAATTTTCCATCTTGATCTATCTCAATTTTTTGTTGAAAAAATGTCATCTTTAGAAGGTTTTACCAATTGAAAAATTCAATAATTAGAAATATTAAAAGGAGATAGTGTAGAGATATAAATACATTTTCTAGGAAGGTTATATTAAATTTAAAATATCTAATTTATATTTCATTTATATGTTTGTGACCTTTCTGAAAAATATTTTAGAACTCATTGATCTCAGATGTAGTAGTATCTCACATTTCATCAATAGAAGTTGTTGTCATCATGTAAAAAAATCCCCACAACCAAAAAAATATCTCAAAATTCCATGTGTTCTAATATCTAATTATATTATAAATACATATCCATGTATGGAAATATTATATTTTTAAATATTGTTAAAAACTATGATTTCTTAGTTCAAGCACATAATTTAGTTCTTGAATGATGAAAACATTTATACATATTCTCTTACTTGATTCTATTATTTAATTAACAGTGTCCATGTGTAGAAATTCTCTACTCTATATATTTCTTCTTGGTATAATTAAATATCTGATTATATCATGTAGTCTTATTTTTTATTTTATTTATTTCTCTTATACATAATTTTATAGATATTAAATTATTTATCATTTATTATGCTTGGTATATTCTTTTTGTTTATTTTTTTATGATATCCATAAAATTTCATTGTTTATTTTTTTCTTTTTATACTAAATTATATTTTACCTATATCATTATTATATGTTTACCATGGATTAGTGTAATTTAGTACATTTTCTATATTTCTTATTTTTCTCTGTTTTCCCTGAAAATGTAATTGAATATTGAGTGTCTTGCTCCTGACTCTACCTTATTTTGTTTAAGTAGGAAAACGATAAATGGAATTGTGGTAAATAGTGAAACCCATTATATGGTTGTATTTATATTTCAATTTTTTATATATTGTATGAATTTAATTATTTATAATATATGATGTTTTTTAATTTATTTTATAAATCACAGAAATTTTTGATTTGTGTAATTTCAAGAAAAATAACCACACAATTTTGGCATGAATGGTCATCAGTGGTGGGTATTTGGATATCAACATCATGAAAGGGCGTGTCATCAAAATGATAAGAATATAATACAATCTCGTTACTGGCCATCCATAAAGTTTCTACTAGTACAAGTATCATTTTTGAAATTGAGGATAGAATGATTTCTCTAATAAAATAAGAAACTCACCAATAAATAAAATATTCTTACTTGTAAAAGATGGTAAATAAACCATTGATGAAAGATATATTTGATATTTCTTATCCACATCAACCAAAACCTAATAATACAATTGGTTTTTTATGATGATGCATTCTATAGGCGGTTTTTGTGATGTTGTTTATGCCTTTAATAAGACTGATGGTGATGCCAATTCATATGTTGATATGCATAACTATGATGATGCTATTGATGTGGGTGGCGACGATGGAGTTTTTAATGGAGGTGTGGATGTGTGTAGGCATATTTATTATTATACTGACATTGAGGCTTGATTTTAATGTAATTATATTTATTCATTTGATTATTTTTAATATATGGGTTTATGTGCTTATTTTTATGGTGAATTGTATTGTGGTGTTTCATTATTTTTAGGAATATATTGAACAATTGATTCATTCCAGTTTCTATTTTTTTCTACAGGATCTGGATGAATGTTTTGAATATTTTTCATTATAATGGTGTCTATATCCATGATTTAAGTCTAAATATATAGAATTATATACATGATTTATAACATGGAATTAAACTTCAATCCATGATTACAAAAACTGATTATTTTTGTTTTATAGATGTGATTTCCATGTGTTTATATCGTTGATACTTGTGTTTTACAGCAATGGAAACTATAGATATTTTTTCACTTCCATAATTTCAATCTCTGGAAACATCCATATCCTTATTTACTTACTAATAGCATCCTAAATCATCCTAATCGTGTGTATTAGCTATATTAACGGATTTGTATACTATAACCCTGGTTATAAACAATGCTAATAGAATGATTTTCCAGTAGTATTTCAACGTAGTCAATTTACATAAAATTTTTATACAGTTTATAATATTATTATATAATTTATATAATAATATGGATATTGAATATTAATGTAGTTTAGAACAAACAATACTAAAAAAGTGATAGATTGAAAAAAAGTAATCAATCTGAAGAGAAGATGTGAATTTTAAATAATTGTATTTACCTCTAGAAAAAATTTAAATTTTACCCCATTAAAGAATAAACATGAATGGAAATGGTAATTATCATGAATTATTTGTTATACATGTTAAATACACAATAGATATAGTATATACAAATCATAAACTGAATAGGTTCCAATTAAAAAATGCATCTCAATGAAATGAAAATTGAGACGAAGTCAATTACCTCACACATCCCTTTGGTTAATAACGAATTATCCTCATGTATGATGATTTAATGAATTATATTAATTAATTAGAATCCATTATCATACTTATTAATTCATATAGGATACTGTTATAATATTTTATTACTTGTTTGATAATAATATTTCATTATTTTCTTGTATTATGTGTTAAATTCATTCTTTTATCATGCAATATTTGTCTTGTATCTTATGGTTATTATACATAGGATACCAATAAATCATCTCCACTATGATAATTAAAAATATAAATATCATATTTTCTATATTCCTACAGTATTATATCCATTCATAAATGTCGGACATGGAAATTGGATAACCATTATTTATGGATACTGTATTCCATACATACTCATTAGTGATGATATCAATCATTTAACGGGTGAAATCATAATTATTTTTGTTGAATATTAATTTTAAATAATTTAAATAATTTAAAATATATCACTTATATTAATAATATTTATTATCATTACATTTTATTTGCATGTTATGTTAAAACGAAATCACATTGCTTCATACGGTGGTCGTCCACCGTACACATGAGTGACATTATCATATTTAAAACAAAAGGGGCAATAAGATGTTATATGTTATATTTTAATTTCATAAGTATAATTATATAAAAAATATTATAAATATTCAATAAACCCATCAATATATCAGACCATGTGAGGTGATAATGGAGGAAAAGTCACTTCGGTTAGCGTGGTGTTAGTCCTCCATACACATGATAAACTATTTAGTTTCCCATTTTCTCTAAGGGAGGATAGTTTTATTTTATAAAAAATAAAATAAAATAAAATATTTTTTTTATTATACTGTAATTATTTTATAAAAATTTAATTCTTTTTAAGTATAAATATGTTAAAAATGGTCGTTCAAGAACGTTTCTTCTTCTTTAAGAGATATCCTTAAGATTATAAATAAATCCTTCCAATGATGTATTTCTGATAAAAATATAGTTATAGGATTTTGTAATGGGATAATGGATGTTATTATGGATGGTATTTTATTATACAAATGGATTTATAAGTGTGAATAGTGCAGGAGTGTAGTGGAATTTTATAAGTGTTAGGGAGGACACACATGTAATTTCCTAAAAGAATAATTTGAAGCCATATTTTTATCATGAAATAATCCTAATAAATATTTAATTATGAATAAATATAGTTTATATGTTTTAAATATTGTAATAAAATTTTATTTGGACTATTTTTTAGTTCATTTTAACCCTTTTCGGTTTACATTTACCCAAGGTAAATTAGTTTTCACCTAAACTAAAACAATTATTTTTTCTTCTATTGTTGTTAATAATAGTAAAAAAACATTTAAATATTATATAATATAAATATTTATGATTAAAAATATTTGATACATTTTTACATATTCAATTTTATCATCTGGATGAATCTAATTTTAAATTATTCTAGCAGAGGCAATGAAAAAGCAGGATTCGAAAGGGAATCTTTTCAAAAGCATTAATGAAATTAATTTCATAATTAAATATACTGTAGATTATTTTGAAATAAATTATATTATAATAATTAAATTTAAAAAATTTCACATTCAAATAAATTAAAATATAATTCAACATTAATTTTTTTATCAAAAAGTAATTTTAAATAAAAAATAGTAATTTTCAATATTCAAAATAAATATATCATTCTAGTAAAATCCAAAGATAAATATCTAATTTATTTTTGATATTATTATTTCAAAAAGTAACTTATTTTATCTTTTAATGTTTTAGAATGTGTCAAAAAAATTAAATTTTTCATAAGTGTGAATGATATGGTGATTCTGCTTTCCTTGAAAAAAATGGTTTTCTGAAAAAATACCAATTTTTAAATTCAAATGATTATTATTTTATCTAATATGAACTATAAATAATAATTTCCATTGATTAGTTTGTATTAATCATTCAATAAAACAAAATTAAATTATAAAGATATGGATTTTTCCTTTTATTTTTTTTCAATTTTATTGAATTATTACGAGTCTTTGAAAATTGATTGTGCATGATTTTGAGGCCCGGTTTTCCCAAAATGAGTTTCTGAACTTTTTAAGGTATGTTCAGCAAACATGCAAGAAGAGTTTTCAATCTATTCAACCGGTGCTCGGATTAATAGCCAAAGGACACTGTTGAATCTGCAGCGCTGAGATTCGTTTAAGGGAGGCTTCACATTAACCATAGTATGTAAGGAAATAAAGATAAGTATTGGGACTTTTAAAAGAATAATAAAAATAACATAGTAAATTTTTATTTTCTCTTTAATCTTTTCCTCCAATGGACAAGCGAAGTGTTGGACCAGTCACATGTCAGGTTAATAAATGGATTAACCTTTCAATTCTAAGTAACTTCACTGTTGGGGAATTATGAAGGTTCATAATTAATGGGATTCCATGAATTCCACAAAGGTTGAACACACACTCTCTCTCCTATTTATATGAATCTTAGGGAGAGGTGTCAGCACTGTTTTTCCATGAAACGAAGTGAGGAAAAATTGCAGAGATGCCAAACCCATGGAGGAAAAAGCCAATTCTAGTGGGAGGTGATGAACGACACTGAAACCCCAAACCGAAGATCAATGGTCGAGTGCCTTCATTGGAGGCTAGTTGCAGGGGTTAGAGAACACCAATCCACTTCCATAACCATAAATGATTCTCCACTTTTCATCAGGTAGGGGTTTGATTCTTCATTAATTCTAGTGAATTTCTGGAACCCTTTAAGCCCCTTAATGATTACAAGCTAACATGGAGGGTGCGGGCCTAACGAACTGGCCCAAACACTCATCTACACTACTATCCATGCACCCTCAGTGGAATACCGTCGGTGCGGTGGCTCCGACTAGCTACAAAGGAGGTGGCCCACTGATGCATGCTACAAGAGGTGGTCGTGACACTAATATGTGGTGGCAATCGGAGTGGTCGGCACCAACTTGCTTCAGAAGTGGTACGACTTTCCGTCATGTTCTGCCAGTGAGCAAGGCGTCATGGATCGTCAACCTTGGTTGTTGAAGAAGGAGGTCATCATATAAAATGGTCGCGGAAGGGTATGTGGCACGACCAACGTGCAACCGAAGAGTAGAGGGTTGCAGCCGAAGCTGCGACAGAGGCAGAACTCACGCCTACTAGTTGTGTTCCACGGAAAATGGGTGGTGCCCTCGTGGAACCACTGTTTCACAAAACCAAACGGCCTCTAGGACATTCGGGATACTGGGGGAACCCCACTACCATCACTGACAGACTGCGGGCCACCACCTTATGGTCGTGCCTCACGTAGTCGGGCTGCCTACCAAGCATTCCCCTTACCTATAGGGTTGTCTTTCATTGGGGGCTACCTTCACAGTAGGACATGCAGCAACGGGCTTCGCACCCCTTTCGGGCCTCCCCCTTGATGGTTGGGCCTCTCATACAGGCCACCCCTTATTGGTTGGGCCATCCTTGTGGGCCACCTACCCAGTGGGCCACACAGCAGCATGTTGTGCCCCCCTTGCGTGCTGAGATACATGTTTTTGGCCTCCCCATGTGGGCCAGGTCGAGCCCGCCATAACCCTACCTAGTCCGGGTCGGGCCGAGTTAGTCGGATCGGGACAGACCAGACCCGTGCCCAACCGGACCGAGAAACACCTAGAGGACTATAACATGAATTCTGGGTGTCTGTTTGATGAATAGTCTATAGTGTTGGGATCCTAGGAGCGACATGTTCCTTTGGTATACTTCAAATGATTTTTAGACATATGTTGTTTATGGATGGGTTGGATTGAACCCAAATCTAATCAGCCCCTCATAACTAAAACACTTATAACTCATAGACTGAGCTTCAGATTGATGCACCATTTGTCACGTTGGAACCCTTACGACAGGGATTTCCTTTGGGTTACTCCTCTGTGGAGCTTATATGAGGTTGAAGTAAAAACAATATCTTGAGGAGAAGATTCTACAGATCTCGAGCGCACCGGGTGTGAGGAATCCTATGATAGCCTGTCACGTGAGGAAAATACATTGATCCTGTGGGGGTCACCAACTATCTGTCTATTGTGGGTTAGTATCTATTGATGACGTGTGGGTCAGATTCTATTAGATCATCTTTAGGTCAGAGCTCTGTGATCTTTTGTGGGTCAGTGCATACTGATCCTGTGTGGGTCAGATCGTATGTGGGTTAGCAGGGATTAATACCTATCGATCCTGTGTGAGTCAGTAGCAATTCTTCATAAAAGAATAAGTTGATTTAGCTTTTGACTAATAATTTATACTTTTGTAATTATTTTATACCTAATTGTGAGCTGATTCATTTACCTTTGGAATTTTGACACTGTGGTTCTACCTATGTGGTACTTCAATCATTGTGATGTAACATTTCCGGTACATATAACAACCTTCTGTTGTCTTCATGTTGTATCATGTGTGGTACTTCTACATTCATGGTGTTGAATTCGTGGTGTTACCTGTGTCGTACTTCAAGCATCATTATGTTACATGTGTGGTACTTCAACCTTCATGGTGTTACCTTTGTGGTTTTATTTCCTCATTTATTAGATGAGTATGTCTTGATAACATAGGTATATGTATGGGAATATTCCTAAGTAGAGTTTATGTCTATCACTTCATGATTTGAGATTCAGTTATTGCTATTTTGAACTCTAGGATACCAACGGGGTCCTAGGATCTCTAATGAGTATCATTATACTCACCCCGTCTTGGGATATTCTCGCATTATGTGGTGCCTTGTCCAGACGACATACAACATTGATCAAGGATGAGGGAACCAGGATAGGACGATGCTCATAGGTGGACTATCTAGAGTGATGTGATGTAGGGACTACTGTTTATGAGTTGTACCTACCCTTCAAGTAGGATCCCCGGTGGATGATCTAGGAGCTGTTTTCACTTTTTAGTTGTGTTTTACTTTTCTAGTGTACTTGAACATTACAGTTGGGTTTGTATTCTGTCCCCTTTTACATTCAGCACAATTTCACTACAACAGTTTACTAATGGTTGATTATTGTTGAGTTCTTGTACTATGGGTAGGTAACGGTTAAAAGGCAGTGCCTTCCAGTTTTTAGGGATACACCTTTCCAGTTCTAGTTGCCAGCCCATGGACAATTGAAGGTAGGCTTGGGGTAGTAATGACAATGTAACGACCCTTATTTTTCCATGTAATTATTTTTATTTTTATTTAATATTTATAATTCTGTGAAAATTGATGGAGCATGATTCTGAGGCCTAGTGTGGCCGTAGGGAAATTAGGAATGTTCCAAATTAATGGGCGTACATTGATTCCATGAATTTTTTTACACCCTCCACCTCTCCTATTTTAATAGAGCATGAGGAGAGGTGTCATCACTTCTTCACCATGCAACAAAGTGCTGAACATGTGCCAAGATGCCACACCCTTTGAGGATGAAGCCAGTACCAGCGGGCTGCGATGAGTGACAATGACACCCCAAAACAGAGATCGAAGACCGAGCGACGTCATTGGAGGCTAGTTGAAGGTGATTGCGAATAGCTACCCACTTCCAAAAATTTGAATGTTTCTCCATCATTCATGATGTAGGGTTTTGATTCTTGTTTAATTCATGTGAATTTCATTAACCCTTTAAAACTCCCTCATGATTACGAGATAACACGGATGGCGTGAGGCTAATGAACCTGGATCGAACCCCCACAACATTTCTACCCTTACGCCCTCCGTGGAAGACCTCTAGTGCGGCGTCACTAAACAACTATGAATGAGGCGGCGCACTGATGCATGCGACAAGATGATGCTACGACACTAATCTGTGACGGTCATCGGAGAAGCTGACACCGGACGACCGCGGAGGAAGTGTGGTGCTCCTCCATTTACCCCTATTGAGAAAGGGGCCATGGCTCATCAGTCTTAGTGGTTTGAAAAGCCGGATGACACATCGGCTGGCCGCAGAAGGGTAGTTGGTGTGACCTGCGCGCTGTTGGTGAGCAGAGGGCCACAACTGATGCTGCAAAGGAGCAGAAACCATGCCTCCCGGGGAGATCCATGGTGATCGGGTGGTTCCCACAAGGTTCCACCATTTCAAAAAAGACGAGCATCCTGTGGGCCTTTCGTGAAACCAGTGGGATTCCCCCCCCCCCTCGCCTACTTTGGTGGACCGTAGGCTTCCCCCATATGGGTTGCTCATCATGTGGTCGGGCCGCCTTCCCAATATGCTGGCTGACCATGCAAGACATGCTTCTCTTTTGAGTGTCCCCCTTGTAGGAAACCCTTTGCGGTCTGGGCCACCCTTACGGGCCAGCCACTAGCCGGTTCAGTCAGTTCGACCTGGACATACCAAACTCAGGCCCAAAAAGAACAAGAAACACTTCAAGGACCCTAACATGAAATATGTGCGTCCGTTTGACAATCCGTCAGTGGTGTTGGTATCCTTGGAGTGAGACGGTCCTTTTGGTATACTACACCTGTTTTTGGGAGATAGTTGGAGTATGGCTGGGTCAGATCGAACCTGAATCCAACAGGGACCTTGAAACTAAAATGCTTATAACTCATAGAATGGGAATCAGATTGATGCATCGTTTATCATGTTGGAACCCTTAAGACATGGCGGCCCTTTGGGTTACTCCATGGTGGATCTTAGTGGTGGTAGAGGTAAGAATGACATATCGAGGGGAAGATTCTATGGGAATTGACCACATTAGGTGCAAGGAATCCTATGGAAGGTTGTAACGTGAATAAAGAACATCGATTCAGTCTGGGTCAGCATCTATCGATCATATGGGAGTCAGCATCTATCGATGATATGTGGGACATATTCTATCAGATATTGTGTGGATCAGTGCTTAGTGATCCCGTGTGGGTCAGCGCATACTGATAAATTGTGGGTTAGATCCTATGTGGGTCAGCGGGGGTTAATACGTATCGATCCTTTGTGGGTCATCTATAGTGCTTCATAAAAGAATAAGATGATTTTGCTTATGACAAAACATCTGCACTTTTGTACATAAGATAAACCTATTTGTGAGATGAGTCTTTTACCTTCGTGGTGTTGACTTCATTGTGATTCTTATGTAGTACTTCTATATTTGTTGTGTAATATGTGTGGTACTTCAACCTTCATGGTGTTGTCTTCATGGTGTAACCTATGTGGTACTTCTACCTTCATCGTATATAATTCTTTATGTTACCTGAGTGGTTCTTCTATTACTATAGTGTTACCTATGTGGTACTTCTACCTTCTTCGTTCTACCTTTGTGGTATTCTTTTCTAATTTATGAGATTTGTATGTCTTGATAACATAGATATATCTATGGGCATATACCTCATTAGAGTTGATGTCTATTACTTCATGATGTGAGATTGAGTTATTGTCTTGTGTTATTTCCTTTTTGGAACTATAGGAGACCTACGGGGGTCTTGGGGTCCCTGTTGAGTATCATTACATGCACCCATGCATGGGAAATTCTAGCACCATGTAGTGTCTTTTGCTGATGACCTACATTGTTGATCGAGGCTGAGGGGGCCAGGACCGGACGATGCTCAGAGGTAGACAATATTGCGTGATGTGGAATTGGGACTATTAATCGTGAGTTGTACCTACCCTTTAGGTAGGATCCTTGGTAGAAGATCCATGAGCTATTTTCTCTTTTCAATTGGATTGTACATTTCTGGTGTACTTGTACTTTATAGGTGGGCTTGTATTCCGACCCCTTTTACATTACGTACACATTTACTATAGCAATTTACTTATGGTTTCTTCTTTTTGTGTTCATGGACTGTGTGTCTATAAAGGTTAAAAGGCAATTCCTTATCGTTCTTAGGGATATGCCTTTACTGTGCTAGTTGCCATCCCATGACCTAAGGATGGTTGGCTTGGGGTAGTAACAACATGGGTTCAGAGGGATGGGTCGTGACAATGTGGTATCATAGGAGTCAGTTCTACTGAAGAACTTGGACTCTGATATTTTCAATGAGGCAATGGTGTTATGTGTAATAGGGGTGGTTTTCAGTTTGGTGAATCATGTATGGGAAAAACTACTGACGTATCAATACACTAGGACCCTGAATTCTGATTTCAAACTTTGTGCACTGGAACCCTGATTGCGTGTCTTTTTGAAAACTCTTTTTGTGATCTTTTTGAGGATTTTCACAAGGATTAACTTTTTAATCGTGGAACACCTGTTTTCTTTCAGGATTCCACCACGTAGATAGTCATCCAGGATTCCTAAGAGAATACACGATGAAGGACCATTGAGCGATGATACCTTAGTGTGGGGCCCTCCTACGGCGTTATCACATTTAGGTGGTGTACTAGATGCACCGCTACCCATTCTGTAGTCGTTGCACCAACCCCAACAGCTGAGGATGCACGTTTACTAAGCATGTTTCATGAGTTTCAACGGTAGAGGCCTCTGAGGTTCCAAAGTGATACAGACTCGTAGGTTTCCAAGGACTGGTTGGAGGCTGTAGTCATAGTTTTCCGCTTGGTTGGGTAAATGGATAACCTTATGGTGATCCTTGGATCCAATATTTTTCTGGCAGTAGCTAGGAGATGGTGGATCTTGATGCTCTAGATACATGACAAGGGGGTCATCCTCTAGGAATACCTCTAGAGCCTTGTCAAGGTAGAGTTCATCCCATCGGCTCTACTCTAAGAGTGTATACAGGAGCTATTGTACATACATTAAGGCATCATTATTGTGGTCCAGTACTCAGCAAGGTTCATAGATCACTCTCGCTACTCCACCGAAATGGTACAATACCCTTTCTCCAGGACCCAAACATTTGAGTAGAATCTCTCATGGGTGATCATAACATTGATTATATCGCTTAGTATACCGACGGAAGCTGGGGTTATAGAGCGAGCACTTTTTGTTGAGAGCTTCCTAGCTAAATAGGCACCGACAACGAGAGACACCAGTGAACTTCAGGTAGTGGAGCCATCTGCAGTAGGCAGTAGGTGGATGACGTAGTGGCCCATGTTTTCTAGGCCTTCTGTTTGATGACCTCAGTATACAAGGTTGGTGGTGCGGGGCTCACAGGTCATAGGACGATAGCTGAGGAGCAGGTAGTGCTACTTATGTGGGGGATAGGGTCACATGGCTCGTAATAGCTTGGATGGCATGATTAGAACTACTCTACCAATGGCGTGGAGTTAGCAGTAGTGTTCTTCGCCCTGAAGATGTGGCAACATTACTTGATGGGTGAACATTTTATAGTCTACACTAATTGCAAGAGCCTATGTAATATTTTCACTTAGAAGGACTAGAACCCGAGACAATGGAAATTTCTAGAGTTCCTATAGAACTATGACATTGAGATAGTATATACACCTTACAAGGGGATCATTGTAGGAGATGCACTCAACAGGAGGTCTGGTCTACAATTGTTGAGAGAGGCAATGGACCAGCTTGCTGAATTGGAGATATACATTATGGATAAAGATGGAGAAGCTTACATCTAGTCAATGATATTTACTCCCCCACTCCATTAGAGAGTAATGGAGTCATTTTTTAGGGACCTTTACTATGAGGTTTGATGTACTCAAATATCCTATAGACATGAATCTAATGGATTTTCTAAAGGTGGGGAGCACGTCATCCTTTTCAGAGGGTGTACCATGGTACTGGTGGCGCTACAGGAGGAGGTGTTGAGGGAGTTCCATACATCCCCTATGGAGGTACATCATGGTGTGGTGAATATGTACTAGGACCTCTGTGCGGAAGCACTGGTGGATTTGGAAGAAGAAAGTAATGGAAGAGTTTGTTTCTCGATGACTCACTTGGAATCAAGTGAAAGCCAAGCATCAGGTTCGGGCATGCTTAACAGAACCACAAGATGTGCTGGAGTGGAAGTGGGATGGAATCTCCATAGACTTTGAGACAGAGATTCCACATACATCCAAGGGACAGGATTCCATCTAGGTGATCATTGACCGACTCACCATGTTGTCCTAACACCTATCTATTCGAGAGCAGGGATCTGAATAGGTCTTGGGACGCCTCTACGTATAAGAGATTATGTAACTCCATGGGGTTCCATTGATGATCATCTCTGACCATGACACACATTTTACATCCCGATGGTGGAAGAGATTACTGGAAGAGTTTGGGACTCAGCTATGTTTGAGTACTTCCTTTCATCCTCTGATGGATGGTCAGACAGAGTAGACCATACAAACATTGGAGGACACGATACGTGTGTGTGTCCAAGATTTTTTCCATAGTTGGGAGGATCAATTGCCTTTGGTTGAGTACACATACAAAAATAACTACCAGTACACCATCAATATAGCACCATTTGAGGCCCAATATGGTCAACCTTGAAGATCACCTCTATGCTAGACAGAACTATGAGAGTCCACACTTATGGGTCCAAAGTTGGTTCGGGAAACCACTAAAACGGTGCGGATCATACAATAGTGGATGAAGACTACACAGAGTAGACATAAGTCTTATGCTGATAGGACGTGGAGACCTTTGGAGTTTATGGAGGGGGACTATGTATTCTTGGAAGTCCCTCCATAACAAGGACAACAAGGATTTGGCCGAGGCAACATGTTTTCACCGAGGTTTATCAAACCATTTCTGATATATCAGAGGATAGGTGAGGTGGTATACCGATTGGAACTTCCACCGTATTTGGATAGGGTGCATGACATATTCTTAGTATCCTAGATAAGGAGATACGTGCATGACCCATATCACATCATCGAGCATGGCGAGCTAGATATTGATGACATGTAGATGTTTATAGAGGTTCCAGTAGGGATTGAGAATAGACAAGATCAGGTCCTTTTTTAATGATTGATACCTCTGGTGCATTTTTTTTTGGCAGCACGAGAACCTCTAGGAGAGCCCATGGGAGCTGGAGGTTGAAATTCATGCTTAGTACCTTTATTTTTTTCCTTAGTCTATGTTGTGGATTTTGAGGATGAAAATCCCTATGGTTGGTGGAATGTAAAGGAACTGGGTTTTCCATGTAATATTTTTAATTATATTTCATTATTATGAGTCTTCTAAAATTGACATCACATGATCTTGAGGCCATGTGTGCCTGTAATGAATATATTTACATTTTTTAATTTACATTTAGTATACACCCGAGAGGCTTTTTCTATCATTTAATCGGTGCTTGGATTAAAAATCCAAGAACACCATTGTATCTGTAGAACCATGATTAAATTAAAGAAGGCTTTAAATTAACTATAGTAGGTATGGGGAAATTTTTTGTTTGGGAACTTTTTAAAGAAGAATAATAATAAAATATTTATTATTTATTTTCTCTTTTATCTTTTCCTCCAATGGACAAGCGGTGTGTGGGACCAGTGATTTTTCAAGCCAATAAATTGCTTGACCATTCAATTATAATTAAATGAACCATTGGGTAGTTAGAATATATTCCAATTAATGGGCCTCCTTCAATTCTATGAATGTCTCACACCCACCCCCTCTCCGATTTATATGGAGCTTGGGTGGAGGTGTTGGAACTGATTCGCCAAAAAATGATGTGCTGACAATGTGTTTAAATGCCAAACCCTTATAGGATGGAGCCGGTTCTAGTGGGAGGTGATGAGCGACACCAAAACCTTGAACTAGAGATCGACGACTGAGTGATGTCATTGGAGGATAGTTATGGGGGATGGCGAACATCGACCCACTTCCTCTACCATATTTGTTTATCCATCGTTCTTGAGGTAGGGGTTTGATTCTTGTTTAATTCAAGAAAATTTCATGAACTATTTAATCTTCCCTCATAATTAAAAGCTAACGCGGAATATTCAGGCCTAAAAAACCCTACCAAAACCCTTTTCTACATTTCTATACTTTCACACTCTGTAAAAGATCGTCGACGCAGTGACACCGACAAACTACGACGGAGGCGGTGCGCCGATGCACGCCACAAGAGTAGGTCACTTCACTATGCTGAAATAGTAATCAGAGTAGTCGACAAATCAGCTTGCCTTGGAAGGGAAGAGGGCATTACCATCACACCTCCAGCAAGTAGAGGGTTGTGGTCGATGTCGTGGAGGACGCAAAACCCACCATTACACGACGAGTTCCACGGTGACCGGGCGATGCCCATTTTCCATCACCGTTTCACGAAGCTGAACATCTTCCAGGATGTTCGAGATAATGGGTGACCCCCCTGTTTCCAATGTGGGATGACCGCGGGCCACCCCCTTGCAGGCCACCCCCATGTGGGCTGCGCCTCCGGTGGCCAGGACGCCTGCCCAGCAGGCCACTCCCTCCCTTTCGGGTTGGGCCGGACCACCCTTGCGGGATGCCTGCCAAGCAGGCCACACACCAATGGGCCGCACCCCCCTTGTGGGATGTCCACTTATGGGCGGCCCCCTTGCGGGATGCCCACTTGTGGGCCACCCCCATGCAATTCGTGCCACCCGTATAGGATGCCCTTTGCGGGCCAGGTCGGTCAAACAGAGACGGACCTAACCCAGGCCCATCTAGACCCAAAAACACTTAAATAACCTTAACATGACATTTGGGAGTCCCTTGGATGAACCTTATATGGTGCTAGGATCCTTGGAGAGAGAGTGTACTTGTGGTATACACCAAATGAGTTTTAGAGATAGTTGGAGTATAACCGCTTGGATCGAACTTGAATCCACCGGGACCTCTAAACTAAAACACTTATAACTCACATATCGGGAGTCCAATTGGAACATAATATGTCACATTGAAACCCTCAAAACACGGTGTTCTTTTGGGTTATGCCTTTGTGGGCTTTAGTGGCTATCGATATATGACATATATCTCGAAGGAAAGATTCTATGGAACTCGAGTGCACTGGGTGAGAGGAATCATGTGGAATACTATAACATTAAAAAACAATATCAATCCTACGACGGTTAGAATCTATAAATACTGTGTGGGTCAGATTCTATCATATCTTGTGGGGGTCAGTGCTCTGCGATTCTATGTGGGACAGAACATACCAATCTTCTATGGGTCAGATCCTGTTTGGGTCTACGGGGGTAAATACATATTTATAATGTGTGGGTCAACATGAGTGCTTCATAAAATAATTAGATGATTTAGCTTATGTCTAATCATCTGTACTTTTGTAGTTACGTTATAACTTATTATAAGTTGAATCTTTTAAATTCATTGTATTTATTTCGTGGTGCTCACATGTGGTACTACTTTATTCATGGTGTCATATTTTTGGTACTTATACCTTCGTGGTGTTGTATTCATGGTTTTACCTGTGTGGTACTACTACCTTCGTGGTGTTGACTTTGTAGTGTTACCTAAGTGGTACTTCTAACTTTATGGTGTTACCTATGCGGTACATCTACCTTCATGGTGTTACCTTTTTTGTATTCATTCTTAATATATGAGATGATTATGTTTTGATTGCATAGATATATGTGTGGGCATATAGATAAGTAGACTTGTTTTCTATAACATCATGCTTTGAAATTGAGGTATTGCTTTGTGGAATTTCTTTTGTGGAACTCTAGGAGACCTACGTTGTTCTCAGGGTCCTACTGAGTATCGTTATAGTCATCCCTTCTTGGGATATTCCTACACCTTGTAGTGTCTTGTGCATATGACGTACAATGTTGATCAAGGCTGAGGGATCTAGGACTGGATGGTGCTCAAAGGTGGACTATCTGGCTTGACGTGACACGGGGACTACTTATCATGAAGTATACCAACCCTTTAGGAACAATTCATGGTGGATGATCCAGGATCTATTTTCACTTATTTTTTATATTGTACTTTTCTTGAGCTAATGATTGACTAATATGAGTTCTATCTCCAAAAACAAACGAGCTACAATCAGCTGATCAAAAAGATCATCAATCATCAGAAGTGGATAGTTGTTCTTCACAATCACATGGTTTAGGATCCGATAGTCCGCACAGAGTATCAAACTACAATCTACCTTCTTTTCTAATAGAATCGGGGTTTCCCATGGATAAATGATGGGTCTTATGAACCTCTTTCCCTACAAGTCCTCAATTTGTTCCTGTAACTCATGAAGCTCCATGGGAGAAATCTGATATGCAGGTGAAGATATCAGTTCCATCCTGGGGTACAGGTCAATGTAAAATTCTACCACTCTGTTTGGATTTAGTCCTAAAACATCATCAAGAAAGACATCGGCATACTGGTCCACCCCTACATGATACATCGAAATCTCGACATCAACTACTCCGAGGGTAAGGATTTCCAAATGATGTGTGATCGGCTGTACCCACCTCCGAGTAATACCATTGTGTACTACCAAGGATCATTTCTCACTGGTGATAGAAAACTGGATCCCATCCCCACTAACACACCACACATTGCGCCTAATATAGTCAATTTGGGTGTGGACTGCGGATAACCAGTCCATACCCAAGATGACGTCGTATGGCCTTGACACCGCTAGTAGAATATCCAAGACGAAGCTATCATCTCATAAAGTAATCTCACCCTGCCAGCACCAGTCTGTAATAATCGAATTCTCTCTCGTATGAGTCTCTAGCGATAAGGATTGAGCTAAAAACTCCACCAGAATCATTGAGATATGAATGAGGGTCGTGCCAATAAAAGAGTGACTAACACCTGTTTCTATAAGTACTGCATCTATGGTCAAGTAGACACAAATCATAACCTTAATCATATCAAGAGCATCATGATCGTAGGCCTCAGCTTCCTGAAGTTAAGATCTTCCCTCTCCACTCGTTCCCTATATTTGGGGTGGACCACCTATTGGTGGTGGCAGTAAAACCTCGAATCACCACGCACCACTAGCTGCATGACAAGCTCCTCGGCCTCATTTTCATGCAGCCTAGGGAACTCCCCGATTGAATCTTTTCCTCTAACTAAGTGGTCCCTCGACTGTCTTATGGTCATCCATATGGCGAGTATAGTAGTCGCTAGCCATGTGAACCTGCCCGCCGCATGAGTAGCACTGCCTGCTCCTCGGCTTTCAACCTCGGTCCCGTGAGTCTCGTACCACCAACTGTGTATACTGAGGTCGTCCAATAGAAGGCCTAGCCCACTTGGAACTTCCACTGATGTTGAAGAGGGTGCATGTAATCTTCCATATTTTCTAGCTAAGGAGATACGTGCATTACCCATCTCACATCATCGACCACAACGAGATGGACTTTGATGATATGACGATGATTATGAAGGTTTCAGTAGAGATTGAGGATCCATATTAGTGGGTCCTTCCTGGATGGTTGATACCTCTGGTTTTTGTTTTTTGGTTGCACGAGAACCTCCAAGAGAGCACATGGGAGCGGGAGAATCAGATTCGTGCTCAGTACCCCCATATGTTTCTGTAGTCTATGTTGTGGTTTTCTAGGACGAAATGCCCTAATGTTGGGAATATGTACAGACCTAGATTTTTCCATGTATTTTTTTTTTAATTTTCACGAATTATTATTTGTCTGTAAAAATTGACGGTGCATGATTCTGAGTCATGTTGTTACAGGAAATAATTTATAAACTTTTTTAAGGTATGACCAATAACTGCGTGAGCGGCGTTTTCAAACTTTTGAACTGATGCTCAGATTATAAACATGATGAAACCATTGAATCTTCAGTGCCGAGATTTGAATAAATGAGGATTAACATTAACCACAACTGGTTTGGATAATAAGACTTGTATTGGGACATATAAAAGAATAATAAAAATAACTTAGTTAATTTTTATTTTCCCAATTATATTTTCCTCCAACTGAAAAGAGGTGTGTGGGAGGAGCGATGTTTCATGCCAATAAATGGGGTGACCATTCAATTAGAAATAATTGTATCATTGGGGAATTATGATGGTTCTTAATTAATGGACCTCCATCAATTCCAAAGAAACGTTGCACACACTCCCCCTCTCTTATTTAAATGATGCTTGGGGAGAGGGGTCGACATTTCTTTGCTAAAAAATAGTGTGCTGACAAAGTTTTGAGACTCCAAACATTTGGAGGATGGATCTGATCCTAGAGGGAGGTGACGAGCCACACCGAAACCCGAAATCGGAGATCAATGGCTAAGAGACATCATTGGAGGCTAGTTGTGGGGGACAACGAACATCGACACACTTCCTCAACCGCAAACGTTTCTCCATCATTCTTGAGGTAGGGTATTTGTTCTTGTTTAATTCAAGTGAATTTCATGAACCCTTTAATCATCCCTCATGATTAGGAGCTAACGTAGACGGCGAGGGGCTAACGAACCCAGAAAAAACCCTATAACACTTTTCTACCCATGCGCCCTCCATTGAAGAATTCCGATGTGGCGGCACTGACCAGCTATGAAGGAGGAAGTGCCATGATGCACACCACAAGAGGAGGCCATGAAACTAAGATACGGAAGTCATCGGAGTGGCCAGTACTGGTCGGACATAGAGGAGGTGCGGTGCACCATCGTGCACTGTCGGTGAGCATGGTGTCGCGGCTCGTCATCCACGGTGATTGGATAAAGTGACCAACATATAGGAAAACTGTAGAATGGTATGTTGTGTGACCAGAGAGCCGCCGACGAGCACGAAGGCAGTGAAACCAACACCTCACTAGTGAGTAGAGAGTCATGGCCAAAGCCACAGTAGAGGCAAAAGCTGCACCTTCTCGGTGGGTTCTGGGGCGACCGGGCAACACCAACATGTTGCCACCATTTTGCAAAGACAAATGGCCTCCAGGGCCATTCGGCATACCAGAGAACCCCCACATTCGGCTCGAATAGACTGTGGGCCGCCCCATTGCGGGCCGTGCCTCACACAACCATGCCGCCAACCCAGCAGGTTGCCTACCCAGTGGGTAGCCCATCCTTGTAGGTCGCCTGTCCCGTGGGAAGCATTCCAGTGGGCACACCCCACTTTGCTAGCTGCCCCTATGTGGGTCGGACCTCTATTGTAGGCTGAACCCTTGCGTGATGCCTACCCAGTGGACCGCATGCCCGTAGGCTGCGCCCCCCTTGCAGGTCGCCCCCTTGTAGGTCGGGCTGCCCACATGCGGTTCAGGCCGTCCTTGTGGGATGCCCCCCTTTATGCAGGGCCAACCCTCTTCCCAGTGTGTTGATCTTGCCATGGCCCAGCCGAGACCGGGTTGGGTCGGGTTGGTCCGACCGGGACAGATTGGACCCGGGCCCAACCAGACCCAAAAACACTTAATAGACCAAAATATGAAATCTGGGAGTCCATTTGATGAACCGTTCGGGATTCTAGGATCTCGGGGGTGAGAAAATACTTTTGGTTTATTCCTCTTTAGTTTTAGATATTGTTGGAGTATGAATGTGTTGGATCAAACCCGAATCCAATAGGGACCTTGAGACTAAAATACTTATAAATCACAGATCAGGCTTCTGATTGACACACCATCTATCACGTTGGAACCATTATTACATAGAGGTCCTTTGGGTTTCTCCTATGTGGAGCATAGTGGAGGTTGATTTATGAATGATATCTAGATGGGAAAATTAAATGGAACATGGGTGCACCAGGTGCGTGGAATCCTATGGTAGGTTGTAACTTGAAGAAAGAACATCGATTATATATGGGTCAGTATCTAGCGGTCCGATGTGGGTTAGCACCTATCGATCATGTGTGGGTCATCATCTATCAGATCCCACATGGGTCAGTGCTCAACGATCCTATGAGGTTTAGCACAAACTGATCTTGTGTGGGTTAGATCCTATGTGGGACAACGAGGGTTGGTACCTATCGATTCTGTGTGGGTTATAATAAGTGATTCATAATAGAATAAGATGTTTTATCTAATGACTAATAATTTTAACTTATGTACTTAAGTCTTAACTATTTGTGAGGTTATTCTTTTACCATATTGGCGTTGACTTAGTGGTTCTACATATGTTGTACTCTTATCAGCGTGGTGTTACCTGTGTGGTACTTCTACCTTATTGGGGTTGTCTCCGTGTTGTAACATGTGTTTCACTTCTAAGTTTGTGGTGTTGACATTGTGGTGTTAAATGAGTGATACTTCTAACATTGTGGTGTTTCCTGTGTGGTACATATACCTTCGTGGTGTTACCTTTGTGTTATTTTTCCTCAAGTATGAGATGAGTATGTCTTGATAACATAGGTGTATGTATGGGCCTATACCTAAGTAATGTTTATTTCTATTGCTTCATGCTATGAGATAATGGTATTCCATGGTGGTATTTACTTTGCGGAACACTAGGAGACCTACGTGGGTCTCGGGGTCCCTACTGAGTATCATTATACTCACCCATGCATGGGATATTCCCAAACCTTGTTGTGTCTTGTGCTGATGATGTACAACGTTGATCAAGGCTAAGGGAGGCAAGACCAGATGGTGTTTAGAGGTAGACTATCTGGCATGACGTGACGCGGGGACTGTGGAGCGTGATTTATACCTACACTTTAGGTAAGATCCTCAGTGGATTATCCATGAACTATTTTCACATTTCAGTTGATTTTTAGTTTTCCTATGTACTTGTACAATACAGTTGTGCTTGTATTCCAATCCCTTTTACATTCAGCAAACATTTACTACCACAGATTTCTTGTGGTTTCTTCTTGTTGTGTTAATGTATTGTGTGTCTGTAAAGGTTAGAAGGCAATGCCTTTATGTTCTTAGGTATATTCCATTCTGAGGCTAGTCTCCAACCTCTAGAATATGGAAGGTCGGATTGGGGTAGTCACGACATAGGCCCTGAGGGAATAACTTGTGGTTGTCATGGCACGGGCCCTTATGGTAGGTTTTAGATTTGGTTTTAATTTCAAGAGTTATAATTTTTTCCCTCTCTCATGTTGATTACAAGCATACATGGAAGGTACTGGAAGAAAAAGTCTTGAACCCTCTGCCACTTTTCTCATGTTGCGTTCTTCCAGGACAGTTTTGTAATGTTCACTAAAACTCGAATTAGTAGGTCCTGTTTTGACGTCATCACCCTGAGAGACTCTTAGGCATAGAAGAAACCATGAATGGACCATCGTATCTCTTATGATGGCCCAAAGAAGAAACTACTGGTGGGCCATGTAGGGGACGACCAATGGTGGCCAGAGGTAACCAGCGGAAACCGGTCGCAGGTGGAGGAAGGATAAACGTGATGGTGTGCCATGGTGGCTAAAGTTGTCTGGCCCGAGCTGGCAGCACTGGACTTGGGCGGCGCCCGTAGGCACCGCCGGTGGCGCGAAGCAACCGCATCCAACAGGATGCCATATGAGTGAGGTGATGTGGAACAATATCAAGATGAAGGGGCGGCGCGGCCCTACGACGTGCCTCGTTGGAGAAATACGGTTGCCGGAATGACAGACTATTCAATCATGGTGGGGAAGTTCCCCACCATCTTGTCGAAATTACCCAACAATCGTGTGGCCAGCAGGACACAACGGTCTCCTTTGGGGGGGACCGATCCGGCGCTGGCTGACCAAGTGGGTCGGGCAAGACCCGTGGCCCAGCAGGCCAGTGCGGGTGGGCCAAGCCCCCCCTGAAAATATGAGCCTGCCGTGGACCAGGACCACAAACAAGCTAGTCTGACCCTGATTGGCCTGACCCAAGTGGGGTCAGGTAGACCATAGGACCTATTGCGTTAGGCCAGTCTGAATGAGTGTGTCATAATAGTAGCTAGTTGCCCTGTAGGTATCCATTGTAGATAAAGATGGGTCATATTACAAAAATTCTATGACTATCTCTCCCCAAATTCATGAGCGAGTTCGGGAGGCACATCTTGGGGACGTTGACTACATGGCCTGACATGCCCAGATATCCACAGGATGGTCTCTTGATGCATTTTCTGAAGGTGGAGAGTAGGTCATTCACTTCAAGGGATACACCATGGTACCAGTGACACCTTTTGAGGAGGTGTTGAGGGAGTTACTTACATCACCTTTAACAGAACATCCTAGATTGGCGAAGAAGTTCGAGGACCTCCAGCATTAGTACTGTTGGCCATGGATGTAGGAAGCAATGGAAAAATATGTATCATAAAACCTCACATATTAGAAAGTGTAGACTGAAAAGAGCCATCAAAAGTTTTATGTCAACCAGATATGAAGACCCTTGGTGTCCGAGGAGGGTTACCATTTCTTCCTATCGGTCTCACCACGATGAGGATTGTAGAGGATTTGTCGAGGAAGAAATTTATCTCCAAGGTCAATCAGAAATTTGTAGATTCTAAGGATTGTGGGTGAGGTGGCATACCATCTATCTCTTCCCACACAAATTCACTGGGTGTATAATTATTTCCATGTGTCGTAGCTCAAGAGATGTGTGCATGATCCATTACATGTTTTTGACTAGGGAGAGTTTGATTTTGACGGTTGGGAGGCTTTCACAGAGTACCCTTTGGAGATAGAGGATCGAAAGGACTGAGTCCTTCATGGATGGTCGATCCCTATAGTGAAAGTATAGTGGAAGTACGAAAACCTCCAAGAGACCACCTGGGAGAGGGAGGCTTAGACTTGGGCTCATTACCCTCATTTCATTGATTTTCCTTTATTTAGGATTTCAGGGATGTAAATCCCTAAGTTGGGGATAAATTAATGTCCTTGAATTTCAGTATAATCTTTTTTATTATCTGGGGTTATTTCAAAACCACAAAATCTGACGAATAGTGATTCTAAAGCCTGTAGTTCTTGGAATTATCTGTCAAAAAAGTGTTAGGTTTAAAATAGCATGCATGAGTAGTTTTCAAGAAAATTTTGAATAACAATTAAATGGATTCCTGGACTAGATATCCAAGGTCACCATTACGTTTATAATGGCGAGTTTACCCTAGGAATGACTAATGATTTTTCGGCTCATGAATCTACTGAGAAAACGCAAAAACGGAATAACCGTCCTTAAAATTATTAAATAAAATTATTTTATTTTTCATATTTTTATAACCCATGAACGTTGACTAGGATTATGAATTTGATACCATGGATGAAATCGTGGGGGTATTTTTTCCATAGGCTGAGCCAAAAATTTTCTTGCATAGGAAATAGTGGAAGTTTGTTTTTTTCCGTAAATAAAATTAATAAGAAATAATTATTTTATTGTTAAAATCCATAACTTATAAATAGTTAATTAGATTGAAAATACAAGAGAACCGTTGAGTTCATTGGGGAGTGTTCATCTTAAAAGGATCCTAACCTTGACCGGCGCTGGTCGAGGTTGAATGTTAATAATTTATCAAACATTTTGTAATGTACATTGAGTAAACGTGCAAACAGTGCTTTTTATCTTTTGAACTAGTGCTCAGATTAAAAATATGAGGGAACCATTGATTTTGCAGTGCCTTGATTCACTTAAGGAAGGCATCACTTTGACTGTACTTGGTTAGGTGAAAAAGTTATTTTTATGGGCGAGTTGTGGTGGTGGGACTAGCAACATGGCATGCCATTAATGACTTGACTCTCCCTTGTTTGTAACCACATATTTTGGAATTTGTAAAGTTCATTAATTAAACCTCAATAAATTTAAATGCAGGACACACAGTTTCTACTCTCCTATTTATATGGAGCTCAGGGAGGGGTGTTGGACAACTTCACCAAGAGACAAAGCTCAGGAAAAGTACCGCGATGCTAAAAACCTAGAGGACGAGGCCAGATTCAATGATCGGTGATGAGCACCACTGAATCGCAAACCGATTACAATGACGTAGGAGGTTTCACCAATTGTCGTTACTGGATATCAAATCCTAGTAGCGGGTTTGTTAATAAGTTTATCTATGATTATTTCTTTGCTCCCACCTTCTATCATATTAATGCGGAGGGCACGAGCCAAACAAACAAGGACCAGACCCTCTGCGCCCATGCCGTGACTACCACAAGACGACCTTCCATAGGCCAGGGGATGGCAACTAGCATCGGAAACGTGTAACCTTAATTACGGGAAGGCATTTCATTTTAACCTGTACAGACACACAGTCCAAGAACACAAAAAGAAGAAACCAAAAGTAAAATGTTGTAGTAAATGTGTTCTTAAAGTAAAAGGGTCTGAAATACAAGACTAAATATAAAGTAAATATTCACCGGAAAAATAAAATACAACTGGAAATTGCAAACAAATCAAAGATCAACCACTGAGGATTCTACCTGAAGGGTAGGTACAACTCTTGGTAAATAGTCTCCACGTCACGTCACACCTGATAGTCTACCTCTGCACACCGTACGATCCAAGATCCCTCAGCGTTGATCAACGTAGTAAATCTTCTACTCATGACATAACAATGTGAGGGCATATCCCATGCAAGGGTGTGTATAAAAATACTCAGTATGGATCCCGAGACCCCCATAGATCTCCTGGAGTTCCACAAAGGAAATACCACAATGTAATTCCTCAATCTCAAAGCATGAAGCAATAGATATCAAGTATAATTAGGTATATAACCATACATATACCTGAGTTATCAAGACATAATAATCTAATAAATGAGGAAATAATACCTCAATGGTAACACCACAAATGTAGAAGTACCAAATAGATTACACCACAAAGATAGAAGTACCTATCAGGTAACACCATGATGTCAAAACTAAAAGTTAGAAGTACCACAAATGTAACAACAAAAAGATAACACCACTAAGGTAGAAGTACAACAGAGGTTACACCATGAATAAAGATGTACCAAATAGGTTTCACCATGAAGTCAACACCACAAAGTTAAAAGGATCAGCTCAAAAACAAGTATAACTTAAGTACAGAAATATAGATGATTTGTCGTATGCTAAATCATCTAATTCTATTATGAAGCACTGCTACTGAACAACACAAGATCGATAGGTACTAACCCCCACTGTCCAACATATGATCTGACACACACAGGATCAGAATGCTCTACCCACACAGAATCACTGAGCACTGACCAACAGAGGATCAATAGATGTTGTCCCACACCAGATCGAAAGATGATGACCGAGACAGGATTGATAGATTCTAACCCACACATGATCAATGTTCTTTCTTCCCATTACATCCTGACACAATATTTCTCGCACCTGGTGATCTCAAGTTCTGTAGAATCTTCCACTCGAGATATCGGTCCTACCTCGACATCCTCTACGATCTACAAAGGAGTAACCCAAATGACTGCCATGTTTGAATGGTACCAATGTGATATATGGTGCATCTATCAAACACATGATCTATTAGTTATATTTGTTTTAGTTTCGAGGGCCTGATTGGATTCAGGTTCAATCCAACACGGCTATAATCCAACAGGCCCCAAAACTCATGTGGATTATACCAAAAGGACTGTCTTTATCACGACCCGTCCCCTGGGGTCTGTTCCGTGACTACCCCATTCCCACCTTCCTTAGGCCAGGGGCTAGCGACTAGCACCGAAAGGTGTATTCACTAAAACCAGGAGGACATTTCCTTTATAACCTGTAAACACATGAATCCAAGCACACAAGGAGATACAAAGACTAGTAAAACTGTATACCAAAAATATTGTTGACTGTAAGAGAGGTCAGAATACAAGACCAATAGTAAAGGTACAGGTACAACTCAAATACAATACCACTGAAGAATGGGAAAGACAGCTAGTATGCCTTCTTCCTAGGTTCCTATATAACGTGTAGGTACATATTTCCTTCTCATCACTCCATGTACGCTCATCTCCTCTACGAACCGAAAAACCGTATGGTCCACCTCTAGGCATCGTCCTGTCTTGGAACCCTCGTCTTTAGTCATAAATGTCCTTAATATGCACTAAACAAAACAAGTTATGTGTATAGCCCGTGCGGGGGTGAGTATAACAATACTCAGTAGGGGCCCCGAGACCCTCAAGGTCTCACAAAATCTATAAAGGATGAATCACAAAGCATGATATCAACTGAAAACCCTACACAGGTATATGGAAATACATATTCCTACATTATAATGTATTCCCATCTCAATCATGAGGAAATAGAGAGTCCAACTCAAAATCCCTAGCTCAACTATTCCACAAAGGAGTACCACAATGATAAGTACCACATAGGTATGCCATACAGAAGAATACCACCAAGGTATTACCAAAAATGGAATTTACCAAATAGTTATGAAATCATCTCACACCGGTTATATATTAGGTACAGTATTAAAGATCATTAGATGTAACTACTGGATCATCTTACGCTGTTAAGAGTCAGACCCACGAAGGATCCTAAATCATCATCATACCCACATAGGATCGTAGTACATCATCAGAACCACACAATATCCTAGTACCTCATCAAACCCACACATGATCTTTTGAACATCTTCAGACCAACACATGATTCTAGTACATCATCAGTACATCTTCAAACCCACACAGGATCATAGTACATCGTTAGTACGTCATCAGACCCACACAGGATCCACGTACATCGTCAGTATGCCGTTAGACACACACAAGATCCTATTATATCATCAGTATGTCATTAAACCCACACTAGATCCTAGTACATTATTATTACTTCATCAGACCAACACAGGATCCTAGTACATCACCAGTACGTCATCTGAACTAGCTACAAGATTCTTGTACCAAGATTAGTCGTCTCTAGGAGGGTCCACTCCGGGATCCACTGTTCAATACTCAAACTACCATGATGTCCAACAAAGAAGTATTCCAAATGACCTCAATGTCACAGGTGTTTCAATGCAACATATGGTGCATCAAACGGACGCCTGGTCTACAAGTTATTAGATTTTTAGTCCTGAGGGCCCGATTGGATTCATGCTCGATCCAACCCAACCATTCTACAACTTTATAAAAATCTCTATTGGGGTATACTAATGGAACCATCTCACTCCAAGGTTTCTATTTCACCGACAGTTCATGAAACGGACACTCGGTGCCCATGTTATAGCCAAAAGAGAGGAGATGAGTAGAAGCTGGTCCGGGTCCAGTTTGACCTGGCCTAGCCCGACCTGACCCGATTCAGGTCAACCCGGCCCGCTGGGGTCGGCCTGGCACGCGCAGGGTGGCCCAACAGCCCAGCCTGGCGTCGGGGCGGCCATAGTGCCGCGCGGGGGCCGTAGGGCGGTGCATGGGCAACAGGGTGGTGCGGGGGCTGCAGGGCAGCACGGGGGCCGCGGGGCGGCACGGGGGCCGCCGGGCGGCATTGGGGCCCTGGTGCGGCGTGAGTGGGGGTGGGATGTCTTGGGGCCATGGAAAAGCAAGGGGACCCATGGATGTTCCGCGGCTATGGGCTGGCGCAGGGGCCACGGGGATGTGAGTGGCCGCGGGACGACACGAAGGCCGTAGGGCGGTATAATGTCCATTGGGAGACGCGGGGGCCCCATGGAGACATGGGGTGGTTGTTTGAATTTTTCCCCTTCCTTTTCCATGTCCTTCATGCTTTGTGATTCAACCTTTAGGGATTTTGTGAGACCTTGAGGGTCTCGGGGCCCCTACTGAGTATTTTTATACTCACCCCTGCACGGGATATACACGTACCTTGTTGTTTTTAGTGCATATGAAGGACATTTATGACTAAAGACGAGGGTACCAAGACTGGACGGTGCCTAGAGGTGGACCATATGGTTTTTCGGTTCGTAGAGGAGACGAGCGGACATGGAGTGCTGAGAAGGAAATCTGTACCTACACGTTATATAGGAACCTAGGAAGAAGTCCTACTAGCTGTCTTTCCCTTTCTTCAGTGGTATTGTATTTGAGTTGAACCTGTACCATTACTATTGGGCTTGTATTCCGACCTCTCTTACAGTCAACAATATTTTTGGTATACAGTTTTACTAGTCTTTGTATCTTGTTGTGTGCTTGGTTTCATGTGTTTACAGGTTATAAAGGAAATGCCGTCCTGGTTTTAGTGAATACACCTTTCGGTGCTAGTCGTTAGCCCCTAGACTAAGGAAGGTGGGAATGGGGTAGTCACAGAACAGACCCCATGGGACGGGTCGTGATAAAGACAGTCGTTTTGGTATAATCGACTTGAGTTTTGGGGCCTGTTGGATTATAGCCGGGGTTGATTGAACTTGAATCCAATCAGGCCCTCGAAACTAAAACAAATATAACTAATAGATAATGTGTTCGATAGATGCACCATCTATCACATTGGTACCATTCAAACATGGCAGTCATTTGGGTTACTCCTTTGTAGATCGTAGAGGATGTCGCGGTAGGACCGATATCTCGAGTGGAAGATTCTACGGAACTTGAGATCACCAGGTTCGAGAAATATTGTGGCAGGATGTAATGGGAAGAAAGAACATTGATCATGTGTAGGTTAGAATCTATCAATCCTGTCTCGGCCATCATCTTTCGATCTGGTGTGGGACAACATCTATTGATCCTCTGTTGGTCAGCGCTAAGTGATTCTGTGTGGGTAGCACATTCTGGTCTTGTGTGTGTCAGATCATATGTTGGATAGTGGGGGTTAGTACCTATCGATCTTGTGTTGGTCAGTAGCAGTGCTTCATAATAGAATTAGATGATTTAGCATACGACTAATCATCTATATTTCTGTACTTAAGTTAAACTTGTTTTTGAGCTGAGCCTTTTACCTTTGTGGTGTTGACTTCGTGGTGCAACCTATTTGGTACATCTTTAATCATGGTGTTACCTCTATTGTACTTCTACCTTAGTGGTGTTATCTTTTTGGTGTTACATGTGTGGTACTTCTAACTTGTGGTTTTGACATCATGGTGTTACCTGAGAGGTACTTCTATCTTTGTGGTGTAATCTATTTGGTACTTCTACATTTGTGGTGTTACCTTTGTGGTATTCATTCCTCATTTATTAGATTATTATGTCTTGATAACCCAGGTATATATATGGTTATATACCTAATTATATTTGATATCTAATTCTTCGTGCTTTGAGATTGAGGAATTACATTGTGGTATTTCCATTGAGGAACTCCAGGAGATCGATGGGGGTCTCGGGATCCATACTGAGTATTGTTATACAGACCCCTACATGGGATATTCCCTCATGTTGTTATGTCATGTGTAGAAGACGTACTACGTTGATCAACGCTAAGGGATCTTGGACTATACGGTGTGCAGAGGTAGACTATCAGGTGTGACATGACATGGAGACTATTTACCAAGAGTTGTACCTACCCTTCAGGTAGGATCCTCGGGGGTTGATCTGTGATTTGTTTTCAATTTCCAGTTGTATTTTAATTTTCCGGTGTATATTTACTTTATATTTAGTCTTGTATTTCAGACCCTTTTACTTTAAGCACACATTTACTACAACATTTTACTTGTGGTTTCTTCTTTTTGTGTTCTTGGACTGTGTGTCTGTACAGGTTAAAATGAAATGTCTTCCCGTAATTAAGGTTACGCCTTTCCGATGCTAGTTTCCATCCCCTGGCATATGGAAGGTCGTCTTGTGGTAGTCACGGCATGGGCCCAGAGGGTCTGTTCCTTGTTTGTTTGGTTCGTGCCCTCCGCATTAATATGACAGAATGTGGGAGCAAAGAAATAATCATAGATAAACTTATGAACAAACCCACTACCAGGATTTGACATCCAGTAACGACAATGGGTGAAACCTCCTACGTCATTGTAATCGGTTTGCAATTCAGTGGTTCTCATCACCGATCATTGAATTTGGCCTCATCCTCTAGGTTTTTAGCATCGCTGTACTTTTCCTGAGCTTTGTCTCTTGGTGAAGTTGTCCAACACCCCTCCCTGAGTTCCATATAAATAGGAGAGTAGAAACTCCGTGTCCTGCATTTAAATTTATTGAGGTTTGATTAATGAACCTTACAAATTCCAAAATATGTGGTTACAAACAAGGGAGAGTCAAGTCATTAATGGCATGCCATGTCGCCAGTCCCACCACCACTGGTCGCCCATAAAAATAACTTTTTCACCTAACCATGTACGGTCAAAGTGATGCCATCCTTAAGTGAATCAAGGCGCTGAAAAATCAATGGTTCCCTCATATTTTTAATCTGATCACTATTTCAAAAGATAAAAAGCACTGTTTTCACGTTTAATCAATGTACATTACAAAATGTTTGATAAATTATTAACATTCCACCTCGACCAGCGCCAGTCAAGGTTAGGATCCTTTTAAGGGGAACACTCCCCAATGAACTCAACGATTCTCTTGTATTTTCAATCTAATTTACTGTTTATAAGTTATGGATTTTAACAATAAAATAATTGTTTCTTATTAATTTTATTTACGGAAAAAAACTAACTTCCACTATTTCCTATGCAAGAAAATTTTTGGGTCAGCCTATGGAAAAAATACCCCCACGATTCCAGCCATGGTATCAAAATCATAATCCTAGTCAACGTTCATGGGTTATAAAAATATGAAAAATAAAATAATTTTATTTAATAATTTTAATGACGGTTATTCCATTTTTACGTTTTCTCAGTAGAGTCATGAGCCGAAAAATCATTAGTCATTCCTAGGGTAAACTCGCCATTATAAATGTAATGGTGACCTTGGATATCTAGTCCAGGAATCCATTTAATTGTTATTCAAAATTTTCTTGAAAATTACTCATGCATGCTATTTTAAACCTAACACTTTTTTGACAGATAATTCCGAGAACTACAGGCTTTAGAATCACTATTCGTCAGATTTTGTGGTTTTGAAATAACTCCAGATAATAAAAAAGATTATACTGAAATTCAAGGAAATTAATGTATCCCCAACTTAGGGATTTACATCCCTGAAATCCTAAATAAAGGAAAATCAATGAAATGAGGGTAATGAGCCCAAGTCTAAGCCTCCCTCTCCCAGGTGGTCTCTTGGAGGTTTTCGTACTTCCAATATACTTTCACTATAGGGATCGACCATCCATGAAGGACTCGGTCCTTTCGATCCTCTATCTCCAAAGGGTACTCTGTGAAAGCCTCCCCACCGTCAAAATCAAATTCTCCTGAGTCAAAAACATGTATTGGATCATGCACGCATATCTTGAGCTACGACACATGAAAATAATTATACACCCAGTGAATTCGTGTGGGAAGAGATAGATGGTATGCCACCTCACCCACTATCCTTAGAATCTACAAATTTCTGATTGACCTTGGAGATAAATTTCTTCCTTGACAAATCCTCTACAATCCTCATCGTGGTGATACCGATAGGAATAAATGGTAACACTCCTCAGACACCAAGGGTCATCATAACTTGTTGACATAAGACTTTTGTTGGCTCCTTTCACTCTTCACTTTCTAATACGTGAGGTTTCATGATACAAATTTTTCCATTGCTTCCTACATCCATGGCCAACAGTACTAATGCTGGAGGTCCTGGAACTTCTTCGCCAATCTAGGATGTTCTGTTAAAGGTGATGTAAGTAACTCCCTCAACACCTCCTCCAAAGGCGTCACTGGTACCATGGTGTATCCCTTGAAGAGAATGACCTACTCTCCACCTTCAGAAAATGCGTCAAGAGACCATCCTGTGGATATCTGGGCATGTCAAGCCATGTAGTCAACGTCCCCAAGATGTGCCTCCCGAAATCACTGATGAATTGGGGGAGAGATAGTCATAGAATTTATGTAATATGAACCATATTTATCTACAATGGATATCTACAGGGCAATTAGCTACTATTATGCCACACTCAGCAATTCTAGAAGGAATCATTGAATATAATAATTTTAATGTTAAAAAACGGGGTACGAAATTCATATTCTAACATTGAAAATGATTAAAATTTTAATTAATTTTAAAAAATAATATTTGGGAATTTATAAAATGAAATTTATTTGTTATATATTATTTAACATATTTTTTTTTCAAATGATGAATATTTTTAGTCACTTTGAAAATTTGAAATGATATTTTTCTCAAAAAATACGCCTCTTGAAAACCCAATTTTTCATGGAATATTGATTCAAAAATTACAATTCCATATTTATAATTTGTAGGTATAAATTTTATAATAATAAAAATTTATATTTTTGTTTTAAATAATTAATTACCATGGTAAATAAGAATATTAATGTTATCGTTGTATTACTAAAAAATGTAAAACTGAGTAAACAGAATAGTGAAGGAATAACATAATAAAAGTGTATTTATTTTGTGTGGTGGGAGTTTTAAATTTCCCCATAATCCCATAAAATCAATAAAAATAATTTTATTCCACAAGATGTTATTGTTACTTCCCATTATTGAATAATTTTGAGTATTTACAAAAATATCAATTGTCAATAATTTTAAAAGAATACCCACTCTACTATATCATATCCCCTTTAAAAAATATATCATCAAATAACCAACCAAATACAATACCGACATTCCTTATCACATTTTAGATTTTGTATTTTGATAATAAATCCATCATAGGAAATTTTTTTTTTAAACATAATGAGGATACCCAAAGAATAAGTAATGTTCATCAATAAAAAAATTTTTGTTCTTCAATCGCATCCTTTATTTATTATTATACAATGAAGATTTAATAAATTAATGATAGATATCATTTTAGTTTTTTTGAGGATAGGTTTGTGACCTAAACCCATATCCACTTCCATAAAATGGGTTCTGAAATCCACATTTTAGTTAAATAGGGCTCCCACATCAGGAGCCGATGTTATATGTTTTTCCATTACCACCTCCCATGGCTTGGTATGGCGATAGTAATAAAGTATATATATGATATTTAATACATAATTATACATATAGAGTAATTATATACCATATTAATTTTAAATTCCAGTTTGTTTGGGATAAAATAAAATCACTCATGTTCATGTTAGAGTAATTCCTAACAAGGTGATGTGATTTATTTTTTAATATCGCCTTACATAGAGGCTAATAATGGTTAAGATAATGAAAATATGTTATATATATGAAATATTTATGATGATAATAAAATATCTATCCTTAAATAAATATAATATTTTATTTTATTTTTTACATTCTCTCTAAATTAAAAACAAACAACGTTGTTCGGGTATACATGAACTACTGCAATTATGATGTTATGTGACTCTGGTTTCTTCACCACACAACATTAATTAAACATATAAGTATATTAAATAAACTAATATGGTATATAAGACATTATTATCATATTTAATTATATAATATAACTTACCACCATTTCTTAATGATTGTAAAAAATGAAATGCTACTAATGCGTATGTACGAACCACCATATACATGATCATAATGGGGTTAATTTTACAGAACCATTTTAAAATTATTGTTATGAATATAATAATTCTAGTATAAATATTATAATTATTTCACATTAATTAATCTTAATGTGTTGAAATAATTATCTCTTTGACAGTAGTGAATATAACAAAGTAATTTTTGACTTATAATCTGATGATGGGAAAGGCATCCGACGTAAACTCATTTGATAATATAATTATGTATAACATGGTAATATGAAATATAAAAGTAAAAATAAACATGAATATTATTATCATAAATTTATATAATTACCATATATTAATTATTTATTATGGTAAAGAAACACAAGAAAAGTAAGACTCATGGTATGGGACATTTTCTGAATTTTCATTCATTGAGGAATGTTTTGATGTTATGAACCTCTATTCATTTATGAGGTGTATATAAAACCATTTTGAAATGTTATACCATTAATTTCCCTATTGTTGTTTTATTTAATTTTTTGTATAATTTTATTCTTCCATGGGTCTTCTTATTCATCTATTTCCAATGTAATAAGTTATTTTTCATTTAAAAAATGTTTTTAAGGTTTTCCTTCAAACTCATAATTTTGTTTATAACAATTATTATAATGATTTTTTGAATGATTTTATATACATAAAATATTTAAATATAATACTTTATTTATATATTTAAATTATTTTCAAATTATTTTCAAAGGATAATTTTTATGTGTTTTATATATAACGTTCTAAAAAATGATAAAATTAATGTACAATTAGTAATGAAGATGGTGAAGAAACATTTCTACAAAAATAATACTTAATGGGTTTTTATATTCCTATGAGGGATTTAATTTTTTTTCACAGATAAATAATTCTAATTTTGGGTTTATTTTGGAACTAAACTTTTATTACAAATGAAAATGGTATTTGGGTATTCAAAATGTGTGCTTAAAATAAAAGGATATTATTGAATAAAAAAGTGTTTTTTTAATAATTTAAAAGAGTTGTCAAGTGTTTTATTTTGGAAAAG
The DNA here is from genome assembly GCA_963277665.1 of Viscum album. Lineage (NCBI taxonomy): Eukaryota > Viridiplantae > Streptophyta > Magnoliopsida > Santalales > Viscaceae > Viscum > Viscum album. The sequence continues at coordinate 118,063,786 of OY728123.1, read as the reverse complement.
TGAAATCATTATAATTATTTGTACCAAATATATTAATTTAGAATTTTAAATTAGAAATATTCTCACCAATAGAATATACCATAATTCAATTACAACATATATCATGGGGCTGTCTGTATAGAGATGGGTGAGACTGTCACATCATATATGATGTGCTGGCCTAGATTTCAACTGGATAGCCAATTGTTTCATATAAGATGTGGTGGCCCATATAGCACTGCATGACCATGATATACATTAATGGTTGGTGTACTCATATAATAGTACAACGCATTAGTTAATGTTCATTTTCATTATAGATATAATTGGGGGGGTTCTCAATAGGGATTCTAATATGGATTTTACTAGGATCTAGTGAAATCTGGATAATTTTTGAAATTTTTAGTCAATGTGGTTATATGTATTACTAAATGTGTTTATAAATTCTTGTTTTTTTTAAATTTTAACTAATGAAAAATAAACTATGTATTAATTGTCATATTTTTAAATTTCATATAGTCAATGACATATGAAGATAATGGTAAATTTTATACGATTTCTCATTCACTTTTGGACTATTAATTTTATATATTTTTATATCTCACAAATATATTTTTGTTCTCATCCTATGATTTTAAAATATTTTATTTATTATATTTGGAAAATTAATTGATTTAAGGGGACATGTTGAAAATCAAGAATTGTTTTTAGGGAAAAAATATTCATTATTATAAATACATCACATGATGAGGAAATGTATACTAATAAAAATATCACAATTTTTTATTGTTTATATTATTATGTATGAGTTATTTCCTAATTCATTAAAACTGTAAACAAGAATGTATTATAAAATATATTAGAATGAATTATTGAAAAAAATATTATTAATTTATAAGGATGGGACCTTATAATTTTAATCAAAGGATATTTCAGATGACATTATATACTAGGATAATGTCAATATCATTCGAATTAATGATTTTACCTTATTAGTAAGTTTAAATGATATATAAATGTTTTATTTCCATGGTTATTTATCAATACTACTTTTGTTCATAATTGTTTTCCATAAAGGATACATGTAATATGTATTGGTATGGCATTGAGATGAAAATATCATTCCAAATTAGTATATAGAGATGGTTGTAATTGGAACTAAATAGTTTGTTTCTATGATGGATCAGTTAAAACATTATATAATATTTGTTGGAACCCCTCCTAGAAATGAACCTGATATTACATGAAGGAATATGACTATTGTATATAATTTCATGAGACAAAAACCGAAACATGTAGTGGATCTTCTGACCTAGTTGTAGATGAAGGATGGATCAATGCCTTAGAGAAGATATTTATAGTAATGGGATGCTTAGAAAATCAAATGGTAACCCTTTACATTTATCATATGTAATTTAAAGATGATTTTTTTGTGGTCTTTGGTAAACAATTAAAGAGATAAATATTATCTTGATTCCATGTAATGGAAATAAATTTAATAATATCTTCAAGAGAAAAATTTTACTATGGTTTTTTAACTATAGATGAAGACACTTTTCATGGAAATAATTTAAATGAATAATGATTCTATGTCCACATATCATTAAAATAGAAAAACATTATCCAAATATGAAATAAAAATTCTTTTGGACACTAATAGTGAAATTGATCACTTTCAATAAGTATAGAAACAATGTATATGAAAAGACCCAGCATCACTAAAATACAAAATTTATGAGAATGTTATTCCTTGTGATGAGATTTTCATGATGGAGAATATAGACACATATTTTAATAAATACGAAAAGTGTATTGACTAGTAATATTGGTTAGAAATAAAGTGTAATAAAAACAAATCATTCTTATGCTATGCCCAACCATTTTCCATGTGAGGTAAAACAAATTATGAACACTTTTAGGATCAAGAAAGAGTAATCAAAGTGGATTGTTTTCATATAGGGTTCATTACTATAATGAAAGTATTCATGAACAATAAAAGAATAAAATAATAGATATCTATTCATTGGTGTGATATTATAGATGGAATGAGTATGTTCATTTTCCTAATTTATGTTTGTTGAATTTAACTCTGGGTGGAAATCAACATTCTTAGAAAATAAAATGTTGGGAAAAGTCATTTTTTACAAATTAAAATTATTTTTTGATATCTTTTAAAGTGGTAGAAACCCAAGGGATCTCGGTATTTTATTATGTTCACTCATTTGATTGATTTTATAGACATTGATTTTTTGGGTTTATGTGATGATATTTTAATGTTGGTAATGAAATCCTAAGAGATGATTTAAGAAGATTATATATTATTATGGATTTAGATTAATGGATTAAATGAATTTAATTTTTATTATAAATGACCTTTAAATTATTTATTAACATTAATGTGTATATTATCATTGATGATTACAATAATTTTTATGTATTTTCATCTTATTAATTAGAATTTAATAATGATGAAATTTTATGAAAAATGAATGCTCGAAAGCTCATAAAAACCCATTCCAACCTGCATGTATATGGATCATGAATAGATAGCCAATGGTCAATAAGTATGAAATGCATAGCACTAGCCTATGTGAATTACTAGTTATTAGGAAATAATTTATTTAAATTAAACAGATTAATTGTTAATGATAAATTTTATTTCAAGAACAAATATTTTATCTAATAAAAACCTATTTGATTAATAAGGGTTTTGGTAATTAGGTGATTAATATTGTCATAGTAGTAGATCATTATAGATTATAGAAAACATATTACCTAATGAATATTATTTTGGTTACGGATAATATTTCAATAAATAACAAATATCGGGTTAGACTCTTAGAGATTATGGGATCTATTATAATATTTTTTTAGTCCTTTTGACATATAAAATTAATCTCTATATTTTCATTTCATGAAATAAGGTATGAATGAAAATTTATTAAAGAATATCCAAAGGATGAAAATTTTGTTATGAAATAGAAATATATAATGTATTATATTTCCTTATGTTCTTATAAAATAATTTAATTTCCGAATATTAGAAAAACTATCATGAAACAACATGTAATCCAATTAAATTCAAATTTTATGATTCATATGGCCTCTTAAATCAGCACAATATTAATATTCTTACGACCTTTATAATTTATTTATCAATCAAAATCATGTAAAAATGACCTCAATAAATCCCTATAAAAAATTAATATTTTATTCCATGTATTGATCATAAAATCTTACTATTATTATCATATTTGGGATCCTAGTATCTATCATTAAAGAAAACCAATGTACTTCAATTTGAATTTTAATAAGGGAATGATTTGTTAACCCATTAATGATGTGGGTATACAAAAAAATACCATACAATATCTGACATTTTACTACTCAAACAATTTCCCAAATTTGAGGGTGTAATTTATTATACGATGAGGATGTAGTACAAAAAGTGTTTTAAATAAAAAAATTGTGTGAGATTGAATATATGAAATACAACAAAAAGAATAAAATTGAACATAAAAAAAATTCATTGAGATATTTTTCATGTTGAATTTATTTATCCCCCTAAAAATATTATTTTACCCATTTTCTTATAGTATTCATTCCTAATATCTTATAAGAAACAAAACTCAGAGGAATAAAAAAACATAAATTAAATAACTTTTATAACATATATGTTAAAATTGAAGTTATAAATAGTATTATGAAATTTAATATATATTTATTGGTCATACTAGATTATAATTACTTTTAAATTCTTCTAAATAATAAATAAATTCTTATAATAATAATTTTGATTATAAAAATACATTTTCATAGAAAATATATTTTTATCATTTTTAGAGAAATAATGTAGTAAATTTTAAGAACATTTATAGAAATTTACATGATAAAATGAATTCAATTTTTCAAATGAAAATATCCAAATTAACAAAGGTTTAATTGTTTTTTATATTTCAAGAACTTTTAATTTCTTATGTAAATAGTTATGACACAATTTTTTTTAAATTAAACATTTTACCAATAATTTATGTATATAAAATTTCCCATTATGTATTGAATTTTTTTAATGTAACCTGAGTATTATTTTTCTATAATTAATAGAAATTTATTCTTTTTAATCTATTTTCAAATTTATTTTACAATATTATTATTTTTTGGCTTAAAAATTGGATTTTCAAAAAGAAAACATTTTCAAAATGGATAAGTTTTTTTAATTTATAATTAACTAAAATAATAACGACTTTATAAATTTTAAACAATAAATTTTTATATTATATATCCTTAAATGATAATTTATTTTTATAAAATTATTTTTTATTCAATGTGTTAATATAAATTCATCTTTTTTTCAAAAAAAATAAATGCACTTCCAAATTCAATTTTTTCCACTTCTTTTGGTTTTGTTTTAAATAAAATTATCCATCTTCTATGATAAAAATATAATAAAATGGGTTAATTATGTGGAATTATTACTATTTTTAATATGTTATATGCTTAAATTAAATTTTACCCTAATTATTAGTGATAACTATTAAAAATAATTGCTTCCATTTAGGTTAAAATGGGGTTTTGCGCATTATATGAATTACTGGGAAAACTAATAAGTCCGTATAAAATGATATTTTTAGTAAAATAAAATAAATATTTAAAAATATTATTTTTAAATTTTAATTTAATGAATAAATTAGTTGTTTCCTAAAAAATAATTTTTTTTGTATAATAAATAGATAATGGTTAACATAAAAAACGATGAGGGTAAAATTTATAAAACCAAAATGAAATGGAATAGCATAATAAAACATGTTATTCTATTCTGTGGTGTATGTGGGTATTGAACATATAAAAACTATAACAAATTATTATTTAATATTTTCCCCATATGCGGTGGGAGAGACACCCCAATATTGAAAATATTTTATTATTCACATAAACATCATCCCTCTATAATTATAAAATGATACCCTTATCTTCTCTCCATAAAACCATAAAATCTCATTAATTAATCCAATACGAGACAAAATAACTTACCAACTTCTATCATATCTTACAATATGATTTCATTTTCTATAAAAATCATTCCAATTAAGGCATTTTCCGTAATCATAATGTGGATACATGAGGAAGATTTAATGATCATCAAATAGAGTTGTTTCATCCATAATATTATTAACTCTTATTATAAGATGTTGATTTAAAAATTTCATTATACTGTATATATTTATTGTTTTTATAATTTTCATTTTCTACAACTGTATCCACAACCATAAAATTGATTATAAAAACATAATTTTTGTGTATAGAGGACTGCCACATCACCTAATGATGTCATTCTGTTTTCCATTTCCACCCCTCATAGTTGGTTATATTGAGTGACATAATGTAAATATATATAGGATATGTATAAATTTATTATACACCATAATAATTGTACCATATATATATATATATATATATATATTTATTCATAATTATGGGGATATGATAAAATCTATCGAGTGTATGGTGGAATTCCACTATGGGATGTGATGTGATACGTTTTCACTAACACGTTAAATGGAAATTTATAATGAGTAACTATAATGAATATATTATTTACACAATACATAATAATTTTATTAATTAATTTTTTTCCTTATTTAATAATAGAATATCATTTCATATCTTACCATACAACTCATTGAATAAGTGTTACCATCGTTCGTGTATGTTTAGACTTCCACCTTCAGGAAGCGTTGTGACTCTCTTTTCACCCCCCCACCACATCCATGAAATATATTATATTTTTTGAACTAATGTGATATACATGATATTTTGATAATTTTTTAACGATTAAATAACTATTACATACTTTACATAATGATCATTAAAAATTCAAAATGATAATTCTGTTTTGGAATGGCCTACAATATTCATGATAAAAACATAGTTAATTTTTCATAACAATATTTATTGATTTGTATTAAAATATTAATTAATATATGAATATTAAAATTATTTCATGAATATTATTTTTTATATTATAAAATAATGACCTATTTGACCATATTGAACCTTCCAAAGTCATTTTTTACACAAAAGCTGAATATGGTTAGCAAATCTGACATTAACCTAATTTATTTTGTAAATTTTTATAACATTATAAGAATTTAAATAAAAATAATAATAAAAAAGAAAAATTTTATAATGAAATTAAATAATTAACATATTTTTATTATTTTGGATGATATGTACATATGTGACTAGTTATACTTAATGACAGGGACTTCACCATAATTTTATACAGTTAAGGTATATTTCGATTTTACTCACTCATATTCTTTTATATGGTTCATAGACATACCATTCAAAATTATATATCATTTATTTCACTATTTTCATGGAATTTAAATATTTTGTTTAATTTTACATTTTCATAGGGATTATTATTTAAAATATTTCAATGGTAATAAGGGCCTTTTATTTGAAAAAATATATTATTTAAATTTATTCTTTTAAACTCATCATATTCCATGTCTATGTCATTAAAATAATTTTATGAAAATTTTATGAAAATTTTTGATTTATAATGTCTTTTTTTGTTATTGGTTTACACTATTTTCCATTTTTTAAATTGAATTAAATTACATGTTTTATATGGAATGTTTTTGGAAAACACTTATGAATGTTCTATTATTAATGGGAAGAGACAATAACTTTTCTACCACTATGACTAATACTTGATTTCAAGAATAAAATTCATGATTTCATATTTTATTAAATGATAATACCTTTTTATTTTTGAGAAATGCTGGTATTGAAAATGGGGATTCAATAGAAAATTTATTTTGTTAAAGGTGGTTGGAAAAGAAAATGGTTTTTTATATCCAAAGGGGGGATATTTACATATTGAAAATCCTTTTCCAAAGTCTTTTGATAGAAACATAAAAGATTATATTTTTTAATAATGATGTTGTACATGGTAATAAATCATGGGAAATGTTTCACCAATATTCCACCAAGGGTATATGTTAAAGATTATAATAAGGCGTGTCCCAGATTCCACAGGTTAAGATCATTATAGTTTACATGAGTGGGATATCACAATGCCACTATCTAAGCCCATGATTTCTTATATAATGGGTGTGTCTCATTTTTCATTAGGTAATCCCACTATAGCAAAAAATAATTGGTTATTCTATTTATCACTCCAATGCATTGCTTAATGTTACTTTTTTCAAAAATATAGAAGGTGGAGTTACCAAATGTTTTCCTATATAGATATATTCATCCTCTAATTACTTATGACAAATGATTAAAAAGGGTTATGAATGTGATGATATATATTACTGATTTTTTTTTTCATTTATTTTAATTTTTGGCATACTTTGAGAAAATGTATATGTGTATTTCATACGGAAACTTTTTTCCTTCATTCACTAAAATAACATTGAATTTAAATGGAAAAGTTATATGAGATATTATGTTTTTACAGAACTAACATATTTACTTCCCTTTATATCCATTACTATGTGTTTATTTCACATCATTGTTATTGAAAATTCTTCCATAGGATTTATGGATGGCTATGTAAAAGTAATTTTTCAGGTGGAAAATTAGGAATAAATCTTAGGAAAATAAAGATTCTATTGTTTGAAATTTAGTAAATTGAGAAAAAATGTCTATGGGTCAAAATGAATTTTTTTTATTTTTCTTTGTTTCATATTTGGTATGACATAGATTTCTAAATATCAAAATTATAAGAAGTCCAAATATGTATGAGAGTTAACTATTAACTAAAATCACAGTATAATGTAGTGTGTATGGATGGGTCAATAAAGAATGGTGTAAATATTTATTTATATTGAGATAAATATATATAAGAAGTGGAGTGAACCCTGTTCAGTAATGGGCTTTGTCCAATATGTTTCCATGGTTGTTAATAATTCCTACTAGTTTAGTTTTGAGAGTGATCACAATCTTCTATGAATTTATTCGGAGTGAACTATGACTAGTACTATGTTTTAAGGAGTGAACTGAATGTATAATGATAGTATAGGAAATTAGTGTTGAATAGTGAGTAAATGATTTTATATACTTATATTTATTCAAAAAATCTATTTCTGAGGCCAATTCTATGTTTTTATGGATCCTATTATTTGATTCCATTATTATTCATTTGTTATTGAATACAATGACTTATTCAATGATTAATGTTTCTAATCTATGAAAATATTATTCTCATATTATTGTACATGTATTCTCATTTTTTGATATAATTCTTATTTACACATTCTGAGATTATGATATATTCCCTTATAATGTTTACTTTCCATAAGTAATAATTAAATTTATTTTGTGAGATATTTCATATATGGGTTACTTTTTTAAGAACATAGTGGTAGATATAATAACACACTTATGGACCCATAATGTTTGTGTCCAAATAATGTAAGGCACTATACCTAAAAAATTCATTAATGGATCATTATGATATACAACGAATAGTCCTCAATTAAGATAGAATATTTTTCCAATATATATTTTGGTCTTCACATAAATTGTCTCATATTGATATCATTATATGATAATATGTAATTTAGGTTTTATAATATAGTTATATCATACTTTATTTAGTATTGAGATATTGTATTTATATCATTAAGGAAATGATTATAGTGGGAAGTTCAATTTCAAAAGTTGGATAGTTATTTTTCTGTGTCATAAAATTCCATGATTTTTTTTCAATAAATTTTTTTGTATTCATTATGAAATATACATGTCCCTTATTTTATACATCATAATATATCACAAATCTTCCAATTATAGATTTTATTGTCAAAATTAGATAACTAGACAATATTCTCTTCAGTGGATCAAAACATTATTCACATTTCATTATAAAATTGAACATAACCCTCTACGTGTATTTTTTGTTAATGGGTTATTTAATCAGGGGAAATTTTGAATGAATCATCTAGAGTAACTAGACAATCCAATGAGTCTATATACCTCAATTATATTCATTATTATTGTTCATTAATTTATTTCCATTACCTCTGATGGATCAAATGATATTCGATCCAAGGAGACAAATAACCAAGAAAACAAAAATCATTATTTTAGAAATAAAATTTATCAAATATCCCTTACAACTCATTCCTTTTATGTGTCTCAATAATTATCAAAAAGAGATTCTCATGATCCTCATAACATTAATAATTCCAAAATTATAATCAATGAATAACAAAACTAAATCATACTATTGTTACATTAATACATTTTTTATTTCACTAAAAAGTTGTCATCATTATCTAATTTAAATTTCATTATTATAAACTCATAATGTGCTTACATGGTTCAAAATGTTTCCTTTTGAATATATTCTACATTAATCCAAATAGATGACACCCAGAGTTAACATATATCTTTAGAAATTATTGGGATCCATGATGTTGATCAATTAAGTCATCATTGCATGTAATTGGATGAATTTGCATTATAATAATTCCATTGAATTTCCTATAATCAATTCGCATCCTTGTGGATACATCTTTATTCTTAATAAACACAATATGGGCTACCCATTGTGAAACCCATGGGTGAACAAATACCTTATTAAAAAACTGGGTTAGTTTTTTCGTTAAATCCACCAGTTATATAGTTTCCATTGTATATTGAGTAGTTTTTTTGGTCTTTAATTAGGTATCAAATAAACAAAAACTCAACAACATTATATGGTTTATTTATATGTTATTCCTTATGAAATTAATCAATGAATTTATATGAGATTATTAAATAATAATGTCAATGATCACCTTCAGCATAGAAGGATTCTGTATTTTTTCCTTCCCTATCAATCTTACTTAGTAGAGCTACTAGCGGGGGATCTTCACATGTCTCAGACAATGACTTACTTTCCCTACATATAATAAACTCAAAATATACATCACCAATCATAAATTCTTTCATCTTGTATTAAATGTTTTCAACATATTCTATGATGTTGTGAGTAAAATGGATTTTAAATAATTCAACCACATGTATGATAATATAGTCATAAAATAAATAATTTTTTTTGTTTCATAATGGAGACTATATAAAACATCATTTATGCAATATGATATATTGTATGATTTTTAAAAAACAACACCACTCTAAAGAGTCTACAAAAAAATATAATTTTCATTGAAAAAAATGGAATTTATATACTATTGTGAGGAACCAAAATCAAATATACAAATAATATAATCTTATGATATTAATAATATAATTTATACTATTCTGTGATTCATCCTTAGATATTGTGAGTTCATAGGATTTTCCTTCTCCTATAGTCCTCCTCTATTTTAGATTCCCTTGGATCATACCGACACCGTTTATGTAGTATACAATATTAATTAATTTGAAATAATGAATAGTAGTATTTTCATATATAATTTTATATTTAATATCATTGTGTTTCTCATATCTGTATTTATAACAAACTCTAAATCCCTATATATATATTTTTTGGGATGATTCAATCCACAATTATCACAAAATGGTAATTTAATAATTCAATTATTTTATTTGAATCATTCATTTTTTGTAAAATTAATTCGACCTCTTATTTATATTTTTTTCCATGAACATGTTGGATCCAGATAGTTTTCTATCCATTTTTATGTAAGATGATACTATATAATCATATAAAAAATATTTAGTGAACAAAACCCGTTAGAGAAATTTCTTAAGACCTTTGACGAAAAGAATGATCTTATATTATGTGTTGTTTACATAATTCATTGAATATAAAGATCACCTGGTATATTGATCCTCATACTCTAAATCCCTTACTGAATTTCACTGGATGAATCTATCCACAATGCTTACAAAATAGATATTTCTTCATTCATGTATTTTTCTTTGAATCATTATATTTTTATTACAATTAATATGGCTTATTATTTTCATAATTCCTCCATGAACATGTTGGATATAGATAATTCACACACAATTATTAGTTAATATCATATTATATAGTCAATTTAAAAAAAATATTGAGACATTGAATCCCATTAGAGACGATTCTAAATCCAATTGAAGAAAATTATGATATTTGTGACATATAAAAAATTCATTGCATATAAAGACAACCTTGAATATTTATCCTCATATAAATCATAAAATTCTTTATACCTTAGATTTTAGATAATTACATTTCACTTAATTTTATTTTTTCTTTAATGAGTGCTTTTTTCAATTAATTTATCTGAAAATGTTCTCTATTTCCTATGATATTTTTCATTTTCCTATCGAGTATTTTGGATCAACAACCTCTATTTATTAGAATATACTTTAAGAAATAACATGACATGTGTAAATACTTCCATGACATTACATTTAACATCCATAAATAAATAATCAAGAAAAATATTCATATTGTCACATATCATTATATTTGATTCCAACAAAATAAAAGATAATTTGGTTTCAAGAAGTGATCAATCATTACAGAATCATGTTTTTGAAGAATAATTTTCTCCATTAGAGAGATTTAATTTATCATAACCATTCACAATAACTTCCATCTCCCCAGATTTTGTTTATTGTCATCGCATTTGGAAGTTTTTTGGTTTTTATAACATCTTTATGCTTCTCTATCATATAGATGATATTATGCATTCCCACATATGTAATTTTTCCGTTTCTCAATAGTGAAATCTCAAAATTTCTCAAGATTTTTGATACTTGTCTTCTATTATAATGTCATTTTAAAAAAATTGAATATGTGGGATTCTATCATAATTCTATGACATATAAATAACTATATAGAACAATTAATATGTTTTAATAGAATACATAAATTAGAAAATTTATGATTTTATAATAATATAATTATAAAATCAATTTCATTGGGAAATATCATTATTTTAAAATACAATATATTTATTTTTAAATAAAATATGAATTATCCATAAAATAACCCTTGGGTGTGTCAAACCAATTTCGCATTAAGGCCTTCTTTCATGAACCTGGTTATGATTTAGTCAATCCTAAAACAACCTTTTTAGTGACATTACAACTATGTACATATATTCTAAACCATGTCCACCTGTACTATATTTCTATGAAAAAAACCAAATATATTCCTCACGAAACATTATCATGTTATTTAATACAAGTGCTTAAATTATAAAATGGGGTTATATATTCTAATCGACAATGTTCTAAATCTAGATTAAATGGATTCTACATGATATCATCTGAATGAAACTATAATGACCCTGAATCTAATAATGTACATATGGTGCATACATTATAAATTTATTATATATATATCACGTGAAATTGAGAAGGGGTGATCAAATTATTAGATTTGTAGGAAAACATTAATACATGATATCAATTTTACAATGGGAATAAAAATAAATTAAAATATTTAATGAAATAAAATTACATGAATCTTTTAAACTCATTTAAATAATTATTATTCATATACTAGGGAATGGAATAAAAATACTGGTGCACATATTTTCCCAATGAGGATTACATAATATGGAATCTATAAAGAATGAATGTTACATAAAAAATTTAGAAATTTTAAAAACATAACACAAAATTAATTTAATCAAAACAATTTATATCATAATTGGATAATAAAAAATTTATATATATTGGTAAACAACTAAACAGACATTCCATTTATGGAATAAACTATGAATGAAATGATCCATGATATAATCTGAATTTGAAATTGTTATAGAAAATTATAATTAATTAATTATCAAGTAAGTAAATGATTCATTATTGTATTTCATGATCTTAGTAATCATGGTACCTCTACTAGAAAGACTTTTTACGAGGTGGTATAAAATTACATGTTAAAAAACATCTGATTTTGAAAACTGATTTCTCTAATGAGAAATATATATAAATTGATGGGACATTTATATATTAGGCCCATAAATAACAACATGTTCAAATCATTCCTCATATATCATATAACTAATTTCGTTTAAGAAACAACATTCTTTATCCTCAGATTTCTATATTGAGTAATGGATATAAACTTATCAATAATTCCTATGTTAATCAAATGAAATTCCAATAAGACAATAAATATAAAACGGAACAATTTTTATTGTAATTATAATATACATTCCATAATAAAATTATTATTTAGTCTAATTTAATTTTCCATTGAAAAATGAACATTGGAAATTGATTGTTTCATGGGATAGTAAACAATCACCAACCAGAGAAAGATTGTAAATTAATTATTTTACACCATTGGTAATAATTTAATTGTGTTCCCTTGATGAATAAACATAAAAAACATTAATAAGAATTAATAAATAGTTATTCATTTTAAATAAATAAATTTTTTAATATATACAACCAATAAATGTAGATAGTGCATATTAATATAAATAACTCAATGGATTGGAAATTGAGATGACATTACTCTCCTCACACCTCCCTTATCCCGAAGATGATATAACCTATTATATAATGGTTTTATAAATGTTATTAACTTGTAACATATAAATATTCTTATTTTATACATCATAAATGATCGTATTATAACATTTAATAACCCCTTTTCAATAAAATATTATTATTTTCAATTATTTGGTTGTTGACTCCTTCCTTTCTCATCAATGTTTTGTCATGAGTGTTCCAGTACATGAACCATGGACAGAAATAAATCACCTACAGAATGATATTAATGTTATAATTAAAATATTTACATATTATATATATCATTACAACCATTATTAATATTTTTCCATCGAAAATTAATCATACCACGTCATGAAAATGATATGTTATAAGTACACACTAGCAATGATATAATTACCTTAATTAGTGAAGTGATATAGATATATATTTTATATAATAATTTTAATTAATTTATATACTATCATATATATCACATTTTTCAATGAAAGTTTTCTTATAATGTTCCATGTAGAGTATGTTAATGAAGAAACACATCACTTCATGTAGTATTAATGCATCTTACACCCAAGATACATTTATATATTTTAAACATAATAAACTGTAATTATGTATATCTAATATTTCCATTACACAAGTATAATAATAAAATTTATAATATATATAATCATTAAACCTGAAGAACTATCGTACCTTTAGAAGTGTGGAAGGAACACATGTTACATAAGTTAGAAATGTTGTAGTCTTTTATACCTACAATAAACTATTTGATTTTATACATTTGATAAAAGAGGAAACAAAAATATGTGATAATAATATATTATTATATGTTATATAATTGTTTTATTATTCAATCTGATTTAATAATATTTTGAGCATGAAGTTGAAGAAAAAAAATACATATTATTATTTATAATCATTACCACATAATTATATGATTCCATTAAAACCCATCCTTGAATGGATTTATGATAAAAAACTAATTTTATAATTTTAATGGGATTAAAGATGTTATTTGGATAGGGATTGGTAGAACCAATTTTATTTGGAAGTGTGAAGATGGAATGATAGGTGGTGGCCTTTTATATTTGGGGGAGAGGATAAACATTGAACTATGTAAAAGAGTAAAATTAACCCATTTTTCTTGAAACCACATCCTCAAAAGGGTTATTTTCATCTAAAAGACCATATAGTGTTGAAATATGTCCAACCAAAGAGTGTTGTAATTTTTTCGTTATTCTATCCCAAACATTTTTAGTACGACATCACGTAAAATTAATTTTTTTACATTAACAACAGAAATTAATTTTTCATTGTTTTTCAATTAGTGATTGTAAAAAATAAAATAGAAAAAATTAAATAATATAAATTATTCTTCTTCAAAAAATGTAATCAATATTTCAAAAAATTTATTTAACATAATTTTCCCAATCAAATTTAATATTACTATGATGGATGTGAGGAAAATGTTTGATTCAAAAGAGAAAATTTTCATATGTATATAAGGTTAAAAAGAATCGTTAAATTAATAATTTACTCTAGTAACTTAAATTATATTTTTTAATATAATTTAACAATATATAATTACAATCCAATTGAATATATAATCACTTTTATAAAATAATTTTAATGAAAATTTGGTTTTCAATAAAATTATCTTTTTCTAGTATTCACAAAAAAAATTTATAATTTCATAAAAATTTTAAAAACTTGTACCATTTGATAACATGGATATTATGATATAAAATAATAATTGATTTGTTTAAAAAAATTAAATGTGTAAAATGATAATTTTATCTTCAGTGGGTATGTTGTTAAAAAACTATTTTCCATGAAAAATAAAATTTTCATGAGAATATTTATTTTACATCAAAATAATTAATATTTTACTTATGATCAAATGATAAACAAATTGATCATAATTTAATTATTCTTTTTTTTACCCTAAAGTTTAGATTCTATATTGTAATTATTATTTTTAAATATCACTTTTATAGTGTATTTTTATTTATAAACATGGTGTTTCATGGAACATTAGCTATTGAAGACATTAAATATATTTAAATGGAAATAAATAGTAAGGTATCTGGGTGTTAAAGTTGATGAAGAAAAGTAATTCTAGTTGAAATGTTTTTAATAAAATACTCTATATAGTAAAAGGATGGGTCTTATGAATCATGGGAATATGAGTAAACAATGAAAGTGAGAATGTATTCATCATAATAGTGATATGATAAAAAATATATATATTGTTGTTGATAAATTTTATTTAAAGTGAATGTTAAAAAATTGTTCTTAAGTTGAGATATATTCAACTCATCCCATATATATGATACATTATGTAATTTGTAGACCCATGACTAAACATTAATCTATAAATACATGTACATTATTTCATTTTTTCATGAAATTACAAATATTAAATTTATTATTTTTTGAGAAATAAATTCGGTAACATAAATTTATTTAATATTTTATATATAAATGTTTAAAATAAGTGGATATGCAATGAAATATATTTGAACTGATAAAAGTTGTAAATATATGAGTGTGATGTTCAGAGATCCGCTAGAATATAATGCAAACCATCAAGATTTTAGTGCACCATAAAGTGAATAGAAAAATAAAATTGTTGAAAAATGGAATAGATTTTTAGTGGATATGTAATGTATAATATTAATGGAACATTATATATATCATTATTTTTAGAATTAAACCATTTAATGAATACTTTTTTTTTCAAAATCAATGTTTTAATAAAAAAATTGATATCTGACTCTTTAAGATATAAATTGAAAATAAACCCACAAAATGATTCACCTAATGGTTATTGGATTCCCTTTCATTGTTAATTAAAAGGGTATTATTCAATGGAAATTTTATTAGAGAGATGTTTATTAAATAATTCTCGGTTACCCCATTGTGATATAGGAAAATGTGTTATAATAATGACACATGAAATATTGGTGACTTTGGAGGTGATAGATTCCATGATCAATTTGATGATACAGATTAACAAATAGTTCAATATATGGATATATGGGATGAAATTATATTTTTATTAGAACAACCTAAAAGAAATTTTGACAAAAAAAGTTATGTTAGAACTGATCTATATAAATATTCTCACCCAACAATATCATTTAATGAGAAACAATTATGTACATCTCATCTTAGGATGAGAGACCAATTGGATGTTCAAAACATCATTAACAAAAAATGAAATTTGGAAACAATATGAATACAAAGAAATTCCGTTTTACACACAAAATTATATATATGGGTTTAAAAAAATGTTGTTTATGAATCTATGGACATCAAGATTGGATTGATTCCATGAATAAAAAGATGGATCCGATTGAGAAGAATGAATCATGGTAACATAATCAAAATACAGGTAATATGAATGTTATTGGAACAAAATCGGTGTTCCAAAACATGTTTAATATATATGGTTATGTGATAAAGAAACATGTACTACTATTTTGAAAAGAACCATTTAAATTTGAAGGAATTGAATTTTATGAATACATATCCCGAATGGAATGATGAGAATATATAATAATCATTATTTATATCACCACATAGTGTGAATGGAACTTTTTTTATAGGGATGTGAAGTTAATTTTTTTAAAAGAGTTATTAGCGAAGAACTATATGTAGAACAATTGTATGTGTTTATTTTTGGGAATAAAGGCTGTTATTTATGTTAGAAAAATATGAGTTTTTATGCATTGCTGCAAGCTCCATGAGTATGGTTTTCATTGTTGGATACACCCATATCAATTTTTATATAGAACAAATTAAGAGTTTATAGTAACCTTTACAAAATATAAAATCAATAGGTTACCCATATTGTGACTATGTCTGTTGATAATATTATACATATATGGAGTGATGATGAATGCTGTGAATAGTTTATAGAGGTGGCAAAGAGTATTTTTGAAATTTCCAAATGGTATGAAATTAAATTTCTTGACTAAAAATAATAATGACACAATGGATTAAATATTATTTCCTAAGTGATGATAAGTATACCAAATAATATCTAAAGAATTTTTTAATTAAATATATCGAACATGTTTCCACATAGATTTCAATGGGAGAAATGATTTCAAAATATATTGAATGATAGAATAAATATAACCAAGAGTTTATATTATTGGTTCGATTTTTATTAGATCTATTGAATTCAACATCATATATTATGTATATTTTCACCCATTGTTTAGGATATGAATGTTCTCCAATAGAATCTCATATCATGGATAGAATCCCAACTCTAAGACATAATAATGGCATCGAATGATCAGTTCAATATTTAATAATGCAATATTTATTGATCTATTTGGTTATACATATACTAATTGTGAAGGAATTTTTGAATAAAAAAAATCCACATCAGGGGAAGTATTTGTGACATCCTAGACCAAGATGCCACTTAATAGGTTCCCTGATATCGATGAAACAAATGGCCACAAGAATATATCACTAAACACCAGAGGAAACTTATTATAAGCGAAGTCCTTCAATGTGTGTGTAGGGAGACAATGCCCTCATTACCATAGTATATAAAGATATATAAATAATTTCATATTTAAATAGAAGAAAAAATATAAGTAAAAGTGTAAGTATACTAAATTTAGAAATAGAAAAGGATAATAATAACTGAATCAACTAGAATAACTAATGTTGATTTATCATGTAACTAGAAAAATAAAAAACAAGGATTCAAGATGACATGCATAACATCATCCACAAAATAATAATGGAAATAAAAAAAACAATCCCAAGAATCAAAATCACCGTCTCCGTCATTTAGTATCAAGCTCCATCCAAAATTGAACTAAATCGACTGTTTGAAGCTGAATTATTCCCTTTAAAAAACCCTAAATTGTTTTACCCAACCCTAGGTACCAAACAGTTCCTATAAAGGGTGTGAGATAAATCTATGTGGGCCACCACCGATGATGTCTATTACATTCATCCTATGTAATAATAATTTAGTAGGGTCAAATCATTCATATGTAAATTGAAGAAGTAAAATGTAACGAAATACCCAGGTTCCTGATTTATTACTTGATTGGTGTCTAAACTTCTAAACAAATTATTATTTGATTATTAATTATTTTAATATAAGTCCAAAATTAGCAATAGTTAAGGATCAAAGATAAAAAATAGGGAAACCTATGATGATATTAAATAATAATGCTCCAAGGTAATAATCAAGGTAATGTAGACGTCATGGTATTAAACTAAATTTAAACTCTATCCTGGATGTGGGAAATAGTGTAATATTGGGAGCATTCTCTATTACATTCCTCAATAAGATCCCTAACAAGTCCATGGAGTTTATTGAAGTTAAAATGGGGATAAGCAATCACTGGGCTTGATAGACCGTAACCCTGGAACAAATGTGTCAATGATTTGAACAAGAAGTGTATCTGGGGAATCCTATAATATTATTAAAAGGATCCTACTATCTCATACTAAACATCCATAAAAAACAAGAATTAAGTTCTAGGTGGTTCTCAACCAAAAAAAGATGCATCCTTGTATCAGGATGGCGTTCCCGAGTGCTAAAGGCATCCCCTGTGGAATTGTAGGCGATCTTGAGTCATGCCACTCCTATTTGATAATGAATTCATGTAATATTTTATAAGGTTAAATGCATTTCCATTCATTTCTATGATAATCCATAACGTAGCATGTAACTATTCAATAAACTATTAATTAATCTATTTGTAAATTTGTTTCAAGCCTTTGATTTCATTATTGTGATTAGTCCATGTAGTATTCTACCATTCATTTAATCTATTTATGTCATTTGGAATAATCAATGTCCACACCTCTACCTTTCATTGACTTGTTAAGGGGTTATATGGACATGAAACCTGTTATTAAATTACATCGAGATAGGCCAAGCCGTGTAGTGTTTATACATGCCAATTTCCATTTTCTATATAAATATTAAATTGAAAGTGGCGAGTATACATGGTAAATCCATATTTTAAATTAAAATTTTAAATAAATCAATTTAATATATAAATTCTTTCCATTATAATGTTCAATCCAAGGAATTCCCGAACAATGGATCAAACATGTCAAAAAAATAAAACAACAATAAAGGAAAATTATCCTACATTGGATGGATTTAACGGTGGGAGTTACCACTAAAAAGAAATCACATATTTTGAAATTTAATATCTATGTGATTATATTGATTGTAATTGTAGCATATAAATTAAAAATAACAACATTCAATGAAATTAGTGATCCCTACATGTAATTTCCAAAAATAAAAAAACTTGCGGTATGACTTAAGACCACCCAACATAGAGTATGATCATCCACCATCAGGATTGGATGCTCAAATAGATACCAAATGGAAGAGATATTTTGACCCCTAGAATAGGCCATAAAAAATATATAGAATGAGAGAAAATGGAGGCTCTATCCGCTGGAATTTGTATTGGGTAAGAATCATTGTTTAATTATATCATCAGAGGTAAATATGTAAAATTACAAAAATTTAATGGGTGCATGATTTGTTTGAACAGTTTGAAAAACCATCCACTAACCATGAATAGTTACCTAGAAAAGAGTGGAGCCCACCTGATTAGGTCATATGGTTTGAGAAACCTTGATCCAACCATGCGTTATGGCTCAACTAAAAAAATTATTCCACCTAGATTGGTTTTATTAACTATGATGCCTCTTTTCACCATTTACTACTTATAGTGCCCTAGACCTAGTTCTCCGAAAAAGATGAGTTATGGGATCTGAAAATCCAAGTAGACCATTGAGTTTTTCTAAAACTCATTAAAAATCCATATCAGGTCCAAAATAATGAAAAATACTGATATTTTATAGATCCATATCGGAGTGAAAAACTAGGTTCTTATAGTCTCCCCTTTAATATAACTCATCCTTGAAATCACCATCCAAGGGTGGTGAACTAATTTATGAGAAAATCTTTAGCCACTGGGAATGTACATCCTCCTCCCACTCCCATGTCTCATCCATCGCATTCCCATGCTTCCATAGCACCCGTACTAGTGTTAGAGTCAAGCCTCAAAGATAGTTCTTCCTCCGGCCAACGATGTGAATTGGATACACCTCAAAGGAGGCATCAAAATAAAACTCTACATCCTTATCATAAAAACAGTATGAGATAGGTGGGATTGATATTGGTGATGCTATGAAACATGGAATATGTCGTTCATGGACCATTACTTCTGAGGAAGTCTATACTCATAGGATACTGGATTGATATCCTTTAAAATTTTAAACAGACCTACATAACGATGTGAAAACATCCATTGCATCTATAATCATTTATACCATAGCTATGGTGATACACAGGGGAAAAATGATCTCCAATCAATAAATGATGATATTTTTTATGGCGAACAACATAATATTTATATATAGACTTAGTGGTTTCCATATGCTTTTAGATCTGGTGAACTTTATACGATGTCTCCTAAATGAGACATGGAAATATTAGTGATTCCTCACCTGCCTATAGCCATCACATGGGTGAATGGAATATCCAAACATATATGGACTCAAAATAGGCCACATAAATCATCAAATGAAAGAATTTATTATATGAGAACTCATTGATTGGGATACGCTTCTCCCAAGAACTGTTGAATTCAATGAAACATGATTCGAGCATGTCCTCAAGAACATCTATCGTCCATTATGATTGTCCATCAGGAAATGTGTAAAAATAGGTGCTCAGAAGTTTTTGTGTACCCATCTTTTTCTGCAAGCCCTGCCAGAAACATGATGTTAAACAATATCCTCTATCTAAAATAATAGTATGAGGGACCCCATGTTGTTGAATGATCTCACAAACATATAGTATTCCTAGCTCATCAACTGAAAATGATTCCTAAACATGAATGAAGTGAGCTACTTTTCATGTTTATTAAAGAAAACCCATAAAACATCTCTATGTCTAGGAGACCTATGTAACCCTGCTAAAATGTCAAATTAAATATCTTCCCATTTCCATTTTCATACGGGATGAGGTTATAACATGTTTTTAGGTCTCTAGTGCTCCTCCTTCACTTTCTGACTTGTTGAAGACCTATGGAAAATAATGTTATTTGACGTTTTGTCCCAATCCACAAATACTAGCATCGAATATCTAAATACATCTAAGAGATACATAGATGAATATCCCAATGAGAAGTGTGGGACCACCCATCAAGTCCCTTATCACATATGTAGGAAATCAGACACATCAATTTGAGGGAAAGATGTCATATCAATCCATAGACCCATCTCGAAGTGGGTTAGAATCTAATTTACTCTCATGGAGAATTATAAACTAAGGATATGAATGTTGTATACCCTTCACACTCTCAGGGAGGGAATAGGTAACCATCATTTCTGAAAGCTAAGACTACATGTTACTATCATGTAACTCCAGTTACATCTCAAAGAATAATGTCATTAATTATAAATCATTATTGGCTTCCCATATGTCATGTGTCTGAGTTATATAAATCATCAAATCTACAATTATTTTTCCCTTACCATGAATATATTCAATCACAAAATCAATGTACTCTAGATATTAGACCCCCTACATTTTCCAAATTTCATGTCACACTTTGAAAAATTATATTTGACGAACTTATGGCGTGTGTACCCCAAAAATAACACAACCCAAAGAAAGTATCCCCAATAACCAAAGGCATTTACAACTACTAATATCCCAAGGTAATGATTCATAGAATTTCCCCCATTTGACCTAAACTGTCGAGATCCATATGCAATGAATCATTCCTTCTACAACATTACTTCTTCTAGGATGATTCCTAATGCATAATTGATGACGATATAACCTATTACAGGCTCTAGTAGGATTATAATAGGTTCCAAAATGGGCCACCCTTTCAACTCATTAATTAGTTTCTCACATGCGTCTAATCGTAGGAACTTAACATCGTTCCTTGTATGGTTAGTAAGAAGTGAATAATGGAATGGGAAGTCATATATGGAATGAAACTAATATCCAACTAGCAACTAAAACACCTTATATCAAACAACGTCCATGGAAGCACTTCAAAAATAAATATTTTACATTTTCATGGTAAAAAGTTACTCTTAATTTTTATAGGATATGACCATAGAAATGACTTTTTTCAATCCATATGTAGAACGTATAATGCTTAGCATAAATATAATTCTATCTTACTATTCATATAATGATATCAATGTGAATGTTATAATCAATATTTTTTGAGAATACACCACGCTGCCATTCAACAATATCATTACAAAATAATCCAAGTAGGAATGAAAAACCCTGTCCATTTGATCCCTAAAAATGGTAGGCACTACTGTATGACTGAATGGAATAATAAGGTACTCAAATTGAATTTATCTACTATAGGAAGCATCATGAGGTATGTCTAATGGCCTTACATGTACAAGGTGATATACCGACTTGAGGTCTATTTTAGGTAAGACAATGGCTCATAAGAGTTGGTTGAAGAGATAATCTATTAGAGGTAGTGGATACCAGTTCATCACGTTAATGCAGTTTATGATTATGTAATCCTCCCATAGAGGTAAGGTTCTATACGCAATTTTTCGAAAATCATTGGATAACCACAATAAGATATACATTTATATATAAAACTTTTGTCATTTATATCCTTTAACTATAACTTGATTTCATGGGGAATAGTAGGTTCAATTCTATATAGAGGAACCGGCACTAGGGATAATCCTGGAAGAATATCAATAATAAATTTTACCACCCTCTCAGGTGGTAAAATATAATATTCATCAAGACGAACATCCCTCAAATGATCTACTACTGGAAGAAAATCAACATGAAGTAAAACTTGATCCTCCATGATGATATTTTTGATCTAGAAGTCACTCAACCTACCCCCTGATGCTCTTATCCTTCTCTACCATTCTTTACTTCCCACTCACTATTATGTAGATTACTACTTCCCACTAGTGATGGGAATGAAACCCTCT
This sequence comes from Viscum album, assembly GCA_963277665.1. Lineage (NCBI taxonomy): Eukaryota > Viridiplantae > Streptophyta > Magnoliopsida > Santalales > Viscaceae > Viscum > Viscum album. Next base: position 118,040,368 of record OY728123.1, on the reverse strand, counting down.
AGTAATAGTAGTCAAAAAATAAATATACTAGTCCAATCAATCCATACCGTGCAATATATCAAAACCGAAAATCTCAAAAATGAAGAGGATCTATAAGAGTTCTAACATCCTTCTCATGGGAATAGTCCGAAATTGGAATACTCCCTCTAACCGCATTCCTAGCAGTGTATCTAGGGTCATTACACCAAACTAATAATGTGTCTATATTAAGAGACTCTCCACAATATATACATATATAAATGAGTTTGATGATCCTATATCAAATAAAATAGATACTTTTGTAGTTTCCACTAGAATAGTTCATTATACTTTAGATGGTCCCACAACCTTATCCTTGGGTAGCAGCATTAGTGCATGCAATTGGCTTGATCTGCACCCCTGTGCAATAGTTGAGCTACCAAGATCATAACTATGATGTTGGAGAAGCTATTGATCAGGGGTCTAGATACCATGGGCATGACCTCCCCCTTTTCCTGTCCATCCAGTTTAATTCAAAATCTATGCTAGATGTGATACAAAATAAGTTTATGTTGATGGTGGTTCGAACAATGGTCATTCTACACTTAATGTTGGTGGGAATGTAAGAAATTATCTACAGATTCCCCATTGGTCAAAATCCTAGAACTCTATTAGATCTCTCTAATAATGAGGCTTTACGTTCTCCCATCATAAACCCTTATGAAACACCATGGTGTTATCAATGATAAAATCCCGATTTAATATTCCAAAAATATTTCAAGCTGAAAAACATTGAACTATGTATAGGTGGAGTATACAATCTCATTCATAAAGCATCTATGATATGAAATCTCATTACTGGAACTGGGCATGTAGTGGAAGCCCCAAACAGGTGGGTTTTAAAAAAATTTCCACCGAAGGTGGAGGTAAACTTTTCGACGTCACTGCAGAGCATCCCGGTCAAAGCCGAGAATCTCGAGTGGAGTATTTTAAGCACAAAAAATAAAATGTAAAATAAAGTGTTTAAATATGAAGCCACACACGATGTCTGCTTGTCATTGGTGATCGTTGCTCGAAGAATATGAATTCAAATTCCTCTAGATCGTCCACATGTGATTCAATAAATCTGCGGGGGCGTTGTTCGTCGTAATGTGGGTGCTAGCACAGATTTGCGACGATGCCCTCGACGCTCCAATGATCACCGCATCGCATCGTGAGCGATGCCTGAGAGAGTGCTCCATCCGAGATCTTTGGATCAAGAGCATCTCACTCTAGAATGTGGGAGAGAGGAGATAAGAGGGAATATCCATGAATTATGTTTGAAAATTCCCCTCTTCTTCTATTAATAGTGCTCAATTAAAATACCCACTATCGCCTCGCCGACCCCGAATACTTAACGCACTATCAATGAAATTTTATGACTACTAAACTGAGCCATAAATATTATTATAATTTACTTGTAATATATTAAAATATATTACATGATAATAATTCCGTCATTAACCTAACTCATCGCTCCCATAAATATTAATTGAACCTTGAATAATTTAATATTTGATAATTAATATTTTTTCATGTATTTACTTAAAACTCATAATTACATTTAAAAAATAAATTCAATACGCATTATTATAAACTTGAATAATATGAATTTATTTATTTCATTAGTGATCGTTTAACATCGGAAAAATACCGGACCCCTATAGCGGGGCCCACCATGTCCAATACTCATATTAAACTAAATAGGGCAGATTCTTGAATACGCTATTGTGTGCGACCCTCTAGGCCCTTATTTCGACAATTGTGAATAGTAGTCCCTGACCAAGAGCGGGATATAGCAACCCATGAAGTCCCCTGAAGAAATAAGGATTCTCACAACAGCGACAACTAACTAACTAACATGAACTGTGTAATATAAACTCATTGTTTGTAATATCTCATAAACCAGGATGCACTCACGTGTCATCTCCCTTTTCTTGTTTTATAGTTTGTTGATTTAACTGGACATATTTTCCCATGACTACCATGTACATGGACTTATAAAGGTACTACCATCCATATCAACATGACCTAAGATATATTACTTCCATAAACCAGAAGCGACAAATCCTTTCTTAACCATTCAACCAATTCCATGCTACCAATGATGCACCCAACACAAACTACCTCACCACGACTTCATCGCCACGGTTTTCATATTGAATCCAAGTACGAAATCAAGTGACATAAATTGGTAGTGATCTCAAGTCATGAGATAATTACACATGATCGTATATAGGAACATCAAATGACACCTGAAACATGTGGTGATCCTATTGGCGGGTCAGTCCTCATGATCTCACTACTAGAGATCACCAAGTGAGAACTTCATGAGAAGAAGTCTCAAGGCTTATGAGCCCACATCACCTGAAATTTAAAAAACTACTATATCCAATAAATAAGATGTATCAAGACTACAGAACATATAATTAATATTAATGTCATAGTATCTAGAGGTTCTCATTATAGCCTGGGAACTGATATAACCTTTTGATACGACAATTATTCTTTTGAAATTAACATTTCAATAGTGGACATAGAAAAGTATACACTCTATTGGAAATATGACCTCATGCATAGCTTACAGTATACACGATATTGTAATCGAAATAACTGAATAGTTTGGTCTAGGGAACACACTATTTCAACACGCCCACTTTCACTAGATCCAACTTTCTAACCAAACTTTTGATCTACCCACATGATGAACATCATGTTTCTGTTGAGTAATGGCTTTAGTTACTAGGACTACCACTGTTTCTCCACATGGCTATTCTTCTACTGCGTGCTTATCTATTTGAGTAAAACTACTCAAGATATGGTATCTCGAGTAAATCACACTTTTTTTCCACTATCATAACATGACATCTTGGATAGTATGAATATCATAATATACATTATGATAATACTTTTCTCACTAGGTGTGATTCCAAGAACTGGAAAAAAATCATTGGATTTAACTACTTCTTAGATATCTTAGAAGCTGCAATGTACTCGTTCTTATAGGTACGGCCACCACTGGCTGATATGAGCATGAATCACTCATCTCCTTTATCCTAACTACAATACTAGATCACATTGATCTATGGAATACTAGTTTGTATCCCAAAAAACTTGTATCCTTTCTTCTCCATTTACCAGGTACCTACTTTTGTACTTTCAAAGTACAATTAGATAGTTTTGACTGCATCCCTTGTAGTGCTACTGGATGTAACTGATATTTTCCTATTGGAAAATATACCTTGGCAATATCAGTTCTTGTACATATCATGGAATACATGATTGATCCATTGTTCCAACGTATGGATTTAAACTCACCAAATTTATATCTTCCATATCTTGGAAAGGTCAACATGGATAGATTTTTCCCTGTGACATAGGAAAAAATTCATCTATTGAATTTTTCCAACATGTATTTTTCAATACTATGTCACTATATCTAAGATTGACTCGGACCAAACAACCTATAGATCTACCTTGGTAGATCCTATTCCTAGAATATAGGTTGCTACTTTAAGTCAATCATTGGAGAGTAAATTTCATTTTGGCCTTAATTATCTATCAGACTAATATCTATTTTCCATATGTTACCAAATATATTTCTTATTGGAAAATATTAGCGCTCCCACTAACCTCTGGTAGACACATAGAAAACATTTTTTTAAATGTATATACTATGATCAAGTTTCATACATTAATCTTAAACAAGATTTCAGTGACCTGCAACCTTTATTAGCATTATGTGATGTGACCATCCCTTTCTGGTGGCATCGTATAGACACCATCCACAATTGGTGGTCATGACATCCAATGCTAAATAAATTCATCACAGATATTTGCGATGATAAGTAAATTTCTAAGAGATTTTTGTATAATGACTTGGTGAAACCAAGAAAACCTTATTGGTACCATGCTCATACCGTCCATGTATCAAATTACTTGAATACCCACCACGGTATTCAAAATAATAGCCCCTTTTTCATTTTGATATATGGAATCCACTTATTGAATTTTAGTTTGTCTTATCAATTTTAGCTAATTGGCATATACTAATTACTTGTAGGAAATATTATTCACTTTGAATAATAGATCAATGACCACGATGAATACAAAAACCACCACCATGGTTTTATCCACCCTACGTAGTATGTGTCTCTTGAACATACTTTGTTCCACATGCGCTTGTGGATGTAGATCCTATGGAAACTACTTGTGATTTTTGAGCATTGACTAAAACAATTCAATATAGCTCCCATTATCTCTAATAGAGATGTGCACCCTTATATAGATTTGTTGTCTATTACATGACTACCTAATCTTCTATCTTTGGGATTTATGTATCATCCTAAACAACTGTTAGGATTATTACACTAAATGCACAATGTGTCTGTCTTGACACTAGCTTGTTTATGTCCTAACAAACTCTTTGCATCCAAACACATGTTCTCATGACATAATGGGTTTACATCACACTATGACTCGTATGATATCCATTTTTCAATATTGTTGGCATATGGTTATGGGATATCACTGTTATTTTCAAATCATTTTATGAAATATAATGGATGTTTCTTCTAGTTCCCACATTGACATTACTTACATCAAAATTTTGATATATAACATATGCATTTATGAATTTCTCCAAGAATTATGTATATTGATAAATGTTGATATGTAAGACTTGATCATAAATCCTCCCCTTTAACATCAATGTCGTGATGTCGATAAGGTAATGTGCGTTTAGGAATTTCTCAAAGCTATAGTATCATGATTGATGAATGCTTGATCGAGATATTCTTCAGTAACCCAAACCGAAGAAACTCATATCTTATGACCATGAAAGTAGTTCACTTTGATATTCCTTAATTACATAAAAGGATCTAATGAAATATATATACCTCTAGATTATAATTGTAACAGTTCACACTTTCGTGTTGAACTATTTCCAAAAGCTTTGTGACAGACCATTATTTCTAAAGGCTACTTTGTCCAAACTAAAGATATCGATAATACCAAAAGTATTTAGTTGTCCTGAGCCTAAATACCATACATGGTATATTCATGATGACTATTTTTAGTATTACTTGACAATGAATTATCCTCTCACAACTGGGTATAAGTATTATATTTATATTCAACACGAATTGCCTATGATTCACGCATTACTGAACTAGTGATTGAGTTTATCAAAAACAACACTCATTCCAGAAACTGAAAGAATGTCTCCTTGCATCCAAGGACAAATGAGATTAATGATTTTGGTTATACTCGACAATATTTCAACAAATATCTTTCACTTGGTAATTAATAAGTCATGTACCTATCACAATTAGCCTAGGAATCACCCTTTCACATCCACTTAGAGAATACTCTTGACTTCCAGTAGGGTTTCTATACTAACATGGTCATCGTATTTGAATACAAAAATGTTACCAGAATTTTTTATTTAACACCCAAGTAGTAAAAGAGAAACCATACTTTGATGAATACGCCTGATGTAGAAGTGACAACATTCTCCTTTAAATCTGGTTATTACTTTTAAACTTCCATAGTATTGCAATGAAAATAACCTCTATTAGTATCTCATTAATTGAAGGATGTCATGAATATGTCTTTGGCATTAAATTCTTTTGACCTTTTCACATTGTCTATCAATTTATCTTCCATAAGAATTAATGCTTAATTGTCTTTTATTCTTATTCACTTGTATAACCTTACCTAAATTGGTAATTAAGCGTTTACTCAATACTTGTTCATTTTGTAACTTAAAAATAAACTTCAGTAATGTGGTGAAAATATTATTTAAAGTTCATGATCAATCGTTCAATTTACACATTCCGGTATACATTTCTCCTTATTCATATCATTACATTTATTTCTCTTTGCAAACATCTCGGAGATGAGACTTTATGTTATAACATATATGTCCTACGGTAGTGACCGCAACTTACACCAGATGTTTGATGAAAGCATAATGATATACCTATTATATGATTTGTACATTAGTCTCCTGTAAGAAATTTTCACCAATGCTTCTTGAGGTAGTTTTACTTTGTTTGGGACACTAAAACCTTGGGTTTCCTATATCATAGTACTATGTGCACGTGAATATACTATTCATGGATACTCGTGTCACTGTGAAATGTTACTTTATCCATTTTAATATCATGGTTTTTATCTTGTTATTTATATTTCCATTTTTCTACAAAAAATAAATTTTAGCAGATGAGTGCCTTTTATATGGATTACCGGTTTAGAAAATTTTGATTAATTACATAAATCATTTTATGTCTCCCACTATTTTATCAAATTCTCGGAACCATCTGTGATAGAATAGGAATACTCTGTCGCTTGAGTATTCTGGTGGAAAGGATCCCAGAACCACCCCTCATAGTTTATAAGATAAGGCTACACCACTACTTGAAGGGTTCTAGGTAGGCTTTTGGCTGGCCAAGAAATTTAACTTGTGGTTCCTTGATCTGTTGAGTGAAGTCCCAGCTTCTTAAAATAAAATTTTCATTTACTCAACGCTTACCTCTAAAATGATATGAAGTTAGCTATAGCTATTACTTACTAGAAATTTAGTTAAGTAGACTCATCATTCTTATTTGGACTCCCCATTAGTTAGAGGCACCCTCAGCTAAGGCATGAACAACACCTCAAATAATTGGTTTTGTCGAAATTTGAATGACAGAAGGCTGATTAGACTTAATATATCCTTGATGGTATTATTATTTTTAGTGTGATGAAATAGATCATTTTCTAATTTTATAATCACATACTATGTGATCGTACTAACAACTGACCGTGCAGAAAATAGTAATTTCATCGCGTCACATGTTAATTTTATCTTGCATGCTTGTTTATTATTATACTATGTGATCGTGCAATAAATTACACATGCACAAAAATAATAAACCATGTAGATATTAAACGAACACCTGATCATGGGCCGGTTCTATTGGATGACCTGGTGAGATAATAACGAACCAACCGAAACCCTAGGGGTATATACCTTTAGTTGTGTGGCATTCAACTTGAATAGAAATGTCTGCTGATCCATTGTATCCAACTATTTTTTTGTGTGTCGTCATCTCTTGGATCCAAATGCATCATCGGTCATCTCTTTATTATACAATTGTAATCGCACGCAGGCGAGGGGGTCTCGGGGTATAAATATACAACTCTGAGAATGGGCACACAGACCCTTATATATATAACGACAATGAGACGACACACATACAGCCTTTTTATTTAAAATAATTATTACAAAACAACATGCAATAATTAAATAAATAATTAAATAAATAGACAATCACCGGACAAGAATTTGTGGGTCTCAGCTCATGATCAGTTATATACTCATTAAACTCGAGTATATAAAATAAATGTAGAGTAAAATTAAACATTCATTAGAAATAATCATGATGGAATTTTATTGAATTAAAAACATCACCCTTGTTTTCAATTCAATTTAACATCGTTCAGTCCTGATTTTATTAATTTAATTTTAAAAAACTAAAAATAAAATTAAATAATTAATTTAATTAATTTCAAAGATAATTAATTATACCTAATTGACCATACATTCATATCTAATTAATTTAATTATCAACTATAATTAAATTAATTGTTTTAATTATTTTTTGATTAAAATAAAATACTCGAGCAACTTAAATCCCGGGCAGGGCCTGCGTGGGTCGGGGCGAATCTGTGCAGGACCATCCCGGGTAGTGACGACCTTGTACAGGGGCTTTCTGGGCTAGGAAGGTCCTCTTAAGCCCGTTCTGGGATGGGCAGACCCGCCAAGACCTATTGGGACAGTTTGGTTACCCACCCGTTAGGAAGACCGGACGACGGCCGGAATGAGGCATGTCCGGGATGGTGCGGGCTAGCCGGGAGGTTTTAGGCATACTGGTGGAGATTTTTTCAGCCAATAGGGTCTTGAAGCGGGTTGTCAGCACAAATATTCGAGCCTGGAGAATCCATGAAAGACTATCCTAGAGAGTGCAACAGCTAAGGGGTGAGTTTAGGCACATAGAGAGTTATGTGGTCTCGGTGAGGGTCTGTTTGTCGGGATCAAGTGGCCCTGGAGTTGGGCCAGTTGGAGCTTGTAGTGCTACATGGCTACATGCCACTTCAGGGAGGGAGAGGACAAGTTTATGGGGCATCGTGACTGGCTAAGAGTATAGGAGCGTTGCACCGTGGGACAGAGCGGGAGGTTGATGGAGCGCCTGGTGTAGTGGCCTATGTCTGCTGGTTCACAATCCTTGGGAGGTTCCAGGACTGGGACCAGGATGTGGGAGAGGTGTTGGAGCCAGTGGTGCAGCATGCTGCTGCAGAGGGAGGGCACAAGAAAGGTGCAGGTGACCGGGTGCAGTGGCCTGCGGGTGTGAGGCGCCTGGTCCGGGAATGAAGGAGGTGGCTGGGGTCTGATGGACTGACCGACATGGATCGGTGCACCGCTGCAGGTGCAGGAGGGATCCATATAGCATCTCCACATGAGGGAGGAGAGGTGGTTTCTTGGTGTGCTACAGTGCGTTGGGGAGAGGTGGCTGCTTGCAAGTCCCCCTCAACACCCTTTTTTTAACAAGACCTAAAAGAAGGTCTTCTACCCCTATTTTTTTATATTAACAAGACCTAAAAGAAGGTCTTACTCCCCCTTTTTTTATTATAACAATTTCCTAATCCTATATAGGTTTAGAAAAATAATAATAATATTATAATACTAAACAATTATTATGAAAAAATTATAATAATAATAAAATTATTATTATAATATAACTATGAATATTACAATTAAATTAAAATAATAATAATTATTATGAAATTTCAACAGATGAAATTGAGCTTTATAGATCGAAAACCTCATATGTATTTACTAATGTTAAATCTGAATTAAAACATCAGATGACTGGAGAATGGTCATCCAATGTTGGATTAACACACAGTTTGCGGCATTGGGACCGTATCGACGCACTTTTCAAAATTTAATGCAATCTTATTTTGTCTTGTCTTAAAATAGACAACCCTCCCTCTGATACCACTTGTTGGAATAGAGCATGTTGTGGAAGCCCCAAACAGGTGGGTATTTAAAAAATTTCCACTAACGGTTGATGTAAACATGTCGACATCGCTGCAGAGTAGCCCGGTCAAAGTCGAGGATCTCACGTGGAGGATTTTAAGCACAAAAATTAAACCGTAAAATACCTGGTCTAAATCTAAAGCTGCGCATGACGTCTGCTCATCATTGGTGATCACTGCTCGAAGAATCCAAATTCGTATTCCTCTAGATCGTCCACAATCAATTCAAGGAATCTGTGGGAGTACTTTTTTTCATAATCTGGGTGCCAACACGGATTTGGGATGATGCCCTCAACACTCCAACGATCACTGCATCACATTGCTAGCAATGCCCGAGAGAGAGCTCTATCCAAGCTCATTAGATCTAGAACATCTCTCTCTAGAATATGGGAGAGAGGAGAGGAGAGAGAAGGTCCATGAATAGTGTTTGGAAGATTCCCCACCTCTTCTATTTATAGTGCTCAATTAAAATACCCGGTATCGCCTCTCCGACCACGAATACTTAACACACTATCAATGACATTTTAGGACTACTAAATTGAGCCATAAATATTATTTTAATTTACTTGTAATATATTAAAATATATTACATGATAATAATTATATCATTATCCCAAATCGCCACTCCCATAAATATTAATTGAACCTCGAATAATTTAATATTCGTCAACCAATATTTTTTCATGTATTTACTTACAACTCGAAAATATATTTAATAAATAAATTCAATACTCATTATTCTAAACTCGAATAATAGGTATGTATTTATTTTATTGGTGATCATTTAACTATGGACAAATCCTGGACCCCTGTAGCGGGGCCCACCATGTCAAAAACTCATATTCAACTGAATAAGGATGTTTCTTGAATATGTTATTATGTGTGACCCTATAGGACCTTATTTAGATAGTTGTGAATAGTATTCACTGACCAATAGTGGGATCTAGCAACCCATCATTTCCCCTGAAGAAATGAGGATTGTTACAGTAGTGACAACCCACCTACGAACAGGAAATGTGTAATATAATCTCTTTGTCTGTAATATCTTATAAAGCAGGACACATGCACGTGTCATCACCTTTTTCTTGCTTTATAGTTTGTTGATTTAACTAGACGGATTTACCCATGACTGGAATGGCCATGGTCTTATAAAGGTACTTCAATCCATATAAACATGGCCTGAGATATATTACTTCCATAACCTAGAAGCAACTAATCATTTCTTGACCATTAAACCGATGCCATGCTACCAATGACGCACCCGACACAAACTACCTCACCATTACTTCATCATCATGGTTTTCATCTTGCATCAATGTAAGTAATCAAGTGACATACATTGGTAATTATCTCACTTCTGGAGACCATTACAGATGATCATAGATAATAACATCCAATGACACCCGAAACATGTGGTGTCCCTATTGGTGGGTCAGTCCTAACGATCACACTACTATGATCACCATGTGTGAAATTCATGAGAAGAAGTCTCAATGCTTATGAACCCCCAACACCGGATAGTAAAATATCTAATTTTCCCAATTAGAAAGATGTATCTAGACTATAAAACATATATTTAAGATTAATGTCATAGTATCTAAAGGATCTCGTTATATCATGGGAACTGCTATAACCTTTGAATACGACAATTAATCTTTGGACATTACTATTTAAATAGTGAATTCAGAAAAGTCTACACTATAATGGTAAGATGACCTCTTGCATAGCTTACTGTATACATGATATGGTATTCAAATGCACTAAATAGTTGGGTCTAGGGAACCCACTATTTCAACACTCATCACCAACTAGATAAGTTAAAATCATTTTAACTTAGTGAAACAGAATGAATACTCCATAATAGACATAGAAACCTGATAAAGATGAATCAATTATATTGACCTATCATCACTCAGCCTGTGAGGAATGAACTAATATGTGAAGGTAGTTTAGAAATCAACACATAACACTCCCTACTAATGAATAACATGAGTAATCACATCCAGCCAGTGATTTACTGAATCACAAAGAATGTATGTGGAAAGGTTGACCCTCCTCTATGGAGGCATCTAAATAGGCTCATATATAGAAAGGGTGGCCTCCAGCCAAAACTATATATCCTTTGGAACACCAAACCATGATAAAGTAGGGGGATGCTAGTGATGTAACTTGCAAGTCTTATAATACTTCATATGTGAAACTCATGGATGAACCTGCATAAATACAAAAAAAATTGTAAACTAGCATGAACATGGGCATTAGTGTCTATATCAGGAAAAAAGCCAGTGCCTTAGGTGGTACTCTTAGTGGAAAGTCTGGCGGTTCAAGGCCCAATGCATCTAAAGCATGGTCTTTGCCACCCTCGTGCAGCATGAAATTGGGATGTTGTGGTGTCATTTTTCAAAACATTCCAATCATAGAACACATAACATTATTTAATAAGATAGATATATACACTTATCGAATATCAAAAAATAAGGGCTCACGACACAAGATATACTACCCCAACTACCATCCTAGATGACCATGTACTGGTATGTCCTCATGTGTATGTTAAAAATCATTTTCCATTTAATAACCATATTTATTCCATAAACATTCATAAACATGAAAAGAAGAAATATGGATGTGCAACCATTAATTTTTTGATGTGGTGGTTCTCTTTATAAGGGATCGTCATTCCCATTGAATCAGTTCCTATACACCATAACACTAAAAAAATCCCATTATTTATATCATAATGGAAACACTCCCTAAATTTCCAACCCCAACCCATGAGGGCCCATACAACTAATTAATTGAGATAGGAAATAAATCAAGAATAACCACGGAATATCACAACCATATGTTAATTATCACATTGTCACTCCTTAATCACAGGCACATCGAGTAATGAACGAAGTGAAACGAAAATATATGGGATGGAAATATACATGGACTATGAAATTTTGGTCCCTTTTGATGCATGTAATTGTGGTCCTTTCCATAATGTAATTGTTCCAATGTTAAAAAATAATCTTAATTAGAATAATAACCAATAACACCCCCATCATATGCATCACCCAAGATGAAATAATGTCAACTATAATAAAAAAAGAATAAAAATTATATTTTTGGTGACATGTAATTTACCCCAAACATGGGTTTGTGACATCAATATGTGACTTATGAACAATTACCACTGCATTTCAAATATCTAATACATATCTCCAAATAGTAATGAAATAATGGAAACCCGCCTCTAATACCACAATGTGATGTCTTGGACCTAGATGCCACTTAATGGGTGGCCTATGCCCAGTGGTCCATATAGCCTTAGGCACATCTACCTGAATTCCAGATGAATCCAACCAGAAGTATGGTCCAAGGTTGGGTTAGTGGGGATAATATTTCCATATTACTATATTTTAGCACAACAGATAAATAAAAACAGTGGTAAATAGAATATACAATATGAGAAAATTGTTGAATGATACTAAATAAATAAATAGAAAATGATAAGAAAAAATAAATCAACTATAATAACTGATGATGATATTTCATATCATGGGAAAACTAGAATACCTGGATATAGTGTAAATGGAATTACAGGTTTCTCAAAATTATAATGGAAATAAAAGGAATATCCCATTTATCCTGAGATCATGTATTATCATCTATTTTGAAGATCCATCTGAAATAATAAGAATTCTACTGGCTGATGTCATATGCTTCCATTATAAACACCTATATACATGTAATCTTCACCAAATACCAAATGGTTTCTATAGAGGAAGTGATATAAATATCAATGGGCCACCACTAACAGTGTTTATACCATTTGACCCATGTATTGGGAATGTAATAGTGTTAAAGCAAGAATATATAATGTAATGTTGTACAATGTAATTAAATAACCATCTCACTACGACATATTATGGCTTGTTTCTAAACATGTAATGAATTCATTATTTGAATATTACCAGTTTATAAATGTGCCATATGTTTATAATATGGAAGGATCCATGATGTAACAATGAATCCTATAATGATAATAAATAATTATGATCTATGGTATTAAATAATGAATAGTTGACCTCATGGGTCACCAATGTAGTAATAATTGTAGCTCAGGTAAGGATAAGGTTAAAATCTAATGATTATATCACAATTAATTCCTAAATAAGATATCTACAGAGTCTAAGGAGTTCATCCAAGGTATGTAGGGAAAAGAAATCACTGGGCTTGTTGGGTTATAACTATAGAAACTACTATTCAATACCGGATCCAAGTAGTGTATCCAACATATCATATTATACTATTGAATTGATCCTATGGTGACATACTAGGAATTTAAGAAAAATAAATAATCATGTTCCTGGTGGGTCTCATCCAAATAAATTCACATTCTTGAATAAGAATAAGGTTCCCATGTTATCAAGTAATTCCTAATGGAATCCAAGGTGAGCTTGAGTTAGGAAACTCCTATTATATAACACCATAGGGTAATATTTTATAAGGATAAAGATAGTACCTATCATTAGTGTGATAATGCTAATTGATCTTGAAATCATTTTATAAAGTCTTAATTAATCAATATATTCATTTGGTTTAATCCTTTTCTTTCATTACTGTGCCTTATCCATGTATCCAAAAACCAATCATCTAATCCATTTAATTAATTTTAAAGAGTCATGGTCCATTATTATAAATTCCATTAACATGGTAAGGGGCTCTAAAAATATGCAATATATCAATCAATTACTATTAAAAATGTTTTTTTGTATATTTTGTGTAGATGCCAATTTCCATTTCACATTTAATTATCAAATTGAAGAACATAACTAAGGATGGTCATGATTTAAGAATACAAGGTACATATCATTATGAAATAAAAAAATTAAATCAATCCATTTAATATAGAAAATAGTTCCTTTAGAAGGGTAAATCCATGGAACACATGAACTGTGGAAAAAAGTGTCAAAACACAAAAAATGAAAATTACTGAAAAACAACCGACATTAGATGGATGGGGTGGTGGGTGTAAACAATAAGAAATTATCAAATATTTGAAAATATCATAACCATATGGTTGTAATGATTATAATTATATCATATAAAAACAATAATCAACAACTGATAAAATTAGTCGACCGCACACTTAATTTAAAAAATCAACAAACATGAGGGATGAGTAATATAACACCCACATTTGTGTTATACTATTATACTATCCCTATATGAGAATAAATATTTCAATGGAATGAATTTAATATATGAAAATGGAAATAAATTCTAACACCACAAAAATATGGTTGAGAGAAAAAGATACAAAAAATGGCTCAATGGACTTCATTACACACCAATGTGCAACTAAGGTTATGAATGGAAGATCGAATAGATATTAGATCAAAGTCATATCTTCATCCAAATAATATTTCCTAAAACATATCCAAAATGATAAAAAATGGTCTTTATATCCATTGGAATTTTGAATGGGGAAAATGATGGTTTAAATATATCATTAATGTTAAAAATTTAAAAATTACCTAAATTTAGTATGTTCATGGTTTTCACTCACGATTTTACAAACCATCCACAAAACCCAAATGTATACTGCTAGAAGAGGGGAACCCACATGGTTAGACCACTATGTTTGAGAAATAATGCACCAATATTTCAATATGTAATTTCTTGAATAATCATGCCTCTCACATGCTTTTCTTAAACCATACGACCTCTCAGCACTCTTTACATAAAAACATGTACCTTGCCTAGTTCTCCCAAATTGATTGGTTTCTGGCTCTGAACGAGCCCGATTAACCCTTGATACCTTTGATACCCCATTAGGTATTTATATTATGTCCAAATTATATAATTTTACCTAACTACAAATGATCCACACCTGAGTGACTCACAATGTTACACAGTATTTTAAATTTAATAATTACGTTTTAACTAACATAAAAAATCCAAAAATTAATAGTGTATTAGTATATATGTATATAATTATGTATTTAATATGTCTGATGAAGAAAAAATTATATAGATAAAGACATGGATTGTAGACATGGTTATTGATATCAAAATTTACCCTTATTCTGGTTTTTAATAATCAATCTTCTATCTTTGTTACAAAAATATACTATTCAAGATTCAGATTCTATGATTTTGTATAATAAATTTCACCTCATAAAATGGAAAGTGGAGAAGAATGAAAAATTATCAGAGTTTATTCATTAAATTGAGTAATTTATATTTATATAAATCTATTTAAAATGGATAAATTTCCAATATCGAGGATAGTAATGAGAGTTCAATCTCAATCTATGATAGACTATGGAATGAAATTACAAAACATCAATATATTTAATTTTAATTATGATATCATTTTGAAGAAAACCATTATAACATAAATCTATCAACTAGTGTTTGATTTCTCATTTAAGGGGACAAATATATATTTTTCCCTTCTTAAAATGTGTAAGCTATAATTTCAGAATGTATGAGATATTCAAATAGTCTATTGATGTGGATTGAGGAAAACGTTTTTCTTATATGTTGAAGATATTTTTTTAATCAATGTTCCAAGAGAAAGAAGGATTTTCTTATGTTTTTTATGGAAGCATTTCATAGGGCACTACATATGGATAAGATGTAATTTTTATCCATTACTAATGTTTACAATAATGAGATTTCAAATGTAGGCCTAGAATTATGTGAGAAGAGATACACTATATTAGTTGAAATGTTGAATTTATATACATTCCTTGGATAAAAATAACCATGGGGAGGTGATTGGTAGTATTAATTTTTGAGTTGTATCAATAGGGTTGGAAGATATTTACAAAACTGTGTTTTGGTTAAGGAATGTGATATAATTTTTTTTTCATAAAATAAAATAATTAACATTTTAATCATTCCTATATTTTGGAAATAGATGGACATTTCCTAAAACATTATTCTAGATGATTCCCAATAGATGGAAAATTTCTTAATGAAATTTTTGGATAGATAATTTGTTCATTATTTTGAACACACATCCATTAAATGGACAATAAAACAAATTTTTGGGTGATGTATAGATCATTTCATGCTTTAGGTTTCAGGAGATCGAATAAATTTTAGTTTGGAATGATCATATGGCCTATGAGTTTTATGAAATCATCATAAATTTACTTGTTTATTCAATGATCATAAAATGAATTTATGAAAATGTGTTGTGGTGTTCCCAGAAAAGGACAATAGGATAGTGGTTTGGATGACGAGAGATTTTATTTTGTTGTCTATGATGTCTTATGAGCTGTAAAGATTTATGTATTTTAGTATTGGGATGGGGAATTTAATTGGAAAAATTCATACTGGTTGAAGTCATTCTTGATGAATTCCAATTGTATGATGACTATGTTGATGATGACTTTTTAGATAATGATTACCAGAAAGGGGAGAACAAATGGTAGATATTTGTATTTAATGATTCATAAGATTACTTGATATATAATTTTTTATCTTTCAAGAAAAATACATTTTAATTTCAATATAAAATGTTATATTAAATTATTTCCTTCTCAATAATCTCTAGTTGGATGATGTCTAAACTAAATAGTTCTTATTAAATATTGTCCATGAGATTGAGGTTTGATTATGAATGAAATATACCTATAGTATTTATGAAGGTCATCAGAATGTGGAAAATTTTAATTTTAGTTTTCATAATGTTCTCTTATTTGGTATATACAGAAATAACTGGAACGAGACGCAATTGATGAAAAAATTACCTCAATGTATTTATTGGATACTTTTGTTTTATAATGTATTAAAAATTCTTAAGTCATTATGATGTTTTTATAATGATATCATGATTGATGACGAAAATATGATCTATTAATATTATAAATATCATGGAATGGATTTCCCTGACTATTGCCGAGGTTGTGGGAATCAGGTTAAAATTAGACCATGCTCAAATTTGTTTTAGACATTATGAATTATGTAGAAATCCAATGAATGATTCAAGTGGTTTTTTTGTGGGATAGTATTTTCAAATTATGTGTTTTATTTTATTTTGGAAATAAATTGGTTTTCCATCCAATATAACATATAAATATCCTATATAATGTGTTGTATGAACAAACCCATATTGTGTACTAGCAATAAATGTTAATGTTTATCTACGAAATAAATTTTTTCAGCAAGATTAATTAGAATAAAATAAGAATTATAAATATTGAGAAGGGTGTTTCCGTTAATTTATCTATTGGTGGAATAATATGTCAGTACCAGATAATGGTGTTATGATTAGAGGAATCATAAAGAAGACATTTTGAAAATATTCATATCTTGTTGAATGGAAATTCAATGTGAATAAGTGAATAGATTAATTTTGTGTACAAAAGTTTAAATTATTATCATATATAATTATATGGAATACAAGATATAGTACCCATATCTATAGGGATTGAGAAAACGAATTATAATGTTATCCATGAAGGATTTTATATCCTACATATAGTCATACATGTAAGTAAGAATTTTTTAACCATGATGTGAAAATTTGTATATATACAAGGATATAAATGAATTTAAAATGAACTTTTTGGTTATAGTTTTTGAATTCCTTTTCAATATATTTGTTACATATTTTTCTGTACAGAGAGCACATGCTTTATTGATAGATTATAGCGAAATGTAAATGTATGCATATTCCCTGCATTATATAACCATACAAAATGAATTTCATATAACAGATTTTAATTGAATTAGATTATTTATAATCCATTCCAAGTACAATTGACTCATACTATATAGAAAACCTAATCAATTCTAGTGTTCATATATATATTACAACTGTTCTTATTTTGTGGAATTGTAAAAAATCTTTAATTGAAAGTAAATATTTTTTTATGAATAAAAAAATGTAAAAATTAGTTATCACTAATTCAAACTGTATTACTCTTAGGGATCATATAAATCCATATTTGTCATTTCATTAACTGAATATCCTCATTTTCTTATGGAAAATGGAAATAAATATCCTGTATATTTTTATACTACCACGTCTAATAAGAAGCATGTTTATTTTTAATTCACCAACTAACATGGTTTATATAA
This sequence comes from Viscum album, assembly GCA_963277665.1. Classification (NCBI taxonomy): domain Eukaryota; kingdom Viridiplantae; phylum Streptophyta; class Magnoliopsida; order Santalales; family Viscaceae; genus Viscum; species Viscum album. The sequence goes on along the minus strand of OY728123.1, from coordinate 118,022,197 downwards.
AATGGTAACATAGATGTAGTTATTATGGATATAATATTTTTATGATTCTAATCTAAGAACCGATGTGTATCATTTCATAAATTATATATAAAATTAAATCAATATCTATGTATAGATTCACAATATATCTTCCACAGAATGAAGTATTTCATTATTTTAATTACCTACATCCCTGGAAAGAATTTACAATGGGTTTAAAGGTTAATCATTATTTTAATGTCACTATTATTTTTATTCTATGTAAAATTGGATAACATTCTATTTATATATATTTATATATATAATTATCATTATAAAATTATCCAAATTATATTAGGATTCTATGTGGAAATTCATTTTATTCAAATTATGTAATATTTTTTTATCCATTATATAAAAATTTAAATATTTATAAAAAAATATATTATGAAAAAATAATATCATAATTATTCAATTAAAAATATTTTACGACTAAAAAATCTCATAATCATTCATTAAATTTTGTTATGTTCGTGTTTGGTTTAGTTTTATAACCAACAAGAATAATACTATGATTTTATGTCATGAGTTAATTTTGCATATAATTACTTATATACGATGAAAATAATTTCTAAATAAATATTCAATTATGGTGCTTGATATGTATAATCGATATTCATTTCATTAATTAAGAAATCACCATTCATTCATCAAGAGTCATTGAAACAATATCATTATAGGTTTCATATCGTATTATATTGATTAAAAGACTTTGAATAGAGTCTAAAACATCCTAATTTTGATAAATAATCCAAAATATTAACATTAATTACCTAGTAAAAATTTAATTTTTAATTTTAATGAATCTTGGTACCATAATACCGAATCAAAAAAATAAGTAATCTAAAGAAATAAAATGTGTGAAAACAAGTAAAAACTACCTTTAATCACCTGGAGAGTGTATATACTCGAAGATTATAAAATAAAATGGTTTAGGTAATTTTTTTAGTTTTTTGGTTAAGATTGTTATGCATGTGACAGGGAGGGAAGTAAATGTTCATGGAAGTCAGCTCCAGGTTCAACATTTTTCCATCTCAGATTAATATATTTCTGATATGTTTTGTAATAGACACATAATAACCTATATTAGTTTGATATATGGACTATTTGAGAAATTATATCAGTAAATTACTTTATTAAATAAATTTAAAAACAAATTATAAAAACTCAATTTTAAAAGTATTTGTTTTAGGAGTTAAAACTCTATATGTGTTTTTTAAATCATAATTTTCATTTATTTTGGACTCACGCAATATTCCCCATTTATTACCTTTTACATTGTGCATAAATTCCAAAAATATATCATTTTACTATATTCCCTTTGAATTTCAGTGGATTTATATGTGTACATTGTTATATGTGTATAATATTATTTTGATTGGAGTGTCACTAAGTCACTGTGGAACTCATTTTTTTCCATGGAGGAAACATAATCCAATATATTTATGATATAAATTTATTTCATGTTTCATAGAATAAACATCCCAGTACAGATACATTCATGTGGATGTGGATGTGGAAAAACTGTACCTACACTTAACACCACTAAAATGTTTTGTCCAAATTTTACTCATTGTTACTCTAACACTTTATGTGTTTAACTATAAATTCCCACATATATTAAAACTCCCATGGGATATATTTGTAATATTCATAAATTATTTTTGAAAAATGATTACGTATTTCTCTTAAAATTTCAATGGTAATCTTACAATGGAAACTATTAATCTTAATTTCTATCATCTATTGATAAAGCAACAAAATGCATGTACCCTTACAACTATACATCATTTAAAATGTTACGTCTAGTTAATTTTATGATTCCCCATTACTTCTATGTGGTATAATGGATATTCCAAAACAAATCAACATTAATCTATTATTTTTGATTGTTTATTTCCTTATCATTAAATACATGGATTCCTATGATTTTATTGAATTAATGATTTATTAGATAATTTTATAAAATGTATGTTTAATCTAATGGTTAATCATTTGGAATTAAACTACATACCAGTGGGTCCTATAATTATGTTACCCTTCTATGTGTTTGTAAAAATAATAATAAAAAATATCATAGTTTTTGGACTATTATTGTCTCTATATTTTTATAGTGCACTTGAACACATCCTTGAAAACATATTTTGTTATCCATAATTATATATTCTACCAATATTGGATCAATGAGTATCATTATACATGTTTTCATTTATTTTATAAGATATATAATGGCCTCCCTCTCTATTGGGTATAGATTCATATGTTTTATCCTTTCATTTTATACCACATTTTAAATTTATATATTCAAATATCTTCTACTATAAGATAATCCTTATTGATCATCTAATATCACAATTTTTCTATTCTATTTTTTAGTAATCCTATTGCAGAGATATATATTATTTTATGGCATATTAATATATGGGTAATAATGTTCCCACATTGGGTTCATGTTATTTCTTATTTTTTCCACCATATTAGATGTATGTATCTTTTCCTCTAAGAATATTATTTAATTGTATACCATGGGAAATCATGTATTTTGTACAAATAATGTATCATAACTACAATATATGTTTTTAAAAAACCTGGATGTTTGAAATACATTATATATAAAAATGGTAGGATGGAATTTATTGTATATAATATATGTGACATGAAAAACCATAGACCAGTCACGAAGAAAAAGAAATAGTTATTGTTGTGTATAGAGAAATAACATCAGGCTAATGAATGTAATGAAATGATAAATGTTTTAAATGAATAATGATTTAATTTTAATGATATAGGGAACTATTTGAAAAAATTCCCAATGTTTTGAATTAATTAAACTTTAATAGGTTCATAAGAGAATAATAATAATTAATGGATCACAAAAGATGATGTTTAACTCTATGATAATGTGATATTATGAACATTACTTATGAACATAAAATTAGATAATTCTTTATTTGATTTCAGATCTATAGACAATTTTATATCATGCATGTGTGTAGAGTAGATTGTATCCACCACTATCACTCTGTGGAAGAGTTTTTTATTATGACACCTTCTCAGAATTACTGGAAAAATCGATATATTGATCTACCTCTATTTATTTAATAGAAAAATAATTCTTGTAGATTTAATTTTCAATATTGTGATTTATTTTGACATAATAATTACAAGGGATTGAAGTCTACTTTATGAATTTTTTATTAATATTAATAGATTAAATTTTATTATGGTGGTTTTTAATTATAAAATTTAAAGGTAGAGACTACATTATCTGAATACCTTATGGATATAGTGAATGTATCCCATGATAATGAAATTATTATTGAATAGGAATATATATCATAATAAATGGATATGAATTGTATTATAAGTATGTGTATGTACCTATTATTCATGAAAAATTTGATAGATTTGATGAATAATTACCAACAATCCACTTAAGAGTTATTTTATTTTTCTATTGAACTAATCAATATGGGTAAGACATTATCCATGAAGCCCTATATAAAGAAAATGGTTGAATCGGTAGAGTTTAGGAAAAAACATGAATTCTAGGATAGTGGATAGACACACACTATTGTATCACATTGGGAAGGACATGTCTTATTTTTGAGAAATATTGATGGGTCTATATTGTTATACATTAACTACAATTTAATGAATATCATTTCCATAAAGAAAAAATTATCTATTACCACACATTGATGTAATATTTTTTCATAACCACGATGAAAAATATTTTTCAATGAGAAATCATCACAATATTATTTTAGATACGATGAATATTTTATTATAGTAATATCCAGATGACATCATTTTGGAATTTATCGATCAAATATTCATATACAAAAATCTAAATGAATATATTGGGATTCATAAGTGAATTGTTTGGGAGATTATTAAACAAATGGAATTTTAATAGAAATTTTGAAATAGAGAATAATGAAATTAATAAATTTTTGTCCCTATGGGATATTGTTTAATAAGATGAGATATTTACTAAAAAACGAAATAATTATCACATATTTGACAAACTAATGTATTATAATTGAGATAAATAGAATTTTAGAATACATTTAGTATTTTTGGATGTTTCATTCATAATTTATCAAAATTGGCTTATCTAATGATAACGATTATACGATTTAATTGAGGTTGCCAAAAAATGTGAACAATGTTTTTATTAGATAAATTATTGACATTTAAATTAGTCAGTAGTAAATTTACCTATAATATCATATTTATTTCTAATATAAAGGAATTTATTAATGGAATGAAATTATGAGAGTTCAAATATATAATGATATAATTGTTTTATATGAATCAATGATATAGATAATCCATGAAGAAATCACTCAAACTCCAGATATTGAGTTGGTTGATATAATATATTCAGTTAAGATATATAGGAAGTCTCAATATGATGAAAAATGAGACATATATTTGAAAAAATCCTTTTTGATGTACATATTATTTTAAAAGGTGAATTACTTGTTGTGGAATTTTTTTTTAGATCTAGTCAATTACAATGATCACAATATTTATAACCACACTTAGATGGAAAATTATGCGTCTTTTGTATTATGAATAAGGGACAATAAAGTTCTTACTGATTAGTGGATTAATAAGAATACTATTTTATATGATTTCATATTGTTAGATATTTTAATTCATTGGAATGATGAAAAATCATTCTAGTTACAGAAATTTTCAAACCATCATTACTAACAATGGATGAGGCATCACTATTTAATGAAAATAATTTATTAATTATGGTAAAATATATTAATGTTCAGATATTGTAACACATCAACTATAATGATATAGATATGATGTTTTCGAAGTTGTTATATTTTTATTTCTATATTAAGGGATAGATAGTGAGATATTGGATGAATAAAATTCATAAAACTTCAATATAATCCCTAGTAGAATAATTATTTATAGGAATTTAAAATAAATCTTCTAGTGGGATAGTATTAAGTTGGATGTTGTGTATACTATATATAGATTAATAGTGTTCTATTATGTAATGGAAAACATGAGTCATTGAAATGATGTTATGATTCTTTTATATCTACAATGATGGATGTGGGATAATGATACAACGGAAATTTCCCCTGACCATCTAAATAAAACTAGGATGAACTATAATATATGTGTTATTATATATCATAATTCAATGTCAACAAACTTCATTGAGGATGGGGAAACATTACCCCTTTATCACCATTATTATTTCAATATTAATAATTTTGTATGACATATCAGCAATACTAATTCAAATTTATATGATAGTATGCCTTCACACACCTAAATATTTTATTTACTGTTCCCAATTCTATCAATATTATCAAACCTTCATGAACTACTTATGATAATAAAAATGACGGGATGACTGAATAGAAAATTCATACATTATAGGAAATTCATATAGAATTATCCTATATAATTTAAGGATCATAGAATCAATATCATCAACTAATTTAATTTTCATATGGCAAAGACATTAATTTTATAAATAAGAATGAATCCTATAAAGGTTTATATTTGAAATGATTTTATGCTCCACCATGTTTGGAAGAAGTTTAATACATGAAGCTATTAGGCCCCAGACATGTTTTCAATACAACCATAAATCTCAATAACATTCATCATCTTAAAAATGCATCTCAATGTAAAAAAAAGTTAATTTTACAATCAATGGATGTAATATGTTTTTCCAGTGGTTTATCATCTATTCATAATGGTGTCACCGTGGAATGGGATTATAAAATTAATTAAAAAAATGTTATCTTATTAGCGATGTAAATTATGCCATTATAAATGTGACAGTTAATTTAGTATAATCATACTAATTAGATATGTCACCAGCCCACTATATATTCCATAACATCATTCATATTGAAATATTATATAATTAAATATTTAATCATACACAAAAACTCATATTTGAGGAAATTGTATTGAAAAAATGCATTTATTATAATGAAGATTCATCACAAATTATTTATTTTAGAGATAATATGAGTCAATGTAATTATCCTTGGTTATTTAATGTCCTTTAAAAAATCCATTAATTCAATAGAAAACATAAAAGAATAAAGAATATATGAAAAATGATTAACCAAAAGTGTAGGATCTATCATATATCAAAATATAGATGAGAAAACGTTTTCTAGGTGGGGGAATGTAAAATATATGATATTTCTATAGTATGTATAAACTGCACCCTAACCGGTTCCCTAATGATAATCCTATTATTTTATCCACTAATAAAAAACTGGTTAATGTATGCATTTAAATATAATATTTACTAATTTTATAATTTTAGTTTGATAAAATAGATAACATTTTTATGTTCCATTTTAAAAAAATAGTTTATAGATAAATTTTTGGATTTAGAAAGAATAATTAATTTCTTGTTTAATATTGACAAAAATATGCTTTTACAAATACTATCAATTTAATGAAATCATTACTGTATAATAAAAATTATTAAGTTTTTAAAATAATTCATAGAATAAATATATTGTTTTTATACATAGAATAAGTAAATTACAAATATTATTTTTTGTTTTGGAAATTGTTGTTTAAAATTTTAAATCTCATGTGATGTTTTATTCTATAACATGAACTATTTTTATATTTTCCTATATTTAGGTAAATACAGTATAAAAATAAGATTTGATTTGGAGTGAATTTGAAATAACACTCAAATCATTATTAGAAATCCAGTAAGTGTTATATTAATTAATCATATAAATGTTTTTACATAAAATATTTTATATACATGGATCATTAATTATCATAAAAATCATTATTCACTGGGTTTTCTATATATATTAAAAAAATTATTTTCCCAAATATAAGAACCATGTTTTTGGAAATGGGTATGTCAATTAAAATTATAATCATTAAAATTAGACCATCTAGTCAAATTAATATTTAGGATTAACAAATTTTCATAATCAAAATAGTTTATCACTATAGTTAACAATAAAAAGGATTAAAATGGACCTAAAATAAGATAAATGTTGCTAATATTTACCGTTATTTGGATTTTTTATAATCAATGAGCTATAAATGTTACAAAAATATACTATTCAATATTCATATTCCATAAATTTTGATAAACAATTTCACCTCATCATAATGAAGGTGGAGAAGAATGAAAAAGTATCCGAGTTTATTCCTCAAATTGGAAAATTTTATTTTTTTATATATACATTTCAAAAGGATAACATTCATATTCCTTGGATAGTAATGATAAATCAATATTGATCTATGAAATTCTATGGAATGAAAGTACATACCCTATATATATTTAATTTTTATTATGTTATCATTTTGACGAAAACCATTGTAACATAAATCAATCAACTAGTGTTTTATTTAACATTTGTGGGGAGAAATATAATTGTGGCCCCTTCATAAATGGTGTAATCTATGATTTCTTAAGGAATTTTCTATTTCAATAGTCTATTGATGTTTATAGTGGAAAAAGTTATTCATATAATTTGAAGTAATTTTAGTAATGAATTTTCGAAGAGGAAGAATGATTTTATTATGAAGCATATGGGAACATTTCATACATCACTACATATAGAAAATATGGAATTTTCTCAATTAATAATGTTCAAAATACTAACATTTCACATGTTGGGATTGAATTATGGGAGAATATATACACATTATTTGTTTAAATGTTGAATTTTTATGCGTTCCATGGATGAAATGAACAATGGGTGAGGTTATTGGTACCATTACGTTTGGAGGTGAATCAATAGGGATGAAATCTATTTACCTAATTGTGCTTTCATTGTTGAATGTGTTTTTAATTTTAGTAATTTTTTTCATAAAATAAAACAATTAACATTTCAATCCTTCTTATATTTGGGAAATGGATTGATATCTCAAGAAACATTAATCTAGATGAATCCAAATAGATGGAAGATTTCCAAATAAAATGGTTGGATAGATGTTTTTTCAATATTTTAAGCACACAACCCTTAAATTTATCATAAAACTAATTTTTGTGTGATGTTTAAATCATTCGATGCTTTAGGTTTCCTATGTTCTATTAATTTTGAGTTTGGAATGAATAAGTGGCCTATGAATTTGATGAAATTAGAATAAATTCACTGGTTTTTTCAATGATAATACAAGGAATTTTTGAGAATTTTTTGTGGATTTCACTAGAAAAAGAAAATAGGGTTGTGGTTTGGATGAAAAAAAATTCATTTTTATGTTTACAATGGATTCTAAGATGTAAAAAATTAATTATTTTATAATAGAAAAGGGGAATGTTATTTTTAAATTTCATACTAGTTTAAGTCATTCATATTGAATTCCAATTGGAGATGTCTAAGTGGATGGCATCATTTTAGATAATTTCCACTATGAAGGGGAGGAGAAAATGTTAGATGGTTGTATTTAATGTTAATGCAGATTACTTGATATAAAAAGAAATTCATGATAGAAACATACATATGAATTTCAATGGAAAATATTTTATTGGATTATTTCCATTTTAATAAAGTCTAATCAGATGATTTATAACCTAAATAATTATTATCAGATAATGTCCATGTGATTGAGGTTGGATTATGATGAAAATAGACATAATTTTTAAATGAAGTTTATAATAAAGATGAAAATTTTTATTTTACATTTCCTTGAATTGTTCTATTTTGTTTTCCTCAAATTAACTAGATCTGTTATCAATTTGTAAATGAATTACCACAATGTATTTATTAGAATTTTATGTGTTAGAATATAAAACCATTTCTGAAGTCATTAGGATGTTCTGATATTTATAGCATGATTGATAATTAAAATATGATTGAAAAAATAATCAAAATTTCTAGGAATGAATTTCCATGACTGTTGTCAAGGATGAAGGAATCAGGTTGAAATTATTTAATGTTCAAATTTATATGAGATATTATGAGTTCTAAAAAAATACTATGAATGATTCATGTGTATACTTTTGAGGTTGTTTTTTGAAATTATGAGTTTTAATTAATATGGAAAATAAATTTGATTTCATGCTATATTACATTGAAATATATTATATAATGTGGTGTATGAACAAACCCATTTTGTGTAATAACAATCAATGTAAATATTTAAGTACTACAAAAATTGATTCACCAACAGTCAATAAAAGAAAATAAGAATTTGTAATATTGTGAATGCTGTTTTTTTCAACGTATCTCTTTGTGGAAGAATATGTTTGTAACAGATAGAGGTGTTATGAATAGAGGAAGAATAAATAATAAACCAATAAAATATTCATATCTGGTGGAATGGAAATACAAGTTGAAGAGGTGAATATATTGATATAGTGTATACAAGTTGAAAATATTATCAGATGCAATTAGAAGGAAAACTAGAGAAAGAACTCATATGTATAGTGATTGAGAAAATAAATTATAAAGATATTCACGAATGATTTTATTTCTTACATCTGGACAGGAATGTAAGTATGTATTTTTTTCAAGAAATGAAAATTTAGAGATTTAGAATGATAACAATGAAAATAAAATGAATGTTTTGGTTATAGTTTCTAAATGTCCTTCCAAAATAGTTATTACATTTTTTTCAATATTTAGAGTACATGAAGTATTGTTAGATTATAGTGATATGTAAAAGTAAGTATATTCTCTACATTCTATAATAACAAATAATGACATTATTATAAAATATTTTAAAGCATTGTATTATATGTAATCCATTTCAAGTATCCTAAACTCTTACTATATAGAAAACCCAATAAATTCTTGTGTTTCAATAGATATTACATATGTTCATATTTTTTGGAAATGTAAAAAATCCTTAACTGAAGGTGAATATTTTTCTATGCATAAGAAAATTTTAAAAGTAATTATCACTAATTCACTACCTAGCACTCTTGAGGATCATATAGATTTATATTGGTTGTTTCATTAAGATAATATCGTTTTTTCAAAAATAGAATGGAAACATATATCGTGTATACCTGCAGACTACCACATCCACTAAGAAACCGGTTTATTTTTAATTCACCAACTAACATCGTTTATATAAAATTGGATCCTAGATGTAGTTTTTAAGAATATAAGATGTTTATGTTTCTAATTTATGAATACATGCGGCTCAATAAATAAATTCTATAGAAAATTAATTTAGTATCTATGGATAGAATCACATTATATCCTCCATAGAATGAATTTTGTCATTATTTTAATTACCTACATCCATGGATGGATTTTAGAAAGTGAATAAAGGTAAAAATATATATTTTATCTTACTATTATGGTTATTTTATGTAAAATTAGAAAACATATTAATTCTATAAACAAAAAATACTCATTATAAAATTTTCCACATTAAATTAGTAATTTATGAGGAAAATATTTTTATTCAAATTATGTAATATTTTTTATCCATTATATCATAATTTACATATTTATAAAAAAATTATTATGAAAAAAATAATATCATAATTATTCAATTATAATTTTTTATAGACATGAAACCTCATAATCATACATTAAATTAGGCTATGTTCATGTTCATTTTTTTAACAACCTAGTTAGATAATACTATGATTTTATATCATGATTGAATTTTGGAAATAATTACTTATATATGATGAAAATAATTTTTCAATAAATATTCAATTACTGTGCTTGATATTTTAAATCTACATTAATTTCATTAATTAAGAAAACACCATTAATTCATCAGGAGTCATTAAAAAAAGATTATTATAGGTTTTATATCCATTGATATAGAATAAAAGACTCACGAATTGTGTTTAAAACCTCCGAATTTTTAATAATCATCGATAATAGTAACATTAATTACATGATTAAAATGAAAATTATATTAATAATGTATACATGTACAACTATAAAAAAACTAAAAAACAAGTAAACCATATACACCAAATGTGTGAAATCTAGTAAAAACTACATCAAATCTTTTAGAGAAAGAATATATTAGAATAGTATAAATTAAAATGGTTAGGGGTAATTTTTTAGTTTTGTGGTTATGATTGTTATGCATGTGACATAGGATGGTAGTGAAGGTTCAATGATTTTAGGTCAATGTTGAACTTTTTCAGACTCATATTAACATAATTATGATATTTTTTTAGTATACACTAAATAACCAACATTATTTTTATATATGGAAAATTTTAGAATTTATATCACTGAATTATTTTATTCAATAATATTTAATACAAATTATAAACACTCTCTTTTAAGTGGTTTTTTTTGAGTAGATTAAACTCAATATGTTTTTTTAATCATAATTTTTATTGTTTGTGAATCATGAAATATTCCCCATTTATTTCCTTTTACATGGTTCATACATTTCTATAGAGAAAATGTTACTATATTTCCAATGAATTTTAGTTAATTTATATGTTTATATTATTAGATGTATATCTTGTTTATTTTAATTGGAGTGTGACTAAGACATTGTGAATGTCAATTTTTTCCACGGTGGATAAATAATCAAATATTTTTATAATAAAAATTTATGTGCAGTTTCTTAGTGTAGACATCCTAGTATAGGGACTTTCATGTTGACATGGATGTGGAAAAAGTTTACCTAGGGTAAGCACACTAAAAAAATTCAGGTCAAAATTTTACTCAATTATTGCTCTCACACTTAATGAGTTTTAATATAAATTCACTCTTAGATTGAACTCCCATGGTATATATTTGGAATATGATTAAATTATTTAATTAAAATGATGAAATATTTTTCCTACAATTTCAATGGTATCCTTCTAATGGAAACTATTAATCCCAATTTCTATCATCTATTGATAAACCAACACAATATATATACCCTTCAACAAAATATAATTCAAAATTGTAAATATGGTTAATTTTATGATTCCCCATAACTTCTATATTGTTTAACGGATATTCAAATACAAATCAACATTAATATATTATGTTTGATTTTTTTGTTTTCTTTATTTTTAATTATGTAGATTCCTATTATTTTATTGACTTATAGGTTTAATAGAGAATTTTATGGAATGTATGTTGAATGTAAATGATAATTAATTGGAATTAAACTAGATACATGTGAGGCCTAGAATTGTTTAACAATTTGATTCATTGGTTGAAATAATAATAATAAAAAATCATATTTTATTGGTGTAAAATTGCCTTTTATTTTAATAGTGCACATGAACAAGCCCTTGAAAACTTATTTGTTTTCCATAATTATTTATTATATCAATATGGGATCAATGAGTATCATTAAACATGTTTTAATTTATGCTCAATTTTATATAATGGCCTCTCTATTAATAGGGTTGAGATTCATATGTTTTATCCTTTCATCCATATGTTAAATTTATGTATTGAAATATCTTCTACTATATGATAATCTTTATTGATCATCTAATATCAACATTTTTCTATTAAATTATCTTGGAATCCTATTAGGGAACTATAAATTATTTTTTGAGATATTAATGTAATGATAATAATGTTCCCACATTGTGTTCACGTTATTTCATATCATCTCCACTATTTTAGATGTATGTTTATATTCCTCTAAGACTATTATACAATTGGTTCCCATGGGATATCTTGAATTTTTTTAATAATGAATCATAATTAAAATATTTTTTTTATAAACATGGATGTTAGAAATACATAATATATAAAATAGAAAGGATGTAGTTTATTGTATGTAATATATATGAAATGAATCACCATAGAACATTCAAGAGCCAAGAGAAATAGTTATTAATGTGTGGAGTGAAATAACATCTGGATAAATAATGCATTGAAAAAATGATACCAATGTCTAATGACTTCTTTTTTATAAGAAAAGGAATTATTTGAAAAAATTCCCAATATTTTAAATTAATTTAACTCTAATATATTCATGGGAGGATAACAATTTTTATGTGGTGCCCAAATTTGATGTTTAACTCTAAAATAATGTGATCGTACAAACATTAGTTATGAATATAACATTGGAAATTTATTTATTATATTTTAGATATATAATTTTTTTTTAACATTCATGTGAGTAGAGTATATTAAATAAACCACTATCACTCTATGGAAAGTTTTTTTCATGAAGACACCTTTTTAGAATAACAAGAAAAAATGATATATTGATCTGTTTATATTAATTTAATATACATATATTTCTTGTAGATTTTATTTCAATATTATGATTGATTTTGACATAATAATCATAATGTATATGAATTTGATGTCTACATTATGAAATTTTTATTAATATTAGTAGATTACATTTTATTATGGGGGTTTTCGTTCTCATATGTTAAATGTTGAGACTACATTTTTTTAATTCCTTATGAATAAACTGCAAATACCTTACAATATTGAAATTATTATAGAATATGAATATAAATTATAATCAATTGATATGAATGGAATTATATGTTTGGGGTTGTACCTATTATTTATGAATACATTAATATATCTCAATCATAATTAACAGTAATATACTTTATAGTTATTTTATTTATCTATTGAACTAATCAATGATGACAACCCAATATCCATGAATCCCTATAGAAGAAAAATGGTTCATTTGGAAGAGTTTTGGAAAGAACATGATTTATAGGATAATTGATTAACATACACTAGTGTTTCACATTGGCAAGGCCATGTCATATTTTTGAAAAATATGGATGGGTATTTATTCTTATACATGAACTATTATTAAATTAATTTCATTAAAATAAGGAATAATTATCCTTTACCAAATATTGATGTTATATTTTTTCATAATCATGATTAAAACTGTTTTTATTGTGAAATCCTCACAATATTGTTATAGATCAGATAAATATTGTATTAAAATATTATCTAGATAACATCATTTTGGTATTTATCAATCAAATCTTGATATACACTAAACTACATGATGATATTAAGAGTCATATGTGAATTGTTTTGGTGATTGTTTAACAAATAAAATTTTGTTAGAAATTTTGAAATAGTGAATAATAAAAATTGGATGTTTCTTGTCTAGGAAAATTGATTAATAGGATGAGATATTTACTGAAACAAAAAACAAAATAGTTATCAAAAAATTGGCCAACGAATGGATTATAAACTATTTATATAGAATCCTTGGATTACATTTAGCAATTTTGGGGATTTCATTCAAAAAATATATAAAATTTCCTTCCTAGTGATAATGATAAAATGATTAAATTCAGGTTGTCAAAAATTGTGAACACTGTTTTGATTCTATAAATTGCTTATTTTGTAAATGAATCGACATTAAATTTACCTATAGAATCCTAAGTACATCTAATATATAGGGATTTATTAATGGAATGAAATTGGAAGAGTTCAAATATACAATGATATAATGGTTAAATATACATAAATGATATTGATAATCCATGAACATATCATCCATACTTTTGATTTAGATTCTATAGATCTTAATTTTTCAGTTATGATATTCAAGATGTCTCAATATGATGAAAATGAGACTTATATTCGATCCAAAATTGTATGACTTACATATTTTTTTAAAAAGTGGTATACATGTTGTGACAATGATTTTTAGATCTACTCAATGACAATGATCAAACTATTTAAAACCACCCTTAGAAGGAAAATAATGTGTTTTTTATGAATGAGGGACTTAATAGTTCTTACTGATTAGTGGATTAACAAGAATACCATTTTCTAGGATTTATTAAATTTATATGTGGTAATTTTTTGTAACGATTAAAACTCATTCAATTTAATGAAACCTTCTAACCTTTATTACTAATAATAGTTGAGGGTTCACTGTTGAATGATATAAATTTATTAAGTATGGTTAAATATATGAAAGTTGAAAAATTATAAAACATTAAATATAATGATATTGCTATGATGTTTTGGAATTTGTTATATTTTCCTTCTATATGGGGAGATAGATAGAGGGATATTGGATGAATAACATTGATAAAATTTCTATATAATCCCTAGTATCATAATGATTTATAGGAATATAAAATAAATATTTTAGTAGGATGGTATGAAGATGGATGTTGTGTATAATATATGTAGATAAATATTGTTCTACTATGTAATGGATGACATGAACCATTAAAATGACATCATGATTCCACTATAACAACCATGTTGGATATGGGATAATGATATAATAGACATTTCCATTACAAATATAAATACACCTAGGATGAACAATAATATATGGGTTGTTATTTATCATAATTAAATGTCAACACATTTCATAGATGATGCAGAAAATTTACCCCTTGATCTCCATTATTATATCAATATTAATAATGTTTTAAGAGATATCGGCAATAAAAATTCAATTTTTTATGATAATGTCATTTTATTCACATAAAGGTTATATAGACTATTCAAATTTCAATCAATATTTACAAAACTTCAGGCACTACTTATCACCCTTAAAATGATGGGATGTCTAAATGGAAAAATCCTACATTAAAAGAAATTCATTGAGAATTAACTCATATAATTCATGGACAATGGAATCAATATCATCCAGTGATGTAATTTTCATACACCAATGAAATTAATTTGGGAAATAAAAAATGATCCAAAAATATTTATATTGGATGTGATTTTATTCTCCACCATGTTGGGAAGAAGATGAATACATGAAGCTATTAGGCCCCAAACATGTTATCCAGACAACCATAAATGTACCGAATATTCATCATATTATAAATTCATCTCAATGACAAAATAGTTATTTTTACAATCAATGGGTGTTATATGTTTTTCATGTGGGTTATCATGTATTCATAATGGATTCACCATGGAATGGGATTATAAAATTAACTAAAAAAGGGTATCTTATGAACTATGTAAATTTTTCAATTATAAATATTAGTTTTAACATAGTATTATCTTACTGATTATTTATGTCACCCATCAACTATTAAGTGCTTAACATAATTCATTTTTAAATATTAATGAAATACATATTCTATCATGCAAAAAAACTCAGATATGAGGAAATGGTATTGGAACAATACATTTATTATAATGAATATTCATCCATAGATATTTATTGTAGAGATCATATATTTCAAAATCATTTATCATGGTTATTTAATTTCATTTAAAAAATAAATAATTCGATAAAAAAATATATGTGAATGAAGAATCTATGAGAAATTATTTAAAAAAAGTTTAGGATCTTAGGTATATACCAATATATAGGATAAAATATTTTATGGGCGTGGGAATGTAAAATACACTATTATAATATAGTATGTATACACAACACCCCTACCTAGTTTCTCAATGTGAATCCCATTATTTTATCTACATAACTAAAATGGTTATTGGATTTATTTAAATTTAATATTTA
Source organism: Viscum album (assembly GCA_963277665.1). Taxonomy (NCBI): domain Eukaryota; kingdom Viridiplantae; phylum Streptophyta; class Magnoliopsida; order Santalales; family Viscaceae; genus Viscum; species Viscum album. The sequence goes on along the minus strand of OY728123.1, from coordinate 118,005,805 downwards.
ATAATTTTATAATTTTAATTTGGCAAAATATATTACATTTTTATGTTCCAGTGGTAAAATTTAGTTTGTAGATAATTTATTGGATTTTTATAGAACACTTTATTTCTTGGTAAATATTGAAGAAAACATGTTTTTACAAACACTATATATTTAATAAATTCAGTACTCTATAAAGAAGATTATTAAATATGTAAGATAATTCCAAGAAAAAATATATATTTAAGACATAGAATAAATAAATTAAAAATATTTTTTTTAAAAAACTAATGGTTTACTTTATAAATCTTTTGTGATGTTTTTTTTCAAATAATGACATATTCTTATCTATTCATATATTTTTCTAAATATAGTATAAAATCATGATTAGATTTGGGGTGAATTTCAAATAACAGAATACTCATTTTTAGAAATACAACAACTGTTATATTAATTAATAATATACATGTTTTTATGTAAAATATTTTATAAACATGGATCATTAATTTTATTAAAAAAAGTTACTCATTGGGTTTTCTATAAATATTAAAAAAATGGATTTTTCCAAATATATGAATCAAATTTTTTGGAATGGGTATTCCAATTATAATTATAATAATTAAAATTAAATCATCTAGTCAAATTAATATATAAGAATAAAAAATTTTCAGAATTAAAATATTTTATCACTATATATAACTATAAAATGGCTTAAAATGGCCCCAAAATAAAAAATAGGGAACCATAAATCTATAAAACATATAAATAGTGGATTTTATTAGGGGATTTAAGACATAACATAGAATATATTTTAAATTTATGTAAATTGGATCCACGTCATGAGAGAAAAAAATGTTTTATATTTTTGGATTATTAAAAATTACTACAGCTTCAATCCTCACACTTGTAAAAGGGAACCTCCGATTACAACAACTTTGTAAACCATGAGACACTTTTCTGGAACTATAAATTCAGAAATATGTTTAAAACCACAATCTTGATGACATAATGGTTTTGTAATATCCCCTAATATGGCAATCTCTCATGTGGCTATAAAAGATTGGTTATGGGACCAAAAGAACACCTCAAATATGCTAGATGCTTTCGACGAGCATTGTGGTGTGAACATTATAGTGGGGATACTATACCCATGGTATGTAGTGTTGTAATAGTTGACATAATTTATTAATAAACAAATATAATTAGAGTAATGACATTAGAAAATAAAATAATAAAATCTAATTAATTAATCTAATAAATAAATATGGAACAATTTAATGACATATTGGAATTTATCCAAATGAAATTCTAGAATAATACAAAAAATGACTAGTAGAATCAAACAAAAGACGCAATGTCATAGATATCTAACCCCATTCTGGTGAAATCTACATACTCTATTCCAATATAAATCATGAAATCTACAGAAAGGTCCCATAACAATGTCCAAACTTATATCCCAGAAATATGCTCAAGGGGCGCATAGTGGCTAGAATAGGGCGTGAGTATAACTCAGTTTGTCGACACCACCATGTCTAAAAACCTTATTCTAATAAGAATGGTATGAAATAATTTCATCAATAGGTGTAATAATTATTTCAATAATTAAATTAATACAACATCCTAATTATGCTCCTGAATGGACTATATCATTGCCTGTTAAGCAACCATTCCACCCACAACCATATAACCAAGGTAACAGAACCATGTTTAGTTCCATATTTGAATATCTATGATCATGTCTTACAACCACTCCAACCACAAATATATAAACATGTGAGTCAAAATTACTAATTTAGGTCAAATCTCTCTAGGAGTTACAATGTTCTAGGTCAAAGCATTGTTAGGATTACATTATTTATCGATCAGATCCGAATAAAAATTAAAATATTCTCGGGTCAAATCACTATAATAATTACCAAATTTCTAGGTTGGGGCCCTATAGTCATTAAAACATTGGACTGGACCATGCCTTCTTACTATCATAATTAAAACATGTTTTTTTCCATGTTCATGGGCCATGCCTATTATATAACAATATCACGATTGAATTGATTCCATGTCATATAGTAAAATAATCAAAATATAACATCACAAAAATTCACTGGATAATTATGTTAATTAACTTTATTCATTATTTTTATACTCTAAATTCAGTTACAAATATATTAACAATTATATAAATTCGAAATAAGTATAAATATTTGTAATATATAACAAGAGATCACCCTAGTTCACATGGAAATGCTAAACATACATTAACCTATTAGAAAATTTAATTATATTAAATGGTTTTCTCACCCAATGGGTAGGAATAAGTGCGATAAGATTCTATTTCAATACATAGGTTTGAATTGTTAATCCCATTTATTTATTAATTCAATTTGGATGCACAATTCATTGGATCTATCCAGATAATGCATTACATTACAATAATAAAACCATATAGTTTAGATTTTGACCCATACCATTAACTGATGATAATGAAAATGATTCAAACAGAAATATCCCACGAGGAAGAAGGTTAGTATGTTTTCAAAGGGGATCATAGATTAAAGATGATCATGGTCAAAACCAACATCGCATTCAGACAAAGGATTTCACGGCAACTTGTCGGAGAAGAAACAACAGAAAGAATAAACCTAACCAAAAGGACTTACTAGGGATTTATCACAAAAAAATTATATCTATAAGGGATATTGGATCCAAAATAATATCATATATAATTCAATATGGTTTATAGGAGTGGATCTATAGTGAAATAGAAAACTTTTCAGTAGAACGACATGTTTAAAATATTGTGTTCACTTTTACCAATGATGTAATATGGTTACATGTTTAGTAAATGTTTTTAGATGTATTATATATAGAAAATGTCAAATAGGATTTATTATATTAATATCGAAAAATAATTACATGATGTGTTATCCCGTTACATGATGTTTAAATGTTCTATTGTTCATTTTGATACCATATTCCATTTAAGCTAAATGAATCACCATTAAATCTTCTTAACATACCAAAAACACATATTTACACTTAGTCCCAATTATACACAGACTCCATTAATTCAAATGAACAAACATAAAAAAACAAAAAACATAGCGTTGAAATAGTAAAGGGAAAAACTCATAGAAATATGTACCTAGAAAAATAAAGGATCTTACAACAACCCCTCCTTTAAATATATCATGATTATACAATTTTAAGAATCAATGTGACGTCTCAGAAAACATTTCTAGTCAGTGTTTTTGAAGATCTAATTCCCTATCCTAGGTATCTTCCATAACTTTTCCATGATTACACTACAATAGGACAAACAAAATACTATTACACAAATTATATTTATTAGTAAAATAAACTACCTGTGTTAGATTCTCCACAATGTATAGATTAGAACAAGGCATAAAATATACTAAGTATATCACATTGGAGGAGTTTATATGATATACATGTAGTTGTCACCCATTTAAAACATCATGCATATCACTATAGTTCTATGGAAGTGAAAAATGTTACACCACAATACATACTCTTCCAATTATTTCAAATGTCCTGACAAAAAATGTGGCCAAAATTCCTTGATTTCTAATAAGACTCTACCCCACCAATTTTGGAACTTTATGGATGACATGATGACCATCCTCAAATTCTAGAGGCCATATCTAATGGTTACCGTTTGATTTTGTTCCACTCTTCATGTTCACGAACTACTGTTTGATCAACGGAACTTGTTCTCAAGTCACCAACATGAGACTCACCCCAAATATTGTTGAATCACCATCTAATACCAAACATAGAGGAGAAAAAACAACTTTCTATAATAATCCTCAAAAGGATCCATTTTGATCTATACCTGAAGCTATTAATAAATGAGAAATCACCGAGTTCCATATTTCACACCCATGAATCACATAATTCCAAAACACTAGCTCATAACATATCCTCCAGTACCAAAATAGTCTGATCAAATTGACCATCTGTCAATGGAAGATGTGATTCTTTTAAATTAACATGTTATCCATCGGCTTTCTGAAGACACATACAAAACCACGATGTGAAATGAGGATCTCAATCTGAAATGATAATCTTATGAACATTATTTCACCAAACCACCAAGAACCAAAAATGATTTACTAGATATTAAATTGTAAATATTTACCAAATATGTATGATTAGGGATATCATATTCAGCCTATTTAGAAAAAACCATTCAGCATCATTCCTTTTTGTATTCTTCGGTAATCTAGTAAAAAAATCAATCACCAAACCATACCATTTCTACACTAAGATTGATAATGTTGGAAAAATCTCATCTAGCCTCCCCGGTCCCACTATCCCTATCTAAAATGTGTAGCATCTATCCACAAAGCATTCCACCTCCTTCATCATTACATTCCACCAGTACAATCTAAGGAGATCATGATACCTATTTGATAAACTATGATGCACTACCCATTTAGAAGCATGTAGATCCTTCTTCTTATCCTCAAAAAATCTTATGGGAACCCATACTCGTCCAAAAAAAAAAGAATATGATTTTCATTATGGAGATGTAATCTAGATGGTGTCTCCCTAACATAAAATTTTTCAATAAAAATGATCCCTATGGATTAAATAATTACTTGGTCATAATATAGTCTAGAATCTTTAGTATATCGATGGGTTTGGTAATAACTACTTGAACCTCAGATTTCGGATCATCAAGATTCATGTTGGGTAAATGATCTATTATCCACCAATCTTCACAAGATCCCATAATACCTCTCGATGTACCTTATAGGTGAAAGCGTAAGAAATGGTTTTTCTCTTTCCTGGAGTATAATCCAATTCAATGTCGAAAAGACTACATATACTAGTCCTCAAAGGGAGTGGAGTCTTCCTTATCCCCATTCTCTAAACCCAATATACTTACACCATTCTCAAATTTATCCATGCACCCTATGGTTCTCGATATCATTGAAGGATTCCATAATCATCCATTTTCACTTGAGACATTTTATAATTCTTCAGTGCCACACAATCAGACAGTTATTGGTCATTTATCTCAGCATTGTCCATTGGTGGAAGCATTCGATATATTCATCTTCAATTCTTGTGATCTAAAATAGAGGGATACTATTGGTTTTCTCATTTAGAAGAAACTCATTATACTCATCACGTCGAACAAATACATCATACAAACAAGGTTGTGGGATACTTTCTGATGAAAAATGTCGAGATTCTTCCTTCATAGATGGATTTATGATTATTACATGATGTGAGAATCCCCTTTAGTGGAAACTAGGTTGATTTATCCAAATAATACCCTTACATTTGATAGTATTTCCATTATTAGGTTGCATAGAAATTTTTTACGCAGGTTCTTGTGCCCGGATAGTCAAACCAAAGTGGTGTTCCATATTGTTAGTCTAATAGTTTGTGTTGAGGTCAGTGTTTCATGAAGGTCATTCAATATTATTTATATTAACATTGGAGAATAATACATCTATGGGAAATAGGATATGTATCAATCCCTAGTGAACATTGGATCAATCAAAAAGAGAATAGGTCATTAGGCAATGAAATGTAATCTTGGGTCGAGAAAACTTGGGTCTGGGACCAGCCATGCAGATGGATACTTAGGCCAGGGACAAGACAGTGTAGAGATCATTCATGGTGAACCATAGGATGGTTGGAATTCATAGAAGAAAGATGTGGTGGTGGGAGGCAAAAAAATTTAAGAAAGTGTAAGTGTGTCCAGTGTGAATATATGTCTGAAGGAATAATGTCAATGAGGTGTTAAATTAAAACAAGGTAACCAAATAGAGGTTACCCATTTGGTTTCACAGGATGGTGGGGGTGCTTGTATTGCTAATTTTCTATTAATCAATGAATCTGTGAGCCCAGGGAGTGTAGAGGTTCTTTTTGAGGTTACAATTAAATGGTTAAATTCCAATGAAGATATTTGGAATAGGTAGGATGGAGATGAAAATAATCAACATAGTGCAGGAAGGGTGAAGTATTAAAGTGGAATGAAATATAAAATATACTATATAGATCATAGAGTATACAACACTTTTTAGTGTATTATGTTTTATGACCCAAGTAATGAGTTAGAGGGGGGGAAACACTTGGACATGACTACTAATGAGGAGTCCTCCAAAACAAATTAAATAAATTATTGTGAATGATACTCATGAAAAATATGTTGATGCTAAGGGATATATTATAGTGTAAGATGACTCAAAATAGAGTGGATTCATCTTATATGTCAATCATGATAAGGATTGTATTGATACTATGTTCCTGATTTAGGTTTTTGATGGTGATTTGTTCTGGACCATCACATATGGTAGAAAGTGCATTCATAAGGAGATAAAGAATAACTCCTCCTTGCCACATCCAATGGAGACATGGTTAGTGATGACATTGAATGCCAAGAAGTTGAAAAACCGGTGTATTTCGAGATTTTGTTTTGAGAAATCCTTAGAATTTATCCTGATCTCAGAAAAAGTAATAGTTGAATAAGTTTTTTCAATCAATTCAATTGAATAAGAAGCTGCTAAAATTATGGTGAGATCATTATGAATGAATCTTAATGAGGTGAAATTCAACACTTGTGACAAGAATGACCAAATATTAGTTAGGGTCTTCAATAATGATAAAATCAAACTTGACTAATAAATTCATTATTAGGAGAATATGTAATTTAGGTTTGAGGATCTAGTTTGGGATGAACTAGACACATAGGTTAGTAACATCTAATGGAAATTATTTAGGGAAACTTGTTCAGGTAAGCTTAAGTTTCTCTATATTGACTTTGATATTAATTTTTCATTGTTATCTCATTAGTTCTTCCAAACAAGTGATTTCATGGATAAAATGCTGGTAATAACCTACCAAACCTTGATTGCTGCAAATTTCAAAGATTTTCAGGTTTTATTCCTATGATATTATGGGAACATCATTTTCTATAACCAAGGAACTCCTTCCTCTGAGTTTATATCACGCCATAAAGCACACATTATTTATCGATAAACTACATTTAGATAGAAGGGCTAAATATTATTCTTTATCAATGTAACCAAGATGATTTCATGATGTTTAGAATGATCGATAATGGAGTAGGAGTAGACTAATATTTTTTATGAAGGAACCCACAAAATTATCATGAAAATGATGTAAAAACCTATTAATTACAACAATGAATATCGTATGATCATTATTCACCCCAAAAACAATACAAAAAAATAATAAAAACCATAAGTGATCAGAAATGTATTATGAGGTTTTCCCGATTGTATCACCCTAATCTAATTATATCATAATATCAAATTAATAATCGATATGATCATGGATCCTCTCAAATAATCAATAATATCATCAATTTGTGGAATATGAGACCGGTTCTTGATCGCTATCTAGTTCAACCTCCAATAATCCAAACAGAAGCGCGAAGGCCTGTTAGAATTTTGGGTGAAGCGATCTTGAGAAACCAATTGATATTTTCTATGTTATGTGAAGACTGTAGATTCTTGGTCTACTTATAGAACATTCAACTCCCAAATCCATGCTAGTTCCATTTGGAAGGGTGGGATAGAATAATTAACATCTCCCAACACCAACTCGATCATGAACATAAATTTTAACAAATGTAGTATGCAATAGTTCTTGACATGGAAAACATCATGAAAATAGTCTATCACAAGTGGAAATTTGTCATTCATCAATCATCCAATATCCATAGTATGACTGAGGATTTGAGCCACGAGACAATCCCATGTGAACTGAATTGTTTCGGAATGACCTGCTGGGAGATCCAACTAACGCTACTGAGAATTTTTGCCTCCATTGTGGGGTAAGAATTTATTTTTTCACTTATAATAGTTGATATAATCCTAATATATAACATACCAATCCATACTAATATACAATTTGAAGACTATCATTTCAATCGTGAAATGTTTCCCAAAGAAACTCTAACAACCAATCCCTAGAGAACTCGCCTTATGACATTTGATATATTATGACTGCACTCGAAACGGTGTATCAATAGTAAAAACACTATATAATATTTCCACACTCAAGACAAAATAATTTGATAAAACAATATATATAAATGGTTGAAATTCCCATATATCATATAATAAAGAATCTATGGTAGATTATTGATGAATCGTACCTCTATCGGTAGAGGATATGGTGTTAATGTCATCTAGAGTAGTATTCCTAATGTGCACCTAGCTTTACCCTATACCCTAGGCTCTGGTAAAGATACCATAATCTCTTCCTTCTCCTGGAATAGTTTCACATGCACTGCTGTACCACGACCCATGCCTCATCAAAAAATGACCTATATGACTCCATCTACAAGCATGTTATGGGGTATATGGGCTGTATATACCCAAATCTTGACATAAATGGACATCACAATACTTTTGCGGAATACCTAGTACATAAAAACAGACAAACAAGGATCGTAATAGTTTAGTGTCTTTGGAAACTCGGAATATAATCTTTTAATCATGGTGAAAGATCTTCAACATCTCCCATAAGGATCTTCCCCTTTTCTTTCTTACCTAAAACCTTTCATTATATCCTGGGGAAAAGAAAACATAAAAGGGGTGAGCTCAAATTCCCAGTAAGGGTAAACATAGAGAACATAAAACAATCCATAAACATTTGAATGCCAAAACTTGAACATAAAATCGTTACATCAAAATCATGAGCAACAACATAAATCTTGGAAGTATGTAAGGAATATATCATAAGGGTACATCAATCATGATAAAATAGCATGGGAATAAACCATGTAATTGTGGCGACCATTAATCACATGTTATGATTTCTATAGTATCCAAGGCATTGCTACCAAGACCATCTTAGTGGACAAAGTCCCTTTCTGAATCGAGTTCACTCCTCGTTTGAGTCCTCTAAAACTGGACCGGATTAACGTACCATTCCATCCCTGTATATCTCATGAGATATAAATCTTTACCCAATGCATTGAAGAGAGATATAGGTCCCACCCATCTCATAATTAGATCATTCTTACTTGTGCCACAAAATAAACATACATCATTCATAATAACCCAATAAATAAAATGGGTTTCATAAACATCATCCCATCATCACATAATCCATATAAAAAAATTGATATAATTTTATAATAATAAAAGTTAAACAATGTAAATCATAGAGACAAGATACTTGAAACATACACATATGAAATAATGTCATCTTAGATGAAAAATTGTTTTGATAAAACATTTGAAATGAATTCATGAGGAATATATCCTTTCTTCGTCAAAATCATTTTCTTTTCATAAAATGCAATGGCATTTTAAAATAAAATTATTTTTTTGAAAATATTGATAAAATCATGTAGAGTCAGATTCATGAAAATTAGGCGTTCTGAAACCGTAAAAATCCATTCACGCTATATAGGTTAAAAATAACATTCTCCTCGTACTTTTTTCAGAAAAGTCAAAAAGTAACTCGTATGGTTAAAAAATGATTCCTTAAATACCATGGAGTAAAAGTAAAAAATGGTTAAAAAGGACATTAAACATACATGAAAAAACGTTTATAAAACATGGACAAGGATGATAGAAATAACCCCAGTAAATAAATACGAATAAGCAATCTCGGATAAAAATGAGATTTGCAAAATTATCCCTTACCTTAGGTCTGATATGCTTCGTACATTTCCGAACCTCCTATATAATTATTTAAATAATGTCATTGACTTATTACAGAATCATATTCATTGTTATGATATCATATATGGTTCACTTATGACTTTATATTACCCGTTATTTTGTAAGTTCCTTGTTAAAGCATCGTTTTGGGATAAATAGTTTTATTTATTGTACGTGTTTGGACCTGTTGTTCTTGATATAATTACTTATATGCTGATTTAATTAATTCTAGAATGTAAAAATGATTTATATATAATATATATTTCAGTATATACATATATATATGATAGATCGATTAAATTGAATGAAATACACCGTTCTTGGAGACGGTAGGTCGTACGTATGCATGAACGTTGTTTTCGTTTCCTTATTGAATTGAATGAAATTAAGTAGATGACATACATATATATACACATAAATCCAGTATCATTATTATGTCATATATTTCATGATTACTTATTATATATACTTTATAATCATTCATGAATGGTTAACATGGAGAATGAATCTCATCGCGTCGTGGAGACAGTAGTCCATACGTACGCACGAGCGATGATATCATCCCCATGATCGTGGAATTGCATTTAAGTGTATGAATAATACTTCAGAATCAATATAACTTTGAAATAATAATATATAGTTAATTATTTACACCATTATATCCATCCAAGTAAGGAGGTGGTCGAAAACAGATTACACCACGGCGTGGAGACGGTATTTCGTACGTACGCACGCGCGGTGATTTCGTTTTCCATAGGATGTATAGATGGTGAAATAGGGCTGTTTAATACTTATAATAACATATAATTATATTAGTGATACTGATGTTATTACTTCATAATGAAACAACTAATGAAAAATAAGTAGAAGAAGAAATAAAGTTGAAAGAATCAGTAACATATATTACCTCTTCTTTCGACACTCCTTTTTGAAACCTCCTCTTAGGGCACTATGATTGGTTTTTAAAGAATACCAGAACCTCTAGGATGTTTCTATGGAAGTGGAGAAGTGAAATCTTTAGGGGATGGCCGAGCTTGAAGGCTCAATGTGGTGTGAGGAAGAGAGGGAGGAGGTGATTTTTTATAAGGGAGGAGTGGGGCACCTTTCGAATAACTAAAAATATTATTATATTATAAAGACATATTCAGTTTTTAATAGCTCCAAATTGATTAATTTCGAATATAAGGTGGGGATGGGTCGAAATACCCTCATCCAATAGAATTTAGACAATTTTAGGTTTCTATTTTAACCTTATCATTTAGATTTAACATTAAGTTAAATAATTTGTTTTACCGTGTATTCTTGTTTTCTTACACTATAATGTTAATAAACATACTATAACACACCAGACGAACCCAAAGATGTTTATTATTAATATATATAACCTTTTATATGTTATTTGGCCGATCCTTAGATTTTTTATATAATATAACAATTAATAATATAATATTTTTTTTAAAGACTATTTTATGTCAATTTTGACACTATTTGGTAATTGATTTTTATGAAAATCATAACAGAAAGATTATTTCGAAAAAAGATAATTAAATGAATACTAACAAGTCATATTAACATTGAAAAGTGTTGTAATTCATAAAAAGTCTCCAATTACATTTATTTGGGTATTTATAACATCAATTATGTCAATATTTCGATAATAAGATAATTACTGCATCATCATTGTGTCATAAATGAATTAAATTATTTAATGTCTCAAAATTATAAATAAAACACCATTATGTAGGAAATATTTTTAGATTTTCTAATTAATGTTTATAGTCGAATTTATCTTATGTATAACCCTATATTAAAAATGATTTATTTATTAAACATTGATTTAAACTATTTTAACCCTTCTTTAAATAAATTAATATTAAATGTCCTAATCTAATCCAAGTGGTCCTAAATGGTCATAATTTTTTACTAAGGTGGGCTTTGGTCGAATTACACTTATCCAATAGAATTAGGACATGCGTTAGGGTAATAATAATATCATTTTTACCCTTAATTACCCTATTCACTTTTAACCGTGGTAAAAAAAGTAAAAAGTTACTATTCACCAAAAATTATTTTCATCTCATTGAACCATATTTTAGTCCTTGATATTAGCTGGGTCTCTCATATTTTCTAAATTCCACTCACAGAAGCAGTAAAATTATGTTTTATGTGAATTTGGAATTTCTCCTAGGAGATGGGTAAAAGACGGTGAAAAGCTCAATAAAATTTTTATATATCTAAAATATTATAAAATGACTCCAATGAATTGCATTGAACTCATATAGGTATTATGTATCAATTTTTACCTAAAATAAATTTAAATAAAATAAATAATTGTTTAATTAAAAAGTCGGTTTTTAAATAGTAACCTACTATTTTCACTATTCATTAAAAATTGAATGTTTTCAGAAAAATATCAAAATGTCACCATAGGCTAATTTCGATATTCCGAATCCAAAAATGAAATCTATTTTGAAAAATAAAATTTAAAAAATTTCAAAAAGTGGGTATTACTATTCATAACGGCTAGTTTCAATAATATTTTAATAGCATATCGTTGTTTAGTGAAACTCAGTATTGCGTACGACACACGCTATCGTTGATGGTTGCGATTGCATGTAATGCATGCCAAGTCAGGGATGCGTTTTTTGCATGATCCTTTTGGTGTAGCGTACAACACAAGACATTAATGAAATTAAAAAGAATATTTTTCATAAAATCTCGGGGTGTTACATTCTACCCCCCCCCCCCTAAAATGAATTTCACCCTCGACATTATTTGGGGTTATAAATGGTTTAATACTCGAAAGTTTCTTTAATAGAAACCCACATCATAAAAATGAATACCAAAACTTGGATTTAAAAACTATAGTATGAGAAGTAATTGTTACCCAAATTAACTAATAACTGGGTTTCCACATAGGAGAACATAGGTGAAAATATGGATATGGAATAGAAATCTAACCGTCATGTTCTGATGGATAGTGGTAGAGAACATGGCTATGAAAAATACAACAATCACAAATCCATCAATTTGTGATGATCTAGGTTACCATCTTATTCATCGGATATAAGGGCACTAGGACAACATTTTTTGTTTTCAAGATCTTTTCCCTAAAGTTGAAGAATTTGAATTAGAATAAATACTTACTTTATTTTGGTACAATCTCACTTTTGTTTGTGATTTGAACAATTTCCACTTCATCTCTTATAGAAATGAAGTTGAATTTGTTATTCATGAAGTGTTAACAGATCATGTGATAGAATGATGGGTCATTCCATCTGTTTCAAACAAAAGGTTTTAAAAAGTTAACAAATATATATAAGTCCATCTATGGTGAGGTTAATCATATATGATTCCAAAAATGATAATATAATTCATATATCATACCACTTAATATAATAAAACTAGTTTTTACTGAACAGGGACTTCCTGTAGGCCAGTGGTAGGCGATAAAGGCCTGTCGCACATCGGTTGTGGGTTCGTTTCCCACAGCCTTGTTTGACGCGATAGGCTATCACCCATCTTGCAGGTTTTCCTTTTTCTAAAACTACATTACTTTAACATACCATAAATAATATCGAAAAAACTTCTATCCTTAAACAATACTAACTTATGTCCAAAATAATCCATTCCATTCTTTAGGCTTATCCATAATACTACAGTCCACTCTCATATTATTGTGAAAACGATTAACAGTTATTTCATATAACAAACATGTTAATACATTGTTGATCCCCATATATCATTAGATATGTCTTGTTGGTCACATTCCAAACATTCAAAGGCCTTGATCATGTGTTCTCTTGAAAAATGAATACCCATTGAATCTTAGTGAAAACATGAGTGTTATCAAAGGTTAACTCTTTCTACATAGAAAAACCCCAAAATTATATATACTCAAACCATGATATAACTATTTCCTTATATCAGTCATAAGATCATGAATAGTGTCAAACATTTCATTTTCTCCTTATCCCTTCATTATGCGGATATCATGTTCTTTCAAAAAATATCTCAATCACTTCCATTGTTACTGGTACCATAAAATTTTTGAAAACCACAATAGACCAATACATAAATATCCCAATATTCCACGATACCATATACAATATTATGTTGGAATCCCATTACATAAACACTTAATCATTCCACCACATCGTTGTCATATTCAACATCTCCAATAGTGATCGCATGTGACTTCCCTTTGTCCTTTGCCTTAGGTGGTTTCTCATGTCGATCATCATTAACCCTTGGATTTGGGAATTGATTAGCATAATTCTCCATTTCATATCACTTGAAGCATTTAAGTGTTGGTGGTGCGTTCTCTGCAGTCTTTTCTTTATTCACTTCATTAGAAACCCTTTTTCCATTACTTAGACACTCGGATGCTCGATGACCTTCTTTTCCACACTTAAAACATTTTCTAGTCCCCTTAAGACATTCTCCACCATGATTCATTCCACACATTGAGCATAAGAAAACATTCATCTTCATTTCACCATTATTCTAAGATTTCTCCTTGAACTCCATCTTTCGTTTCTTGTCAAAACCATGAGATGGATATGTAACACCAACTTCCATTTCTACCTTGATAGCACAACGTACAATTTCTTCATAGCTACTTAATTCTCTTATAGCAAATGCCCTTCGACGATTTGGTTTTAAGCCACTGAAGAATCTACCATCTTTAATTTCAGGTTGGATGATAAAGCCAGATGCATACCTTGAAAGCCTTATAAAATTCTCTTCGTATATAGGAATAGATTTATCATCCTTTTGATTTTGTTCAAGAAACTCCTTCTCCATCATTGTTCTAAGAATACGAAGGAAGTACTTTTTGAAAAATATGTTCTTGAACTCATCCCATTCCATGGACGCAATTTCATCTCTTGGCCTCGTATTCTTGATAAGATTCCACCATTGATCAGCTTCACCTTCCAAACAATATACTCCTAAGACGAATTTATCATGTTCAGAACATTGAAGAACTGAAAATATCTTTTCTGGGGTACTAATCCATTGTTCAGCAACAAGTGGATCAGAAGACCCACTGAAAGAAGGCGGATGTTGCCTCATGAAGGACTCAATAGAATATTGTTCCCTTCTCTTCCCATTTGGAAGTCTGGAATGATTCATAGATTGTGTAATTATAGAAATAAGATTTTTCACTCCATCTCCCATAACAATTTTCTGTTCAGGAGGACAATAATTGAATTGTCCATAAAATCGATCAACACGGTTCCTTCGGGTTCCAGCCATCATCTAAAACCCAAAAAGAATAGCGTGAGAGGAAACAATCATGCTAGGGAAAAAAAACAATAAATGGGGAGTACCTTCAATATCTAACCTCTTATGTTTAATTCTAGGATCGTTACCATAATTCTAGGACTATAACCTATACTTATAATTAACCTTAGGGACATCCCTAGACATATCTAAGAAATATCTCTAGGGATCGCACTAAAGTTCTCGCATCCTAGTTTCCAAAGGTTGACTAAACCATTCCTCTGATACAAAATGTAGAGACCCAAAGCTTGACATACATGTACTTTACAATACTTTTGCGGAATACTTAGTACATAAAAACAAACACACAAAGACCGTAATAGTTTAGTGTCTTTGGAAACTCGGAATATAATCTTCTAGTCATGGTGAAAGATCTTTAACATCTCCCATAAAGATCTTCCCATTTTTTTATTACCTAAAACATTTATTTATATCCTAGGGAAAAGGAAACCAAAAAGGGGTGAGATCAAATGCCCAGTAAGGGTAATCATAGGGAACATAAAACAATCCATAAACATTTGAAAGCAAAAACATGAACATAAAATCTAAGCATCAAAATCATGAGCAACGACATAAATATTGGAAGTACGTAAGGCATATATCATAAGGGAACATCAATCATGATAAAATATCATGGGAATAAAACATGTAATTGTGTCAACCATTAAGCACATGTTATGATTTCAATCGTAACCAAGGCATTGCTGCCAAGACCATCTTAGTGGACAAAGTCCCTTTCTGAATCGAGTTCACTTCTCATTTCTGTCCTGTAACACTGAACCAGATTAACTTACCATTCTATCCATGTATATCTCATGAGATATAAATCTATACCCAATGAATTGGAGGGAGATATAGGTCCCACCCATCTCATAATGAAATATTTCTTACTTGTGCCACAAAATAAACATACATCATTCATAATAACCCAATAAATAAAATGGGTTTCATTAACATCATCCCATCATCACATAATCCATATAAAAGAAATGGATATCATTTCATAATAAGAAAAGTGAAACCATGTAAATCATAGAGACATGATACTTGAAACATACACATATGAAATAATGTCATCTTAGAAGAAAAATGGTTTTGATAAAACACATGAAATGAATTCTTGAGGAAAATATCCTTTCTTCATCAAAATAATTTTCTTTTCAAAAAATGCAATGAGCTTTTAAAATAAAATTATTTGGTGGGAAATAGTCATAAAATAATGTAGAGTAAGCTTCATTAAAATGTGGCATTATGAAACTGTAAAAATCTGTTCACGCTGTATATGTTAAAAATAACATTCTCCACGTACTTTTGTCGGAAAAGTCAAAAAGTACCTCATATGGTAAAAAATAGTTTCCTTAAATACCATGTAGGAAAAGTAAAAAATGGATAAAAAGGACTTTAAACATACATGAAAACACTTTTATAAATCATGGACATGGATGATAGAAATAACCCCAGAAAATACATACGAATAAGAAATCTTGGATAAAAATGAGATTTGCAAAATTATCCCTTACCTTAGGTCCGATATGCTTCGTACGTTTCCGAAGCTCCTATATAATGATTTAAATAATTTCATTTACTTATTACAGAATCATATTCATTGTTATGATATCATATATGGTTCACTTATGACTTTATATTACCTGTTGTTTTGTAAGATCCATGTTAAAGCAGCGTTTTGGGTTAAATTGTTTTATTTATCGTACGTGTTTGGACTTGTTGCACTTCATATTATTTCTTATATCCTGATTTACATAATTCTATAATGTAAAACATGATTTATATACAATATATAATTCATTATATACATATATATATATATGATAGATTGATTAAATGGAATGAAATACACCGTTCATGGAGACGGTAGGCCGCACATACGCTTGAATGTTGTTTTCGTTTCCTTATTGAATTGAATTAAATTATTTGGATTACATATATATATATATAAATAAATCCAGTATCATTATTATGTCATATATTTCATGATTACTTATTATATATACTTTATAATCATTCATTAATGGTTAACATGGAGAATTAATCTCATCGCGTCGTGGAGACGGTAGTCCGTACGTACGCACGAGCGATGATATCATTCCCTTGAACGTGGAATTTCATTTAACTGTATGTATAATATTTCATAATCAATATCACTTTTCAATAATCATATATAGTTATTTATTTACACCATTATACCCATCCAAGTAAGGTGGTGGTCGAAAACAGATTACAGCACGGCGTGGAAACTGTATTTCATACGTATGCATGCTCGGTGATTTTGTTTTACGTAGGATGGATAAATGTTGAAATAGAGTTGTTTCATAAATAAGTATATGATTGAACCTGATGTTATTACTTCATAATGAAAAAACTAATGAAAAATAAGTAGAAGAAGAAATAAAGATGAAAGAATCGGTAACGAATATTACCTCTTCTTTCAACACGCCTTTTTGAAACCTTCCCTTAAGGCACTAATATTGTTCTTTGAAGAAGACCATAACCTCTAGGATGTTTCTAGAGAAGTGGAGAAGAGAAATATTCAGGGTTTGGACGAGCTTGAAGACCATAACCTTATCTATTTTAACCCTTCTTTAAATAAATTAATAATAAATGTCATAATCTAATACAAGTGGGCCTAAATGGTCATATTTTATTACTAAGGTTGTTTTTGGTTGAGTTACACATATAAAATAGAATTAGGACATGTTTTAGGGCAATAATAATATCATTTTTACCCTTAATTACCCTATTTACTTGAAACAGTGGGAAAAAAGTAAAAAGTTACTATTCACCAAAAATTATTTTCATCTCATTGAACCACATTTTAGTACATTATATTAACCAAGTCTCTCGGATTTTTGAAATTCCACTCACAGAAGCGGTAAAATTATGTTTTATGTGAATTTGGAAATTCTCCTAGGAGGTGGGTAAAAGACGGTGAAAAGTTCAATAAAATTTATATATATATATAATTTTTAAAAAACGACTCCAATGAATTCCATTGAACTCATATAGGTATTATGTATCAATTTTGACCTAAAATAAATTTAAATAAAATAAATTATTATTTAAATAAAAAGTCGGTTTTTAAATAGTAACCCAGTGTTTTCACTATTCATCAAAAATTGAAAGTTTTCAGAAAAATACCAAAATTTCACCCTAGGCTAATTTCAATATTACGAATCCAAAAATGAAGTCCATTTTGAAAAATAATAATTAAAAATTTACAAAAAAGTGTGTATTACTATTCAAAACAGCTCGTTTTAATAATATTTAAATAGCATATCGTTGTATAGTGAAACTCAGTATTGCGTATGACACACGCTATCGTTGAAGGTCGCGATCGCGTGTAATGAAATCCAAGTCAGGGATGTGTGTTGTGCAAGATCCTATTTGTGTAGCGTACAACACAAGACATTAATTAAATTAAAAAGAATATTTTTCATAAAATCTTGCGGTGTTACATTCTACCCCCCTTAAAATGAATTTCACCCTCAAAATTCGTCGGGGTTATAAATGGTTTACTACTATAAAGATTATTTAATAGAAACCCACATTTTAAAAAGGAATACCAAAACTTGGCTTCCAAAAATTAATTATGAAACGTAACGGTTACCCAAATTAATTAATCACTAGGTTTCCACATAGGAGAACATAGGTGAAAATATGGATATGGAAGAGAAATCTAACCATCTTGTTCTGATGGAGAGTGGTAGAGAACATGGCTATAAAAAAACAATCCCAAAGCCATAAATTTGTGATGATTTAGGATACCATCTAATTCATCGGATATAAGGGAACTAGGACAACATTTTTTGTTTTCAAGATCATTTCCCTAAAGTTGAAGAATTTGAATTAGAATAAATACTTACTTTATTTTGGTACAATCTCACTATTGTTTGTGCGATGAAAAATTTCCACTTCATCTCTTAATGAAATAAAGTTGAATTTGTTATTCGTGAAGTGTTAACAGATCATGTGATAGAATGATGGGTCACTCTATCTGTTTCAAACAGAAGGTTAGAAAAATTTATCAATTATACATAAGTATAACTATGGTTAGGTTAATCGTATATGATTCCAGAAATGATCTTATACTTAATATATCATACCGCTTAATATAATAAAACTAGTTTTTACTAAACATGGACTTCCTATAGGCCAGTGGTAGGCGATAAAGGCCTGTCGCACATCGGTTGTGGTTTCGATTCCCACAGCCTTGTCCGACGCGATGGGTTGTCGCCCATCCTGCAGGTTGTCCTTTTTCTAAAACTACATTACTTTAACATCCCATAAATTATATCAAAAAAACTACTGTCCTTAAACAATACTAACTTATTTCCAACATAATCCATTCTAATCATTAGGTTTATCCATAATACTGCAGTCTATTCTCATATTATAGTGAAAATGATAGCCAAAGATTTCATATAACAAATATGTTAATACCATCGTTGATCCCCATATATCATAAGATATGTCTTGTTGGTCACATTCCAAACATTCGATGGCCTTAATCATGTATCCTCTTGAAAAATGAATACCCATTGAATCTTAGTGAAAAGATGGGTGCTATCAAATGTTAACACTTTCCACATACCAAAACCCCAAAATTCTATATACTCAAACCATGATATAACTATTTCCTTATATCAGTCATAAGCTCATGAATACTGTCAAACATTTCATTTTATCCTTATCCCTTCATTATGTGCATATAATCTTCTTTCAAAAAATATCTCAATCAAATTCCACAGTTACCAGTACCATAAAATTATTTAAAACCACAATAGACCAATACATAAATATTCCAATATTCCACAATACTATATACAACATTATTTTGGAATCCCATTACATAAAAACTTAATCATTCCACCACATCGTTGTTATATACAACATTTCCAATAGTGATCACATGTGACTTCCCTTTGTCCTTTGCCTTAAGTGGTTTCTCATGTCGATCATCATTAACCCTTGGATTAGGACATTGATTATCATAATGCCCCTTTTCATTACACTTGAAGCATTGAAGTGTTGGTGGTGCATTATCTGAAGTATTTTCTTTATTCACATCATTAGAAACCCTTTTTCCATTACATAGACACTTAGCTGATCGATGACCTTCTTTTCCAAACACAAATCATTTTCTAGTCCTTTTAAGACAATATCCACCATTCTTCACTCCACACTTTGAGCATAAGTAAACATTCATATTTTTTTCACCATTATTCTGAGATTTCTCCTTGAACTATATCTTTCGTTTCTTGTCAAAATCATGAGATGGATATGTAACACCAACTTCCATTTCTACCTTGATAGAACAATGAAAAATTTCTTCATAGCTACTGATGTCTCTTATAGCTAATTCCCTTCGAAGATTTGGTTTTAATCCATTGAAGAATCTATCAAGTTTACTTTCAGGTTGGATGAGAAACCCAGATGCATACCTTGCAAGACTTGTAAAATTAGCTTTGTATATACCAACAGATTCATAATCCTTTTTCTTTATTTCAAGAAACTCCTTCTCCATCATTGTTTGAAGAATACGAGGGATGTACTTATTAAAAAAATATGTTTTTTAACTCTTCCCATTCCATGGACTAAATTTCATATCTTGGCCTCGTATTCTTGATAACATTCCACCATTGATCAGCTTCACCTTTCAAATGATATACTACTAAGATGGCTTTATCAAGTTCAAAACAATGAAAAACTGAAAATATCATTTCAGTGGTACTGATCAATTGTTTAGCAACAAGTGGATCAGAAGACCCACTGAAAGAAGGTGTACATTGCCTCATGAAGGACTCAATAGAAAATTTTTCCCTTCTCTTCTCATTTGGTAGTCCAGAATGATTCATAGCTTGTGTAAGTATAGAAATAAGATTTTTCACTCCATCTCCCATAACATTTGTTTGTTCAGGAGGAAAATCATTGCATTGTCCAATACATTGATCAACACGGTTCCTTCAGGTTCCAGCCATCATCTAAAACCCAAAAAGAATAGTGTGAGATGGAAAAATCATGCTAGGGAAAACAAAATAATAAAGGGGGAGTACCTTCAATGTATAACTTGTTAGGTTTAATTCTATGATCATTACCGTAATTCTAGGAATATAAACTATACTTATACTTAACCTTAGGGACATCCCTAGTCATACCTTATAAATATCTCTATGGATCTCACTAAAGTTCTCGCATACTAGTTTCAAAAGTTTGACTAAACATTTCCTCTAATACCAACTGTAATGACCCAAATAATGACATACATGGGCATTACATTACTTTTGCAGAATACTTAGTACATAAAAATAGACACACAAGGACAGTAATAGTTTAGTGTCTTTGGAAACTCAGAATATAATCTTCTAATCGTGGTGAAAGATCATCAACATCTCCCATAAAGATATTCCCCTTTTTTTCATACCTAAAACCTTTCTTTATATACTGGGGAAAAGAAAATATAAAAGGGGTGAGCTCAAATGCCCAGTAAGGGTAATCATAGAGAACATAAAACAATCCATAAACATTTGAATTCAAAAACATGAACATAAAATATAAAAATCAAAATCATGAGCAAAGACAAAAATTTTGGAAGTACGTAAGGAATATATCATAATGGAACATCAATCATGATAAAATAGCATGGGAATAAAACATGTAATTGTGGAAACCATTAAGCACATGTTATGATTTCCATAGTAGCCAAGGAATTGCTTTCAAGACCATCTTAGTGGAAAATGTCCCTTTCTAAATCGAGTTCACTCCTCATTTCAGTCCTGTAACACTGAACCAGATTAACTTACCATTCCAGCCATGTCTATCTCATGAGATATAACTTTTTACCCAATGCATTGGAGGGATATATAGGTCCCACCCATCTCATAATGAAATCATTTTTTACTTGTGCCACAAAATAAACATACATCATTCATAATAATCCAATAAATAAAATTGGTTTCATAAACATCATCCCATCATCACATAATCCATATAAAGGAAATGGATATCATTTCATAATAAGAAAAGTTAAAACATGTAAATCATAGAGACATGATACTTGAAATATACACATATGAAATAATGTCATCTTAGATGAAAAATGGTTTTGATAAAACACTTGAAATGAATTCTTGTGGAAAATATCCTTTCTTCGTCAAAATCAATTCATTTACAAAAAATGCATAACACTTTTAAAATACAAGTATTTTTTTGAAAATATTCATAAAATAATATAGAGTAAGCTTCATGAAAATTAGGCATTATGAAACCGTAAAAATCCGTTCACGTCGTATAAGTTAAAAATAACATTCTCCTTGTACTTTTGTCGGAAATGTCAAAAAGTACCTCGTATGGTAAAAAAAAGATTCCTTACATACCATATAGTAAAAGTAAAAAATGGTTAAAATGGAATTTAAAAATACATGGAAACACTTTTATAAAACATGGACATGGATGATAGAAATAACCCCAGTAAATACATACGAATAAGCAATCTCAGATAAAAATGTGATTTGGAAAATTATCACTTACCTTTGGTCCAATATGCATTGTATGTTTCCGATCCTCCTATATAATGATTTAAATAACATCATTGACTTATTAAATAATCATATTCATTGTTATGATATCATATATGGTTCAAATGTGACTTTATATTACCCATTCTTATGTAAGTTCAATGTTAAAGCAGCGTTTTGGGTTAAATCGTTTTATTTATCGTACGTGTTTCGAATTGTTGTTTTTGATATTATTACTTATATCCTTATTTACATAATTCCAGAATGTAAAACATGATTTATATATAATATATATTTCAGTATATACACACACACATATATATATATATATGATAGATCGATTAAATGGAATGAAATACACCGTTCATGGAGACGGTAGGCCGTACGTACGTATGAACGATGTTTTCATTTCCTTATTGAATTGAATGAAATTAAGTTGATGACATACATATATATACACATAAATCCAGTATCATTATTACGTCATATATTTCATGATTACTTATTATATATACTTTATAATCATTCATGAATTGTTAACATGGAGAATGAATCTCATCGCGTCATGGAGACGGTAGTCCGTACGTACGTACGAGCGATGATATCATTCGCATGATCGTGGAATTTCATTGAAGTGTATGTATAATATTTTAGAATCAATATAACTTTTAAATAATCATATATAGTTTATTATTTACACCATTATATCCATCCATGTAAGGTGGTGGTTGAAAACAGATTACACCATGGCGTGGAGACGTTATTCCGTACGTACGCACGCATGGTGATTTCGTTTTCCACAGGATGGATAGATGGTGAAATAGGGTTGTTTCATACATATAATAACATTTAATTATCTGAGTGATACAGATTTTATTACTTCATAATGAAACAACAAAAGAAAAAGAAGTAGAAGAAGAAATAAAGTTGAATGAATCGGTAACAGATATCCCCTCTTCTTTCGACACGCCTTTTTGAAACCTCCTCTTAGGGCACTATGATTGGTCTTTGAAGAATACCAGAACCTCTATGATGTTTCTAGAGAAGTGGAAAAGATAAACTGTCAGGGGTTGGCCGAGCTTTAATGCTCAAAGTGGTGTGAGGAAGAGAGGGAGGAGGTTCCCTTTTATAAGGGAGGAGAGAGGTTCCTTTGGAATAACTAAAAATATTATTTTATTATAAAGTCATATTCGGGTTTTAATAGCTCCAAATTTAGTTATTTAAAAGATAAGGTGAGGATGGGTCTAAATACTCTCATCCAATAGAATTTAGACAAGTTTAGGTATCTATTTTAACCTTATCATTAAGATTTAACATTAAGTTAAATAATTTTACTTTTACCTTGTCTTCTTGTTTTCTTACACTATAAGTTTAATAAACTTATTATAACAATAAAAACGAACCCCAAGTTGTTTATTATTAATATATATAACCTTATCTAAGTCATTTGGCCAACTCTAAGATTTTTAGAAATAATATAACAATTAATAATATAATATATGTTTTAAAAACTATTTTATGTCAATTTTGACACTATTTGGTAATTGATTTGTTTGAAAATCATAACAGAAATATTAGTTCAAAAAAAGTTAATTAAATAAATAATAACATATCATATTAACATATAAAATAATTTTAATTCATAAAAAGTCTCAAATTACATTTATTTGGGTATTTATATCATCAATTATGTCAATATTGTATTAATTAGATAATTACAACATCATAATTGTGTCATAAATAAATTAAATTATATAATGCCTAAAAATTATAAATAAAACACAATTATGTAGGAAATATATTTATCTTTCTAATTAAAATTTATAGTATATTTTATCTAATGTATAACCCTATATTAAAAATGATTTATTTATTTAACATTGATTTTAACTATTTTAATCCTACTTTAAATAAATTAATAATAAATGACCTAATCTAATCCATGTGGGCCTAAATGGCAATATTTCATTCCTAAGGTTGTTTATGGTCGAATTAAACTTATCTAATATAATTAGGACATGAGTTAAGGTAATAATAATATCATTTTTAGCCTTAATTACCCTATTTACTTTTAACCGTGGTTAAAAAAGTAAAAAGTTATTATTCACCAAAAATTATTTTCATCTCATTGAACAACATTTTAGTCCTTTATGTTAACCGTGTCTCTTGGATTTTTTAAATTCCACTCACAGAAGCGGTAAAATTATGTTTTATGTGAATTTGAAAATTCTCCTAGGAGGTGGGTAAAAGACGGTGAAAAGTTCAACAAAACTTTTATATATCTAAAATTATTATAAAATGATTCCAAAGAATTGCATTGAACTCATATAGGTATTATGTATCAATTTTGACCTAAAATAAATTTAAATAAAATAAATAATTATTTAAATAAAATGTCGGTTTTTAAATAGTAACCCAGTGTTTTCACTATTCGTCAAAAATTGAATATTTTCAGAAAAATACCAAAACTTCACCCTAGGCTAATATCAATATTCAGAATCAAAAAATGATGTCCATTTTGAAAAAGAAAATTTAAAAAAAATTTAAAAAGTGTGTATTAATATTCATAACGGCTTGTTTTAATAATAATTTAATAGTATATCGTTGTTTAGTGAAACTCGGTATTGCGTACGACACACTCTATCGTTGAAGGTCGCGATTGCGTGTAATGCAAGCCAAGTCAGGGATGCGTGTTGTGCAAGCTTTTTTTGGTGTAGCGTAAAACAAAAGACATTAATGAAATTAAAAAAATATATTTTTCATAAAATCTTGGGGTGTAACTTGGGCCCTTCAACACACCAAGGATTATCCTAATACATTTCCCATCACATGCTATAGAAAATACTCATATAAACTCTAATGATAACCCAAACTAACCAAAATATGAAACATGATTGTCGGTTAAGGACACTGGGAGTTATTGTGACCAATCTCATCACACTGATAATAGTGGAACAAATCATGATCTTGAGATAGTAGTCAAATTCCATGACTTCTCTGCCGACTATAATATTTTTCAGAAACAATACAATTACTATTCTTACCACTTTAATAAGAACATCAATATTAAAATACTAAAATTGAATGACCCCTAGTCAAATCTTGTCTCAAATTTCATTCCATGTTGAGTCCTTGAATGATCACATCTTCAATGAAAATTGTACCAAAAATATTTACCTATGATATAATCTCATAATGAAGAACTTCTTGTAAATGTATCACAATGGAGATATCATCTTCTCCCAATGATAGTGAAAAATACTCCAGTTCGTTAAAACATATAGCATAGTACTGTAATGACAAACCCTTCTATTTCAGATGTATGAACTCATGAGTTTATTTATCCTTCACGGTCATGTGAAAAAATTGACTTTGGAACATCATCTCTATTGTCTTCCAATATATCTCATCATGCATCCTAGATTCATCCAGAATATCACACCAATTCATTGAAGGTCCATGATGAATATACATAGAAATATTCATCTCCCTATTCTCACGTCTCTCTAGATGACTGAAAATTTTCTAGGATGGCTCAATCTAGAACTCGGCTACCCGGGGTTCTCATTCCTTAGTAAATAGTAGAGGATGTTGATGCTCAAAATCTCTTGTTAGATACATCATCAATTTAATGATATAAATAATATCCTTTTACATGGATCGTATGAACCATAGAAAGTTTCCATGAAGCCTAACAACCGTATTCTACTCATGAAATGTAAGAAGTATCAGTTCAGTTGTGATAGGAGAATACTTATTTCTAATATCTAGATACTCATGTCAATGAAAGAGAGGATTCATTTTATCTTCATGAAAAATCGCTTACATTAGAAAAATTCCATGAAGTATGGTCATCCCAAACATGTGTCTATGATAGAGAATGAATAACTCTTTGTCTCTCAAGATGTGTATTTCAAGTATTTTAAAATTAAATTATTACTCATTTAATTAATCCAGTGAATAAAAATACAAAATTGTAGATCAACATGCAATTATACATCACATGAAAATGTAGACATGACCCATTCATTGGAAATGAATAACAATGTATCCCTATGTGCCTATTATGATGCAGATATTATCTTCACACCCCATACCGACCCATTAGTAAAATCCATATGAAATAATAAGATCATAAAACAATAAAAATTCAAATCTTGTGAATCACCCTGGTTAAAATAACATCAACTGTTACATGAACATAGAAAAAACAACAATCCCATACATGGGTAGTTAGATTTTTCCCATACATAGTTTAGATACTCACATGCACAAGCTCATTACCTAGTCCTGATAAATCTTAGTCTCCTTTTAACCTTTCCTACATTGAAAACCATAATAAAATAGAACCAACCTCCAATACGACTTTGTAATTTCCCCCAATCCAAAACTCACTAATAAGTTAAGAATGGGATAGTAATGGGACCTCAAGTGTGCCGTCCAAATCAAAGAGGCTTCCAACTAATAGTGGGGGTTTGAATAGTATTCATGGGAGACTATACCACCTAGTATAATGTGTCATATCCATAGATAAAACTAGTAAATAAATTGAATTAATTATGGTAAATGCATTTCATAATACAATATTAAAATAAAACAAAGTAGTCAAAATAATAGATAAAGAACAATGTAATGATGTACTATAATGTATCTAAACAAAATGATCATAAAACAAAAGAAAAGGCTTGCACACTCATTTGAAAGACTTATTTTATTGGGTCCCAAACCACACATCAATACCGTATCCAAACTATATCAAAAAACAAACACAATGTGAATAAAAAGGTCATTTTCCCTTTTCCAAACATACAACCCCAATATCATATATGGTTCCAAACAACATAAAAAATATGGATTAATTATAAATAAGTAGGTTGACACCATAATTTCTATAAAAACTAGTCTAATAATAATTAAATGCAATAATGTGATAAAAAAGTGAATTAATTATTTAAAAAATTAATTAAATAAAAAATATGCTTCATCTCTAGGCCATAATATATCTGAACAAGTATTAAAACCATTCCTACCACAACCATATAAAAAATGTAAAACCACCTTCTTCAGTGCCATGCTAGTACATCACATATATAGTCTTACAACCATTCCAACCATATCAATATAACCATGATATTATAACAACAATCTATTTGTGTTAAAAACACAATCCATGATATAAAATCCATGATATACAATAATGATATATAAGAATCTCAGCAAAGAACAGAGTCCATGATATAAAGTATGGATATCAAAATATCACGTCACAATTCACAATGGTTAATTATGAAAATTATCCTCACATCTTCATATTGTACATGAAATTCAATTCAAAATTGGTTATAAATTATATTAATGAGTAAAAAAAGTCAAAATGTCGGGGTTATATACAAATATATCACTATAGGTTCCATTTAAATGATAAATATACATCAATAAATTTTACAATTCAATTATATTTAATGGTTGTCTCATCTAATTGATATAAAAAATCCTGGTTAAATTCCATTTGAAAAAAATATTTATGGATAAATTAGATTTATATGATAATTCAAATTTTCCACAAATTTCTTTGTGGTGGTCTTAATATTGAATTACCTTAATATAATCAAACAATATGGTTAATATTTAGACCCCCTACCATTAACATACGATTCGAAAAATGATTACATTGGCCAACTCTCAAGAGGATGTAGGTGAAAACATTTCCAAAGGAGTTATTATATAGAAAATGATTAAAATAAAATCCAACAACGCAATCAGTCAAAATATTTCACCACAACAGGTTCAAGAAGATATATGATGAGGAAGAAACCTATAAAAATGGACATTCCATGTATTTATCAAATAAAAATAGAATTCAGAAGGAACTATGACAACCAAAATACCCTTGGAGAATTCTCTAGGGTTCAGCGGAGAGGATATGCAGTGAAAGATAAAACATCTCATCCAAACAACATGTTTGAACCACTTGTTGTTCATTTAGACAGCATGTGTTATGGTTACACATCCTGTAAGTGTTTTTAAATGTATTATACTCAAAAAACATTTCCTAAGATTATTTTTTTTAAAACCCCTAAATAATTACATGATGTGTAATCCCATTACATGATGTGTATGTGTTTTGATGATGATTTTTAGGCCATTTACCTTTTAAATATCCACATCCCCCTTTAAATATTATAAACATACAAATAAACAATATTAACACTTGGTCTCATTTATACATGGACTCCATTAATTCATATAAGTATACATCCCCAATAATTATGTCATTATACCAAATAATGTATCTCAATCTATAAACAAGACTCGAACACCAAGGCTTAAATGAAAAAATCAGAGGGAAATATACATGAAAAAAGGTATGATCTTACATGTTTTTTCTCATCCTAAATAACCCATCCAAGAATCCATAAGGTGTTTATTTAGAGGTGTTCATGTTAGTAATGTGTAAATGATGTTATAAAAAAGATTCATTATACATTTTACTTAATACTCAACTAAATAATTTACATACATATTAATTTAATGAATTTTGTTTCATGTAATTAAAAATTTTATATCAAAGGTATGAATAATTTTTATCTACATTAATTCAAATCAAAAACCTAAACATCTCTCATCAGTATCTGCAATCCACCACCATCATAAAATAATTTATTTTTATTTTCACTCTACACAGTCATGGATAGTGGTCTTGATGTATTTAATTTATATATATTGATTTTATTTGAAAATTTCAATTTGAAAATGATAAACTATTTTGTATGATTTTCCCTTCATAAATTAGAAAATTTAAATTTCTCTCCAATATATGTTTGAACTACTACATACATAGGGTGATGCAATTTATTTTTGACAACCTATATTCTTTGATTTTAATAAAAATATATCTTATTAAAAAATATGATATATGTAACAAGAATAAAATTTCTAAGGTGATGGAATAATGACAATGGTGTAAGGACTGAAACAATTGAATGAAAACATGCATGAGTAACAGAACTACTAAATCCTAAACAATCTAATATCACACAGAATTATTGGTAATTTTTAAAATGTTTATTCAAATATATGATATACATAACGATACATAAATATATGTATATTATAATCATGACAAGATTTTTTTATTTTTTTATATCAAATGATGGAACACATTTGAAAAAATAGAAACCAAGATTGTGGTTTACAATATAATATTGTTTTTAATCATGATTTCATTACAAAAATTCATTTAGGGACATATATGATAACTATCAAATAAAAATATCCATATTTTTTTAATTTAATTAATTTTTGTTTTTAAATAAGTTATTATAATTTCAAAACAATTTGGATTAAAAATCATCTAAAAGAACTAATAAAATAAATTTCTTCAATAATTTTCCTATTTTGGTGGGAATATATTTCGTCAAAAAATGAAGTTAATTTTTTTAACAAGAATATTTTGCTTTAATTTATAATTATTATTATTAGAAAAAATATGTATGTTTTTATTTTTCTTAAAATCCTTTTTTATAATGATTTTTTCCATTATCATACGTCTAATTACATAATTATTTAAATAAAAATAGATGAATGGGTTTTAAGGGTCACTACATGACTGATTTTTCTCACCGAAATATACTTCACTCAATTTAGTGATTTATAAAACAATGATATTTTAATTTATATTTTAGTTAAAATGTTTGATGTTTATTATATTTTTCCAATAAAGAAATAATAATTATAAAAGAACAATGATAAACTATTACAACATTTTTAATAATTGTGATATATATTCTTTTGATTGTGGATTGTAGGTTATGAAAGAGACTAAATAAAATATTATTTTTTTATAAATTACTAAATTAATGAATAATTGCTGGTTAATTCCTACCAAATATGTATGATAACTTCAAATGATAAAAATAGCATCATTTTACATTGAATGATAAAATTTATAAAGAATAATAGTTTTCCATAAATTATGTTCATTGATGAATTATTATATATTATATGAATGATATATATTAAAATTATATTTAGAAACTAAAAAATATTTAAATAATTGATTATAAAATATTCATATTTTAAGGTAAATGTTTTTTAATGTAATTGTGATAGTATTCAAAAAAAATTATGAAAAATGTATTTTTAAATTGATAAATAAAATTAATATCTATTTATTAATTATTATAATTAAAAATGTTTATATTTTTTTCAATTAAATATGACATGATTTATATAATTATTTTTTCAGAGAATATTTTTGCAAGAAAAACTCTTTAGTAGCGAAATATTTGTATTTTGGTTAAATGAAAACAATATGTTTCGAATTTATTAATTTAAATTAATTTTTTACACCTTTAAGAATTGAATATAGTAAAATATATTCAATAATTATAATTTTAATATTGATATATTGTTATTAATTCCACAAAATTTTTGGTTATAATTTATAGTTATCTTTTAAAAATTTATCATGATAATAAATTTTAAAAGTTGATTACGATGAGTCTATCCTGTAGGGTAAGGATTTGAATATAAAAAAGTGTGTATCAATTAAATTGGTTGATTTTATTTCAACCATTACATTACTATTATCAATTATTTTTTATATTGGATCCACCTTACCAGAGTATGACATATACTAGATGATATTTTTTGATGTATTTATGAGTTCTTCACCAAACACACATATAAATAGGAGCCTCTATTTATGTCATCCCCCCACAATTGGGGCCATTTATCATGACCATGATCTATAAAATTACTCTTCCACTATACATAGTCATGAAATGAAGGTTATAATCTTCCCAAATTCCCTTAATAATATGAATTATTGGGTTTTTTTCAGTGGAAGATTATGA
Source organism: Viscum album (assembly GCA_963277665.1). Classification (NCBI taxonomy): domain Eukaryota; kingdom Viridiplantae; phylum Streptophyta; class Magnoliopsida; order Santalales; family Viscaceae; genus Viscum; species Viscum album. The sequence continues at coordinate 117,974,470 of OY728123.1, read as the reverse complement.
ACCAAGATACATATTTTCATTCCAAGTTGTTTCTAGTTTTTTTGTTCTTCATACCCCAACCAATGTTCCATAACAATATGAATTTTTTTTTCATAATAATTTATATTATATTATGTATATTTTCATTTCATAACCATTTTAAATATTGAATATATTAGTGGTATAATGATTGCTTCGCTCATATATATATTTGGTCTACCCCCACCACGATGTGATGTGATTCATTTTCTGTATAATATTTACATGGATGGACATAAGGATATAATTTATGAAGATATACAATTCATAAAATTCTATTATGAGTTTATAAATTAAAATTTTTATATGATTATTTGGTTTTATCCATTGAAATATGTAATCATCAATCATTTGTATTTGTGGACTAGCATATCCACTATGTGATGTATGTACTTTTTCATCATGTTTTTATATAGATGAATTTAAAAGTGTATAAAAGAAAAAAAATTATAATTATGACATGTTATTGATAATTTTAATTATGATACCATTTTCATGATTCTATTCTAGATCTATTGAACCAATACCGGACTATAATGCATACCGACTTTCACATGAATATTCATTTTTTTGATAAATCGATTATAAAACTATTTTTGGAAATTATAAATTTATGATATTTTATAAGTACATAACATGAATCCTTTAGTAAAATTTATATATATAAAATAAATCATTATAATAAATTTCCTAAAAAAAATTTGGTTTAGAGTACTAGAAATTTAAGTGATCATCCTTACATAAATATCTATTACGCCACCAAATTAATACTTCCACTCAGAATAAATTTTACAAAAAATACAGAAAAATAAACATATTATGAGATGTAATTTCCAAAAATATCTTTACAATATTCATTTTTACAGAATATATGTCCATAAAAATTCATAAAACTCATCAAAAAATAATTGATAATTTTGTATGTGAATAAAATATTATGGAGGGATGTATAAAATTAATGAACCCCATTAGTCCATGAATACTAGTATGATTTGAACCTTTATAAAATTTGAATTGAGATGAAAATAAAAAATATCATTTATATTAAATATTTTTTTAAACTGAAATAGTTTTATAAAATACTCCAAAATATACCATAAAGGATAAAAATAAACACATAATGGTTTCATTCCAATCATGATATAATTGTGAAATATTTTTGGAAGAATGATACAAATTATACACTAAATAAGTAGAACACAATTCCATTTAAAAAATGTTTACTTATTACCTGATGAAATCATAATACTTCTTAAAAAATTAATAATCATAGATAAAATAATTAGGTTTCTCAAGATATCATTTTAGCTCACAATTTACGTATATGTTTCAAATATATGTACCTACAAATTATATAAGATATATATATATATATATATATATATATATAGAACACAAATCATTGGATTATAATGGAACCACTCATCCATTTTTTTATATAGAACCATCGTTCGAAGTATTATAATTGAATGACCTGTCCAACATTTATATTATAATATCCTCTCCTAATGGTATAATAAAAAGAACTATAATTTAATCATATCACATGAACACATTAATTTCTATCAAAATATTCATTACATCCATAATAAATACATATAGATATTTAATAGTTCCCATAATATTTAAAATTATTTTTGAAACTACATTTAACATCGGGATGTATAGTTTTATTTGATGAAAAATAATTTTTTTTAGTGGAGGGGAATAATCAAATAAATTATTTGATGCATGAAAAGTAATGTTCCCCTTACCTAAAGTCCAACTCCCCGTGTACGGTCTTGAAAAAAAAAATAATAAAAAAAAATATTTTTTTCAATATTATATAAGTTTTTCAAGTTTATAACTCTTTCAATTTTATCTATTACAATGTAATATATAATTATAAAATTAATTATATATAAATTCGATAGTTTGAGGATATTCAGGTCATATATCCAAAATCACATGAGTATGTTGAGTACAATCAGTTAGGCAGTTAATAAACACTCTACAAAATTATAATCATGAATTAATTATAATTTATATATATGTTACTTATAATTTAAAACACAACCCTGAATGATATTTATGAAACATAATTATTTTACAATAATGGAGATAGCCAGCTATACGTAATCACGATAAAAGTTCCCATTCATTTATAGAACATCATGGAATGAAATTTTGTATCGTTTTTACTTTCTACAGTGAGGTAAATTTCAAAAATTTGAAATTGTTTAATTAAATATATTCATTTATAGAATACTAATGATGTGGTCTAGAAAAACAAATTACCTCGCTTCATGGAGCTGGTAATCTACTTGTACTCAAGAATGCCATTATCAATTTTCAATGGATGGAATGGTCAAAATTAATATGATATTTTATATCATTTAATAATAAATATATCATTAATATTAAATATATACATTAAATACATCATTATAAAAATTCATGAGAGGTAGTGGTGTAAATTTAATTACATTGGTTTTTGAGAGTGTACTCCTTTATACACAAGGGTGATAATTTTGGTTCAGATTTGATAGAATATAAGATGTATATATGTTATTTATGGAAGAATATAACATATCTATATATTTATGATATTAATTTTTTCATTTCCGTATGGTGTAAGATGATTTTGATGAGGTATACAATGAAAACAAATAACACTATGTTATAAAGTATATGACATATTTAGTAAACCTCCTATGGTTTATAATTAATGGCTACATCATTCATGTTTTTTATTGAAAAAGGTCCTCAAGGACATGATAAGGGAAGTTAGAATGGAATTTTTGTACATCTTTACATTGTTATTGTTCTAAAATTGTGTTAGTTAGATAGGAGAGGACATTCCAAATCATTACAAAGGGCAGGGGAACTCATGTAATTTCATATTGTATGAAATTAATTTAAGAAGCATTCCAAGAAGAATAGTTCCATATATATAAATTTAAATGGTATTTTGATGATTTATTTAAACACAATAGTCCAATTAACTTTATCAAATGACTAGTTGATGTTTTCAATGTTATCTCTTTGGGATACCCCACTTATTAGCAATTTTTATAGTTACATCCATATTATGTTTTTTCCACATTAGGGGTGATGAAAGTCACTATATAACTTATAAAATCTAATTAATTAACCATTTTTTATATTTAAAACAATTTGACATTCAATTATTCAAATATATTATTTTAATGAAAATTATATTATTTCATTAATTACAATTTATTATAAATAATAATTAATGACTATTTTAGAACTATTCAATTAAAATGACTATGAGAAAGGAATAATAATCATATAATTAAAATTCAATATATTAACTAATCATTTGTTTGTTATTTTATCTATTTAATTAAGGGGATAATATAGGTTTCCTACACTGTCACACCTCAAAATTTTAACATAAGAAAAATTAATTCTATATAATGTGTTACACCCAACATGTAGGGTTGAGAGCATTATAAAATACACATACTATATAAAATATTTACAATTTTAGATAAATTAAATATATGATATAGATTTAAATGATATAAATAATTTTTTATATTTCTACTTACATAACAACTGGTTTCGTTGATATTTTTTGGTACATGTAAGACCATGTTTTAAAAAACATAAATATAATATTAATATTCTAATTTAATATGATATTTATTTCATAGAAATTTTAATGGAGGGTAAATATATAATATAATTATAAATGAAAATATATTTTTTACAATAATTTATTTGGTATCTCTTGATTATAAATAATAAACTTCAATATTTAACGGAAAAATGAATTGTTTTGTATAAAATATATTTTCCTCAATGACTGTTTAGTCATCCATGGTTCACATAATATAAAATTTATTTTTATCAATTTTAGAAAATTTATATAAAAAATAAACATAATTTTTGAAATTAGGATACTAAAATTATAGTACGGTGAGTTTTTTTATTTTTACTAAGTAGTATTATTTTTTTCTGAATAGGGAAAAATAATGAATGTCAATTGACTAGTTCCTTATTTGTATAATTAATTTAAAGTGAAAAATTATATTTTGAATTTTTTTTAAAGTAAATATTGATAAATAATACATATATTAATTGTAACACCCGAGATTTTTATGAGTAATATTTTGTTTTTATGTTATATATATATCATCAAAGGAATCTTTCACTACACACTAGCTTGACTTACATTACATGTAATCGCGACCTTCCTCGGTAGCTTGCGTTGTACGTAATACCGATTTTCACTGAACAACGATATGCTATTAAAATATTATTAAAACTAGCCGTTATGAATAGTAATAACCACTTTTTGAAATTTTATAAATTTCATTTTTCAAAATGGACTTCATTTTTGGATTCGGAATACTGAAATTAGCATAGGGTGAAATTTTGGTATTTTTCTGAAAACTTTCAATTTTTGATGAATATTGAAACCACTAAGTGGTAGGTTAAAAACTGAATTTTGCATAAAACTTATTTTTACCGCTTTAGAGAATGGAATTTCGAAAATCCGACAGACACAGTTGATATGAGTAAGTAAAATGTGGTTCAATGAGATAAAAATAATTTTTTGATGAATAGTAACTTTTTACTTTTTTTACTGCGGTTAATAGTAAATAGGGTAACTAAGGGTAAATATGATATTACTATTACCCTAACACATGTCCTAATTCTCTTGGATAAGTGTAATTCGACCAAAAACAACCTTATGAATGTAATATGACCATTTAGGTCCACTTGGATTAGATTATGACACTTAATATTATTTTATTTAATGAATAGTTAAAATAGTTAAAATCAGAGTTTAATAACTAAAACATTTTTAATATCGGGTTATACATAAGATAAATTCGACTATAAATATTAATTAGAAATATAGAAAGGTTTCCTACATAATGAAATTTTATTTATAATTTTTAGACTTTAAATAAATTAATTTATTTATGACACAAGAATGATGCAATAATTACCCTTTTAAGGAAATGTTAACATAATTGATTTTATAAATGCTCAAATAAATGTAATTTGAGACTTTTTATGAATTCCAATAATTTTATAGGTTACTATGATATATTAGTGTTTATTTAATCAACTTGGTTCTAACATATAATTCTGTTATGACTTTCACAAAAATCATATATCAAATAGTGTCAAAATTGACACAAAATAGTTTTTAAATAAAATATTATATTATTAATTGTTATTTTATTCATAAAAATATATGGTTCGGCCAAATTACTTAGATAAGGATATATATATTAATAATAAACAACTTGGGGTTCGTTTGGCATGTTATAGTAAGTGTATTAACCATATAGTGTAAGACAATAAATAGTCACGGTAAAAGTTAAATTATTTAACTTAGAGTTAAATCTAATTGATAAGGTTAAAATAATAACCTAAACTTGTCTAAATCCTATTGGTTGATAGGATTTCGACCCATCCCCACTTTAATTTCTAAATAAGACCTTTTGGAACCATTATAAACCGATTTTGACTTTAATATAAAATAATATTTTGAGATATTCCTAAGGTGCCCCTCTCCTCCCTTATAAAGGGACACCTCCTCCCCCTCCTCCTCACACCAATTTGAGCACTAAAGCTCGGCCAACCCCTGCCAAAATCCCTTCTACACTTCCCTAGAATAATCCTAGAGGTCCTGTTCTTCTTCAAAGACCAATCTTAGTTCCCTAAGTGGAGGATTCAAAGAGGCGTTTCAAAGAAGAGGTAATACCCATTACTGATCTTTTCAATTTCTTTCTTCTTCAACTTCTTCTTCTATAGTTGTTTCATGATAAAGTAATAACATAAGTATTACTTACATACTGATATATTATTATAAATATGAAACAACCCTAATTCACCTTCTATCCATCCTACGGAAAAATGAAATCACCGCGCGTGCGTACATACGGAATACCGTCTCCACGCCGTGGTGTAATCAATTTTACACCATCACCTTACAAGGATAGGTATAATGGTGTAATGAGTAACTATATATGATTATTATAAAGTGATATTGATACTGAAATATTATAAATACACTTATATACAATTCCACGATCATGGGAACAATATCATCGCTCGTGCGTACGTACGGAATACCGTCTCCACGATGTGACGCGACTCGTTCTACATGATCATCTTTACATAGTAATTATATAAATGAATTGAATGAATAAATATGATATATGTTACACTAATACTATTCCAGGTATAAGGTATCTATAACCTTAAAATAAGAATAGGAATTTATTCGGCAAAACACGCATAAGAACAAAATTCAATAAAGACCCGAGTAACAAGTAAAAATGAAATATTACTAATAAGAAGTTACGAATATGACCATATATGATATCATATCAATATTTATGATTCTGGAATAAGTCAATAACATTATTTAAACCATTATACAGGAGCTTTGGACACGTACAAAGAAAATCGGACCTAAGGTAAGGGAATATATCATAATCTCATTTTATTGGAGATTGTTTATACTTCGGTATTTACTGGGGTGTATTTTATCATCCACATCCATGTTTTCTCATTATGTAATATTATTTCCATCCACCTACAATTTTTTTAAAACCTATTTTACCATTTGTTGAGTTTTTAGTAAAAGACATGAAAGGAATCTTTTGTCGTTTTTCATACGAGGTACTTTTTTTGACTTTTTCGACAAAAGTACGCGAAGAATGTTTTTATTAACTTATATGGCAAGAATGGATTTTTTCTAAGAAGAATCCTTTACAAGTTTTCATGTTTATTTTTAATAATCTTCTTTTAGTTTAAAGTTGTATGACATGTTAATAAAGGAAAAATGATTTTGAAGAAGAAAGGATATTTTCCTCAAGAATGGAGTTCAAGTTTTTAATCAAAATTATTTTCCATCTAAGATAATAAAGGGTACTGTTTTTGTCCATATTATTACATTGATTTTATTATGTTGTGATGTAATTATTTTTATGAATTCCTTTATTGTATATGAATTGTTTTATGATGTCATGATGTTTAATATTCCCATTTTTATTACATGTGTTATGCAATGATGTATGATTTATGATTTTGTGGCACACATAAGAATGGTATCCTTATGAGATGGGTGAGACCTATATCTCCCTCCAATGCATTGGGTAACGATTTATATCTCATGAGATAGACATGGCTGGAATGGTAGGTTATACCGGTTCAGTGAAACAGGACTGAAACGAGGGTGACTCGGTTCAGAAATGGACTTTGTCCACTAAGATAGTCTTGGAAATGAGTCTTGACTAACAAGAAATGATTCTCTATGATTATGTGTGTATGCCAAAAAATATCATGTTTTATGTTATGATTACTGTGATTACATTTCACTGCCATGATTTATCCCATGTTATGAAATTATGATCTCTTTTGCAGGTTAAGATTTCCAAAAGTTATGTGCTTATGTATATGATGTGATTGATATTTCTTTTGTTTACCCTTACTGAGCATTTGAGCTCACCCTTTTGTATGTTTTCCTTCCCCATGTCAGGAAGATGGTTATTAAGTAAGATATGCCAAAAGGGACTATAGATATGATGAAATAAATGGGAGACAGTGTAGACGCTTTATGAACTAGTTGTTTATGTTTCCCAGTTTCTAAAGACACTATACCTATACGGTCCTTTCATGGTTTTGTTATATGTTGTAATAAGTGTGCTTCAATTTTGAAGTATTAACAATGTATGTAAAGTATGGGTCGTTATAGTTGGTATCAGAGGAAAGGTATAGTCAACCGCTGGAAACTAGGATGTGAAAGCCTTAGTAAGAACCCTAAGGATAAGTCTAAGCATAGAACACAATCTTAGTGTTTTAGAAATGGCCATGAATAACCTAGGATAAGACCTTAAGTGTGAAAATTTTATTCTTGAATTATGTGGTTTTCCTATTATAATTAGTGTTACTCACACTATTCTTCTTGGTTTTAGTCAATGGCTAGAACCCGAAGGAACCGTGTTAATGCAGAATGTGATGGGAAATGCAATGATTATCCCCCTGAGCAACCAAACGATATGGGATCTAGAATGAAAAATCATGTAGCCATGCTCACACAACTTTCTCAAGCTATGAATCTTGCAGGACTTCCAAACGAGCAAAGGAAGGAGCAACATTCTATTGAATCCTTCATGAGGCAGCCTCCACATTCTTTCAGCGGGTCTACTGATCCATTAGTTGCTGAACAATGGATTAGTACTACTGAAAAGATATTTTCAGTTCTTCAATGTTATGAACATGATAAAGTCATCCTAGAAGTGTATCGTTTGGAAGGAGATGCTGATCAATGGTGGAATCTTATTAAGAATACGAGGCAAAGGGATGAAATTGAGTCCATGGAATGGGACGAGTTCAAGAACTTTTTTTTCAATATGTACTTCCCTCGTATTCTCCGAACAAAGATGGAGAAAGAGTTTCTTGAACTGAAGCAAAGGGATGATGAATCTGTTGGTACCTATGAAGAAAATTTTACAAGACATGCATGGTACGCTTCTGGTATTATTATCCAACCTGAGAGTAAGATCGATCGATTCTTTAGTGGCTTATAACCAAGTCTTCTAAGGGTGTTAGCCACAAGGGACTTCAATAGCTATAATGAAATCGATCGATGTGCTCTCAATGTCGAGATAGAGATTGGAGTAACCCATCAGTCATATGGGTTTGATAAGAAGAGGAAAATGGAATTCAAAGGAAAATCTAAAGAGCACACTGAAAAGAAGATGAGCTTTCCCTTATGCTCAAAGTGTGGAAAGAAACATGGAGGGAGTTGTCTTAAAGGGACAAGTAATTGTTTCAAATGTGGAAAGGAAGGTCATCGGGCATTTGAATGTCGCGATAATGGGAAGAAGATGTCTAATGATGCAAACAAAGGAAGGGATACACAGAATGAACCTACTACACTTCAATGTTTCAAGTGAAAGGAGATGGGGAATTATGCCAATCAATGCCCAAATCCAAGGGTTGATGATGATGGTCGACGTCAACAAACTCTTAAGGCTAATGAAAAAGGAAAGTCACATGAAATTTCTATCAGCGATGTGGAGTACGACAACGAAGTGGTGAAAGGTACACTTACCATCCACTCAAAAGTAGCAAAGTTTTTATTTGATTCTGGATCCACCCACTCTTTTATTTCTGAAGAATTTTCTAAGGGTATCACCATATTACCTCAACAATTAGATGTTGAGATAGCTGTGACAACACCTAATGGCACATCAATCGCATCAAAAGTTTATAATTCTTCTCTGATCGATGTTTGTGGGAAAGTGCTTCCTGTAAATCTAGTGATCCTTCCTTTAGTGGAATTCGATGTGATTCTTGGCATGGATTGGTTTTCTTTATACGGAGCTCATATCAATTTCCAAAGAAGGGAAGTCAAATTTCATATTCCAGATCAATATATGATCGTCTATAAATGCAAGGATGAACATAACCTTCCCGTGGAAATTGCTTCCATTTTATGGGTATTGATTCCACTAAATGAAGGTTATTTATCTCAAATGGTTGGTGAGAAACTCGCGATTAAGAATATGCACATTGTACGGGAGTTTGATGATGTCTTTCCGGAGGAATTACCAGGTCTTCCACCAAATCGTGAAGTTGAGTTTTCAATAGAACTCGTACCGGGTGCTTTGCCTATTTCAAAGACACCTTATAGAATGTCCCCAATTGAGTTGCAGGAATTGAAGAAGCAACTCCAAGAGAATCTTGATAAGGGATTCATACGCCCTAGTGCTTCACCTTGGGGAGCACCTGTTCTATTTGTTAAGAAGAAAGATGGATCAATGAGACTCTGCATTGATTATCGAGAACATAACAAGATCACGATCAAGAACAAATATCCTCTCCCACGCATTGATGACTTATTTGACCAACTATGTAGAGCTCAATAATTTTCCAAGATTGATCTTCGTTCAGGGTATCATCAATTAAGGGTCAAAAGGGAGGATATACCAAAGACAGCATTCCGTACAAGGTATGGACACTATGAATTTATAGTGATGCCATTTGGTCTTACTAATGCCCCTTCTATCTTCATGGATCTAATGAATAGAGTCTTTAGAGACTATCTTTATCAATTTTTGGTAGTCTTTATAGAAGATATTTTTATCTATTCAAAGAGCAAGGAATAGCATGAAGATCACTTGAGAATTATATTGAAGACCCTGAGAAAGGAGAAGCTTTATGCCAAATTTACCAAGTGTGAATTTTGGCTTCAAAAAGTTTCATTTTTGGGTCACATAATCTCAAAAGAGGGGATATATGTGGATCCAGCAAAAATAGAGGTTATCGAAAGATGGTCGAGACCAACAACAGTAACTGAGATCCGATGTTTTCTTGGTTTGGCTGGTTATTATCGACGTTTTGTAAAAGATTTTTCACAATTATCTAACCCACTCAACAAGTTGACTCGGAAAGGAGTTAAGTTTGTTTGGACAGAGGAATGTGAAGAGAATTTCAAGGAGTTGAAAAGAAGGATATCCAGTGCACCTGTTCTCACACTGCCTTGTAGTGGAGAAAGGTTTGTGATCTACAGTGATGCATCCAAGAATGGATTGGGGTGTTTTCTTATGAAAAATGATATGGTGATAGCTTATGCCTCACGACAGTTGAAAATCCATGAGAAAAATTACCCAACACATGATTTGGAGTTAGCTGCGGTAATCTTTGCATTAAAGATTTGGAGGCATTACCTTTATGGTGAAAGGTGTGATATTTATACTGATCATAAAAGTTTAAAGTATATTTTCACACAAAAGGAACTGAATATGCGTCAATGAAGATGGTTGGAGCTGATTAAGGATTATGACTGCTCAATCCATTACCACCCTAGGAAAGCAAACAAGGTGGCAGATGCATTTAGTCGACAAGACCATGCTAGTTTATCCATGATGAGGATCACAAAAGATCTAATATTTATGGATTTACAAAGGATGGATCTTGGAATTATAATGGAAGGGGAAAAATCTTATCTTTCTCAAATTAATGTTCAACCATATATACATATGAAGATTAAAGAGGCACAGAAAGAAGATGTCGAGTTACAAAAGAAGGTGAGAAAAGTTCCTAAGTTCAACCTTGATTGTGATTGGATAATAAAGTTCAGGAATCGGGTTTGTGTTCCTCCCATCCCCGAGTTAAAGAAGGAGCTGCTGGATGAGGCTCATAGTTCTTCATTCTCTATTCATCCTGGAAGAACAATGATGTATAGGGACCTGAAAGAGTACTTCTTGTGGGATGGCATGAAAAGAGATGTTGCTGAATATGTCTCTCGATGCTTGGTTTGTCAACAAGTTAAAGCTGAGAGACAGAAGTCTAAGGGGATGTTACAACCATTACCCATACCCGAATGGAAATGGAAAAACATCACTATGGACTTTGTCACAGGAGTTCCTAAAACATCCATAGGCAATAATGCTATATGAGTCATAGTTGATCGTCTTACAAAGTCTGCACACTTCATTGCTATTAGAGAGGATTTCTCTGTAGATTAGCTTGCCAGGATATAGGTAAAGGAAGTGGTAAGATTGCATGGAGTACCACTTTCTATTATATCTGATTGAGATCCGAGATTTACCTCGATGTTCTGGCGAAGTCTTCAGCATACTCTGGATACAGAGTTTAGTTTCCGCACTGCTTATCATCCTCAGACAGACGGTCAGTCTGAGAGAACAATTCAAACCCTAGAAGATATGTTGAGAGCTTGCTCTATGGATTTCAAAGGAGGTTGGGATCAACACATACCTTTGGTGGAAGTTTCTTATAATAATATCCTTCACTCCAGTATTCAGATGGCTCCTTATGAAGCTCTCTATGGAAAGAAATGCAGGACTCCAACTTGCTGGGATGAAGTTGGGGAAAGAAAGCTATTAGGACCTAATCTCGTTGATGAAATGGGAGAAAAGGTCAGATCTATTCAACAACACATAAGAGCAGCTCAGAGTCGACAGAAAAGTTATGCCGACAATAGAAGAAAAGACCTAGAGTTTGAAGTGGGTGATAAAGTGTTCTTACGAATATCTCCTTGGAAGAGGGTTATGAGATTTGGAAAGAAGGGTAAGTTGATCCCTAGATATATCGGTCCTTTCAAAATACTGGATCGTGTTGGGAAGGTAGCTTACCAATTGGCGCTTCCACTGAATCTCTCTCAAGTTCACGATTTGTTCCATGTATCTCTCCTGAGAAAGTACATACCTGATCCATCACATGTACTCAGCTCAGAAGTTGTACCACTGGAGCAAGATCTTTCTTATGATGAACAACCGATAGAGATTCTGGATCATAGAAAAAAAGTCCTACGAAACAAGACCACTCGATTGGTGAATGTTTTATGGAGGAACCACCAACTTGAAGAAGCTACATGGGAGCTTGAGGATATGATGAGGGAGAAGTATCCTCATCTGTTTGTTACAAAGTGACGAATTTTGAGGGCGAAATTCTTTTTAAGGGGGGTAGAATGTAACCCCTGAAATTTTTATGAGTAATATTTTGTTTTTATGTTATATATATATCATCAATGGAATATTTCACTACACACTAGCTTGACTTACTTTACACACAATTGCGACCTTCCTCGATAGCTTGCGTTGCACGCAATACCGAGTTTCACTAAACAACGATATGCTATTAAAATATTATTAAAACTAGCTGTTATGAATAGAAATTACCACTTTTTGAAATTTTATAAATTTTATTTTTCAAAATGGACTTCATTTATGGGTTCGGAATACCGAAATTAGCCTAGGGTGAAATTTTTGTATTTTTCTGAAAACTTTCAATTTTTGATTAATAGTGAAACCACTAAGTGGTAGGTTAAAAACTGAATTTTGCATAAAACTTAATTTTATCGCTTCAGTGAATGGAATTTCGAAAATCCGACAGACACAGTTGATATCAGTAAGTAAAATGTGGTTCAATGAGATAAAAATAATTTTTTTGGTGAATAGTAACTTTTTACTTTTTTTACCGCGGTTAATAGTAAATAGGGTAACTAAGGGTAAATATGATATTACTATTACCCTAACACATGTCCTAATTATATTGGATAAGTTTAATTCGACCAAAAACAACCTTATTAATGTAATATGACCATTTAGGTACACTTGGATTAGATTATGACATTTAATATTATTTTATTTAATGAATAGTTAAAATAGTTAAAATCAAAGTTTAATAACTAAAACATTTTTAATATGGGGTTATACATAAGATAAATTCGACTATAAATATTCATTATAAATATAGAAATATTTCCTACATAATGATTTTTTATTTATAATTTTTAGACTTTAAATAAATTAATTTATTTATGACACAACGATGATAGAGTAATTACCCTTTTAAGGAAATGTTAACATAATTGATGTTATAAATGCTCAAATAAATGTAATTTGAGACTTTTTATGAATTCCAATAATTTTATAGGTTACTATGATATATTAGTGTTGATTTAATCAACTTGGTTCGAACATATAATTCTTTTATGACTATCAAAAAAATCATATATCAAATAGTGTCAAAATTGACCCAAAATAGTTTTTAAATCAAATATTATATTATTAATTGTTATTTTATTCCTAAAAATCTAAGGTTCGGCCAAATGACTTAGATTAGGATGTATATATTAATAATAAACAACTTGGGGTTAGTTTGGCATGTTATAGTAAGTGTATTAACCATATAGTGTAAGAAAACAAAAAGTCACGGTAAAAGTTAAATTATTTAACTTAGAGTTAAATCCAATTGATATGGTTAAAATAATAACCTAAACTTGTCTAAATCCTATTGTTTGATAGGATTTCGAACCATCCCCACTTTACCTTCGAAATAAGACCCTTTGGAACCATTATAAACCGATTTTGATTTTAATATAAAATAATAATTTGAGATATTCCTAAGGTGCCCCTCTCCTCCCTTATAAAAGGACACCTCCTCCCCCTCCTCCTCACACCAATTTGAGCACTCAAGCTCGGCCAACCCCTGCCAAAATCCCCTCTACACTTCCCTAGAATAATCCTGTAGGTCCTGGTCTTTTTCAAATACCAATCTTAGTTCCCTAAGTGGAGGATTCAAAGAGGCGTTTCAAAGAAGAGGTAATACCCATTACCGATATTTTCAATTTCTTTATTCTTCAAATTCTTATTCTTTAGTTGTTTTATGATAAAGTAATAACATCAGTATTACTTACATACTTATATATTATTATAAATATGAAACAACCCTAATTCACCTTCTATCCATCCTACGGAAAAATGAAATCACCGCGCGTGCATACGTACGGAATACCGTCTCCACGCCGTGGTGTAATCTATTTTCCACCATCACCTTACAAGGATGGGTATAATGGTGTAATGAGTAACTATATATGATTATTATAAAGTGATATTGATACTGAAATAGTATAAATACACTTAAATACAATTCCACGATCATGGGAACAATATCATCGCTCGTGCGTACGTACGGAATACCGTCTCCACGATGTGATGCGACTCGTTCTACATGATCATCTTTACATAGTAATTATATAAATGAATTGAATGAATAAATATGATATATGTTACACTAATAAAATTCTGGATATAAGTTATCTATAACCTTAAAAGAAGAATATGAATTTATTCGGCAAAACATGCATAAGAACAAAAGGCAATAAAGACCAGAGTAACAAGTAACAATGAAATATTACTAATAAGAAGCTAAGAATATGACCATATATGATATCATATCAATATGTATGATTCTGGAATAAGTCAATAACATTATTTAAACCATTATACAGGAGCTTCAGACACGTACAAATCAAATCGGACCAAAGGTAAGGGAATATATCACAATCTCATTTTATCCGAGATTGTTTATACTTTGGTATTTACTGGGGTGTATTTTATCATCCACATCCATGTTTCCTCAATATTTAATATTATTTCCATCCACCTACAATTTTTTTAAAACCTATTTTACCCTTTGGTGAGTTTTTAGTAAAATATATGAAAGGAATCTTTTTTCGTTTTTCGTACGAGGTACTTTTTTGACTTTTCCGACAAAAGTACGCGAAGAATGTTTTTTTAACTTATACGGCATGAATGGATTTTTTCTAGGAAGAATCATTTACAAGTTTTCAAGTTTATTTTTAATCAACTTCTTTTAGTTTAAAGTAGTATGACATGTTAAGAATGGAAAAATGTTTTTGAAGAAGAAAGGATATTTTCCTCAAGAATGGAGTTCATGTTTTTAATCAAAATTATTTTCCATCTAAGATAATAAAGGTTACTATTTTTATCCTTATTATTACATTGATTTGATTATGTTTTGATGGAATTATTTTTATGAATTCCTTTATTGTATATGAATTGTTTTATGATGTCATGATGTTTAAGATTCCGATTTTTATTACATGGGTTATGCAATGATGTATGATTTCTGATTTTGTGGCACACATAAGAATGGTACCATTATGAGATGGGTGGGACCTATATCTCCCTCCAATGCATTGGGTAAAGATTTATATATCATGAGATAGACATGGTTGGAATGGTAGGTTATACCGGTTCAGTGAAACAGGACTGAAACGAGGGTGACTCGGTTCAGAAATGGACTTTGTCCACTAAGATAGTCTTGGCAATGAGTCTTGACTAACAAGAAATGATTCTCTATGATTATGTGTGTATGCCAAAAAATTTCTTGTTTTAAGTTATGATTACTGTGATTACATTTCACTGCCATGATTTATCCCATGTTATGGAATTATGATCTCTTTTGCAGGTTAAGATTTCCAAAAGTTATGTGCTTATGTATATGATGTGATTGATATTTCTTTTGTTTACCCATACTGAGCATTTGAGCTCACCCTTTGGTATGTTTTCCTTCCCCAGGTCAGGAAGAAGGTTATTAAGTAAGATATGCCAAAAGGGACTATAGATATGATGAAATAAATGGGAGACAGTGTAGACGCTTTATGAACCAGTTGTTTATGTTTCCCAGTTTCTAAAGACACTATACCTATACGGTCCTTTCGTGGTTTTGTTATATGTTGCTATAAGTGTGCTTCAATTTTTTAGTATTAACAATGTATGTAAAGTATGGGTCGTTATATAAATCAAATTAAAATCATTTATTTGATTTTAATATTGAATTTTGATATCAAAATATTGTATATTTTGAATAATTTTTTTAAAAAAATTCTCTTTCTCACCATCCATGGAAGATTAATTTTCATATAATATTTTCTAATTTTGTCAGTTGAAATTGGAAATATAGAGTCCTTTTTTGTAGTAACAATATTTTATAATTTATATTATGTTTAAAATAATTTTTTTTCTAGAATTATTAATTAATATTGTTAAAATTAATTAAAGTGACTAATATAATGATGTCATTACTTAGTGATTAAAATTAGAAAATAAGCTGAAAAGTGACTGAAAACTTGTCCGAACAACATTGGACGACCATATTTTTACACTATACATTATATTATTTATAATGAATAATTATAGTAAATATAAATAAACATGTATGGTATTCAGTCTTACAAAAAGTTACAAGTGTGCCACACACCACACTAATAAAAGGCCTCCCACTCTCTTTTCCTTTCATAACTACTGACCACATTAGTTCGGAAAATTCCTACCCAAATCAAATACCAAATTCCCTCCACTGAACTAGGATTTTTTATATTTCAATTAATTTATATGTATTATTTCTTTAGTGAAAACCATATATGGATACCTAAAAAAGAAGTACTGTAATTCTAATAATGATTTAATTTTTTTCATATCCATTTTATTTTAATACTATATTAACATTATTATATAATTCATGAGTAAAAGAAATGTGAATATTTATTGTAATTATATGTGTGAAACATACAATATCAGACACATCAATTAAATAGGCTAGTAAAACATTGTTCGTGTGTACAGTGGCCTAATACCACACAAGCCAATAGCTTTCATTTTTCTATTACCATCATTCAAATTTGAGAATAATGTTGGATTTATTATAAATATATAATATATAATATATAAAATATATATGATTTTATTATTCTTATCTAAAAATAGAAAAAATTTATTCATGCTTTCTATTATGATTGAATAAGATAATTTCTGTCGTGAATAAGGAGGACTGTCGGCTCATAAAAAACATGGTTCGTTCACACTATAAATAGAAAGTATTAAGGTTTAATTTAATAAGATTATGGGATATATATTACATATAAAAGTTAAGGAAATTATTATTATATATATTAATTTTATTTCATTTAATAAAACATGAAAATGGAAACAATGATTATTAACATATACAACCTTTCGTCACCACAAATGGTGTATCTAAT
This sequence comes from Viscum album, assembly GCA_963277665.1. NCBI lineage: Eukaryota > Viridiplantae > Streptophyta > Magnoliopsida > Santalales > Viscaceae > Viscum > Viscum album. The sequence continues at coordinate 117,957,099 of OY728123.1, read as the reverse complement.
TTACTATCACCTAATTTTTGGTACAACTGTAAATAAATACAAGATAATAGTATTTTATATTTTAAACATGGTATTAATTATATATAGTATGATATAACATGTCAAAACATCCTAAAAAAAGAAGACAATTAACAAGTACAATAAAGAAACTATAAAATGATTTTTATTCAATGAGTGATAAGATTTAAGAAAAGAAACAAATATGAAACTAAATAAATTATAATTATAATTAATATGATAATAACATGATTAAAAAAATTAAACAAGAGGTTAAATTCTATTCAACCAAAGGTAAGAATAAAATGTTTTAGAGAGTGTTTATTTACTAATTCATTATTATATGTTCTATATAATTCCTTGGGAAGAGTTATGTGATGAATAAATAATTAATAATGGTTTTTAATTTTAAAATTTGATTTTTTATCTAATTTTATTTGAATTATGTGTCACTAATTGGTAATGAATTTAAAAACACAATCTATTTACATTGGGTTATATTATTGTATCGTTGTTGTCAACATTATGAAATTATTTGTGTAATGAATGTTGAATTTTTTATTCAATTATTTTTATATTTATTTACATTCAATACACAAAATAGATTCATTAGTTTAATCTTATATCAATGATATGATATTTTCCAGGATTTCAAAAAATATATTATTATTTTTTTCGTATTGTTTAAACTTATATTCCCATTGATGTAAATTATTTTACTATTGATGAGTATAACTTTTAATTTTTATATACTATAGTTTTTAAGGTTTATTTTAAAATTATAGTAAAATTTTCCATCTATTTGGTACCTAAAATATTTTAGAGAGTGTTTTTAATAAAACCTAACATATTTTCTCTCTTCAGTATAATACCTGTTTTATTCTAAATCCTTGTTTTCTAGAAATTTATTGAAAATTAATTTATCATTTTCAAAATGATTCTTTAATTTTATTTTTATTCTTTTTTCACTTATCCTAATATTTCTATAGGAATATTAAATTTATTTTCTAAACATGGATCATTTCTATCATTTTTAAATGTAGTTGGAATACCCTTTTACCTTGTTCAAAATTTAAAACTATTTCCTTCCATTACCCCATGGTAGATTACCTTAAGATATTACATGTTTATTTTTAAATAAAATGTATTTGAGTAATAATTTAAATGAACTTATTTTGAAATTTTTTATTTTTAATATTATTATTTTCCAAATTCTATGATTTTTCCTCAATATTTTTTGAATGATATTTTATATTTCATCAATGACAACAACCGTTAATTTTGTTTGCATAGGGAATATGTTGTGTTTATAGAATAATTATTATTCAATTATATAGATTATGATTATTTTGGATGTTAATTTCATAGAAAATATAGTCCTTGAATCAATTTAATAGAAATTAATTTCACAATGAGTTATTTATGTTTATGTTTTCAAGGAAAATTACATTTTCCCTAAATATCGATATCATTTATCATAGATTTTTTTAAAAGGATGGGGCCGAAGCCTCATTTAATTATTAAAACAAGTCAAAGACCTCTTTTTAACTGGATAGAGGGAGACCCATTACATAGCCCGAAGGCCCAGTGGGCTTATAGCCCAATACATAGGCAGTTGGCCCAATTTTTTGGCCTAATTTCCATTCTGTGAATTGTAACCCGCCTACTACAGTACCCACACAGTACCGCCACTACTACAGTGACCTGCCGCCTCTACAGTACCTATCGATCAACAGTACCCGCCGCTGCTATAGTGCCGCTACAGTACTTCTATAGTACCTTCTCCCAATGGGTTTTTAACCCCTACTTTTTTTTAGGTTTACGGGGTTCTTACCACTAAGACAAACCCCATCTTCTTTATCATAGATATGACTATTTAGAAAACTATATAAAATTTATATGTAAGGGAAATAAATTAAAAGTTACATTAAAAATTATGAATTTATTGGTAAATTATTACCTTTTATCAATACTAATATTTGTAAGGCAGATAATTTATGATGTAAATGGACTATTCAATCTCTTAGGAATGCTTTGGCGATTCAATAGATAGTATTCAGACTAATTTATTAAATTACATTAATGAATCTGTAGTAGCATAGGATGAATTAGTGTTCTAGACATAGATAATAGTTTTTCACCCACTATTATTCAATATAACTAGATAAAAGATCAAAATTGTAAATGTATCATGATCCTCAGAATGATGACATCTAAAAATTAATCATTTACTTATTTGAATATTAAGTTATTAATTTCTATGATAATTTCACAATTTTTAAATATTTGGATTCATTTAATTCTTACTTAATTGAAAAAATGGAATGTATTTTTAGTTATTTAGCATTCATTATTGATTCTTCCATATCTTATAATGATATTAATGATATTTAAATTACATGTGCTTTCATTTATTTACCATTCCATAATATTTACACATTTCCTTGTTAGAATACAAATAAATCTCAACCAGAAGAATACATCTGACCATTTATTCAAATAACTAAAAAGTACAGAAATTAAGAAAAGGACAACAAGGACACTACAACTCATAGAAATCATCCCTATCACCATATTCATGATGGAAAGTTTCATCCGCAGTAACTGATTCCCACTAAGAGCATTCATATTGCTACAAGGCTTTAGCATACTTCCTTATCAAATTCAGATTTTCCAATGAGAGAAACACCGTTAGAGATTGCATTTAATTCTTAACACAATTAAAATCCCTTGAAAAAAGTCTCCCTCTTGAAGGATGATCTGGTAGCAGTTGGGTTCAGTTGGTATGAGTAATCTTTTCTCATTCATCTTTTTGCTAGAGTAGTCATACCACATTCACATACTGACAGTTTAATTTTTTCACTTTGAATAATATCACTATAAGATATTCTGGAAACATCACTCAAATTCTCCTTGTCAAAATTAGAGGCACTTCCCCATTTTCTAGTGATGTGCATGAAACCCAATCTTTGGCATCAATCTGTTCCTCTACACAACATACCCTTTGAAACAGAAACACATCCTACTTCCACCGACTACAATTGCAAATTTGTCGGTTTAATGTGTTTAAGGTAAATCTCATTTCCACAATCATCATGGGGATCCTTCCCAAGAGTTAACTCACTCATAGTAGGCTGTGAAAAGGAAACAAGATGCATCCTCCCAGACTCATCCCCTTTCGAGCCTTCCTCAAAAGGAGTAGTCCTCTCAGTCTCTAGAACCTCAAATTGATTATGGGTTGAAATAGAAACAACAAGCAATTTATAACTTCCATTTACATCAGGCAAGGGACACTTCCAACCCCCAATATCAGATTTCAGTTTATCAAAATCTTTCTTCATAGTCGGATTCATTGAAGGATGCACTATCTTCGCCACAGCTGCAACCACAGGAACATGTACAACCTCACCTTCCGCTACTAGATGAGACCACCCATTCACCCACACTCCCTTCTCACAGGAGACCACCTTTCTAGCATTCATCATGACCTCAGGATGAATAGCCTTCCCATCAATTATACTATTTTATGTTCGCCCGTGCAAGGAAATCCCAGGTTGAACCTCAACCAGCAATTGATCCATACCATTGTTTCGAGAGCCACCAGAGCCTAGTTCCACTGCTCGCTATATCCCATTCACATTCCTGCCATGAAAAACCAGGGAAAGATGACCAAATCGATATTAATTGACACAATAACTCATACAGTACTCAAGGATGACCTCATGCTTCCACTGAAATTCTTCCCCATCTGTGATCCAAACCCAATTCACAGGTGACCTCGCAACATCGACTTTAACACAAATTATTACATGGATTGTGTGTGCAGGTATATTCCTTTATATATTGATTATTAACATTGATTAGTTTTTACCCAATTAAACATAAAACATAGTAAAAATTTACTCTCACCATTGTTTTGATTCCTTTTACCGATATTCCATGAATTCTACAATTTCTATTATATAGGGATACACTTGATGAAAAAAATATATTTTCAAAAAAAATGTTTTATGTTTTTAATTCCATATATAAAGTAATGAAGATGTTTGTATCTGGTTTACCTAGTCTATAAAAATAATCAATAATTTGTGATTTGTTTCCCTGTATCATTTTATTAATGTAATTTTAGGCGAAACTATCTCAAGGATACTATCATTGAGATTGATATAGATGGTATCATGGGATTTTAATTGAATCCTTGGGAAATTAATTTAGTAAATGATATATAATTGAACATAACCTAATAATATTGTTTTGGGATAAGAAAATAATTACATCATAATGATTTGTTATAGTAGAGATTATGTTCTTTTTTCCTTGCAATGCATCGATTCCTTTGTACTACATGTGGTTCTTGTTCTCATAAAAATGTATGTTGGGGTAAAAACAATTAAAAGTGTTCATTTATATTGACATGAGTGTATCCTCAAATATGAAAATATGCCATACTACTCACCTTGTTGGACACACTCTTGGGAAATTTTTTGGATAATAAATATTTTAAAAAACCCATTTGGAATTATTTGAATAGATAATGACAATGAAGGTACTAGGGTAAACATGATGTGTCATAGGTTGAAAATAAATTGCCAATATTTATAGTTCCTATAATGGAGTTTATTGTATTCCCACTATCGTAATTTTTTATGAATCCCCTACAAAAAACTAGATCATATCCACAAATTTATAATAATGTTTTTCCATTATTATTTATACTAATGCTACATCATCAATTTTATATAAATCCTCGGAAATAGAGTATATTCTCAAATTTTATAGCCACAGTTCAGTGAAACCATGGCTATATATTATTTTTTGATAACTAATGCAATAATTCTATAAAAATATTGATACAGAGTGTTTTGATTGTGGTATATAACCATAATTTGTGTAAAACTGCTATTATAATGTCTTTTTTCCTAGGGCTATTCCCACAGGTGGTGTAAAATGGTGGAAATAAAGTCTTTTATCAAGATCCACAGTTTGTGTAAAATCACTTATATAAAGTCTTTTTTCAATGTCTTTAAAGGATGTTCACAAAATGGATGTACATATATTGAATTTAAATAGGATCATATTCTTCTTCGGCAATAATCCTAGTTTAGATTGACTACCTTCATAATGGAAAACAATAGGATATATTTCCATCATTCGTAAAACCATAGAAATGGATTTGTTTCTATGGTGGACCACCATGGAAATAGTCCAGAGAAACAAGGATATTTATTTTAGTTATTTCCATGCCAATGCGTGCCTCCTATAGCTAGAACTATGGATATATCTTCTAACAGTGGTATTGACCAATATATATACGATTTTAGGCCATGGATATAACCATAATTTCTTCTTTTGAACTATGATATTTGGTTTTAGATAATGGCTGGATCCTAGTCGAATCATGTTAACATTGAGAATAAAGGACAATGTGGTGAAATTTAGAACAAATTGGGATCTTGATAGTAGTGAAATATATCTTTTTATGCCAAATAAATGGTACTAAAATATTATATACAATATATACCTTATCCAACTCAAAAACTCACCAAATTATATAATGATGAAGGATTCAATGAGCTATATGGTGGAGACCATAGAGAAAATACTCATGTAAAAAATGTGGAATGATACACACAAGAAAGCAACATCATAGAGCACAAAAATACATTATGTAATATTAATAATATCATAATGAAATTAATCTATGGTGAATAATGATTAATATTATGGTAGGAAATTAGTATCATAATAATAATACATTATTAGATAGTTTCCACAGATGTGCCTATAATGGTAATTGCTTGAGTAAATGACCTCATCTAATCGGTATACCAATGTCTACAGAAGGACCCAACAAGATATAAAATTGATGAAGTAGATATTTATTGTGATTCAAAAAAATAAAATTTTGAATTGATTTACCAATATTATTTTCTTTCAATAATTATGAACCATATAAGGATTCTGTTAAGATGTTGATGAAATGGTGTATTAATTAACATAATAGTTATGAATAAAATCATGGGTCAATTAGATGAAGATTTATCATATGATAAAAATATTAAAAACCACTTTTCGGTATTATGATGGTGGAATATCCCATGGTTAAGGATATTCTGAGGGAAATTTGTGAGAGGAATAACATACAGTGGATCAATTAATAGAGGAATAATGTCTTTACCTTTTATTTCATTATGATTAATGTTATTAATAAATATAATAGTTTATATGTTTATTTGTAAAATTTTATTAATAATAAAAAATGATTATTAATCATTTTTGTAACACCCAAAGCTTCCTAGGTATGTTTCATTTGAATAATGCAATAGCTTGCATTGAATGCAACTTCGAGATTCTAACACACCGCGACCAATCAAAGTGGCTGTTATGAATAGTAATACCCACTTTTTGAAATTTTATAAATTTTAACTCTCAAAATGGACTTCATTTTTGGATTCGGAAAATCGAAATTAGCCTAGGGTGAAATTTTGGTACTTTTCAAATAAATATATATTTTGATGAATAGTAAAAATTACTAAATTTTAATTAAAAACAACTTTTTTAATTGAAATAATAAATAGTGATAAATTTTTAATTTCAGTGGGTTTAAAGTACATTTAGAATATGTTTTTACCATTTAATACAATTTTTGTCATTGGGCATAATTTCACAATTAAACCGAACATAAACAACTGTCAATCTTTTGATAGTTATTATCTCTTAAAAAAACGCTTTTTGTTTTAACAATGAGAAATAATTTTAAATTAATTTCATCCACTTCTGTGTTGTGAATTTGGAAAAATGTATTCCATATTTTGAATCATGATATAGAAATTTTGTAAATAGGTAACTATTATTTTTAGACATTTTGAATAATTATCTCGGTAAATATTATATTTATCATGGTTAATGTGTGAATCCGATAAATAAGGGTAAAAAATAATATTATAATAGTAATAAATTAACCTAAAACGTGTCCTAATATTTTTTTTGATACATTTCCTACCCTGGGAATCTTTGGTTCGATTTTGGGACCCCATGGAGCCACTTGTAGGTGATTAGGACACGTTATATTAATTAAGTTAAAGTAAATACAAAATTGACAAAAGAATATATCTTTTAGAAAAACAATTTTTACATAGCGTTATATATATTATATTTTCTACTATCGATATTCATTATAAATATAAAACGATTTCCTACATAATGGTATTTTATTTATTATTTTTAGACATTTAATAATTAAATTTATTTTTGACACAATAATGGTGCAGTATTTTGCTTTTTAATGAATGATCAAATAATTGGAATTATAAAAGTTAAAATAAATATAATAAGAAATTTTTCATGCCATAAACGAATTTTATTGGTTACTATTACATGTTAGTATTTCTTAAATGAATTTTAATATAATTAATAAAGTTTTTAAGACTTTAACCAAAATCAATTATTGAATAGTTTCAAAATTGATATAAATGGGTTTTTAAAACAAATGTTATATTATTAATTGATATTCTATTCCTAAAAATATGACTATTGGCCAAAGTACTTATACCATGATAGGTGTATCATTAATGTACTAGTTTGGGGTCTCTTTTATGTATATAGTATGTTTATTAACTATATAATATAAAAATACAAAGTGACATGGTAAATGTCAAACTAATTAAATAAGAGTTAAAACTAACAAAAAAGGTTAATATAGTGACCCAAACCTGTCTAAAATATATTTTTTGAAATGATTTCGACCCATCCGCACCATATAATTTTAGTAATCCACTATTTAGTCATTATAAACTGAATATTAATTTATTATAAAATAATACTTTATGTTTTTCCTAAAGATCCCCTCCCCCCTTAAAAAAGGACACCACTTCTATCCAATTGTTCACACCATCAAATCATTTTGGCTCGGCCAACTCCTACCCAACTATTCTCTCAACTTCCTTAAATTCTACCTAGAGGCCTTCCTTTAGTCTAAAAGCTAATCTAAGGAGCTCTTTTGATCAAATCAAAAGGAAGAACCTGGGGAAGAGGTAATGTTTTCACCACCCTCTTTCATGTTACATTCTTCTCCATCTTCTTCTTTATTTGTTATTTCCATTCTAAAATAATAACTCTAGTATCTTATATATACTATGATGTTATAATAAATATGGTACAACCATATTCATTATTCTATCCATCCTTTTAATGACATGTCACCATACGTGCGTACATACAGCTTACCGTCTCCATGTCGTGGTGTAATTGTTATTCAAATCATTATTATTTGGATCGGTATGATAATGAAGTTTAATTGATGTAAATAATAAATATAAAATGATATAAATTCTGTATATATGATATAAAATCCAATTATATATTATTTTAATACCAAAATAATCATATAGTCGCTAATGCGTATGTACGGACTACTATCTCCACGAACGCGATGAGTTTCATTGCCCATTGTATCCATGCAAGTATGATTCTCATTTGATGATTAAAAATAATGTTTAAGGACTTGATTGAATTATGTATATGAATAATATACAACCTATCCATTACCAACATGGCTTATGTAAAAAAACATATAAAATAAAATGAGTAAGTTAACACCCGAAATGACGATAATACACAGATATTATTAACAACACAATGTTAAAAGATCATATATGATATCATATTAATGTATATGATTCTTTTATAATTTAATAACAATTATTTCACTATTATATAGGAGGTTAATCTACCCTCAACCAAGGAAAAGTACATGTTAAGGGTTTATTTCACAATCTCTTCATTATCTGAGGTTGTTTCTACGTAATTATCCACTAGGACCTCTTTATCATCCACATCCATGTTTCTTAAAAATGTGTTTAAAATAATTCTTACTATTTTAAAGAATATGGTTTAAAGTAATTTATAGCCTTGTTTCAATTTTTATTATAATTTTATAATGTAATCTTTCCGTTGTTTTCCAAACAAGGTCCTTTTTAACCATTTCGACAAAAGTAAGGTAAGAATGTTTTTTTAACTTATACAAAGGGTGCGGCTATTTTATGCCATTATAAAAATGTGGAAGCTTCCCTTACAATCTTATAAGAATGTTTTTCATATTAAATGTTTTATTTTATAATTATGTGACTTTTAAATGATTTCAAAAAAGAGATATTTATCTCAAATAGTTTTGATTTCATCTATGTCAACATCGTTTGATGGATTTTAAGATTATTTGAAGTTGGTTTATTATGATACAAAAATTCCAAATTGGATTTAAGGTTTTTTGATATGTTTGAATGTGGATATGTTAATTTTATACCATTCATAGTTTATGGAGAATGTATTGTCATTTTTTATGCCAGTATTAATATGAGTGATTATGTTATGTTCAAACCTGTTCATATGAGGAATGCATTGGACTTAATAAGTGATGGGTGGAGCCCTCTATAGCTCCTAGATGCATTGGTGATATTGATATTTCATGTTATTATTCTACTAGTACAATATCCATGTGAATAATTAAATGTAATTAATTCATTTTATTTCTACCATATTATTCTGGTGTTCAAGATTAAAAGGCTTTTGTTTTAATTATACATTGGCTTAAATGTTTATGCTTATTTATAAAATTTCCCTCTATATTGTTATCCTTTCTGGGCATTTGAGCTCACCCCTTTCTATTTTTTATTTTTTCCAGGATGTGAAGAAGTATTTTATGAATGACCTGTTGGGATATTAGAAGGGGTTATGAGTGTGGAGAAAAGATTATTTGTAGTTTTTACTTTAGGGTGTAATGTAAACATTATGAATGTATCTTGTGATTCCAAGGCTACTAAATTAATTGGTCTTTCGAGACATGATCTTTTGTGATCATGCCAATGTTATTTAATAATGCACCGACTCTGGCTAACTGGGTTCGGGGTGTTACAGTTGGTATCAGAGGAAAATTAGTACAAACCATGGAATCTTGATTTAGATAAACTCTGATCAGAGAACATAGACCTAAGATGGACTTTGAGTATTAGTATAGAAGAACTTCCAAGAATTTTGGTATTGTAGAGATTTTGTGAGTTTTCCAAGAAATATATCCTAGTCTGGATACGATAAGGTAGAGGCAGCTCTAGCACAGATGTACCTGGGGGTAAAACCTGGAAACACCAATTTGAGCTAGACTCTAATGAGAACTAGTGCACGACAATAGGCCTTGTTGCACTCTTGGTTAAGACACTCCCGGGGGATATTCTTAAGATAATTCTCATTTTATTTAAAAATGATTATTTAGGGTTTATGATTATATACATCCTCAAAGAAAAATTTTTTTATGATGATGTATTATATTCATAAATAGTTCAATTTATGTTAAGGGTTTTACAAGTATAGAATTATGTATTTTGATTCATAAACAGATCTAGTTTATGCCATTGTTTAGAAATGGAGCCTAGTTGAAGGTATGGAAATAGTATCAATGAACGCACTCCATGTAGGGATTTCCCTCCTGCTCAAGATAATTATAGCGGAGCTGGTGATGCAACTGGTGCTGATTAGTTAATCACTATATTGGGAAAACTCACTTATGTTATGAATAATAACTTTACCCATATGGAGCACCCGAATCCGCAGCATAGAGGATCAATGTTAGATCGCTTCCTTAGGAAACAACCAAAAACATTCAATGAGAGTAAAAATACCTTAGTATCTAAGTAATGGATAAATTCCTTAGAGAAAATATTACATGCCTTAGGGAGTAGTGAAAGGGAAAAAGTTATCATTGCTATTTACTGCCTCACTAGAGATGCTGATCAATGGTGGTCATTGATTCGAAACACAAAGGAAGATGATTAAGTATCAAATATGGAATGGAGGGAGTGCAAAAATCTTTTCTTATAAAAATACTTTCCTCGTGACCATCGATCAGATATGGAAAGGGAATTTCTGGGTATGAGACAAAAGGAGGATGAGAATTCCACAAAGTATGAGGCTAACATTACAAGGTTAGCAAGGTATGCTGGAGATTATATACGTAACCCAAGAAGTAAGATTGATCATTTCATTGATGGGTTAAACCCATTTCTTCATTGATAATTAGTGTCACAATCCTTCTAATCATACGAAGATATTGTCTCATGTCCTATCAAGATAGAAAAAGAATTCTCTATGTCTTATGCCTTTATAGAATAGAAAGAGAAGAAGAGATATGCAGATCAATCTGGGAATTAAAATAGGGGGAAGAAGGTAAAATTTTAATATCCATCCTGTAGTAAATGTGGGAAAAAACACCCTGGTAATTTCTTGAAGGGAATGGGGGTCTATCACAAGTGTGGTGAAAAAGGGCACCAAGATCATGATTGCAAGGGGAAGAAAGAAGCTACCGATGTTCAATGCTACAACTGCAGGGAGATGAGACATTATGCAAATGAATGTTCAAAGTGTCAGGGGAACTTACCTTAGAAAAGGCCTTGGGATCAAGGCCAAGATTATGCTATCACTACTGCTGAGGTAGAAGCTCCAAAAGATGTGGTGGTAGGTAATTTAATGGTTTCCTCATGTTTAGTAAATGATTTATTTGATTTTGGATCATTGCGTTATTTCATATCAACCCAATTTTCTATGAAAATAAGATATTTCCAATTTTATTTAACAAGGGTGTTGTCCGTTAAAACTCCTAATGGAAGTATCATTGCTACAAAGTTCTATGGATCCGTTCCCATTAGATTACATAAATGTTATTTATCTGCTGATCTCATCATCATACCTATGATTGATTTTGATATAATCCTCAGTATGGATTGGATTTTGGACCATGATGTGAAGATTTATTGTAACAAGAAGGATGATAAATTTTTTGATGATGATGATAAGGAACACCTTATCTTTAGAGAAGAATCGTCACTGCCTAATTATTATCAATATCCACCCCAATAGATCAATTAAATTCAATTATTGGGGAGGAAGAGAATGAAATGACTGTGGGTGAGGAAATGAATTTTCAAATCGAGGATGTACTTATTGTGAGAGAATATATTGTTGTGTTTCTAGAATACTTTTTTAGACATCGTCCAGAACGAGAAATTGATTTTTCCATTGATTTAATTCCTAGATCAAGGCCCATATCAAAGAACCCTTATAGAATGGCCACTGTGGAATCAGTGGAACTAAATAAAAAACTGGAATAATTTAGTAATAAGGTATTTATTTTCCCTAGTGTTTCCCCATGGGGATCCCCTGTCCTTTTTGTTAAAAAGAAAGATAGATCTATGAGATTATGTATCGACTTCAAGGAGATCAATGCTATAACAATTAACAAAAAGTATCCCCTACCTCACATTGATGATATATTTTCCCAAATTCATGGAGATCAATACTTTTCTAAGATCGACCTTCGATCTTAATACCCTCAGTTGTGTGTGAAGAAGGAAGACATTCCAAAAACGGCATTTTGAACCACGTACGGGCATTACATGTTTACATTAATTCCTTTTGGACTGACTAATAAACCCTCTGTTTTCATGGAATATCTTGATTTTTTTGTAGTGGTATTTATTGATTATATCAGGGTATATTCAAAAAGCTACGAAGATCATGAAAATCATATGCGCATTATCCTAAAGACTCTTAGAAGACTTGAATTATATGGGATGCTTAGCAATTGTGAGTTCTGGATTCAAGAGATTTCTTTTCTTGCCCATATTTTTTCCAATGATATAATCTCTGTTGATCCTTCTAAGACCATGGGAATCTATGAATGGCCAGCACCGACGAGTATAACTGAGGTACACCGTTTTATTGGTTTAGCAGGTTATTATCGGTGTTTCGTCCAAAATTTTGACCAATTGGCTAACCCATTAACGAAGCTCACACATAAAGGGGGAAAATTTGTTTGGAAAAATAGTGTGAATAATGTTTTGAAGAACTGAAGAGAAGATTAGTCAATGATCTTATATTGACTCTACAATCAGGGAATGATGGATTCGTTATTTATAGTGATGCATCGAAGAGAGGACTTGGTTGTGTCCTTATGCAGAATGATAGAGTTATTTCCTATGCATCACGACAGCTGAAAATTCATGAGCAAAACTATCATACTCATGATCTTGAGTTAGCAGCTGTAATATATTATTTGAAGATTTGGATACATTATCTCTATATTGAAAAATGTGAGATATATACCGATCACAAGAGTTTGAAGCATATTTTATCACAAAAATAACTCAACATGAGGGAAAGGAGATGACTTGAGCTTCTCAAGGATTATGATTGCATGATACACTACCACCCGACGAAGTCAAATAAGGTGGAATATGCTTTGAGTGGAAAGGATCATGGAGTTTTGAACATGATGAGAGTTGAAAACGATCCTATATACATGTATCTAGTAAATATATAAATGGGAATCACCATGGAAGGTGAAACCTCAATTATTTTTCAAATGGTTTCCAAACCATCATTACTGGAAAGGTTAAAGGGTTATCAGACCGATAATGAAGAGTTTAAAAAGTGGATAAATGCTGTGAATGATGGGATATTGAGTGACTTTGTGTATTAAGATGGAAAATTGAAATTTGGGAAGAGGATTTGTGTTCTCAATATACCTGATCTAAAAAGGGAATTGATGGATGATGCTCATAGTTCCAATTTCTCTATACACCCTGGGAGCACCAAAATTTATAGAGATTTGAAGGATCGTTTTTGGTGTGACAACATTAGGAGGAAGATTACTGATTCTGTATCATGATGTATGGTTTTTTAACAAGTGAAAGATGGAAGTCAATAGTCGGGTGGAGTATTTCAACCTCTTCCTATACCTGAGTGGAAATAGGATAATATCACAATGGAGTCTTTTATGGGACTACCAATGACTCTTAGGAAGAATGATGCAATATGGGTTTGATCATCTTTACAAGTCAGCACATTTATTTTCTATAAGAGTAGATCTACCACTTGAATGTCTATCAAGACTATATATTAATGATGTTGTGAGACTTCATGGATTACCCCTATCGATTGTTTCTGATCGTGATCCCCATTTTACTTCTAGAATCTGGAAGAGTCTTCAGAAGTCCTTAGATACGGATCATTGTTTGAGCACTACCTACCACCCTCAAACAGATGGACAATTAGAACAGACTATTCAAACCTTAGAAGACATTTTGAGATCATTCTCACTTGACTTTCAGGGTATGTCGGATCAATATTTACCTATTGTAGAATTTTCATATAACAATAGCTTTCATTAAAGTATTCAGATGGCACCATATGAAGTGTTATACATAAAGAGATGTCGCAAACCAACCTGTTGGGATGTTGTTAGGAAAAGAAAAATCATAGGCCCAGAACTAGTTGAGGAAACAATGGAAAAGGTAAAGGTAATCCAATACCACATTAAAGAAGCTCACAGTAAGAAGAAGAGCTATGTTGACAACCGAAGGAAGGATTTGGAATTTTAGGTAAGAGATCGTCTTTTCTTGAAGGTATCAATATTGAAGGGACTTATATGTTTCGGTAAGAAGGGTAAATTGAGTCCTAGGTACATATGACCTATCGAAATTTTAAAACGATTTGGGGCTATAGCTTAGCATTTGGCAATGCTTCCAAGTCTTTCCAAGGTTCACGATGTGTTCCATGTATCACTATTGAGAAAATACATGCCTGACCCAACGCATGTACTCACCTATGAGGAATTAGAACTGGAACCTGACCTATCTTATTGCGAAGAGCCCGTCAGGATTCTTAATACCATAGAACAAGTGCTGAGAAACCGGACGACTAGTCTGGTAAATGTTATATGGAGAAATCATAAGATGGAAGAGGCAACGTGGGAAACTGAGGAATTTATGATGAAGAACCACCCAAGTCTTTTTATGCAATAATATTATAGAAATTTCAAGGAAGAAATTATATGAATTAAGAAATAATTTCACACACCAAGCTTCCACGATACGTTTCCTTTGAATAGTGCAACAACTTGCATTGTACGCAACTTCGAGATTCTAACACACCGCGACCAATCAAAGTAACCGTTATGAGTAGTAATACACACATTTTTAAATTTTATAAATTATATCTGTCAAAATGGACATCATTTTTGGATTTGGAATATCCAAAATATCCTAGGGTGAAATTTTGGTACTTTTCGGATAACTTTTATATTTTGATGAATAGTAAAAATTACTAAATTTTAATTAAAAACAACATTTTTAATCGAAAAAATTAATAGTGATAAAATATGAATTTGAGTGGTTTTAAATTATATTTATAATATATTTTTACCATTTAATACAGTTTTCATCATTGGAAATAATTTCAAAATTAAACCAGACATAATCAAGTGTCAATTTTTTGATAATTATTATCAATTAAAAACCCGCTCTTTGTTTTAACAACGGGAATTAATTTTAAATTAATTTATGCCACTTTTGTGTTTTAAATTTGGAAAAATGGATTCCATTTTTGGAATTTGGATGTTCAAATTGTGTAAATAGGTAACTTTTATTTTGAGACATTTTTAATAGTTCGTTAAATATTTTATTTACCATGGTTAAAGGGTAAATCCGGTAAATAAGGGTAAACAATAATATTATAAAATAATAAATTACCAAAAAACATGTCTTAACCTTATTTTTTGATACATGTCTGACCATGATCATCTTTGGGTCGATTTTGGGACCCCATGGAGCCTCTTGTAGGTGATAAGAACACTTTACATTAATTAAATTAATATAAATAAAAAAATGACATAAGCATATATCTTTTAGAAAAACAATTTTTAAGTAAGGTTATATATGTTATATTTTTTACTATAAATATTAATTAAATAGTTAAAAATATTTCCTACATAATGGTATTTTATTTATAATTTTTAGACATTTAATAATTTAATTTATTTATGAGACAATAATGATGCAGTATTTTCTTTATTAATGAAAGAATCAAATAATTATTATTATAAAAGTTAAAATAAAAATAATTTTAAAGTATTGATGGAATCCACGAATATTATTAGTTAATATTACATGTTAGTATTGCTTAAATGAAATTTATTGTAATTAATAAATTTTTTAAGACTTTAAAAAAATCAATTATTGAAAAGTGTAAAAATTGACTTAAATGAGTTTTTAAAACAAATGTTATATTATAAATTGATATTCTATTCCTAAAAATCTATTGTTTGGAAAAAGGACTTATATCATGATAGTTGTATCATTAATGGACCACTTGGGGGGTCTCTTTTATTTATATAGTAAGTTTATTAATTATATAATATAAAAATACAAAGTGACATGGTAAATGTCAAACTAATTAACTAAGAGTTAAAACTAAAAGATAAGATTAATATAGTGACCCAAACCTGTCTAAAATTTATTGGTTGAAATGATTTAGACCAATCCTCACCATATACTTTGAATAATAAACTTTGGATCCATTAGAAACCTAATATTAATTTATTATAAAATAATACTTTAGGTTTTTCCTAAAGCGCCCCTCCTCCCCCTTATAAAAGGACACCACTTATATCCAATTTTTTAGTCCTTCAAATCCTTTAGGTTCGGAAACCCATGACCAAATATTCTCTCAACTTCCCCAAATTCGACCTAGAGGCCTTCCTTTAGTCATAAAGCGAACTTAAGGAGCCCTTTTGATCAAATCAAAAGGAAGAACCTGAAGAAGAGGTAATGTTTTCACCACCCTCTTTCATGTTCCTTTATTCTTCTACATCTTCTTTCATTGTTGTTTCCATTATAAAATAATAACTCAAAAATCTTCTATATAATGTGATCTTATTATATATATGGTAATACCATATTCAGTATTCTATCCATCCTTTGAATGACACGTCACCATTCATGCGTACGTACGGCTTACCGTCTCCACGTCGTGGTGTAATAGTTATTCAAAACATTATTATTTGGATGGGAATGATAATGATTTGTAATTGATGTAAATAATAAATATAAATGATAATTATTTTGAATATATGATATAACATCCAATTTTATATTATTTTAATATCAAAATAATGATATTTTCGCTCGTGTGTAGGTAAGGACTACCGTCTCCACGAACGCGATGAGATTCATTCCCCATCGTATCCATGCAAGTATAATTCTCATTTGATGATTAAATATAATTTTTAAGGACTTGATATCATTATTTATATGAATAATTTACAAAATATCCATAAAAACATGACTTATGTAACAAAACATATAAAAGAAAACGAGTAAGTTAACACCCGAAACGACGATAACACAAAGATATTATTAAGAAAGAAATGTTAAAAGATCATATATGATATCATATTAATGTATATTATTCTTGTATAATTTAATAACAATTATTTAGACATTATATATGAGGTTAATCTACCCTCAACCAAGGAAAAGTAAATGGTAAGGGTTTATTTCACAATCTCTTCATTATTCGAGGTTGTTTATACGTAATTATCTACTAGGACCTCTTTATCATCCACATACATGTTTCATAAAAATGTATTTAAAATCATTATTACTATTTTATATAATATGTTTTAATGTAATTTATACCCTTGTTTGACTTTTTATACAAATTTTATTAATGAATCTTTCTGTCGTTTTCCAAACAAGGTCCTTTTTATCCATTTCGACAGAATTAAGGTAAGAATGTTTTTTACTTATACGGTGGGTGTGGATATTTTTTGACGTTATAAAATCGTTAAAGCTTCCCTTGCAAGATTATAATAATATTTTCAAATTAAATGTTTTATTTTATAATTATGTTACTTTTAAATGATTTCAAAAATGGGATATTTCTCTCAAATAGTTTTTATTTCATCTATGTCAACATCCTATGATAGATTTTAAGATTATTTGAAGTTGATTTATTATTATACAAAACATCCATATTTTAAGGAAGGTTTTGTGATATGTTTGACTGTGGATGTGTTATTTTTATACCATTCATGGTTTATGATGATTTAATTGGAATTTAGTATGCAAGTTTTAATACGAATGATTATGTTATGTTTATACCTGTTCATATGATGAATGAATTATACTTAATATGTGATGGGTGGAGCCCGCTATAGCTCCTCTATGCATCGGTAGGTATCACGAGAAAAACTAGTGTCTTGGCACAAGTCCTTGACAAAATCTTATTTATAGTCTTGGCACAAGGCCTTGACTATGTGGTTATGATAGTCTTGCATTATGCATTCCATAATTATGAAAGTGGTTGTTGATATTGCATGTGATTATTCAAATAGTAAAATATCCATGTGAAGAAGTAAATGGAATTATTTCATTTCATTTCTACCATATTATGCTAAAGTTAAAGTTTAAAAGGCTTTTTTTAGTTATACATTTCCTTAAATGTTTATTCTTATTTATGAATGCTTCTGCTATATTGTTATCCTTACTGGGAATTTGAGATCACCCCTTTCTATGTTTTATTTTTCCCAGGATGTGAAGAAGTATTTTATGAATGACCTCCAGGGATAGTAAAATGGGATATGAGTGTGGAGACAAGATGTTGTTGTAGTTTTCACTTTATGATGTAATGTAAACTTTATTAATGTATCTAGTTATTCCAAAGCTACTAAACTAACCGGTCTTTCGAGACTTGATCTTTTCTGATTATGCCAATGTTATGTAATAATTCACCGACTCTCGGTAACTGGGGTCAAGTTGTCATAATTTTAATATAAATAGATAAATAAATTTTGATTAAAACATTAGTAAATTATTTTTACTGATTAAAATTATTTCAAGAGGACCATCATATATTTAAAAACATTATAAGAATATTAATAATATATATTATATAGAGGAAAAAATACATGTAGTGGGAAATCCAGTCATATCTGGAAAGTATAAGGGTCTTGAACACAATACAATAGGATGGAAATGATATCTCTCATTCTACTAGAATATGTTATTTATTTATTAATGTTTCAGTTATTATAGAAAAATGATTTGAAAAATTAATATTAAATATGAACCCATGGTATACACTTTTATGTTTGGTGATTAATTTATCCTAATAGATAACTGTTGATAACAATATTGGATATGGAAAATAGTAAGAAAAAAAATATAATAAATTTTTATATAGATTTGAAGATATAATAAATATTTATTTTTGTGCTTCTGGGATAAAGAATTCTTTTTTAGATATTTATTATATAAACGATGGGATTAACAAGAAATTTATCCAATGAAAAAAATGATGAAATTGAACTTATGAAATAGAAATATGTCATGAATATGTATTTCCTTATAATATAATATTTTTAAATAACTCCATAACATTATA
Source organism: Viscum album (assembly GCA_963277665.1). NCBI lineage: Eukaryota > Viridiplantae > Streptophyta > Magnoliopsida > Santalales > Viscaceae > Viscum > Viscum album. Next base: position 117,937,833 of record OY728123.1, on the reverse strand, counting down.
ATGATAATCAGGATATAAAATTATATCATATAACAAAATATTATTTATGATATCAATGACTTTTTTTTAACACCATCGGTTTACAGTTTTCTATTAAGTAAAATTTTCCTATTCCTGTTCTATATCACCCTATCTCTGTATCTGAGTGTTATTTTTAATTTTAATGTCAATGTTTTAATTTCCAACCTATTTTATTGAATCAATAAAACTAGGTATGTTATTATTAAAGATCTATTTTGAACATCAATTTGTCTCTTATTATAAGGGTTCTTTATTAATCCATTTACAATGTAGGGTTTTCAAAAATGTTATTTCAAAAATTCAAACCATTAAAAAATGTTATTATGAATAAATTATATAGAAAAAAAGTATTTGTTTTGGGGGCGACAAAAAACCAAAAAATAATAATATAATAATATCAAATTCGATAGAATTTTTGAAATTAAACACCAACAGTATGATGTTTTATAACATCCAATGAAATTCTGGAATATTGACAATTTTAAAAAACATAAATCAATTAAATATCATAAATGAAAGAAATATTAAGAAATTTTATGTAACATAAAACAATTAGTTCTTAAATATGATTTGTTACATGAAAGACCAGGTTTTACTGAACAATAATATACTATTAATATTATTATTTAATATGATTTTTTACCACCTAGCCATTGGAATGACAAGTATGAATGTGATTAAATCTATAAATTTGTTAAATATAAAAAAATTAATAAAATTCATTTTAATAAATTTTTTTTTTGAAATCATAATACCAAAATTATCTTAGGGTGAATTTTATAGATTTTTCAATGAAGACTCATTTTATTGATGAACAGTGAAAATATTGAATGTTAATTGAAAATTGCCTTTTTTTCTAAATAATTTAATAGATAAATTATATTTTTGATTTTTTAAAAAATTAAAAATAATTCAATTAAAATCTTGTAAACCAATTTTGGTTATTAACATTATCTTCATATTGAATTTTTATGTAGAAACATTGTATACTTTTTAAAATTTGGTCTTTAAAAACCTTCTTTCTCGTTACATTAATTGGATTAATTTTATATTATTTTTTCTATTATGTTGAATTAGTTTTAAAAAATTATTCTTTATATTGAATAAAAATGATTTATAATTTCACGTTTAGTCAAATTAATTTTAGACAAATAATATTAGAGAAAATAGTTTTAATTAATAACAACGATTAAGATAAAAATGAGTTTTCATAGGAGTAAAACATAGAAATAAGGCATAAAGAAGACCCAAAACATGTCCAAAATCCATTTTATAGACATATTTAGACCATATACTATCTATTATTGAGAATAAGTAATTATGGGGCTTGGTGACAAGAAAAAAATCATGGATTTCACTCTTTACAAAAATTACAAGTGTGCCACTCACTCTACTTATAGAAGACCACCCCCCCTTCTATTTACATCAATCATAAGAACCCACTTTGGATCATATAATACCATACCTAATAAATTCTCAAATTCCCTACCCTAATACTAGATGAAACTTCATTGTATGAAATCCTACCCAGGAAGAGTTCATGGCAATCCAAAAGAAGATACCCAAACAAAGGCAATGATTATAACATGATTATATAATAACATCATTATATTCAGTACACATGATATATTTTAATATAAATAGTAAAAAATAATATTTAACACCCTTCCATTAAATGGGATTTGAATTTCTCATTCGTGTATATATCAGCCTACTGCCTCATGAACAAATGTTGTTAACTTTATCATTACCACTATTCAGGGATGGGAAAATGATTGTATTTTATTTTATATATGATATATGTTATAATTGTGATGTTATTATCCATTTGTATGGAGTGTATCACACATACCATTATACATTAAATTTTGTGGGAAAATGATAACATCTCTAATGTGTATGACATTCTATCTTCTCACGTAGAAATTTGATTCCTTCATTGTTTATATAGAATATATTGAAGATGGGTTTAATTACAATAAGTAATATAATGAAAATAAAAATTTAAAATTAATTATATATATCGCACTTAATTATCATGATTTTAATATGACATTAAAATGGAAACTATCTCCATGTGTACGTACATCCTACTATCTCCATGAATTGTGTATTCCATTTCTTATAACAAATATTTATGTATTACTATTAATACTTCTATAATGAATATATATGATATTTTACACCATGGTTTAAATTCAAGAGATTATGAAATAATGATAGATGTTAGACGGAAAAATAACCAGTCATAAAATAATCTATAACCAATCCAAATGTAACCCAAATCAATGAAAATAATGAATGATTATTAAAAAAATTTGTGCAAATTTGTTATTAAAGGAACATATTTGATATTATAAGTATGATTATTCATATGTTTTAATTCATTAGAATTCATAAAATCAATATACATAAGGCTCATTGGAATTTAACCAAATTTAATCATGATGTAAGATAATTTATTTGAATTTACATTCAACTGAGAGTTAGTAGATATTATAAACTAATTCGCATTTGTTTGGTGTACACACCTCCCCTTAACATGTAAAATCCAAAATACGTAATTATTCATGGAATTTTAAGTTCCAATTTTATTTATATCATCAAAAAGTATTTTAATTAATAATTACTAAGTGGTAAAAAATAATATCACTCAATTTACATTCAGAAGGTTAAATTATATAGGGTGTTTTAGCTTACAATTACATAAAACATACACACATCGCGCACACAGAGGCCTGAAAGGAAATTTATTTCCCCCAACTGATAACCAACCGAACAATCCACTTTATTATATGATATATTTGGACCAAAATCAAAATTGTATTGAAGCCCATTACATTCATGGCACATGGCCCACACTGTGAATAGAATCCGGTTTTCTATAGCACTCGGTATAGTAACTCCACCACTACTGTACTTTCTACAGTACCCACCGCATGTACAATGTACCATACTGCCACTACAGTACCTCTATAGTACCTAACACTACTATTTTTTCCACCACTACTATAGAAGCCCTGATGAATTGTTGTGCTACTCCTATGGTCACTACAATACCGCTACAGTACATATGCCTTATGGGTTATATTACATCATTTATGTTGTTAATATTATAAGATTATTTTTGTAATTAATTTGGAATAAATATTTTATTACATACAGTTAATTGAAATATGATGTTGTTAATCTATTAATTGGTTGATTCTAATTTCACCAATTTTATTGTTGATGGGGTTTAAATCAAAATCGTATTTTAATTTGGGATTGTTTAATATTGAATTTTCATTTTCTGAAATTATTTGTTTAGGAAATAAAAAAGAATTAATTTTCATATCCAATTGTTATTAATAATAATTTTCAAATAATAGAATAATTTTTAGAATTGTTTGTACATAAAATCATTTATAGAGTGTCTATAGGATATCCAGACCTCATTTCATTCTTCAGTTGGAAACGAGTTTTCTTCTAAAACAACGTGTTCTAAAAATATTATCAATTTTTTTTTCAAATTTTTAAAATGATTTATTATTTAAATTTTTACCCATTATATATTCCTAAAAAATATCTTAAATTGAATGATCACACCCTTTTGTGAAAAATGTACTTTTATACCATTCTTGCATTGTAAAAGTAATATTTTATACCTTGTAAGATATGTGTTGAATAACCCACCTTCATTTAATTCAATATTTTAATGCATTATTACAAGGAAATATTTAATGAATATATTTTCAAATATTATTTTCACTGAAAAGGATTTAGAAATTTTTTATATTTTAAAAAGATATTTTCAAAAATTTAATCATATTTTCATCCTGAATTTCATTAAAGAACATTTTTATTTCATAAATCACAATAACACATTTCATACACCAATGGGTACAAGTCATACTAATACCATAATTATTTTTCAAATGAATTTGTTTTTATTATTTTGACCATGGGTAGTATTGAAAATCATTCCATTAAATGAATTTTTTTATTAACTTCCCATTGGGTTATTCACATTCAGATGATTATTGTATTATTAAATTATTTAAAATCATAATTTTATTAAATTGTAAATTAACTTTTATTTTTTCTAAAATGATATATATTCCTCATTAATGGTCTTATTGATATTATAGAAGTAAGGAATTAAGTATATTGAATTTTAATTTTTTTATATTAGTTGAAATTAAAAGTGAATAATCAATGGTAAAACAAAATGATTTTCTTTGAAATGAAATAAAAACATGTGAAAAAGCTATTGGTAAGTGATATAAAAAACACATCACATCTCATGTTTGTAATAAGTAATATTGTTTGGTTTTTATCTGTTTTGAGTTTATTATAATTTAATATTTTTGGAGTTTCCAAAAGTGCCATTCATATCAATTATAAAAAGGATTCCTATTTCCTCACCAAATCACCTCAAATTGATACTTAAGTATCATTACTACACTACCCATCTCCATTATAAATTTCTCTATTTACATTCTAGAGGTTATAGTCTTCTCAAAATACCAACTATAGTTCTTTATGTGTAGATCGAGAGGGATCTCGTCGAAGAAGAGGCGATATACTCTACCAATTCATTTAAATGTATGTATTAGTCTACTACATGTTCATGATTTATTTCCTTTATAATGTAACAAATCTAGTATAAATTATATAATGAGATTTTATTATTAATATGCGAAAATCACATTCTATACATCCGATGAGAAATTAAATCCCCACACATGTGTATGTATGGATTACTTTCTCCACACATTGGTGTAATTGGTTTTTCACCACAATCCAAATTTGATGTGTATAATGAATTAAATAAAAACTATATATGATTATAATAACATCATATGGACTCTGTAACTAAATATATACCATCCAATTCTGTACAATGTAATTTTTTAGGGAACAATATCATTTATTTTGTGTATGTACGACCTACCATCCCCAAGATGAAATGTATTAATTATGCTTGATTTACATTAACGAATGATTATAAAAATGTATATAATGAAAAAAATATGATATCTATTATATTTATATCATTTTATAAATGAAATAACAATAACATAAGAATATAAACAATATATTATCTGACATGAAAATAAAGAAGTTATTAACTGATGGATAAGTAATAATGTTATTAAAAATTGTCTAATCATATAATCACATATGATATTATGAAAATAAGAAAATGATTCTATAATAATTTAATGTAATTATTTAATCCCTTATAGGAGTGTTTCCGATATATATGATGTAACCCAAACTTATGGTGAGGTATAATATTGTAATCTCATTATTTTCCATGATTGTTTATACAAAAGTATTACTGGGGTGTATTTATCATCCATGTCCATGTATTCTTAAATTCTATTAATAAAATGATTTAATTTTTTCATATGGATGTTTCAAATCGTTTTTAATCATTTTTACATTTATTACATGTTTTTAAAGGAATATATCTTTAATTGTTTGTATGAGGTACTTTTTTACTTTTTGGAAAAAGTACAAGAATAATGTTTTATTATAACATAGACATATTTAATGGATTTTTACTCTTTCATAACACTTTATTTATATAATGTTTCACTTAAATAATTTCCAGTTAATTCTCATTGAAATTCTATTATTTAAAAATATATTTTATTTTTTTGAAAAGGAAACCTTTTTGAAGAAGAAAGGATATCTTCATGAAGAATTAATTTCATGTGTTTTATAAAAATACTTTTCCATCTATGATGACATTATTTAATAAGAATGTGTTTCAAATATACAATATCTATAATTCATATGGTATTATTTTCTTTATGCTATTTATGAAATCCATTTGTTTTTCATATATTATCTTATGATGTTATGGTGATTCAAAAATGATTCCATTCATTACGTGATGTTATATTGAATGATTTATGTTCTCTAGGAACACCAAAGTATGGTTATAATTATGTGACAGGTGGGACCTATATCTCTATCAAAGTCATGAGTTAATGATTTATATGTCATTGGATACATGTTAGTAATGACAATTTATCCTGAATCAGTAATACAAGAATGGAAGAAGAAGTAAATATGGTTCAATAATACAGAGCTTAAACGAAGAGGGAACTCAGTTCAGTATAAGACATTGTCTAGTATGATGTTCTTAGAAATTAGCCTTGGATTTTATGGAAATTATTTTATATGCTTATGTTTTTTTCCACAATTCCATGTATTATAGGAATTTTTTTCTCATTGCTCATGTCCATATATTATTTATATCTTATGAACTTCCATGATTTATTCCATTAGTCAATATTTTGATATATATTATACAAGTTATGATATTCAAAAGTAGTGTTCATGTAGAGACCCAATCTTGACATACATGAAGATTTCATTACTTTTTTGGAATACCTAATACATAACAAAAACAAACACACAAGGACTGTAATAGTTTATTGTCTTTGGAAACACAGAAAAATAAGCTTCTAATATTGGTGAAAGATCTTCAATATCTCCCATAAAGATCATCCCTATTTTTCTTACCTAAAACCATTCTTTATATCCTGGGGAAAATAAAACATATAAATGGTGAGCTCAAATGCACAGTAAGGGTAAGAATGAAGAAAATAAAACAAACCATATACAATTTAGCTTCAAAACATGAACATAAAGCTTAAACATCAAAATATTTAGTTGTGAAATAAATCATGAATGTACGTAAGGCATAGATCATAAATGAAAATAAATCATGATAAAATTTCATGGGAATAAAACATTTAATTGTGGAAAACCATTAATCACATGGTATGATTTCCATAGTAGCCCAGGAATTGCTGCCAAGACTATCTTAGTGGACAAAGTCCCTTTCTCAATCGAGTTCACTCCTCGTTCCAGTACTGTATCACTGAACTAGATTAACTTACCGTTCCAGCCATGTCTATCTCATGAGATATAAATTTTTACCCAATGCATTGGAGGGAGATATAGGTCCCACCCATCTCATAATGAAATCATTCTTATCTATGCCACAAAATAAACATAAATCATTCATCATAACCCAAAGAATAAAATGGGTTTCATAAACATTATCCCATCATAACATAATCCATATAAAACTCATGGAGAAAATTTAATCATAAGAAGAATATAATCATTTAAATAATAGATAAATTATACATGAAACATAATCATACTAAATAATGTCTTCTAATATGTAAAATAGTTTGGACAAAACACTTGAAATGAATTCTTGAGGAAAATATCATTTCTTCTTGAAAATCATTTTCTTTTCACAAAATTCCACGCAATTTTAAATGAACAGGATTTTGTTGAAAATAATCATTAAATATTGTGGAGGAATCATCATAAAAATAAGGATATATTAAACAGTAAAAATCCATTCATTCCGTATAAGTATAAAAAACATTATCGTCGTACATTTTCTAGAAAAGTCAAAAGGTTCCTCGTATGGTAATCAAAAGAATGATTTCTTCTATAACACAATGTAAAAGTCAAAGAGGGGTAAACATGACTTTAAACATACATGGAATAATATTAATCACTTTATAAAAATATTTTTATATACATGGATGAAAAATATAACCCAAGTAAATACATTCGAATAAACAATATTAGATAAGAATGAGATTGGAATAATTATCCCTTACCTTAAGTCCGATATACTTCGTACGTATCCAAACCTCCTGTATAATGATTTAAATAATGTCATTGACTGATTAGAGAATCATATTCATTGTTATGATATCATATATGGTTGACTTATGACTTTATATTACACACTCTTTTGTAAATTCCATGTTAAAGTAGCATTTTGGGTAAAATCGTTTTATTTATCGTACATGTGTGGACTTGTTGTTCTTGATATTATTATTACTTATATCATTATTTACTTACTTGAAAAATGTAAATAATGATTTATATATCATATATATTCAGCATATATATATATTCATTATATATATATATATATATATATATATATAATAGATAGATGAATGAAATGAAATACACCGTTCATGGAGACGTTAGGTCGTACGAATGCAGGAACGCTATTTCCATTTCCTTATTGATTAGAATGGAAGTAAGTAAAAGAAATATATATATATATAAAAATAAATACAGTAGCTTTATTATGTCATATATTTCATTATTATTCCTTATATATACATTAAAATCAATCTTGAATGGTTAACATGGAGAATGAATCTCATCACGTCGTGGAGACGGTAATCCATACGTACGCACGAGTGATGATATTGTTCCCATAATTATTGAATGGAATTTGAGTGGATGATATAATATCTCATAATAAGTTTTATTTTATAATAACCATATATTTTTATTCTATACACCATTATACGCATCCAAGTAAGGTGGTGGTGGAAAAACAGATTACACCATGGCGTGGAGACGGTATTCTGTACGTACGCATGCGCGGTGATTTCATTTTCCATAGGATGGATAGAAGGTGAAATTTTGTTATTTCATATTTATAATAACATATCATTATATTAGTGATTCTTATGTTAATACATTATAATGAAACAACTAAATAAAAAAGAAGTTGAATAAGAAAGAAACGTGAAAGAATCGGTAGAAGAGATTACCTCTTCTTCGACACACCTCTTTTATGCTTCCTCTTAAGTAACTAGAGATGGTATTTTGAGGAGACCAGAACCTCTATAATGTTTCTAGGGAATTTTATAAGGAAAATTTTCAGGGTTTGGTTGAGCTTGAAAGCTCAAAATTATGTAATGAGAAGAGGGTGGAGGAGCCCTTTTATAAGTGAGGAGAGGGGCACCTTAGGAAAAATAGAAAACATTATTTTATTATAAACTTATATTCGGTTTATAATAGCTCCAAATTGATTAATTTGGAAGATAAAGTTGGTATGGGTCTAAATCCTCTCAACCAATAGGTTTTAGGCAAGTTTCGGTTTCTATTTTAACCTTATCATTTAGATTTAACTCTAAGTTAAATAATTTAACTTTTACCGTGTCTTCTTGTTTTCTTACCCTATATGGTTAATAAAATTACTATAAGAAGCCAAAATAACCCCCATGTGGTTAATTATTAATATATATAACCTTATCTAAGTCATTTGGATGAACCCTAGATTTTTAGGAATATAATAACAATTAATAATATAATATTTGTTTTAAAAACTATTTTATGTCAATTTTGACACAATTTGGTAATTAATTTTTTTGAAACTCATAATAGAATTATTATTTCTAAAAAATCAATTAAATCAATACTAACATACCTTATTAACCTATAAAATTAGTTTAATTCATAAAAAGTCTCAAATTACATTTATTTTATTATCTATAACATCAATTATGTTAATATTTCATTAATAAGGTAATTACGGAATCACCATTGTGTCAAAAATAAAATAAATTATTTAATTTCTAAATATTATAAATAAAATACCATTATGTAGGAAATATTTTTATATTTATAATGAATATTTATAGGTGATGTTATCTTATGTATAACACTATATTAATTTTTTTCGTTATTAAACATTGATTTTAACTCTTTTACCTATTCATTAAATAAAATACTAATAAGTGTCCTAATCTAATACAAGTGGACCTAAAGGGTAATATTTTATTCCTAAGGTTTTTCTTGGTTTAATTACACTTATCTAATAGAATTATGACATGTTTTAGGGTAAAAATAATATCATTTTTACATTTAATTACAATATTTACTTTTAACCTTGGTAAATAAAAGTTCAAAGTTACTATTCACCAAAAATTATTTTCATCTCATTTAACCACATTATCCATACTGATATCAACTGTGTCTCTCATATTTTTGAAATTAAACTCACAGAAATGGAAAAATTATGTTTTATGTAAATTTGAAATTGCTCCTAGGAGGTGGGTAAAAGACGGTAAAAAGTTCAATAAAATTTTTATATACCTAAAATTATTATAAAATGACTCAAATGAATTAAATTGAACTTATATAAATATTGTGTATCTATTTTGATCTGAAATATATTTAATTAAGATAAATATTTATTTAAATAAAAATTCGATTTTTAAATAGTAACCAAGTGTTTTCACTATTAATCAATAATTGAATGTTTTCAGAAAAATACCACAAATTCACCCTAGGCTAATTTCAATACTCCAAATCGAAAAATGAATCCCATTTTGAAAGATAAAATTTATAAAATTTCTTCAAGTGGGTATAAATATACATAAAAACTATTTCATAATAATATTATAGTAATATATCGTTTATTGAATCTTGGTATTGCGTATGACACATGCTATGGAGGATGGTCGCTTCAGGTGTGCATCATAAGCCTAGAATAGAGTTTGTGTATACTGTATGCTAATACGGTGTTGCGTATAGAACAAGCTAATCTTGGTGTTCTGTAAAACACACGACATTAAAGTAATTAAAATAATATTTCTCATAAAATCTCAGGGTGTTACATTCTACCGCACTTAAAATAAACTTCGCCTTCAAAATTCGTTGGGGTTATAAATGGTTTACTACTTGAAAGTTTCATTCATAGAAACCCACATAGTAAAAAGAAATACTAAAACTTCATTATAAAATGGAAATTTTGAATCATAACTGTCACCAAATGTTTCTCAGCTCTGGGTTTCCACATAGGACAACATAGGTGAAAAGATGGATATGGAAGAGAAATCTAACCATCATGTTCTGATGGAGAGTGGTAGAGAACATGACTATGAATAATACATCAATCACAAAGTAATAAATTTTTTATGTTTTCAGGTACGATCTAATTCATCAGGTATGAGGGTACTATGACAACTTTTTTAGTTCTCAAGATCATTTCCATAATGTTGAATAATTGTTGAATTAAAAGAAATACTTAGTTGATTTTGGTATAATTTCATCGTTGTTCGTTCCTTGAAAAATTTCCACTCCATCTCTTAAATAAATGAAGTTGAATTTTCCATTCGTGAAGTGTTAGTAGATCATGTGATAGAATGATAGGTCATTCCATCTGTTTCTATCCTAAAAAGTCTAGCACAATTTATTAAATATTCAGAAGTCCATCTATGTTGGGATTAATCATATATGGTTGCTAAAATGGATATATAATTCATCTATCATAGTGCTTACTAAAATAAAACTAGTTTCTAAAAACCAGGGACTTCCCGTAGGCCAGTGATAAAGTCTTGTCGCACTTCGATTGTGGGTTCGATTCCCGCATCCTGGTCCGATGCGACGGGTTGTCACACGTATGTAGGTTGTCCCATTTTCTAAAACTAAATTATTATAACATTCCTTCAATAATATCAAAAAATGTTCTAGCCTTAAACAAATACTATCTTATTACTAACATAATTCATTCCAATCTTTAGGATTATCCAAAATGCTTTTGTCCAAGCTCACAGTATAAAGAAAACAATTACTAGAAATGTCATCTAACGAGCATGTGAATAACATCATTTATCCCCCATATATCATACGATATATCTTGTTGGTCACATTCTAATCATGTGAATACCTTAATTTTGTATTCTTTTGAAACATTAATTACCATAGAACCTTAGTGAAAACATGAGTTCTGTCAAAGGTTAACACATTCCACATTCCAAAATCCCAAAATTTCTATATACTCAAACCATGATATCACATTTTCCATATACCAGTCATGAGCTCCCTAATACTATAAAACATCTCATTATCTCCTTATCCTTTCATTATGTACATATCATCTACGAACCATAAATATTTGAATAACCATTCATGGTTACTGGTACCACTCAAAATATACTTTCAAAAAATCATGGAAAGACAAAAGTGTAACAATCTTTAGATTATTATTTATTACATAGTACCATACATTATTCTTGATAAACATACAACCATTCCACTACCTTCTAAAACCACTGAATGAGCTTCATCATTTCTTTCATCTCATACACCATTTGTAGTCTCTTCACCATCATCCATATAAATTCTACCTATATGACCATGTTAATTCTTTTCATGATATTTTCCCTTAGGGCATTGGTTTGAATAATTCTTATGCATTCCCCATTTAAAACATTTAACCGTTGTATATATCTTAGCAATACCATTATCCTTTTCGATGCTGTTAACTGAACCTTTTCCATTACAATTACGGACACTGTTCCCTTCTTTTCCACACCCAAATTATCTTTTAGTTCCATTGAAACATTCTCCCGGATTCCTATTCCCATATGATTTACATGAGGGAAATTGATCTTTCTTTCCTCTATGATCATCATGAAACTCCATCATTCTCTTATTAGTTGAGTCAGGAAACATACCAAAGTTGAGATTTTTGATCATAATGTGATATTTCTAATTAGGCATAATAACGATAAGCAGACTTCTAGATCCAATTTCATTTCGTTTCTCATCAAGAATATCATTCCATTTTCCATCATATCATCCATTATCAAGAATCTTCCTATTTCCAGCCATTTTCTAAAACCGAAAAAGAATACTGTGAGAGTCAGAAATCATAATCAAGGGGGAGTACCTTCAATATCTAACATCTGAGGTATAATTATAATATCGTTACCATAATTCTAGGACTATAACCAATACATATACTTATCCTTAGGGACATCCCTAGACATACCTTAGAAATATCTATAGGGATCTCACTAATGTTTTCGCAGCCTAGTCTCCAAAGGTTAACTAAAAAATTTCTCTAATACCAACTGTAGTGACCCAATATTGGAATACATGGTAATTACATTACTTTTTCAGAATACCTAATACATAACAAAAACAAACACACAAGGATCTTAATAGATTAGTGTCTATGGAAACTCGGTAAAAAAAATTTCTAATCATGATAAAAGATCTTCAAGATCTTCCATAAATATCATCCCTTTTTATTCTTACCTACAACCTTTCTTTATTTCCTGGGGAAAAGAAAACATATTAAGGGTGAGATCAAACTTTCAGTAAGGGTAATCATGGAGAAAATAAAATAATCCATATACATTTGAACTTCATAACATGAACATAAAGTTTAAAAATCAAAATCTTGTGTTGTGAAATAAATCTTGGTAGTACGTAAGGCATAGATAATAAAGAAACATCAATCATGATAAAATATCATGGGAATAAAACATTTAATTATGTAAAACCATTAAGAACATTATATGTTTTCCATAGTATCCAAGGCATTACTACCAAGACCATCTTAGTGGACAAGTCCCATTCTGAATCGAGTTCACTCCTCATTCCAATCCTGTATCAATGAACCAGATTAACTTACCATTCCCGAAATGTCTATATCAAGAGATATAAATCATTACCCAATGAATTTTAGGGAGATATTGGACCCACCCATCTCAAAATGAAACAATTCTTACTTATGACACAAAATAAACATAAAACATTCATCATAACCCAAAGAATAAAATGGGTTTCATAAACATTATCCCATAATAAAATAATCCATATAAAACAAATGGATATAATTTCACCATAATAATAATCCAACCATGTAAATAATAGATTCATTATACTTGAAAAATATTCATACTAAATAATGTCAAATTAGATGGAAAATAGTTTGGACAAAACACTTGAAATGAATTCTTGAAGAAAATATCCTTTCTTCCTGAAAATGATTTTATTTTTAAAAAATTCCATGAAATTTTAAAATAAAATGATTTTGTTGAAAATAATCATGAAATATTTTGGAGGAATCATCATAAAAATAAGGCTTTATGAAACCTTAAAATCCATTCATGTCGTATAAGTTAAAAAAACATTCTCCCTGTACTTTTTTCATAAAAGTCAAAAAGTTCCTCGTATGGTAAACAAAAGAAACTCTCCTTCCATAACACAATGTAAAACTCAAAGAGGGGTAAAAATGACTTTAAACATACTTGGATTAATATTAAACACTGTCTAAAAACATTTTTATTTACATGGATGAAAAAACTAACCCCAGTAAATACTTACGAATAAACAATCTCAGATAAGAATGAGATTGAAATAATTATCCCTTACCTTAGGTTTGATATTCTTTGTACGTATCCGAACCTACAGTATAATGATTTAAATAATTCAATTTCATTATTGAAGAATCATATTCATTGTTATGATATCATATATGGTTCGCTTATGACTTTATATTACACATTCATTTGTAAATTCAATGTTAAAGCAGCGTTTTGGGTAAAATCGTTTTATTTATCATACGTGTTTGGACATGTTGTTCTTGATATTATTATTAATTATATCATGATTAAATTACTTCCAGAATTTAAATCATGATTTATATATTATATATATTCAGTATAAATATAATATATAGATGAATGAAATAAAACACACCATTCATGGGGATGGTAGGCCGTACGTAGGCATGAACGCATTTTTCCTTTCCTTGTTGACTTGAATGGAAGTAAGTAGATGATATATATATATATCCATTAGATTTATTATTTCATATATTTCATTATTATTCATTATATATACTTTATAATCATTCTTTAATGGTTAACATGGAGAATGAATCTCATCGCGACGTGGAGACGGTAATCCGTACCTACACATGAACAATGATATCGTTCCCATAATTATTGAATGGAATTGGAGTGGATGATATAATATCTCAAAATCAGTTTGATGTTATAATAAAGATATATGTTTATTATTTACACCATTATACCAATCCATGTAAGGTGGTGGTGGAAAAACAGATTACCCCACAGCGTGGAGACGGTATTAAGTATGTACGCACTCGCGGTGATTTCATTTTCCATAGGATGGATAGAAGGTGAAATGGATTGTTTCATATTTATAATAACATATAAGAATATTAGTGATACTTATGTTATTACTTTATAATGAAACAACTAAATAAGAAAATGTTGAGGAAGAAAGAAACATGAACGAATCAGTAAGAAGAGATTAACACTTCTTCGACACATCTTTTTTTAGCCTCTTCTTAAGGCACTAGAGTCGGTATTTTGAGGATACCAGAACCTATATAATGTTTATAGGGAAGTTTATAAGGGAAATTTTCAGGTTTTGGTCGAGCTTGAAAGCTCAAAATTGTGTAAATAGAAGAGGGAGGAGGTGCCCTTTTATAAGGGAGGAGAGGGGATCCTTAAGAAAAACATAATATACTATTTTATAATGAAGTAATATTTTGTTTATAATAGCTCCAAATTTATTTTTGTTGAAGATAAAGTGGGGATGGGTCATGGTGCTCTCAAAAATTAGGTTTTAGACATGTTTAGGTTACTATTTTAGCCTTATCATTTAGATTTTACTCTATATTAAATAATTTAACTTTTACCATGTCTTCTTGTTTTCATACACAATATGGTTAACAAACATAAAATAACAAGCCAAATGAACCCCATGTGGTTAATTATTAATATATAATACCTTATCTAAGTAATTGTTCCGAAGCATAGATATTTTTAAATAGAATAACAATTAATTATATAATATTTTTAAAAAAAACTAATTTATGTCAATTTTGAAACTATTTGGTAGTAGATTTTTGTGAAAATCATAAAAGAATAATTAGTTCAAAAAATTAATTAAATAAATAATAACATGTCATATTAACCTATAAAATTAGTGTAATTCATAAAAATTCTCATATTACATTTATTTGGGTATTTATAAAATCAATTATGTTAATATTATTTTAATAAGGTGATTACTTCATCATCATTGTAACACAGATAAATTAAATTATTTAATGTCTAAAAATTATAAATAAAATACAATTATGTAGAAAATATTTTTATATTTCTAATAAATATTTTTTGTCGAATTTATCTTATGTATAACCCTATATTAAAAATGTTTTAGTTAATAAACATTGATTTTAAATCTTTTAACTCTTCTTTAAATAAAATAATAATAAGTATCCTAGTCTAATCCAAGTGGACCTAAAGGGTAATATTTTATTTTCAAGGTTTGTTTTTGTTGAATTACACTTAACCAATAGAATAATACATGTGTTATGGTAAAAGTAATATCATTTTTACCTTTAATTACCCTATTTACTTTTAACCATGGTAAATAAAAGTTAAAAGTTACTATTCACAATAAATTTTTTTCATCTCATTGAACCACATTTTACTTATTGATATCAACTGTATCTATTGTATTTTTTAAATTCAACTCACAGAAGTTGTAAAATTATGTTTTATGTAAATTTTCAATAGCTCCTAGGAGGTGGGTAAAAGAAGGTAGAAAGTTATATAAATTTTTTATATACCTAAAATTATTATAAAACGACTCCAATGAATTAAATTAACCATAAATATATATTATGTATCTATTTTGACCTAAAATAAATTCAATTATAATAAATAATTATTTAAATAAAAAGTTGGTTTTTAAATAGTTACCCAGAGTTTTCACTATTCATCAAAAATTGAATGTTTTCAAAAAAAATACGAAAAATTCACCCAAGGATAATTTTGATATTCCTAATCAAAAAATGAAGCCCATTTTAAAAGATAAAATTTATAAAATTACAAAAAGTGGGTATTACTATTCATAACGACTAGTTCATAATAATATTATAGTAATATCTCGTTTAGTGAAACTCAGTATTGCGTATAACACACGCTATCGAGGAAGTTTGCTTCTGGCGTAAAACAAATGCCTAGAATAGAGTTTGCATAAACTATTACATAATACAGTGTTGCGTATAATGAACACTAATCTTGGTGTAGCGTACAACAAAAGACATCAAAGTAATTAAAATAATATTTCTCATAAAATCTCAGGGTGTTCCAGTTCATGTTTTTTACTTTCGTATATTCATGTTACTTTGGATATTTACCATGTTAACCCTTATTTTTCATTTGGCATCACCCCTTTTTATTTATTTTTTCCAAATGATATGAAGATGGGTATTAGTGGTGATTTCTCAAAAAGGGTATCTAGTTTTAGGAACCTGTATTTTATGTTTCCCAATATCCAAAAACAAAAAAATAATATGTTATTTGGGATTCTGTTTGTATAATGCATTTTTTATTCCAAAAAAAGTAATGTAATTCCCATTTCAATCACACTAGTGTCTTTACAGTTGGAATCTAAGTGAAGTATTAGTTAACCATTGGATACTAAGATGTTAAATATTATGTTATATCCCTAGAGGTATTTCTGAACATCTGTTTAGATTTGTCTAACAAAAAAGTATTACTTATAAGTTATAATCCAAGAAATGTGGTAACGAACTTGAATAACCTTAAATTAAAACTATTATGTCATCTATTGAAATAGTATAAGTAATTTCCCTTTTTTGAGAAAGATGAGCACAACGGATTTAATACTGAGAAATAAAGGAGTTGCCCAATTTGAAAGGGGGGTATTTTACATTTATCATGAATAATAAAATTCATCAATTCATTAGGCACAACATTCAGTAACATGCATCTTTCTTCCAATATACATTTTTTGGAAATCACATCCAAAATTTAATTACCTTGTCGAAATGAATGAGTGACAATGTAATTCATGCTGGTGATCCTTTCTCGGAAGCTAATCCATTTACTCATCAGTTTATATGAAATTTGGCACTACTTCACCATTACCACCTTTGCGAGTGCAGATTAATCACACTCAAACTAGTTAATATTCAAATGGTTTTGAAAAACCATATTGATTTCTCTGATAAACGCAATAATTTCATCTTCTACGGTAGTATCATGTTTGCAATGACCAAAACAACACTCCAACACATCACCTTGAGAGTCCCTAAAATTATCCCTAAAACCTAGTGGTATCAGGTTTGTAATGACCAAAACATTCATTTATTAAAATTCCCATGGATTTTACTAAATGTATTATTATGTTTATATAAAATGTGAACATTATTGGTTTTATGTTTATGAATTATAAAATACAATTATGAATTGTGTTCGTTGCTAATATAGTCATCGAACAGTGATCACATGATTAGTATAAATATAGGGCTTTAACAATTCCAATTTACTTGTAAAAAGGAAGTGATGGCCTCATCTAGTAGACCTACGCTATATGAAACCCATTTTTCTGAGTTCAAAAAGGAGTTGGCATCATTGGGATTCGCTCTTGACCATGTCTAAGACAATCTTGATCACAATAATCTTGATCAGAACTAACTACAATAGAGGTGGATGTTAATAGAGGTTGTCAAAAGAGCGATGTTATCCGAGACACCCCAGGAGCCTATCACCATTGTACACCTTTCTCTTCGGTATTATGTGGGTATTATAAGGGGTTATGTAACTAAACCCCACCTCTATGACTATGTACATTATTTTTGTATAATGAATATACATTCATTTTATTAATGTAACTTTGTAAATTGTTTTTAAAGTGAAAATAGTATTTATAGTTAATATTAATCTAAGAAATATATTTTGATGAATTACTAGATTTTTTAATTAAATAATATCTTAATAAAATATTATTATTATTAAAATACTTTTTATTATATATAAATTATCATGTAATTTTTTCAGTTCAATTGAAATCTTTATTAAGAATTGAAAGCTGCTTTTGTCAAAACCCATTAATTTTCAATAAATGAAGGTTTTTATATTAAAAGTAAAAAATCACATATTTTGAAAATTAATTAGATAAAATGAATATTTTTTTGGAATCAGGATGTCAAAATAAAAAAATGGTTAATTTTTCATAATTTTCGGAACAATCGATTTTTTGTGTAAAAATTAGATACCGTTTAAATATATAATATGTTTTATGACATCATAATGACACAATAGTGATTTAATAAAATGCTATAAATTATATGTTCAGCCACTATATTTTCTACCATTAAAATAAATTGATTTTGGTTTTGTTTGATTTATTTTATAATACTTTAGTAGACCCTCCAATGCTTATAAAACATTTTTTCTTTTTAAATTGTTTTCCTTGAGAGTGTGACTCACCTCCACATAAGAAAACCTGTTATTTTGAGAAGTTAGGACATTGGACTTATAAAATATAGTTTTTCACACCCCTATGGAAAAAACAATGGGCAATAACCATGGTCTGGTGTGCGGTTTTGATTAGGTTAATGTGAGGTGTCCCAAAGGCAAATAATAAAGAATTCCCGCTCCTTTCCAAAATAACCCACCCAATCTCACACTTCATATTTACTCAATGCCTTTAGAGTTCTTCCAACAAATTCCCTCTATTCTCTATAATCCTCCAATGGTGGCCCAATCACCAAAAAATCCTCTCTCAAGCCTCTCCCAAGCCTTTGGGAGTAAACTTCCATGTAAGGGATTTTTTAATTTCTCATTTTGTCTAGTTTACTTTAAGTTGTAATGACCTTTTGTTTTCAATTAAAAAGGACAGGGTATGGTTCCGAACATCCCCCATAATACACTATTTATATTTGGATGAAGGGAGACCCATTTATCTCTCATTAATTCATTTTTTGTATACCCATTACCATGTCAAAATTCCGTGAGAGATTCCTCTCTCCTCTTTTACATCCAAGTAATTATTTTGTATTATTCATCTAAATTCCATTATTTTTATTGGGAAATGTATCAATAATAACCCATTACAGTCTATTTCATGTAAATATGCTGGGATTCTTGTTTCTCTCTCATCAAAAATTTTCATTAATTTTTATGTCACACTATAATGCCGCCAAAATTGCCCCACATTTTTCCATGCCAATATCATTGTGTAGTGAATACCATACCCATGTCTCTATCAAGGGTATTGAAAATTATGAAAGCATACATATTGAATGGTAATTTAATATATTTATTCCACATTACTTAATCGTGTAATAGCTTATTATGTTGATTGATTCCATGTTATATGATCCATGTTGCACACTTATGCATGTAATGAAATGTTTAAGAAGGGTGTGCCCTGATAACACTCCAATTAAATAGGTAAAGTATTGTATCAAGATAAATCATGTTAAATGAGTGTTGACTCATTATAATTAATGTAAAATGATTTTTACTTGTTCTTCATGTGTAATGAGGTTTTACTCATGCTCTATGTGCAATTAGCCTTGGCTCATGCTAATTCCATGTTAAGTGTTGTTGCCACATTTCCATGTAATGATTATCATGCTTTATCATGCCTTTATGTTCATGTTTCACTTGTTCACTATTGACATGATGATTGTCTAACATGTATTATATTTCTAATTTTATTCCATGTTTACTCTATTACTGGACTTTATAGCTCAACCTTTTCTTATGCATGTCCTCGGGTTATCCAATGCAATGTTATGTACGAGGGAATGTAGTTGTCATATAAAAAAAGTTATTAATAAAGTTGTTGTGTGTTTTATTTTCTAAGATATAATTTAATATTTATAATCCCCAAAGATAGTAGACCACTCAATCTTCTATGTTGTATCAAGTGAAGATTTTATCTATGAAATCATGTTTAAGTGTGAAATAAAGGTAAGGGTTTTTATTGTTGGTATCAGAGGATATGTTTAGTTATTTTCATGATTAAGATTATAAAACCATAATAGAGGCTTAGAGACAAGACTATGTTTAATAAAAAAATCCCTATGTTTTTATGAGTGTTTAGTAAGTGGATTATCAAGTAAATACATCACTTTCTGGATACGATTAGGTAGAGGCGGCTCTGGAAAAGATGTATCATAGGGGAAAACCCAAAAACACCACTTTGGGCTACACTCGAATGGGTACTGGTGCAAGATAATGGGCCTTTATGAACTATTGGTTACTACACTCCTAGGGGATATTATTTGGAAAATTCACATGCTTAGTATAAACCACTTGTTAGGGGCTTAAAAAATTCCACTAAGAATATATGTTAGAATATAGAACATGGATAAGATAGATTGAATCCTATAGATTTATAAGTTAAGTAAATAAAATCTATTTAGAAGTCATCTATTTTGTCCATGGATTACCCTTTATGTGTTACCCCAAACATTCCTTTTATTCTAGCCAATGGCCGGTAATTAGAGGACTCAGATTAACAATGATTTTAAGATCAGTGTGATGACTGTGCTAATGACATGCCCAATCCAATGGGAGTGGGAATCATGAACATTGTCATGATTCTCTCTCGGTTAACTCAAGCATTGAATAGAAACATTGTTCTGGAGGAATTTTAAACCCCCCTAAGAATGATCAAGTTCCTATCTAGAGTTTCATGATACAATGGCCTCCATCTATTAATTGATCATTTAATCCCTCAATCACCGAACCGAGGATCAAGTCCATTGAAAATATATTCTCTATCCTTCAATGTATCGAACTATAGAAGGTTCTTCTGGCTGTTTATCGTATGGTTAGTGAAGCGGGTCAATGGTTGACATTGATCAATAATACGAATCCTATGGATGATATCGAATAATTAGAATGAAAGTATTTCATGAAGATGTCTTTTGATATATATTTTCCATGCACCCTCCGGCTTAAGATAGAAAGGGACAACCTTTCCTTCACGTAAAATGATGAAGAATCTGTCAGAGTGTACAAGGAAATCCTCACAAGGCCTACACAACACAATTTTAGATTTTTCATTACCCCTGAATTCAAGGTTGACCACTTCTTTGGTTGGATAAAACCTATCCTACGGTAAGTGTTGGTGATCTGTGACTTCGACAGCTATGAAGAAATTGTTGGATGTGCCCTCATGGTTCAAATGGACACTGGAGGATCATAGTGGTGTCATGGGGATAAGAAGCGTAAGATGGAGTTTAATTATAGCTATCCACTGGATAAATCCAACGGTTCGCTGAATATCCAGCACCCCACATTCCAAAGGTGTGGAAAGAAGCTCCCTGTAAATTTCCTAAAGGGGACGAGGAAATGATTTAGGCGTGGAAGAGAAGGACACCTAGCTATTAAATGCCGACTAGAAAAACCTGCAGCTGCAACAGAGGAAAGGAACACTCTATTCGAACCTCAATGCGTTGTTCATTTCTATAACTGCAATTAACTAGGGAATCTTTCAAATCAGTGCCCTATGCCAAGTGTTTTCGGAGGCAACCAACAACCTCTAAGGTAGAAAGGGAGATCATTTTCCATCACTACTGCCTATGTGATCCCCAAAAATGAAGTGTTGATAGGTAAGCTGGTTATTAATTTTAGAATAGAGAATGTAAATTTTGATTTAGGTTTTATTCATTCTTTTTTATCACGAATGTTTAGTAGAACAGTCCTAGAACCACCACAAATATTTTTAGTTAAAATGCTGGTGAGTAAGAAAAATGGGGAAATCATTGAATCCCATGAATATAATTCCTCCCCTGTCATAATCTGTAGATTAAATTTCCTATAAAACCTCTTCATACTCCCTCTAGTGGAATATGATAAATTTTTTTTTCATGGATAGGATTTCCTCATATAGAGCCAACATAAATTTTTGTGAGTGGAAAATCACTCTCTACGTGGAGAATCAACCCCCGATTCTATACAAGTTCATTGAGAAAGATGAATCTTCTTTAGCTCCATCATCTCAAGCATGAATATTACTACCCTATGAGAACCTGTATCTGGCTCAAAGGATTGATTATAAGGAGTCAACCATCCATAAAGACATTCCAATTGGGAGGTAATTCACTGAAGGGTTTCTTTAGGAATTGATTGGTCTTCCTCCGAGAAGAGATGTTGAATTCTTAATTGATCATATACCTGGGGAATTTCCAATATCCAAGCCACTATATAGAATGTCTATTGTATAGATTGATGAGCTGGAGAAACAACTACAGGAGGATATGGATAAAGGGTTTATACACCCAAGTGCTTATCCTTGGGGTGCACTAGTCCTCTTCATCAAGAAGATGAATGGTTAAATGCACCTTCACATCGATTATCATAAGAGTTATGAAATCACGATAAGGAAAAAGAATCATCTCCCATGAATTGATGAATTTTTTGATCAGCTTTATGGTACAAAATACATTACTATGGAAGAATTGTGGTCGGGATATTATCATGTAAGGGTGAAGAAGGAAGATATTCCCAATGCCACTTTTCGTACGTGATTCATGCACAATGAGTTCATAGTAATTCCTTTCAGACTCTTTAAATCTCCAGTATTTGATGAAGCATTGTCGTGCGCACACTCAAAAATATTTATACTAAGTGCAGCACAGTAGCTGACCTAGGTCGATCTCTTGAGGATCCTTTTACATTCAATCACTCACTACTAATTCACTATATATATATGTTAAATAAAATAAATTAAAATGATATTTATGAAATGAGAATGAAATACTGAATGTAAATATGCAAATTCAATGCAGACAGAATGAATGCAAACAAAATGATGTTAGACTGAAATGAGTCATTCCTGAGAGCATCACCCAGAGTGAACCTTCATCATATCATTATTAGTTTCGAATTTACTTATTGAAAATTCTCCATCGTATGCATGAACATTCTTCTCTTCATATGGTTGTGAACATATGATACTCTCAACGATCGCCGAGAGACCACACATCCACCTCCTCGATCGAGGGAAAATATTGCAGAAGTGAATGCTAAACCTCGGGTGGCAAGTGGAGACACAAAGGCGCCATACCCACTAAGATCTACCTCAGTATAAGTCTAAAAAAATAAGAAACATTAAGACATTAATGTACAATGACTTGGGTACATTACTGGATTAGACCCCCGGGAACTTCCTCGGGTTAGCTACTCATGATCACGAGCATAGCAGTTCACAGTGAAAAGAAAAAGGGGAGAGAAAACAAAAGAGAGTTAGAAAACTGAGAAAGGAGAACACTTGATTAAAATTATGAAATGCTATTACAGAATGAAAATAAAATAAAATACAATACTAAACTATATATAATGTCCAACAATGGCGATTCATAATTTTCCAACCCCTTGGAATGAAAAAGGGAAACTCTTTTATAGGGAAAGGGTGTGGAAACTTGGCTCCAAAAATAATCCCAGAATGTAGGGGCGTGGCTTGCCACTTTAATGACATACTTTGTAACTTGTTCCTTCTTGAAAGTTGTTCCCCTAGATCTCTTCTATCGACCCAAAAAATTTGAGCCGTATTGGTCCATGTATGAAGGAGATATGGCCAATCTACTCCGAATATTTAATTCTGTGTAGGTGACTCTTCGAATTCCAAAACACCGAGTTGAAATGCATTAATGTCCTAAAAAATGAAATAATCATGTGCGTCCATATGAATGAAAGTTTTGCATCCGGATGTGTTTCAGATACAAGTAAAATTTCATCTCTAATGGTTAGGCCATTTATTAGATATGCTCCCCACAATAAAATTATGCAGTTCTGTACACAGTTTTCGAGGCCTGGTTTGTGAGATGGATTTGAGCTTCCAAATGATGGATTCAGCTTTCGGTCCAGAAGTATACAGTGAAGCTCATACAAAATAGAAACCTATAAAAGATGAATTTTTCAATTTAGATCATTTTATAAAATGTTATGTCTGAAACATTATAATAAATGAAAACTCTTTAAATCCAAAATAAGCCATTTTTCCAATTAAGCTTAAAAATACTCCTAAAACAATTAAATGTGACAATTTCCATTGAAATAACACATTTGTGGGATTAAAAACATTTAACTTCAGAATAAAATAATTGAAAATATTTGTTCTATCAATTCCCCTGCACATAAACATTGCACTCCTTGGCAATCAGCTTATACCATGGTCAAAAACAAACTTCTCAAAGCATAAATGACAACATAAGTCAATTATCATATCAGGGAAAATATCATGCCTCATACATGGATAAAAATATCATGACTCCTCAAAAATCATATTAATCCATTCAATCTCATGTTAATATTCACATGCATGTTGTACCTACCTCCCCAGAAAATTATTTCTCTCTTCACACAAGGATATTTAATGTCGAGTTTTTCTCATTCCCAAAAACATGTGTGATTTCCATAGGCTTTCTATCCTCCTAGTATCTCCACTTCAAAGAGTCAAAAATGTATCAATCATGAGGTATTTTTCTTGGGTTGTTCTTTGGATTAAGGTTGGTAGGTTTAAAATGTAAAAACATCTAAGGCAGAATGAGGAGGGTTAACATATAAAGTGAAGTAAATGCATGAATACAGTTTTGCTCAAGAATGGTGTGCTCCTAAATCAGCTCAAAAACAAAATTACCTCCAAACTCCTCTTCATTCAGGAAGTTCAAACATTTTATTTTAGAATCAATGAATTTCATCCCTCTTTTCCCCATTTGTAGCATTGTATCATCTTGAATTCAGATCTAGATTTCTCTTCAGAATCATGTTTTTGAGGAAAAGAGAGGAAGCTTTTGATCTTCAAAAATTGGTGAACACCCAGCCCATTGTGTAATGATATTTTGGACCACCCATCCATCTTCCCATCATGACATTTCTTCCACCCAAGAAACAATAATTATGGTAATATTTTCAATTTATGTCAAAAATATTCTCCAGGAAAGCATAATAAAGCCCATCTTCTCCCTCCCCCACACTTGAGTACAACAATAATCACGCATTTAACTTCTTGAGAAGGTTGGAAAGGGATAAATGGATTATAATGTGGCTTCTTAACAAGTTATTTCATGTCTACTAGAGGCTTAATGAAGGTTAGATGAAAATTTAGGCCAAAATAAGAGTTTAATACAAAAGGGGATTTCAAAGTAATGCCTCAATCATACGTGACACATTCCATGAACTCTAACAGCTTTGAAAAAGAGAAAAATAGCATGTTATGGATCACACAAGATGTATCAAGACTCTCAAGAAAAGGATAAATGTAATGAATATGTCAAATAGGTTTAGAAACCTCTCTGGTTGGGCAGGATTTTCAATTTGGACAGCACTAGTGCACATGAGTTTCACAATAAATCAAACGCCATCAAATGAAAAGATCAGAAATTAGAAACAAAATCCATTTAGTAATAATTTAAATCCTCAAATACTAAAATCAAGAAATGTTCCAAAAATACCAAGATTTTTTGGATTTTACAATGTATCCGATTCAGCTCAAGATTCCTAAAAACACACCAAAAAATGAAAAATGAAAATAAGAAAATTTTAAAAACATCAACATGAAAAATAAAATGAAATCACTAACAGAAGAAATGAAAACTCATAAGATAAATAAAAAGAAATAGAAGATGGATAATGCTTGGTTTGACCCCCATGATGATGCTAGGTTTTTACTGCCCCTAGTCAGGCAGTTGTAGCAGATTATCCCCAATCAGATGGTGGATGTGGTTTCTTTGAGATAAACCACCACATGTGACTTTTTCTAGTGTCCATCAATAGACACTAAGATTGGAGAACCCCAAAGAAAATAATAACATTCCCTACCCCCATGAAATAATAAAGGTATAATTTTATATCCAGAGTGGGTGGGGATAGAATATAGGGGTTCTACCTGTGAACTTATGTGGTCTCCTCCTCCAAATGGTATGAAATTTTTTGTAGAGGAGGCAGTCGCACCACCACCAGCTTCTCCGACTCTTCTTCCTTGATCACCACCACTTTGGTCGTCTCTTTAGTATCATCAAATTTCTGCTTCATTTGTGATGTATCAGAAATTTTAGGAAAGTATAAGTCGGAAAACAATTCAATTTGAATAAGATTAATACAAGATGAATCAATTAATAAATATTCTCTTTCAAGTAACCCAGCTTGGAAATTGATCTCTTTTGGAAAGACCATGGACACCTCCATCTCAGCAGGTGCATATTCTTCTTCATCTTCCAAATAAAGAGAGAAGTTAAAAGGTGTTTATTTTTCATTAGAAAGGATGGGAAGATCAATTTTCAGGTTATCTTCAACAAAGTGATTCCAAGATTCTTCCAGAAAATGTTGATCTCCCATAAATGAATCAACTGAAATATGTACATCAGGGACCTCCTCGAGCAATTGATGAGTACGGGATGATATTAATAATTCCTTTAGAAGCTCCTTCTCACCCTCCTCGGGTTCTTTGTCATAAAAAATGATTGGTGAAATCACTTCCACCACTTGTTCAGGTTCAGGTTCCAGTTTAGGATCAGGTTCGGGTTTCTCTTGACATCCATGAACATATTCATAAATCAAATTTATTAGGCCCTCTAATTTTTCCACTACATTACTAATCCTTTTATACTTATCATCACGATCATTTAATACTTCTTCTGGCACCTGAGATTCATTAGTCCATGTATAAAAATTTGAGTTCACATTCATCATGAACAAATAGATTTTTTTTATTTTTTTTTATTTATGATTTTTTTGTGTTTTTTAATGAATGGAAGAAATATAATTTACAATATGTTAATAAAAATAATGAGTGAATACCACTTGGCTCCTTGGAAACGTCGCCAATTTTATGAAGCGTTGTTGTGCATGCTCTCAAAAATATTTATACTAAGTGCAGCACAATGGCTGACCTAGGTCGATCTCTTGAGGAGCCTTTTGCAGTCAGTCGCTCACTATTTCTAATTCACTATGTATATATAAACTAAAATGACCAGAAATGTTATTTTAGAAATAAAAATACGAAACTAAAAGTAAATATGCAGATGCAATGCAACAGAATGAATTCAAACATAATGATGTTAAGATAGAAAGGAGACATTCCCGAAATACAGAAGCTCCACAAAACTGCTAAATTTCCAGAATTAACCAATTTCCACAATTAAGCCCATAATTCACCAAAATACTAAAATGATACAAATCATCTCAAACTGATTAATTGGATGGGGTAAAATCATTTAAACACATATGAAAAATTATGAAAATATTATCTCTATCAGTATTCTTCATGGACTTGATTAATAGAGTCTTTATGGATTACCTCAACAAATTGGTGGTATTCTTTATAGATGTTATTCTGATATACTACAAAACCAAGGAGAATCATGAGAAGCATCTAGGAACTGTACTAAAGACCTTGATAAAGGATAATCTCAATTAAAATTACCACATGTGTGATTTCTTGTTGAAGGAGGTCTCATTCTTGGGGAATATCATCCTAAGAAATTGGATATCTACGGATCCCTCCAAAACAGATGCAATTGAGGGATGTCTGAGGACAACATCGAAAACAGATATCCATAGCTTCTTGGGGTTAGATGTATATTATCGACGATTTGTGATAAATTTTTCATGATTTTCCATCACTCTTAATAAGCTAATTTAGGAGGGATTGATGTTTGATAGGTGTGATAAATGTGAAAAAAGATTCATGGATTTGAAAATGAGGATTATCAATGCGCTTATGCTCACTTTACCCACAAGTGGAGAACATTTTGTGGTATTCAGTGGTGCTTCAAAGAAGGGAATAGGCTGTTTGTTGATGAAAAATGACAAAGTCAATTCCTATGAATCAAGGAAATTGAATGTTCATTATCTGAATTATAAAACATAATATCTAGAGTTGGTTGTGGTGATCTTCTCTTAAAAAGATTGATGTCGTTATCTCTTTGTGGAGAAGTGTGAAATATATACGAACCAAAAAATAACTAGGTATATATTCTCCAAGAAATTGTTGAATGTGTTCCAATGAAGTCGGTTAATTCTGATCAAAGGCCATGACTGCTGAATCACTTTCCACCATAGGAATGTGAACAAAGTGGAGGATTATCTTAGTAGAAAGGACGCAGTGATTCTGTAATTGATGAGAATTGAGAAGGATCCAATATTATTATATTTGAGAAAGATGGGTATGGGAATCATAGATAAGGGATCATCCTCAATCCTTTAATAAGTGATTTCTCAACCGTCTCTTTTGGAAAAGTTAAAGGATGCTCAAAATGATGATGTGGGAATTCAGAAGGAATTTGAAGATATCTGAAATGGGAAATCCTCGGAGTTCAATGCTAATAAAGAAGGAATTGTGAGATTTGGGAAAAGACTATGTGTCCCATCAAGTCCATATCTAATGAAGAAACTATTGGATGATACACATAGTTCAAATTTATCTATTCACCCAGGAATCACCAAGATGTATCGAGATATCTGATAGAATTATTGGCGGGATAACATGAAGAAAGAGATCAATGTGTATACATCAATGTGCCAGGTGCGGTAGTATGTAAAGATTGAGAGGTAGAATTATCATGGGATTTTGCAACCATTTCCCATACCATCATGGAAATAGGAGAAAATAACCATGGACTTTGTCACTGGACTTATGAAGACATCCAAAGGAAACAATGAAATCTGGGTTGATGTGGACCGTCTTAAAAGTCTTCACACTATATTTCAATTTAGGATGATTTCTCATCGGATCAACTAGCAAAGATATATATCATGGAAGTGGTAAGGCCATATGGAGTACCACTATCTATTGTATATGATCGAGATCCAAGATTCACCTCTATGTTATGGAAGAGTCTTCAACATGCTCATGATACTGAACTGAACATCAGTATAACCAACCATCATCAAAAGGATGACTAATATGAGAGAACTATTCAAACACTGGAGGATATGTTAAGATCATGTTCTATGGACTTCAAAGGAGTGTGGGACCAACATCTTCCACTAGTTGAATTTTCCTACAATAATAGTTTACACTCGAGCATCCGAATGCTACCTTATGAAGCCCTATATAGTAATAGGTTCATAACACAAGAATATTGGGACGAATTCGATGATCGTAAGATGCTTGGACCAGAAACGGTCGTAGAAATGGAGGAGAAGGTGAAAACCAACCAGCAGCATACTAAGGAAACTCAATGTCAACATTAGAGTTATGTAGATAACTGTCAATGAGGGATTGAGTTTATCGTTGGAGACATGTTATTTCTACTAATATCTTTGATGAATAAGGTCATGATGTTTGGAAAGAAAGGGATGTTAAGTCTTAGGTACATCATCCCCTGCGAGATTCTTGATCGTGTTGGGAGTGGGGCCTATTGACTAGCACTTCCACCTACCGTGGAAAAAATACTAGATGTCTTTCAAGTATCTCTCTTAAAGAAGTACATACGAGAACCATCACATGTACTCTCTTAATAGGTATTACAACATGAGGATGATCATTATTACATGGAATAACCATTGATGATCTTAGATGATAGAGAAAATGTTCTACGAATTAAGACAATTCCCCTCATCAAGGTATTGTGGAGAAACTAAATGTTTGAAGAAGGGATATGGGAATCAAAGGAATTTATGAAGCAAAGTTACCCACATTTGTTTTATAGTGGGAAAAAGAAATTTTGAGGATGATATTTCCTAAGGGGGAAGATTCTAACGACCCAAACTTTCATTACTGGAAATTCCACTTAATTTAATTACAAGTTTAATTATGGTTATATAAAATGTGATCTTCTTTGGTTTTATGTTTCTATATTTAAACATACTATTATAAATTGTGAGCATTGAAAATATATCCCTTGAAAAGTGATCAAATTATTTTTATTAATATAGGGCTTTAACAAATCCTATTTACTCAGATGAAGGATGTGATGTCCTCATACCGTAGACTTTCCCTTTACGAATCCCATTAGTTGGAACTCAAAAAGAATGCGGTGTCATTGTGCTTCACTCATGACTAAGCTCAATCTGAGCATCAACACGTTAATCTTGAGCGGATGTGACTACGAGTGATGTGGAAATTAATAGATATTACCACCCGAGCAATTTTATTTGAGCCCCCACAAGAGTCTGTCAACATCGCACTCCATACCATTCTATATTATGCGGGTGTTATAAGGGGTTATGTAATGATACCCTAGAACTATGACTATGTACATTATTTTTGTATAAATATTATACATTCACATTATTATTGTTACTATGTAAATAGTATTTAAAGTGAAAATAATATTTTTAGTTAATATGAAACTAAGAAATATACTTTAAAGATTTAATGGATTTTCGAAATAAATAATATTTTTATAAAATATTATTATTGTGATACAATTATTTTTTATTAAATATAAATTATCATATAACTTTTTGAATGAAATTATAATTTTTATTAAGGTTTTAAATATGTTTTTTTTAAAAACCCATGAATTTATTATAAATAGAGGTTTTTATTTTAAATGTAAAAATTCACATATTTAGATAATTATTTAGATAAAATGAAAATTATTTTAGGAATCAGTATATTGATATTATCTAATGTTTTATTTTTCATAATTTTTAGAGACCAAAAATTTTTCGGGTAAAAATAAATACCATTTAAATATATAATCAGTTTTAAGACATCATAATGACCCAGTAGTGTTGTAATAAAATACTATAAATTATATCTTCAGAAAATATATGTTTTACCAATAAAATAATGTTATTTTGGGTCTTTTTTTCTTTATTTTATAAATCTTTAGTATACCCATCAAGGATTATGAAAATTTTTGACTTTTTAAATTGTATTATTTGAGAATGTGACTCACCTCCAAATAAGAAAACCAATTATTTTAAGAAGATAGGACATTAGACATATAGAATATTATTTTATACTATCCTTTTGAAAAAACCATGGGCGAAAACCATGCTATGGATTGCGATTTTGATTAGATTAATGTGAGGTTTCCCAAACCTAATTAATAAAAAATTTCCTCTCTTTTATTTATAAACCCACCCATGATCCCACATCCTCTTCACACAAAGACATTGGAGTTCATCCAAAACCTTCTTTCCACTCCCAAAAATCCTCCCAAGAATCCCCAATCTCCCATGAAGCCTCTCTCAAGCCTCTCCCAATCATTTCGAATCAAACATCCAAGTAATGGATTTATTCCTCTCTATTTTTGTCCAACTTTATTTTAGTTGTTATGACTTTTTTCTCAGTTAAAAATGTTGAGGTAATATTTCCAACCAACCCATACTTCCCTAATTAAGTTTGGATAATTGGAGTCCCATTTCTCTCTCATTAATGCCTCTTTTGTAAACCGGTCACCGTGCTGAAATTCCATGAGGGATTTCTTTCTCCTCTTTTACATCCAATTAATTATTTTGTATTATGAATCTATATTCCATTACATTTTTTTGACATGTATCAATATGACCTCTTAGTATCCATTTCATTTACATATGATGAGACACTTGTTTCTCTCTCATCGATCATTTTCATGAGTCCTTATGTCATGTCGTTATGCAGTTGAAAATTCACTTCATTTTTTCAAGACAACATCATTATGCTGTGAATAACATACCCATGCCTATATCAAGGATATTCAACTTTATGAAAATATACATATTTAATGGTACATTCATTTATTTATTCCACATTAATTAATTGTTGAATATCTTATGATGTTGATTGATTCCATGTTATAAGATCTATGTACCACACTTATGTATGAAATGAAATGTTTATGAAGGGTGCACCCTGATAGCGCTCTAATGGATTATATAATGAATAGTATCCTGATACATCATGTGTAGTGGGTTTTGAATCATGCTAATTGATGTTCAATGAGGTTTTACTCATGCTTCACGTGTAATGAGGGATTATTCATGCTCCATTGGCAATGATCCTTGGCCCATGCTAATTCTAGGATAAGTGTTGTTGCCACATTACCATTTTATGATTATGATTCTTTATCATAACTTTATGTTCTTCTTACTCTTGTGCTCTACTGACATGCCTACTTTTCTTACATGTATTGTACTCCTCATTTTATTCCTACTGGGATATATAGCAAACCCATTTCGTTCAACTTCATTCCTTGTTCATTTCTTTTTATTATCGCTCATCCCTTCCCCTCATCCAAATATAATGAAAACACTAGTATCATACATATAATAGAACTTTATCATGTTTTTGGAATAATTCATCATCAAATCATTTATATCCTCTATTTTACATTATAAATGAAAACATTGTTTGTGAGGTGCCGATTTACCACCTTTGCAGATGATGTGCTTTCAGATTTCAATTCCACCATCAAGGATGGACATAAATAAATTTATATGGTTGAAAAAGATTATTATATTCGTTTTATATCTTATTTGAGGTCATTGAAACAATTTTTACACATGATATTAATTTATAAAACAAAATGGATTTATTCTTATCAGAAACCGACAAAATAATTTAAATGATTATCATTAATGACTTATCTAATCAATCATACTCGATTCGAGAAAAATTGTATATTAATATTAAATAATTTCATTACTAACATATATGTTTAGTTGTATAAATTTATGCTCATTATATATGATTTTATATACAAATATACAAGTAGACTTATCATAAAATCCAAGGAATCTAACACTCCTAAATGATGAAATCGAACCACTAAACCAATCAAGAACAACATAAATGAACATAATAATGTTTTAATATACAAAATACTTGTAAAAAGGGATACCAAACTATTTATTAATTAATATTATTAGATTATACATGACATTAAGATCATGTGATGGACACCTTCATACATAATGTAAGGGATTCTACCTGAACCTCTATTATTCATTCGGGTAACTCATTTCTCCATTTACCCAAATGAAATTATATTATTCTTCCAAAAATTTATAAATGTTGTTGATAATGTCCAAAACCATGTATAATGATCCATTAATCCTTATTTTTCAAAGATATACAAGTTTTTAAATGGTTCATTATTCAATTCTTCGCGATAATCAAGCATGGTTTTTGGGAACTTCCCGAATTCTTAACCATATTAAAGTGTGCCCCATAATCTATTTTAAGACACTATTATTTATTTATAAATAAATAAATTTATAATG
The DNA here is from genome assembly GCA_963277665.1 of Viscum album. Taxonomy (NCBI): domain Eukaryota; kingdom Viridiplantae; phylum Streptophyta; class Magnoliopsida; order Santalales; family Viscaceae; genus Viscum; species Viscum album. Next base: position 117,904,210 of record OY728123.1, on the reverse strand, counting down.
AATAACTAAGTTGGTTCAATTTTTGGTATTATGCAAACAAATATGCATCTTTCATTTAATTATTCTTGACAATTTTCCATAAACTTCACTGAAAAGTTTTATAAACACTATTTCACTACAATTTGGCATAAATTATAGTGATATATGCCTATATTAACGTATTAATGTCAATGTATTATTTAAATTAATCATTTTATATATACAACTATGATATTCCATTTTTATATGACTTTCAACAGAATTGTGTTACCAAATTATTCCCATGGTCAACCATTATAATTATGATTGATTGCTTATGTATTACTATTTATGTGAAAAAACTATTCATGAAAATGTTATGATGTGTGTGACCATATTTTAATATAATTAATTGGTAAATGTTTATTATCAAGAAATTTTATGTGAAACCGTCTTGGTGGTGTGCCATGTCTCATGCTCCTTAGGCAATGGTCTGGGTGGTCAGCCTTGACTCGTACTCCTCTATGTAAAACGCACCATGACTAGTGAACCTATGTTCAGTGATCCTAGAATCATTGTAAAGTCACGTGTTATACTTCTTCCACATTACTATTATTGCATGATTAAATGATCCCATGCTTATTACGTTACGATTCTTTAAGATTAATCATGTTCGTCGCCATTATATATATTTCTATTATGACTTCTAACCAATGTGTTATTCTTTATTTTAATTTTTATTCCCATACTAGGATTTTTATATCATCAATTTTTTCATGTTATCACCATCTTATCTTATGACAATGTAAGGGTTCAACGGATGTTAGGAGCACATAATTGATTATAAATAATGAAATGTTTTATTAAGTCCCATGTTTTCAGTTTTATAAACTTAGTAATCCTAGACACTAGACCTTACAATCATTGTCATGTAAATTTATGTTTGATTAATATTAAAATCATGTAATGATATGTTCAGATGTCTAGGCTATCCATATTCATGGGCATTAAAATTCATATTTAATTCCCATGCAATTCTGCATTTTCCTCACACACTTGTGTCTTCTTATGCTTGATGATTTCAAAGAATTTTTTGTGTTCATAAATAGACTTATTGAGCATTATTCCCAATTTTATTATGAATCAAATACCCCAAATTATCAATATTTATTACTCAATGATTTCTATATTGAAATTTTACTAAAATTATGAGTTTTTTTGGAGATGTTGGGGAGTAAAAATGGAATTTGAAAAGGGAGGTACTATGGAAAAATACCCCAATCAAATTCCTTTATATTATATGTGTATGGGATTTTCCTCATTTTATTAAAAATAATCATACAGATTAAATGTATTTATATGTTAAATAATATTATATTTTGAATTTGTAAGTTATGGCTGGTGAAAAGGTATATAATTTATCGGTATCAATTCCTGAAATGCAATTAGCATGTTTTTAACACTAGATCAATGAGTGCGTTGGTGAGGCTATTACATATGGAATAATAGTAGGGTTTAAATAAAATTGTAAATTAGTATTTTTCAATCCTTAATTATTATTAAAACTATCATATGTTTATGATATCAATTTTTATAATATGTTCAAATAATTATGCACATATTTTGAGTTTCTAAATAATGAAATTGTTAGATTATTAATGTGATTATAGAAGTCGTTTTATGGGATTGAAGTATATATAAATATATATTTTTTAAATGAAATACCAATACTTTTTTTGGAAAAATAATGATTTAGGTAATTTATAACAGTTATGTTTTATATGATCATGGATATTGAGGTAATTATTGGACCACATGTTTTGTAATATAGATAAATTTTTTTTTGATATGTTACATAGTGACTACGTGAATAATTATTTTTCTAATAAAGAATGATATATTTTTCAACATATGAGACGAATAGTATGAGATAAAAATTTATGTTAAAACTCACTTTAATATTGTGGTTATTTAGGTTATATTATATATATGGTTACTTAATCACGGAAATTTGTTTTGAACTTTGGATATTTCTATTCAATTTTTGAGATATGTGTATAATTTTATCATTTGAAGAATTATTCATTTCGGGAACTATTGTACCAAGTGATAACCATATATGTTTTAATAAATGTATAATGGATGATGAAATAGCCTAATAACCATTAATATAGTAATGTGATCTTATAATTGTTGGTTTTTTTTCAACAAATATGAAAAAAAAACATATAGTATACTCATCTTTTGGATAAAAATATTACATTATAGTGAAATTTTTTTAAGGGATGAAATAATATTTATCATGTGATTATTATTACTTATTATCATATTCTAAATTTATTGGAATTCATCCCATAATTGAAAATGAAAATTTCAATCAAAATTGGTTCCCATAACATTTCAATCTAATGAAAGGATGCCATTTCATAGCATATTAGTTTATGGTTTTATGGACATTGACATTACCCTGCAAACTGACTTGTGAAAAATGATCTCAATCACTCATAGTGATTTGTTCTGAATTATTTTTTTCAAAGATTTACATTTCCCCACTTCCTACTACTGTTCTCAATCATTTATCCAAGTTTTAAATTATTCCAAAAAACCATCATACTCCACTCCCATAATTTTTTTTACGATTTATTTAACAACATTAAGATTTGGGTTTTCAAAAAATTATTGTAACACCCCGAGATTCTATGAAAAATATTATTTTAATTTCATTAATGTCTTGTGTTTTATTCTACACCAATATTACCTTGCGCTATACGCAACACCGTATTAGCTTGCAGTATACGCAACACTTTTCTGGGCTCTTATTAGACACAATTTCACATTCGTTTGATAGAAGTTATTCTACACAACATTGAGTGTGTGTATATATATATATATTTAATGTATAAATAAAATATGGTTGGATTCTGTTATATGCAACAACAAAGGAGTTGTGCACTACACGCAACCCTAACTTGGATTGCATTACACGCAATCACGACCTTCCTCGATAGCGTGTGTTGTACGAAATACCGGGTTTTACTAAACAACAATATATTATTATAATGAACTAGCCATTATGAATATTGTTAACTAAATTTTGAATTTTATAACATTATTATTCATCTTACACATTTCTAGAACATGGTATAAGAACAAAATAAATTTTTTTGAGTAAAATAAGTATTTTTCAAAAAATGCAGTTTTGCCGCCTTTTGATGGTGCACCAACATTAAATCTAGTTTTTGACATGTTTATAAGTTAAAATTGACAAAATAAAATTCTTATTTTGAATCAAGATATAAAAATTTACATTAGATAATGTTTTGATATTTTTCCGATAATTTTCATATTTTAATGAATAGTTAAAACACGCTATATTTTAATTAAAAACAACTTTTTTCATCATAATATCATATGTGGTTAAATTATAATATTGAATGGTTTTAAAGTATAAATAAAATATATTTTAACCATTTAATATAATTTATGTCATTAGCATTGATTTTACCTTGAATTCGTAGGTTAAATCAATTCAATCTTTTGCAATGTTTTAATGAATAACATGTTTTCTTTTGACAACTGGATTTATATTAATTTAATTTATGCATGTTTTTTGTATTTAATTTGGAAAAATGGATTCCATATTTTGAATCAGTGGGTCCAAATTATTTTAATAAGCTACTTTTTATTTTTGGGCATTGGGAATAGTAACTACGGTAAATTTTATTTACTATAGTTAAAGGTAAATCAGTTAATTAAGGGTAAATATAATATTATAAAATTATCATAAAACATGGAAAAATCCTATTGGATGGCTAAAAGTAGACCCATATAACCTAAGGATCAGATTAGATTCATTTTATGGACTTTTTGCTATGAAAATAATTTAAATATTATTAAAACCAAAGAATGTGACAACATGTCACTTTCTTAAATCTTATAAGTTTAATAATTTTAATTTAGTGATAAACTTCATGAAACATAGAACATGAATAGTCTCCAGAAATATAATACAATTATATACATCATAAGAATTTATTTAGAATTTTTAGGGATTAAATAATTATCATTTATTATGACACAAACATGATGTAGTAATTGTCTTATTAATGAAATATTGACATAATTGATGTTATAAATTCCCAAATAAATGTAATTTGGGACTTTTTGTGACTTAAATTATTTATATTGGTTAATATGACATGATATTGTTGATATAAGTAACTTGGTTCAAATTTATCATTCTTTTATGAATTTCATAAAAATCATGTACCAAATAGTGTCAAAATTGACATAAATTAGTTTTTAAAACAAATATTATATTATTAATTATTCTTTAATTCCTAAAAATCCAAGGTTCGGCTAAATGACTTAGATAAGGATAGATATATTAATAATAAACAACTTGGGGGTCGTTTGGCTTGTTATGGTAAGTGTATCAACCATATAGTGTAAGAAAACAAAAAGACACGGTAAAAGTTAAATTATTTAACATAGAGTTAAATCTAATTGATAAGGTTAAAATAATAATCTAAACTTGTCTAAATCCTATGGGATGAGAGGATTGCTACCCATACCCACATTAGTTTAGAAATAAGTCCCTTTGGAACCAATATAAACCAAATTTGGCCTTAATATAAAATAATAATTTGAGATTTTCCTAAGGTACCCCTCTCCTCCCTTATAAACGGGCACCTCCTCCCTCTCCTCCTCACACCAATTTGAGCATTCATGCTCGGCAAAACCATGCCAAAATATCTTCTCCACATCCCTAGTATCATCCTAGAGGTCCTGGTCTTCTTCAAAGACCATCCTTAGTTCTTTAAGTGGATGTTAAGTGATGGCGCGTCAAAAAGAGGTAATATCCATTACCGATCTTTTCCAATTTCATTCTTCTTCAACTTCTTCTTATTTAGTTGTTTCATGATAAAGTCATAACACAAGTATTTCTTATATACTGATATGTTATTATAAATATGAAACAACTCTAATTAACCTTCTATCCATCCTACGGAAAAAGGAAATCACTACGCGTGCATACGTACGGAATACCGTCTCCACGCCGTGGTGTAATCTATTTTCCGCCACCACCTTAATTGGATGGGTATAATGGTGTAATGAGTAACTATATATGATTATTATAAATTGATATTGATACTGAAATATTATACATATTCTTCAACACAATTCCACGATCATGGGAACGATATCATCGCCCGTGCGTACGTACGGACTACCGTCTGCACGATGCGATGAGATTCATTATCCATGTTAACCATTCCAGAATGATTATAAAGTATATATAATGAATAATAAGGAAATATCTGACATGGTAAATCTACTGGATTTATGTATATATATGTCATATACTTACTTCCATTCAAGACAATAAGGAAAGGAAAACATCGTTCATGCGTACGTACGGACTACCGTCTCCATGAACGGTGTGTTTCATTTCATTTATCTATCTATTATACACATATATATATACTGAATATATATGATATATAAATCATATTTTATATTCTCGAAGTAAGTAAATCATGATATAAGTAATAATAATGTCAAGAACAACAAGTCCAAACACCTACGATAAATGAAACGATTTTACCCAAAACACTTCATTAACATGGAATTTACAAAATAACGGGTAATATAAAGTAATAAGTGAACCATATATGATATAATAACAAAGAATATGATTCTATAATAAGTTAATGACACTATTTAAATCATTATACAGGAGGTTCGGATACGTACAAAGCATATCGGACATAAGGTAAGGGAAAATCTCGCAATCTCATTTTTTTATCCGAGATTGTTTATACTTTGGTATTTAGTAGGGTTTATTTTATCATCCATATCCATGTTTCCTCAATATTTAATATTTTTTCCATCCACCTATAATTTTTTAAATAAAATTCTACCATTCGGTGAGTTTTTAGTAAAATATATGAAAGTAATATTTTGTCGTTTTTCGTACGAGGTACTTTTTTGACTTTTCCGACAAAAGTACGAGAAGAATGTTCTTTTTTTAACTTATACGGCATGAATGGATTTTAAAAACATTATTTCCAAGAATCTTACTTTATATGTTTTCATGTTTATTTTTAATAAACTTCTTTTAGTTTAAAATTGTAAGACATGTTAAGAAAGGAAAATGTTTTTGAAGTAGAAAGGTTATTTTCCTCAATAATGGAGTTCAAGTGTTTTATCAAAATTATTTTCCATCTAAGATAATAAAGGGTTCTATTTCTATCCCTATTATTACATGGATTTTATTATGTTGTGATGGAAATATTTTTATGAATTCCTTTATCTTATATGAATTTTTTTATGATGTCATGTTGTTTAAGAATCCCATTTATATTACATCGGTTATTCTATGATGTATGGTTTATGATTTTGTGGAACACATAATAATAGTATCATTATGAGATGGGTGGGACCTATATCTCCCTCCAATGCATTGGGTAAAGATTTTATATCTCATGATGTAGACATGGCTGGAACGGTAGGTTATACCGGTTCAGTGAAACATGACTGAAACGAGGAATGAACTCGGTTCAGAAAGGGACTTTGTCCACTAAGATAGTCTTAGAAATGAGTCTTGACTAACAAGAAATGATTATCTATGATTATGTGTGTATCCACAAAGTTTCATGTTTTAAGTTATGATTATTGGGATTACATTTCACTACTATGATTTATCCCATGTTATGAAATTATGATCTCTTTTGCAGGTTAAGATTTCCAAAAAGATATGTTCTTATGAATATGATGTGATTGATATTTCTTTTGTTTACCCTTACTGAGAATTTGAGCTCACCCTTTTTATGTTTTATTTTCCCCAGGATATAAAGAAAGGCTTTAGGTAAAAAAATAAGATCCTTATGGGAGATGTTGAAGATCTTTCGACACGATTAGAAGATTATATTCCAAGTTTCCAAAGACACTAAACTATTACGGTCTCTGTGTGTGTGTTTTTGTTATGTAATAAGTATTCCGAAAAAATAATGTAATGTCTATGTACGTTATGCTTCGGGTCTCTACAGTTGGTATCATAGGAAAGGTTTAGTCAACCTTTGGAAACTAGGATGTGAGAACGTTAGTGAGATCCCTAGAGAAATTTCTAAGGTATGTCTAGGGATGTCCCTAAGGATAAGTATACGTATAGGATATAGTCCTAGAACTACGGTAATGATCGTAGAATTTAACCTAAGATGTTAGATATTAAGGGTACTCCCCCTTTAGTATGTTGTTTTCCCTAGCATTATTTTTTCCTCTCACACTATTCTTTGGGGGTTTTAGACGATGGCTGGAACCCGAAGGAACCATGTTGATCACTATAATGGACAATGCAATGATTGTCCTCCTGAACAAACAAGTGTTATGGGAGATGGAGTGAAAAATCTTATTGCTATACTTACACAAGCTATGAATCATTATGGACTTCCAAATGATCAGAGAAGGGAACAATATTCTATTGAGTCCTTCATGAGGCAACGTCCACCTTATTTTAGTGGGTCTTCTGATCCACTTGTTGCTGAACAATGGATCAGTACCACTGAAAAGATATTTTCAGTTCTTCAATGTTCCGAAAATGATAAAGTCATCTTAGTAGTATATCTTTTGGAGGTGAGGCTGATCAATGGTGGAATATTATCAAGAATACAAGGCCAAGAGATGAAATTGAGTCCATGGAATGAGACAAGTTCAAGAACTTGTTTTTCAGTAAGTAATTCCCTCGCATTCTTCGAACAAAGATGGAAAAGGAGTATCATGAGCTGAAGCAGAAGGATGATGAATCTGTTGGTATATACGAAGTGAATTTTACAAGACTTGCAAGGTATGCATTTGGCATTATCATCCAACCTGAAAGTAAAGTTGATCGATTTTTCAATGGCTTAAAAACAAATCTTTTAAGGGCATTAGCTATAAGAGACTTCAGTTGCTATGAAGAAATTGTGTGTTGTGCTATCAAGGTAGAAATTGAAGTTGGTGTTACTTATCCATATCATAGTTTTGACAAGAAACGAAAGATGGAGTTCAAGGAGAAATCTCATAATAATGGTGAAAAGAAGATGAATGTTTCCTTATGCTCAATGTGTGGAAAGAAGCATGGTGGAGATTGTCTTAAAGGGACTAGAAAATGTTTTATGTGTGGAAGAGAAGGTCATCGAGTAGCTGAGTGTCGGAGTAATGGAAAAAGGGTTTCTAATGATGTGAATAAAGAAAAGAATGCAGAGAACACACCACAAACACTTCAATGTTTCAAGTGCAAGAAGATGGGACATTATTCCAATAAATGCCCTAATCCAAGGGTTAGCGATGATCGACATGAGAAACTGCTTAAGGAAAAGGACAAAGGGAAGTCACATGCGATCACTATTGGCGATGTTGATTTTGAAAACGATGTGGTGGAATGATTAAGTTTTTATGTAATGGGATTCCAAAATAATGATGTATCATGGAGTATTGGAATATTTATATATTGGTCTAATGTGGTATTCAAAGTGATTGAGATATTTTTGGAAATAAGATGATATGCGCATAATGAAGGGAAAACGAGAAAATGAAATGTTTAACAGTATTTATGATATCATGATTGATATAAGGACTAAGTGATATCATGGTTTGAGTATATAGAATTTTTTGGATTTTGGTATGTGGAAAGTGTTAACTTTTAACTGCATTCATGATTTCACTATGGTTCAATGGGAATTCATTTTTCAAGAGAATACATGATTAAAGTATTCACATGATTGGAATGTGACCAAAAATATATATATATATGTGGCATAAATGATGATATTCACATGCTTGGTTGATGACATTTAAAGTAATCGTTTTCTTTATACTATGATCTTGGACCGAAGTATTTTAGATAAGCCTAAATATTGGAATGGATTATGTTGGACATATGATAAGTACTGTTTAAGGACAGAACTTTTTTCGATATTACTGATGGGATTTTATAGTAATGTAGTTTTAGAAAAAGGACAACCTGTTGGACGGGTGAAAACCCATCGCGTCGGACAAGGCTGTGGGAATCAAACCCACAAGCGAAGTGCAACTGGCCTTTTTTGCCTTCCACTGGCCTACATGAAGTCCCTGTTTAGTAGAAACTAGTTTTATTATATTTAGCAGTATAAGTCCATTTTCGGAACTATATAAGATTAATCTCACTATAGATGGACTTATGTAACTTTTCTAACCTTTTGTTTGAGACAGATGGAATGACCCATCATTCTATCACATGATCTACTAACACATCATGAATGACAAATTCAACTTCATTTCTTTAAGAGATGAAGTTGAAATTGTCCAAATAACGACAAAAGGTGAGACTATACCAAAATCACGAAAGTATTTCTTCTAATTCCAATTTCATTAACTTTAGGGAAATGATCTTGAAAAACCAAAAATGTTGTCCTAGTACTCTTATAACTGATGAATCAGATGGTATCTTATATCGTCACAAATTTATGGCTTTGTGATTGCTGGCTTTTCCATAGCCATGTTCTCTACCACTCTCCATGAGAACATGATTGTTAGATTTATCTTCCATATCCATATTTTCACCTGTGTGGAAACCCATAGATTAGTTTATTTGGGTAACCGTTATGTTTCATACTTTTGTATTTAAAGATTGGTTTTGGTATTCCTTTTTACGATGTGGGTTTCTATTAAAGAAACTTTCGAATAGTAAACCATTTATAACCTCGATCAATTTTGGGGGCGAAATTCATTTTAAGGGGGGTAGAATGTAACAACCCGAGATTTTATGAAAAATATTCTTTTAATTACATTAATTTCTTGTGTTGTATGCTACACCAAGATTAGCTTGCGCTATACGCAACACCGTATTAGCTTGCAGTATACGCAAAACCTTTCTTGGCTCTTGTTACACACAATTTCACGTTCGTTTGATAGAAGTTATTCTACGCAACATTAAGTATATATATATATATATATTCAATGTATAAATAAAAAATGGTTGGATTCTATTATACGCAATAACAATGGAGTTGTGCACTGCACGCAACCCGGACTTTGCTTGCATTACATGCAATCACGACCTTCCTCGATAGCGTGTGTTGTACGCAATACCAGGTTTTACTAAACAACGATATATTATTATAATGAACTAGACATTATGACTAGTGTTAACTATACTTTGAATTTTATAACATTATTATTCATCTTACACATTTCTAGAACATGGTTTACGAAAAAAATAATTTTTTCGGGGAAAATAAGTATTTTTCAAAAAATGCAGTTTTTCCGCCTTTTGATGGCGCACCCACATTAAATCTAGTTTTTGACATGTTTATAAGTTCAATTTGACAAAATAAGATTCTCCTATTGAAATAGGATATAAAAATTTACATTAGATAAAGTTTTAATATTTTTCTGATAATTTTCTTATTTTAATGAATAGTAAAAACACACTATATTTTAATTAAAAACAACTTTCTTCATCATAATATATTACGTGTTTAAATTATAATATTGAATGGTTTTAAAGTATAAATAGAATATATTTTTACCATTTAATATAATTTATGTCATTAGCATTGATTTTACCTTGAATTCGTAGGTTAAATCAATTCAATCTTTTGCAATGTTTTAAAGAAAAACCTGTATTCTTTGGAAAACGAGATTAATTTTAATTTAATTTCTTCATCTTTTGTGTATTGAATTTGAAAAAATGGATTCCATATTTGGAATCATTGGGTCCAAATTATGTTAATAAGCTAATTTTTATTTTTGGGCATTTTGAATAGTAACTACGGTAAATTGTATTTACTATAGTTAAAGGTAAATCGGGTAATTAATGGTAAATATAAGATTATAAAATTACCCTAACACTTTGAAAAATCCTATTGGATGGGTAAATGTAGACCCCTATAACCTAAGGGTCGGATTAGATTCATTTTATGGACTTTGTTCCATGAAAATAATTTAATTATTATTAAAACCAAAGAATGTGACAACATGTCACTTTCTTAAATCTTATAAGTATAATAATTTTAATTTAGTGATAAAAATCATGAAACATCTAAATTGAATATTTTACAGAAATATAATACAATTATCTACATCATAGTAATTTATTTAGAATTTTTAGGGATTAAATAATTATCATTTATTATGACACAACGATGATGCAGTAATTGTCTTATTAATGAAATATTGACATAATTGATTTTAAAAATGCCCAAATAAATTTAATTTGAGACTTTTTATGACTTAAATTATTTTTATAGGTTAATATGACATGTGTTTGTTGATAAAAGAATCTTTTATCGAACTTATCATTCTTTTATGAATTTCATAAAAATCATGTACCAAATAGTGTCAAAATTGACATAAATTAGTTTTTATAGAAAATATTATATTATTAATTGTAATTTAATTTATAAAAATATAAGGTTCGGCCAAATGACTTTTATAAGGATAGATATATTAATGCTAAACAGCTTGGGGTTCTTTTGGCTTGTTATTGTATGTTTATGAACCATACAGTGTAAGAAAACAAAAAGACACAGTAAAAGTTAAATTATTTAACTTAGAGTTAAATCTAATTAATAAGGTTAAAATAATAACCTAAACTTGTCTAAATAATATTTTATGAGAGTATTTCGACCCATTCCCACTTTATATTCTAAATAAGACCCTTTTGAACCATTATAAACCTAATTTTACCTTAATATAAAATAATATTTTGAGATTTTCCTAAGGTGCCCCTCTCCTCCCTTATAAAAGGGCACCTCCTCCCTCTCCTCCTCACACCAATTTGAGCATTCAAGCTCGGACAACCCATACCAAAATTTCTTCTCCACTTCCCCAATATCATCCTAGAGGTCCTGGTCTTCTTCAAAGACCATCCTTAGTTCTTTAAGTGGAGGTTAAGTGATGGCGCGCCAAAAAGAGGTAATATCCATTACCGATCTTTTTCAATTTCTTTCTTCTTAAACTTCTTATTATTTAGTTCTTTCATGATAAAGTAATAACATAAGTATTTATTATATACTGATATGTTATTATAAATATGAAACAACTCTAATTAACCTTCTATCCATCCTACAGAAAAAGGAAATCACCGCGCAAGCGTACGTACGGAATACCGTCTCCACGCTGTGGTGTAATCTATTTTCCGCCACCACCTTAATTGGATTGGTATAATGGTGTAATGAGTAACTATATATGATTATTATAAAGTTATATTGATACTGAAATAGTATACATACACTTCAACACAATTCCACGACCATGAGAATGATATCATCGCTCGTGCGTACGTACGGACTACCGTCTCCACGACGCGATGAGATTCATTATCCGTGTTAACCATTCCAAAATGATTATAATGTATATATAATGAATAATAATGAAATATATGACATGGTAAATCTACTGGATTTATTTATATATATGTCATATACTTACTTCCATTCAGGACAATAAGGAAAGGAAAACATCGTTAATGCGTACGTACGGACTACCGTCTCCATGAACGGTGTGTTTCATTTCATTTATCTATCTATTATATATATATATATATACTGAATATATATGATATATAAATCATATTTTATATTCTGGAAGTAATTAAATCATGATATAAGTAATAATAATTTCAAGAACAACAAGTCCAAACACCTATGATAAATGAAACGATTTTACCCAAAACGCTTCATTAACATAGAATTTACAAAAGAACGGGTAATATAAAGTCATAAGTAAACCATATATGATATCATAACAATGAATATGATTCTGTAATGAGTTAATGACACTATTTAAATCATTATACAGGAGGTTTGGATACGTACAAAGCATATCGGACATAAGGTAAGGGAAAATCTCACAATCTCATTTTTTTATCCGAGATTGTTTATACTTTGGTATTTACTGGGGAGTATTTTATCATCCAAATCCATGTTTCCTCAATATGTAATATTGTTTCCATCCATCTACAATTGTTTAAATCCAATTTTACCATTCGGTGAGTTTTTAGTAAAATATATGAAAGGAATCTTTTGTCGTTTTTCGTACGAGGTACTTTTTTGACTTTTCCGACAAAAGTACGAGAAGAATGTTTTTTTAACTTATACGGCATGAATAGATATTTAAAACATTATTTCCAAGAATCTTCCTTTAAAAGTTTTCATGTTTATTTTTAATAAACTTCTTTTAGTTTAAAATTGTATGACATGTTAAGAAAGGAAAATGTTTTTGAAGTAGAAAAGATATTTTCCTCAAGAATGGAGTCCAAGTGTTTTATCAAAATTATTTTCCATCTAAGATAATAAAGGGTTCTATTTATATCCCTATTATTACATGGATTTGATTATGTTGTGATGGAAATATTTTTATGAATTCCTTTATATTATATGAATTGTTTTATGATGTCATGTTGTTTAAGAGTCCCATTTTTATTACATGGGTTATGCTATGATGTATGGCTTATGATTTTGTGGCACACATAAGAATGGTATCATTATGAGATGGGTGGGACCTATATCTACCTCTAATGCATTGGGTAAAAATTTTATATCTCATGAGGTAGAGATGGCTGGAACGGTAGATTATATCGGTTCAGTGAAACAGGACTGAAACGAGGAATGAACTCAGTTCAGAAAGGGACTTTGTCCACTAAGATGGTCTTGGAAATGCGGCTTGACTAACAAGAAATGATTCTCTATGATTATGTGTGAATGACACAATGTTTAATGTTTTAAGTTATGATTATTGGGATTACATTTCACTACTATGATTTATCCCATGTTATGAAATTATGATCTCTTTTGCAGGTTAATATTTCCAAAAAATATGTTCTTATGAATATGATGTGATTGATATTTCATTTGTTTACCCTTACTGTGCATTTGACCTCACCGTTTTTATGTTTTATTTTCCTCAGGATATAAAGAAAAGTTTTAGGTAAAAAAATGCAGATCTTTATGGGAGTTGTTGAAGATATTTCTCCACGATTAGAATATTATATTCCGAGTTTCCAAATACACTAAACTATTACGGTCCTTATGTGTGTGTTTTTTTATGTACTAAGTATTCCGCAAAAGTAATGTAATGTCTATGTACGTTAAGCTTCGGGTCTCTACAATTATTTTCAAATTTATATATTGTAATGGTTGATATGTTGTCAATATTATAGGGACATGATTTATTAATAGTGGAGAGGATTTAACTCCACATTATTTTAAAAAAATTATATTTTGTCTGATATAACATTTGACACACGACACTAAGCATAAATTACCCATGAAATATATGATATTTATAATCTATATATTAAATATGTGGGTATTTATAGTACTAATAACATTACTACTTATAATAATATAAAATTCATACTCATTCTGAATATATTTAAAAATTATTGGTAAGTAATCATTAACTTTTTTTGAAGGAAATTATATTAATAATAATATGTTTTCATCAAAAACTCATTTTACTTCTATTTTGTGTGAAAATATTTAATTTAATTTATACATAAATTAAAAAATATATTTTATAAAAATAAACTAATTTTCAGAATCAACATATGAAAGTAATCATTGTGATAAAGTATGAAATGTTTTATAAAATATTTATTTTTAAATGAATAGTGAAAAATACACATTTTTGTAGCAATAATAATTGATTCAAATAAATTAATAAATTTAACTCATATTGTGATTGAATTATATTTTCATGTAAAATATTTTTTAATTATTTATATTTATAGCAAGAAATTACATGGAAATCATCATATACATGATTCTTGAATATATTTTTTATTTATTTTAGAAACACATTTTTCTGAACACTATTTCAATGTGCACAATTTTTTTCTATTTAATTAGTTAAAAAGAAAACTAATGATTAATGAATTAATTTAAATTTATATAATACATATATATAATTATTAATTTAAATTCATAAAATAATTATTACCAACTCTATAGTTAATATTAAATCATCTTATGCATCAAAAATACATTTCAGGATAAACTTATTCCCATATTGAAAGTCATTTTAAAAATTAAATTAAATTATTCCAATTTTATGAATTGTATTTGTTAAAACAATTTACAGAAAGTAATTTATAATAGCTGATATTATATAATAATGTAAAAATAATTTTTTTTCATAATGAATAGTCAAATATACAGCAGTCTTTTGCTGCAGTTAAGGTTAAAATTGGTTGTCTTATGGTTAAACTAAAAAGATAACGGTTAAGTTGACCTAAACACTTTAATAAAATATACTGAAATAAATATTTTTAACTGGTCAGTTATATTTATTTATAATGGCTGTTTTTTAATCATTATTCCATGCGTGAAATTTATGAATTCATTTTTCAAGGAAAAACATTCATGTGTTCCCCTCATGTCACTATAAAAGGCCACCCGTTTACTCCCCCATTCAATACATCAAAGAAAATATTATAAACAAATTGAAACCCAAATGTATTCTATAATTCAATAACCATGAAATATTTACCCTCAATTTATTCACAATCAATCCTATAATGTCTTTAAATATAATCCGGCGGAGCATTCCTAAAATAGAGGTATCGAGATTCATTATACATTTTTATATTATTTTTTATTTCCACGTATTTAATTTTTATTCAATTATAATGATATAAATATTTATATAATATAATAAAATTTTATTATTTTATTCAATTAAACAAATCAGATATCCTATTCACTAAAATGTGTACTGCAACCATCGTTCATGTGTATGGAAGACTACTGCCTCCTAAACCGATTTAATTTCATTTACACCACCTAATCATAAGGATTTTAATAATGTTATATTTAAAGTATATATATGACTTTTATTAACATAAAATTATTTTAAGAAATATTTCGTAAAAATACTCCTTATTTGTCACTCTATGTGGGATAATATAACATACTTCATATATACGTCAGGTTGCCTACTTGCAAAAGGATTGTTATTATTTTTTCAATAACAGTTTTCTTGAATTATAAAAAGGATATTTTTAATCAAAATATGTGATATATATAAAATTAATATGATATATATGCCATTGTTACCCTATATATGAAATATTTATCATTATTAAAATATACTATATCATTTTACTTCATTCCTTTCCACTCATTTTATATTGGTAACGATGTTCATTTATACGTGTTGGAAACCACCTCAACACAATGATGTGATTATTTTTCTCCACAAATAACATGGATGATATATATAATTATATTTATAGAACTAAATTTATATTTACGATATAATTTACATTATAAATATTTAATTTATTAATTGCCTCTATTCTATACAAATCATTGGGAAACTGAAATGTTACTCATGAATATGTGCAACATACCATCTACAATATTGTAACATGGTTCATTTTAGATAACCAAAACTAGTGATTCTCTTTTAAATTGTATATTATTTAAAAAAATGAAATTTTCCTCAAGATTATTATTTCATATATTATGGATCATTTAGCTCTTTGAGAAAATTCACTAGAATAGAGTTATTGAAAAAAAATAAAAGAGATATCTTCCAAACTCCTCCAATTGACCAATGTGAGTAATTATTTAAATATTATATTAAAAGTAAAAAAAATAAATTATATATCAATAAGGAATTAGTCAATTTAAATTCTCATATAAAATTATATTATTTTTATATTTTTATATATATGAGTTTTAGCACATACTAAGAATGCCTAGACTCGAGGTATGAAACTGCATCTAAATTTCCCTTCATTGAATTATAATTAAATGTTACAAACATAATTTAAATTATAATGTGTATTAAACTCCTTTTTAAAATTTAAAAACATGAATAATTAATTTATTATTAAATATTATGTTTTATTTTTAATGATTTATTTATAGGGGATTTGACTTTAATGGAACAAGGTTGTAAGTAATTTAATAAACTAATTTATTTTTATTGGGATGAATTATATCATATTCATGTAGTTTTGAAGTGTAATGAGTGTAATGACTTATTGATATAATATATTTTATCTAATGTTTTTTGTGTTTTTATGTTTTAAAATCATAATTTTCGAATTGATTAGTCTACATTTTAATGTTATGAACATTGTAAGGGTTTCTCATCTCAAATTCTCTTCTTTGGGAAAATTGATTAGTATACACCTATTTTCCATTAGACGGGTTATTTACATCCCTTTTAAATTTTACATATTGAATCTACTTCTATTCATGAAATTTATTATTCGTATAATTTTATAATTTCATTTGTCTTATACATTAGGAGTTAACTATGTGTGAAAGGCTTGATGATACAATTTCCTTTTTAAAGATTATTTATTTTCATGATTCGTTTAGAGGAATTAGTATGATACTATTTAATGAACTTAATATATTTTATTATCCTATTGTAAGGATTTTTGTTTTACATATTTAATTTATCTTCCCTCTATTATTGACTGATGAACTATCATGAAATTTTTATATAAGTGATATTGATATTTTATCTAACATATTCTTCTTAAATCATTATACTATGTATAATTTTGAATTAAAGAAATAAATGTTTTTCAAATAAAAAAAAGTTATTTATAAATTCATTGTTCATGTTCATTAACCCTATTATATATAGTGTTAGTAAATAAAATATCATATTAATTTTAAAATTAGTATCTATTGACTACATTTATAAATGATTTGAAATAAATTATATTATATTAACATATTTCATCAAAAATTCTAACTTCAATGAGGGACATTGATTTCATTTAAAATAACACTTTATATTTGTAATTATATTTTCATGAGAATATTCTTTTCATAATATTTAGTGATTTTTAGGTTATATATGTTTCTTTCAAAATATAAAGGGTATTTTCCTAAAGAACATTTTCAGTCAAATTTTAATGGTATTTCCATTGATCAATGTCATAATCCAGTGATATTTATTATTCATAAGTAGATACATTTTGTACTAATACTATATTTAGTATCTATATCAATTGATTAATATTTTTACTAATATATTTTCAAGGAACCTATATCTTTTCCTTAGATAATTCAAATTTCAAAAATATTGTCATAGTAACTTTTTATTTTCAATGACGTAATCTAGTTTTGAAGATATTTTATGAAATACATTTCAGAAACCATATGAAAATAATTTAATGAAGGTAATGATGAATATTTATGAATTTTATGATGAGATGAATATTCCATATTCTTTTACCATGTTTTGATAATTACACATTGTTTACAAATGATTGAGGCCCATTATATCTCACATGTGATCCAAATTTAGATTATACAATGGATAATATTAGATATAACTCTAATTAATTGGGAATGGAATTCAACAACATATTTATTACATTTTTAAGGGAAGTATGTGGTTAATTCCATGTGATATTTGAAGATGATGTTCAATAGATAGAAATATGTTTTCTTAATGATTTCAACTAGGATTTAATGAATATTATGATCAACATTGAAATAAAATGGAACTTTATTATATATTATTAAGACTCCTTACACTAATAAATTGTTACGAAATTAGTCATGAATGATGACACATATATTGGGGGTATGAAATTTCTAATCTTATACACCTGAACATTGATTATTTCATCATTAACTTTTTCTATTACTATTCCTTATCTTGTAGTTAACATTATAAAAAATCTGATTAGTTTACATAAAATTATATTGAAACATTATTATGTTTCATATACACTAGGTAAAGAAGAATAATGATTAAATTATTTGTGTCTATAAAGTTTTATCTTGTGATAATGTTTTTGTGAGATGTGGAAAACATTATATGTCAATTAAAAAGCTAGGTATATTGGAAAAAATACTACAATGAAATCATGGTTATTATGTATGTTTTATTTTTTCATAACTCTATTAAATAATAAATTTAAATTTATCTTTGTTATGTAAGTGATCCAATTTTTATGTTCAATATTTTTTCTAGTGAAAATTGGGTTACATTTACTAGTATCCAATCCAAACATATAATGATCATTTTTCTAGTATTGGATATTTGAGTGATGGTTGGGTGATGTTACAAGTATAATAAATTTTTTTAATACTAATTGTATGATCATTAGTTATTCATTTATATATACTTATAAAAACAATAAAAATCTAGTTGTATGATTGAACAAACTACTAAATACATGAAGAAAGGTATTTTCATTTTCATTATAAGTATTCATTTTTATAATAAAATTATAAAATATTTTTCAAAATCATTGAAAAATAAATCTTATATTACTATGAATTTTTTATTATGATATTATATGAAAATAAAAAACACATTTACCTTAAAAACAAAAAATAACATTTGTGTTTGAGTTGGTTCAACCATCTACATGAAATGTTTAAAAAATATATTTTAGAATACTATTGGAAAACAACAACTAATGTTATAAAAATATAATAATCATATAAAAATATTTATTTTTTCATGGAAAAATTATATTAAGTATTTAAATTTTTGTTCATATATATTTTCCATTCAATAATGGTAACCAAAATTTGATAAACCATATTCTATATTTGTGAGACATCACCAAAGAAAATTTAGAAGGATAAAATAGTTTTACAAATTGTTATAGATATATATTGATAAATATAAAGTTTTATAATAGTCATATAAATGTACTTAAATTATGGGTAACATAATTAGGAATATACAATGTTAAAAAATCATTATCGTAATTAAAACCTAATGAATAAAAAAAGTTATAAGTCATCAATATACCCATAATAAGATAAAATTTATTGATATAAAGGGTAATTTTTTTAATATGGTTATTAAATAAATTATTACGATATCTATTTTTCTTTATATATGATATAATATTATCCAATAATCAAGGATACATGGAACAAGTTTCCACGTTGATTTCCTATCATTGAGTAATGTTATGTTATTGTGAAATTTTAAATTTTTATGGAGTATTTAAAAACCCATTAAAATTTTTTCATGATCATATTATATTTAATGATATTTAATTTGTAAATTTTTTATAATTCTCATGAGGTTTCCACATAAACGTAAAATGGTTTTAAGAGGATTTTGTGACTCAATTATTTTTATTGGGTAATATTCACATTTCATTAAATATTATATTTCCTGATTTATTGATCCTATAATATGATGACTTTATTTTGAATTTCATATTATTATTTGTGGTGAAATAATATTTCTCATCAATGTATATTCCCATTATGATTCTATTTCGTAATTAGAATTCATTTTTTAAATTTATAATAATTTATATAAAGGTATTTTCTATACCTATCAATTTGTTTTTCCCACCAATGATTCTCATTCCCTAAAAGTGAGTCAATTTTGTTAAATTTGAAATTATCATTTCACTAATATTGTTAAATTTTAGAAATATTTTCATCATAGTTTTAATGAATATGGTTTTTCAACAATGATATTTAAAAATAATTTAACGGTTTTTTCTACACATTCAAAATAGAATGTTTTATAATTAGGGAAGAATATTCTTGTGATAAAATTTAGGCCTTTTATAAATTTAATTATGAATGAGTAATTTTAAGTGTAAAAAATTTAATATTATTTTCACTCCAATTTTTATAGAGTTAAATATTTCAATTTTTATTATTATTAATGATTCATATTAAATGATTACTTTTTTAATGTAGTTTCATATTCACTTTTTAATAGAATTATGTATTTTTCATGTTTCAATTGAAAATTAATATATTGAAAATAAATGGAATTATCATTATTTTAACATTTCTTCTTAAAATATTTTATATTTTTAATGTATTCATTATTAATTATTATTTTCCAAACTAAAAGTATCTAAATTATTTAAAATTATAATTTCTAATCCTTTTTAATTTTCAAAGATATTTTATTTTTTAATTTTCTTAATATGTATTTGAAAAAGTTATCACATTTCGTGATGAAAAAATATTTTAACAAAATTTATAATCCATCTTTTGTAACAATTTGGATTTGTTGTTTTATGAATGGTTTTGTGCTTCAAATTATGTTTAGCTTCCACGGGTTTTCATTAATGAGGCAATGACTTGATCATCATTTATATATTTTAAATATATTATTTTATTTAGAAAATGAGTGTTTTGATATAATATGATTTATCTAGTTCAAGTTGTGTGATGTTTTTGAAATGTTTATGAATACCATTGTTTTATAATGGGTTCATTAGGTTATGTATCTGATTGGTTATTAATTAGATGATATTTGTATGGATAATGACTTATGGGGTCATATATCAACCTCTTATCCATTGATTTCTATTTATATATCTATCGAAAGGGGAAAACATGGGTTGTTACCCCATGGACAATGGTACTCAGGTGGATAATCACATGAACAAGTATATAAATAGACAAATTTATCATGTATTCGAGACACAATACCAATCAGATTATGAATTTCATAGCTCTTTGTGAGATACATTAGTTAGATAATGGGATTATTATACAAATTATGTCATTTTTTTCTTTGAAGCCACTATAATTCAAATGATGTGATGTGTTTAGTTGTTTATATAGACAATGTTTGAAATGTCTTTGAAAAAATATAATGCTGAGTCATGGGGATACATCTATATATAAGAAAACCACATTATGTATTATTTATATAGAGGTTGTGTAGTTTTCAATGAATATAAATACATAAATAGAGACTGGCAGGAGTTTGAAGGATCTGGGATAGTTTTACTTAGGACAAAAAAATTCGAAGAGGGCACATTATGTGTCAACATAATCATGAATTGGTAAATGTAAAAGAGTCCTAAAATCACACATGTATAGAATCTATTATGGGATATTCATTTGTCATTCATATTATCTTAATGAAGCACTATGATTGATTTTGAAATTTTTTACAGTATTAATATGACCTTGAAAACGATACATTCTAATGTATTGATTCATTGAGCAATGAAATTAAAAATTTATATGTGATTTCATAGATGAATGATTATATAAATTATGAGGGGATACCTTTTAATTATTTTTGGGTTCAGGAAATTGTTACAATGTTCGTATTATTTAGGATTTCTATTTGAATAATTAGTTGATATGTATGAGATAACCTAACACAAAGAAACCTAGGTTAAAACTAGAATGAAATTAGTTTATCTGTAAATATATATAATGAAAAATGAGTTACATTATTTTAAAAAAAATAATTGTATTAAAAAATTGATGATAATTTTTTGTATCACCAATGATAATGAATATATGATACATCCTTTCATAGTTCTACTATTAGGTGTTGATCATGAAAATGAATTGAATATGGAACACATATCATCTATCCAAGAGTTATGGATACCATATTGTATTCTTATTCCTGCTAACCTATAATAAATAATTTTATAACATAAAAAATCAACATACTAATTTTTTTATGTCTTAAATTAATCTTGCATCCTAGTATTTAGATAGTAGGAATATTTTACATGTAAATTCTATTAATTATTATTTGACAAAAAATTAATAACATTTTGGTCATTGAATATATTTCTATACAAGGGTCCCAATTTAGTTTTGGGAAGAAGTATTTCATATTTCATATTTAAAATGAACGTATGGTAAAATATAAGGGGACGGATGACTGTGAACTATCTGGTGTAAATAATGGGGAGATGACTTAGATCGAATGGTTTGAAATAAGCCCAACTTTGGGATATGCATGATTTGATGGAATTAAATAGATTCACATATTAAAATAAATATGTTTTGTTTATATCTCATTAGATATTAAATGTAATGTTTTATAAATATTTCTTCTAATAATAAATATCATCATTCTATGTAATAGTTCAAATTGAAAGGGAATAAGTTCAATTGGTAGGGATGTAATGACAAGAGATTTTGTGTCATACAAAAAAATATGATATTCTATAAAATTTTTCACATGTTACACCCATCATGAACAGGGAAAAAGTATTAATTATATTTTATTACAAATTCAATTAAAAACACGAAAAAGCTAAACTGTTATCATTAATGAAATTTTGAAGTGAGAAATTAATATGAGTTTACATTAGAGATTTTATTTTCAATGAAATATTATTTCATTAAATTATATATTTTTATTAAAAAAAGTTTATAAATATTTAGATTATAACAATATTATATACAAAATATCATTTTCAATTTCTCATTGAATAATAGTTTTAGCACATAATTTTTAGATTTTTTTAAAATAATATTTTCCAGTGAATTATAAATTATAATAATTTTTCTAATGAAATCATTGTTAAATGAGTTATAATTTTGTGAATTATTTTGGATATAAAAAATATATATTCATAAAGAACTTTAAAACATTTACACGTATTATATTAATTTAAAGAACCTATTGGTTTCAATGTAGAAAATTAATTAGCCTTTTATGAATAATATTTTTCTTCTCATTGTCCAATTATATTTAATCATTGGGGAAATAGGTTGATTATTATCTATGTCACATAACTCATATATAAATAATAAAAAATTTCTCAATATCATTAATATCAATAAATTATATAAGTTCTCCCTAAAATAAATCATTATTCCATAAAATGTACTTATCAAAAAAAGGGCTTGTATGTAATACCGGGGCTGATGTATAATTAAATCCACAACATATAAAATGAAAATGTGATAAAATGATAGTTCTAGTGGATATAATATTGTTTATATAATATAATTTTTCCAATAAAACATTTGGGTATAAAATTAATATTATTGTGAATTATTTTAAATACGATCATATTGTAGAATGTTTTTATGGAAAACTATAGTTAAATTAATATCATGGAAAATATATGAAATCAATTAAAATGAAAACATAAAAATAATAAATCTAAATTTGTTTTCAGAAAAATTATTAAATATATTCTTATTCATTGAATAAGTTTTAAATATTTAATAGAATTATGAATCCAAAATGTCTAGTATTCAATTTTTATACTAAAATATCTTTGTATACCTAATGAATTTTAATTGAAGTAGAAATTTTATTTATTTAAAAAATTTATATCAGTAATATACAGGAAAACTATTAAAAAATAACATCCAAATAATGTTATACACGTTATTTTATATATTTAGTATATCAAAAATTTATATAGTTTAGAACATGATTCCATGTTTAAATATAAAATTTTAAAATATGGGATATTTGTGGTAATAAAATTATTATCTGTTTTAATGATGTAATGAAACACATGGTTCATCCATGATCATTATAATAAATTTCCATATATCCATTATTTTTATTGGTTGGGAACATTTCCATTGGTATAATTTCATAAAATTACTAAAATATAAATTATGATTCTATGAGTGCTTGATTATTCTCTTACAAAATGGTTTCATATACATTCTATCAATAATACAATATCCATTATATTTACAGCTGAAAACTATGAAATTTATATGTCTCTATAACAATATCCACTATCATAATCCCAAGCTTAATCATTGCTATCCTATACCATTAAATTTTTAGGGAACATTCATGGAAAAATCATGTCTCCAACATAAGTAATATGTAATAATAATGTATGTATTCTTAATTTTACCCTTTCGAATATATTATTCTAAGGATATATGTGATTTTTGTCTTTATTCTTGTCAATATATGAATATTTTTTTTATTATGAATGTTACTAGAGAATCATAGAATATTACATGAAAATAAAACGTTCCCCAAGAATGTGGCTTCACATTGTCTCTTAAAGAAGATATATTTTTTATAACACTTTCAAAAAAACTTGTTAACATTAAATTTTACATGTATTAATTTTATAAAGTTATATAAATAATTTAGATAATTATTTGATTTTATCACCATTGTTAATATGATGATGAATATCATGTCCCAAGATGAAGGAAGAGTGAGAAGCTTTGGAATATGCATTAGATGATTAACATTACCAGAAAAGAATTCTAGATAAAATATTTGTTGAAGATATTGTTCACCAACTTATTGTTAATGAAAATTAAAAAGTACTATAATTAAAAATATCATTGTATGTATATTTTACGGGAAAAATATTCTAATTGTGCAGATTTTATGAATTTTTATAATGTGGATCTTAGTGTAAATGTTTTTATAAAATGTGTAATTAATTTAAATTTAATTAAATATGGTATGGAAAGGAGAAAATAGTTTAAAAATCAATCTATATGAATTATTGTATAATACCCTTTGACTTATCAAACAAACAACTATCAACGAACCTTACTAAAGGAACCTATGTTTGTGTGATTATTCAAAAGAAGATGTACAAGGAAAAAAATTTCAAACATAATATTTGTAAAGAATATTAATTTGGAGACTCCAATAAAAATGAAAGTTTTGGGGAAGGGATATAATAGTAGTGTCCATACAACATTCTTTTCAAACCTAGATATTTGATTTTATCCTTTATTTCAGAACATCATTGTATCTTAGTTTTCTTATTAAGATCAATGTCTTATAAATATAAATATTGAAGTTTTATTTTTATTTTTTATATTTTTGTTCATATGTTTCAAAATGTGTTCTTATAGAAAATTGGTTATTTTTGGATTGAAAATTTGTTATGTGTGATTGGAAAATAGTGAGAGGAAACCATGCACCATGCATTAGGAAATCGTGCAAGCCATGAGATTCCTTTGGAAAATGGAGAACAACCCACACATGGTTAAGAAAATTTTGGAAGGCCTGGGAATAGATCTACTATTTTGGAATGAACCATGTCACAATGTTTTGGTATGGTTTACCAAACCGTACTACAACATAATTTGAATGCCTAGTGTGTTTAGTGAGGGGCACACGGTTGGTGCATGGTTTGAGATATTTAAAGGACTAACTATGTATAGTGTCCTTGTCATAAAAAATTTGATATCATAGTTTTACCGCCTTTGTATATTATACCCATATAGCTCATTCCCCTCCTTCCCCAATTCATTTTATTGAAATGGGGATTAACACTTGTTCTCAAAGTATTATATCCTATACTAAAGGGTGGATATAAAGATTTGTTCATCATTAAAGGGTGATTCCTCAAGGAAATATCCACCTATTTTGATTCTCATACTTATCCTTCAATTTAATCTTATGATATTCATATTACATGGTTTCTTGGATCAAGAATTCATGTTTCCCTAGGTTTATGTTGCGGGTTTTGTGTGTTTATGGTTCCATATATAATTTCATTCTTCCTTGGCCCTTCGTGAGGTTGTTTCAAATGATAGTTGTTGAAGAACACGTGGTTCGAAGTTGGTTTACATTTGATATTACCCTTTTAATATATTAATCATTGGTTTTATACACTTCTATCCACCCTTATATATATTAAATAATTATTTGTGATATTTGGAATAATGTTTGGATGTGAAATGATGTGGTTTTCATAATTGTATTGAATTATAGGTCATTTCATTGTTATTTGATGCACACCATGTGTTTTATAAAATTTATGGGGATATTTTGTGAGTGATTTGTGGTTTATAAAAAAATTATTAGCTTTGTAAACGTTTTTTGACATATATAATGGATTTTGGATTCATAAAATGGATTTATAAATGGTTTGGACCTAAAAATGGTTTGATTTTGGTTCATAAAAATTGTTTGGCCTGTGATGATGTTGTGTGGAAAATTTGGCTGGTTGATAAATGTGATATTAGCATGAAAATTTGGTGTGATTTTTTAATATAATTTTTTAAATTTTCATGAAATTTATAAATTGTGTGATTTTAAATTTTCAGATTTGTGGATTTGGGTCATTTGAAACGACTGATTTATTGAAGATAGTTTGAGGCCTTGTTGATTTTTTTTTAAAAGTGGATGGTCTTGAAAACTAACATTGGATAAATATATTTCCTAGTTTATATTTAAAGGATGGGATTTCCATACTGTGGAATCATCATAATCCATTAATAAAAATGTATTGGATCTCCTTACTTTGGACTCCTCATGATCCTTTACATTAAGATGAATGAGAGATCCTCATTGTGGACTCATTTTAGGTCAATTGGGTTTATGGAAAGACATTGATACATTGGGTGACATGGGATGATGCATGTGTTTTATGAGCACGTGTGTTATTTATGGGTATGTGTGTATTTATTTCTTTTCATGATTTGATCATCTCATCTTGAATCATGACATGGGAACTAGCATAGCTAGAATATTTTCTGAACAAGTTAGATGCACTAGGTTAGGGTTATATACTAGAAACTAGCCTATAACAAGGAATTGGAATTTTTTATTGATGATATTAAACAGTTCACCTTACTAAGACCATGTAGGGTGACAATGATTTTGTGGGTGGAATTTGATGTTATCGAGTAAGGAATATAGTCGGGATGAGTCCAGTAATATAATATGTTCCGAATTATTTCATTAGCTCTTATGTTCTCCCATTCTCATTGGCACATATTTTTCTCTGGAATTTGATTGAGATGAATAATTTGTTAGTTACTTGTGCATGATTATCTTTTTATTTCCCTTATTATTTGATTATTCTTGTTTCTCACTTTTCTGGTGTGTTTCTTTAAAAAGGTGACAAAATGGTTTCAACTGTTTAAGGAAAACGGCCATGAACACATTTTAATCTCTTTTCCAAATTCCTTAAATTGAATTTCAGACATTATATTTAAAATTATCATTAATCCTTCTTGGATGTGATCATTTTTATGTTTTAAAAATTGTAATGGATGTTGATTTTATTTAAATTAAAATTGTGAGGAAAATAATAGTTTTATATATTTTATTTCAAAAATGAATCTGATATTTAATTTATATAAGGAATGTGCATTTCTAATAGATCTCATGGGAATTTATACTATTTTTTAATACTCACACATAGAGTTGATTCAGGTTATACCTTGTTGTGTAGGTTTCAGATGGTATCAACTTGTTATCGATTTCTATGGGTAATGAATGGTTCTGGTATCGAAGAGTGACCTTTAGGGTCACATGGAGACATTGTGGTCATTAGGTTCAGATTGGGAATGGTGGTAGATTTTGTTTAATGTTCATTTGATGTATATATGATGATCAGTTATGATAATTTGTATTAAATAACATATTTACCAATGTTTGGAGAAGTATTTATTTTTTTTAGACATTTTATTTATTATAATTAGGGTAAATCATTTCTTTGGTATCACATTTGATTCATTACACTTGTTTCCATCCTGAAAGAAAAGGGAATTATTCTTGATCCATGTCTTGGGCAGAATCAAGTTACCAGTTCATCCATAACATGTGTTCGTTTATGAAACAATTGATTCAATGTACAATGGATCTTTAAAGGACGTAGATTTTATAGAGTCCATTGTTTTTTGGGAAGTCATGGTACATGGAGTATGACTATCACAACATGGTGTGTAGCTTTTTGGGAGATTCTGGCCAACAATATCTAGACCGAACCATGAGGTTCCAAATGAACCTGGGTTTTATTTTCCCTCTTCAGTTAATGTGGTTTATATTATGTTTGTAAAATGAAAAGATAGTTTGACCAATGTTCTTAGTGAGCTCACAGGGTCCGGAAACCCATGTGTAGTGAGGGGTATGTTCAAGGGAGACTCTCTATGATTCTATAATGAATTTATCATGAGCACCAAACATATCTCCATGTCAAACATCAATACTAGTTTCCCCATGTGAGTTTCTTAGGGTCTTTCTTAATTATGGGATTTGTTTTGAAGACCCTTGTTTTGGAATTATGAAGGAAAATAATTAATGGTGTATTATTATGATTGTTAGAAGATGGAAAATTAATTTTCAATTTCATTTTAAAATTTATTTTGGAAAATTTGTATGGGATCTAATTCTAAATGATAAAATGAGATTTATTAAAATTATTTTTCAATTAATGATATTTTAACAATCTATCTAATGCATTTTGAATGGGATGAATTGGATTTTTGGATGGAATCCATGTGATTGTTTTCTGAATAGGACACAATGTATTGCTATGCAGAGTTGATAATGTTGTTTTACTAGGTGGTTAATGATATTTTGAGAATGTTTTATGTATTTTGAAATAGAAATAAAATTTAGAATGTGAAAATTGGGTTTAATGTTTTTTTTTGAATGTGGAATTTTTTTTAGACCATTGGTATAACCATGACTGGTCACAATCATGGATATGTGAGGGATTTTTGATGGTTTATGGAATGTGTGGATGACTTCCTAAATTCAAAGGGGTTGATGGGTTCCCATGGTGTAATTATGAGGTGAATGTGATTATGAGTAATAGGAATACCGTTGGATAGTGTGCAACCCACCACGTTTGTTTTAATTCAAAATCAAATTAAAAAAAGGATAATTTTTATTAGTTGATAGCCATTTCCCATGTGGATTATTTTCCTATATTTTGGAATACTATTTTTGTAGTTTGTTGAGTTCAATATTTCTTGTTGATGAGTTGTTTTTTATTGGGTTTATGTTTTTTTGTGGGTTAGTGTTCCCCACCAAAAATATTCAACGTATATTTTTGGTACAACATTATATGTTTTTCTATTAGTGGACCCACTAATATATTAACCTATTGGAACCATTCATTTCATTTTGAGGTTAATACACCGCTCTTTTATGGTCATGTTGATCCTATCAATGTGGAAGAATGGATGCAAAAAATTGAGATGAACATTAGTTTCCTAGTGTTTCCTCAATTATAAAGGTAATGTATTTTATCTTTAATCTTGAATTTTCGACCATGAAGTGAAAAAATATAGCATCTCAAAAAAATCATCAAGAATAAGTTATCTATGAGTTCTTCAAGGGATCATTCATCCATCATTATTTTTCTGAGGTAGTAAAGGTCATGAAAGGAATGAAAATGTGATATCTTTAGCAAGGTAATCTATCAGATACAAAGTAATTATATCATTTTTTTACCTAATTAATAAACATATAGAGTGTGATTTATATGATTCCATGAAGGCTGGTTATTTTTAGGGCAGACTTCATCACGATCCGTAATAGAAGATGTCAGATTTTAGTTTGACAACTATTGAAGATATTGTGAGAAAATATGTTTATGTTGAATCCATGAAACTATGGGTTATTTATTTAGAAAACTATCCCCAAATCTATGTAATTAGTGAAGATAAGTTTATTAAGGCTATTGGGAATCATTTTGAACCTATTGGTTATGGTTACATAATGATACAACCTCTAGATCATTCATTATATTCTTATAAGCATGGGATAATGTTGTGCCTTTTATGATGTAAGCTATATCATAAGAATCTATTGTGTCTAAATTAACCAAAGATTTACCATTCATTTTGATTAATTGGTAAAATGATATGTTTACATTGTGGTGATTCCTGGAAGTAATGTGTTTACATATCTATCCCTTTATAAAAACCCATCCTAGTTGTATGAGTGAGGTGATACCTTGCATTCATATGTTCTGGTAGTTGTGTTTTGTAGAGTTTTCCATTCATAGTGATAGTGGTGTTTTGTGGTTTTACCTTATCCATAAAATTTAAATGTGTATGTTCTAGACCTGATACTAAATTCTGAAACAATGGAGGCATTTAATTTGATAAATTAATGAATTTTTCTATTGTAAACACTAGAGTATTTTGTAGATTTCATGTTATTTTTTTCATATCTGAGGTGAAAAATGATGAAGATTGTTCAACATTTGAATTCCTCTTTCATTGGAAATATGAAGTTCTAACTAGGGACTTCCAACATCTTGGTTCAAGGTAGAATATGATTCAATTCATTAGGGCTCAAACCCTAGGCTCCAGAGTGAAGCTCGCACGCAATTATGAATCAGAGTGCGGTGGATGACTATAGTCTGTAATTTATCTCCAGTGAAAGAATTGAGAAATTTTTTGTTTACTATTGATGCTTGTTCATCAAAAAAAGTAAAAATTTTGATGAACAATTAATATATTCGTTGTTTTATCATTATATTCTGTGTGGTTTTAATGTTCTAATTTTGATATATGGATGCATGCTGGTATTGTTTTATTTATATTCTATTGGTGGTTCCTTGTCATATGTGGACCTTTAATTGGTCCCAAATGTGTATTTGGACATTGTGAGTTTGTATTGAATTTAGTTTTGTTTCATTGTATGGTGTATCATGCTTGAATCCCCCCTTTATAGTGAGGGTTGATCGGTGAGGGTTATTGTTCTAGTGTTGGATGATGTAGAGAGATCACATGATGGTTAGTTTAATCCCTCAGTTCATTAGTCATTGGGAGATCCATTTCAGGATTTATTTTGGTCTATTTCTATATTCTTTGGGTCTACTCAGTCTCTAATGGTGTGGTGTCTGTTAGATCCTCACATGTTGGTGATCCAGTTTATTTTTTTATGCGGTATTGGTAATGGGTAGTTCCATCGATGTTATCTATTTTTGATCTCCAGTCTATTTGGGGGAATGTTGGGCTATAGGAGAAATACCAATAGTACTCTATCTAATAGGATTGTGTGGGTTGTAGTTTGAGTATTATATCATTTATTGAGGAGTGGTTCATGAGGATAGATCATGTTGTTAAGGAAATACTGTGTCCTTGACTGATTAACTCAATAGTGTGTCACATTTCTATGGGTTGAATGAATTTCGGTGGGGAAATAGTCACACCCTGATTTTTGTTTTCAACCATTTTTTTAGATCATTTTTGTTTATTGTTTTTCCTCTCTTGTTTTCTGTCTTTTAAAAATAAATTTTGACGGTTTTTTGGAATAGATATGGACACATGGATTTTATGTTGACTCCCCTCGAGATTTTGATGAAGAGTGGAGAGTTTGGTCAGGAAAGTATCTACCACACTATTGTCACATAGTTAGAGGAATCTATGTTCCATGCCCCAGGAAACCATGTAATCCTTGTTATTTCTATAGATAGGAGAACACAAACCATAAATTATTAAGAAAACCATGTGGAATGTGTGGGAATGGGTTTCCTATTTGGTATAGAACCATGTCTCATGGATGGAACTTGGTTTACCAAACAGTGCAGCCAAACCATAGGACTGAATTGTCTGTCTAGTAAGGGGCGCACTATTAGTGAATAGTTTGGGAAATTGTGCGGCCTAATAGTGGGCATTGTATAGGTCATAAAAAAGTGAAATTCAACTTATACCCTATTAGATTTTATTCTAAAAAACTCTCATTCTCCTCCTTTATTTGTATTTTCTACACATAGGTGTCTTATCATTATTTCATATGACTCATCATCTCGTCCAGTGTCTAGATCCAGTGATTTGTTTATGCATAAATGTGGATTTCTCAAGGTAATTTTCTCCTATCATCTACACCTACCATGTTCCATTATCCCTTGATTAATCCTAGTTACACAGTGTTTTGGATTTAGGGTTTAGGTTTCCCTTGTTCTATTTTGGGATTTTTTTTGGCGCCACATGGATGTTATTTATTCCACAATCCTTTGTTAGGTGGTTTCGATTGTGTGTTGTTCAATATTTTGTGGTTTGAGTTAGAATTCACCTATCACTTTCCTTTTAATTATACGAATCACTAGTTTATGGATTTTTAAACCTTCCTTATATGTTAAATAATGTTTTGTGGACTTTGGAAAAACTGTTTTATTAGAAATGTTGTGGTTTTCAAAAAAAAATTTCACGAATATGGACTCTCTTGGTTATAAAATGCAGAACAAGTGTTTTATAAAACTAATAGTTGAATTTTGGTAGTGAATTTTTTCTATTTATACATGGAATAGATTTTAATATTATTTTTTACATCAAATAGTGGTTTATATTTATAAAATTTATTTCCATATGGTTTGGAATTTTATGTATTCTATGATTGTTCCTTGAAAATGGGTTTATATTTCATGATTGTCAGTGGATTTCCAATCACTTTGATGAATGTTTTTTTGGATTAAAAATGGCTTTTTAGTGTTTAAATAGAATTTTCAAAATAGTTGGTAATGGAAAATTGTGTGCAAACAACTTTTTGGAAAGCATTATTTGGTTCTACAAAAATGAGTAATCTATCAAAGATGATTCGAGGAATGATTGAAATTTAATATGAGTTGATGGTCATGAAAACTCTCCTTGCACAATTAATTTTTCTTTTATTGTGTTTAATGGATAAGATGTACTCACTATGGAATCGTAATGATTCATTTATGGAAATATATTGGATATCCTTGTTATGGGCTCCTCGTGATCCATTTACATTGAAGAGGATCAAAGATCCTATATGTGAACACCTTTGAGATCTATTGGATTCAAGTAAGAGTAGGGGATCACATTTTCCATTAATGTCAAAATGTGTGGAAATTCTTGGTTTTATAATTTCTATTTCAACTGAGAATGTATTATTGGTTTCATTTAAAGGAATTTCATTGGGAATTGAATGTTTGTGCTTGTGTAATGAGTTTTAATACTCATGCACAGAAATGTTGGGGTATTCAAGTTCTATTTAGGTTTGATTGTGAGGTTCTGTGTATCAGTAAATTATTTATAAATGATGTTCAGCTTAGATATTTATTTATTTTCTCATTGTCACAACCCGTCCCCTAGGGCCATTGTCGTGACTACCCCAAGCCCAGATTCTATTGGCCAGGGGCTGGTAACTAGCTCCAAAGGCGTAAATCTCTAAAAAGGGGATGGAATTGCCTTTGTGTGGAGTAACCTCTCTCAGAAAAGTACGATCTGAAAGTAGAACACTAATTAAAGTTGTTTACAAAAGAGTGCTGAAAAGTAAAGGGGACCGGAAATACAAGACCAACAAGAAAGTACAAGTACAATTGAAAAGAAAGTGCAATTGAATAAAATTAAAGCAGCCACAGGGTCATCCTCAAGGGTTCCTACCTAAAGGGTAGGTACAGATGGCCTCCTCACCACTCCATATCCGTCTGTCTCCTTCGTGCACCGACTCATCGTAAGGTCCACCTCTGTGTACCGTCTAGTCCTATTACTCAGCCTCAGTTAGTGTTGTCCTTTGTCTACATGCAACAGAATGTGGTACTGGAAAAGCCCATGCAGGGTTGAGTATAACAATACTCAGTAGGGACCCCGAGACCCTCATTTTCTCACAATATCCAACAGGGATAGACCACAATGTATGAAATCAATAGATAACCCCTCTTAGGTATATGCTCATACATATACCAAAGTTATCAAGTAATCCCTCTCAATCACGAGGAAGCACAAGAGTTACTGACTCAGCTCACACATGTATACAACTTATATAGAGAGATATAGATGATCAGATATAGCCACTGAATCATCAGAGCTGTCGGACCAACACATGATCCAGGACCATCTATTCTATTGGACCAACAAATGATCCATGAATAAAAGTCAGAACTGTCAGACCAAAACATGATCTAGGAATATTCGTTAGAGTTGTCGGACCAACACATGATCTAGGAACAGTTATTCTGTCAGACCAACACATGATCTAGGAACAGAATTCAGAATTGTCGGACCAACACATGATCCATGAATAATCGTCAGTGCAAAGCCAGCCACAGGGTTTCCACAAACCACTCTTGATCCCGGGATGGTCCGCACCTCAAGACACGTGTCAACATATCAACTTCCACCAAGTCCCTTTAATAAGTATTTCAAATGTCCATCTCATCATCCGGGTCTCAACGTAATAGACAACGCGTCAATCAGACACGCGGGCTGTGAGTTATTAGCTTTTTAGTCCCGGAGGCCTGGTTGGATTCATGTAAAATCTAACCTGACCATTTATCTACATTACCCTAAACTCTAGTGGGGTAAACTCAAAGGGACCGCCAAGCTCCATGAAAACCAGCACCGCTGACAGTTCATCAAACCATCGTCTAGTGCTGAAGATATGACCAAAGGCAGTAACATGGGCGGTAATGGGCATGGGCCCGGTCCGACCCGGTCGAACTGACTTAGCCTAACCTAGAATTGGCCGACCCAGTCTAGGTCGACCCGGTCGACCCCCTCGATTTGGCCCGCTCTTCTAGGCCCGGACCAGCGGACTGCAGGGGCGGTTCGCCCCGAAAGTCACGGCGTAGGAGGCTCGGCCCGGAGGCCGGGGATGGTTCAGCCACCACCACGTGGGGTGCGGCTCGGGATGCTTGGCCTGGAGAGCAGAGCTAGTTCGGCCAGTGACGCCGCCAAGGAGGCCACGGGCCGGCTCGAGTGGCCGGATCCGCTTGGCCGGCAGGCGGGGAGCTGGCAGGCCGTGCGGGGCGCGGACATGCCATGCGAGGCTTAGGAAGTGCATGGAAAGGTCATTGGGGCATGCGAACAGTGCACACGCATGTCGTGGGGTGCCTGGAAGTGCGCAGGCAGGTCGCGGGGCACCGGGTAGGGCACAGTTAGGCCCATGGGGCGCATGCATGCTAGTGGAGGGCACAGGGAGTTCTTGGGCATGCCACAGGGCACGCGGGCAGCGCACAGCTAGGCTGCGGGGCACGCGGGCAGCACGCGTGTAGGCCATGGGGCACGCGGGCAGCAGGCGAGAGACTGGAGGGGCGCCAGTTAGCACGCGGGCAGGCCATGGGTAGGCTGGCCGGTATCCGGGCATGCCGGTTCACACGGCACGGGCCGACGCGGGCCGGTGAAATTTAGTCGGAAACACCATTGCACCGCGGGGGCGGCAGGGTTCACGGAGGTTGCGGGTAGCATGGCCTTTGTGGTTGGATCCTTCATCGCCTCATTGCCGCTTCGTCTCCAGGCCAAAAAAAATCTACACAAAGTGATCGGCGGAGGGAGTCGGGCCATGTTAGTTTGGCCCGCACCCTCTACGTTTCTGGATGAGAACAATTGGATCAACAAAGAGGATGAAATTTGAACAACAATTGTTTACCATACATCGCATCGATTACTTTTAAACGAATATGAGAAGAAGTAAATGAATAATACTCAAGGTAAACCCCCTACAATTGATCAGTTCTCGACTTTGAAGTTGTGGGAAAAAGATGATGTTATCACCATTTGTCGCATTTTCCACAGACTTCCAATACAAGATCTTGCGTCACTTCATTGATGACAATGAGGAATAAAGATCGGTCGAGGAAGTTCTGCATTGAAGGGGATTCCGAGGAGGAAAGTTGAGGAAGATCATTCTTCTTTTTTGAAGGTGTTCATTATTGGAAGCATACTTTTTTGGGATCCTTCTCCCTATATTTCTCAAAAGATCCAAAATTCTCTCCACTCCAACCAAAATGAAAACATTGACAAATAATAGATTAGGATCTATTATGTTCGTTGGCATAATTTCAAATTGAGTGATTTATTTAAATGAGTTGACTCATTTAATTAATGGGGTAGAGATGGAATAACAATTCAAATTGGAGATTTAATTTAAGTTGGTGAACCTAATTAACTCTTGAGAGGTGGCACAAAATAAATTAAAGGGGAGTTGGCTCCATTAAGGGGGAGAAGGTCAAGGGGTTTCTCCGCATTTAATTGGTAGTTGAGGTGTATTCAACCACCTCCATTAATAGGGGGTTATGACTCGTGTGGTCCCCAAATAAAAACAACTCATGAAAGGTTATGATCTTGTGGGTCCCACCACCATAACCTCCCAAGGGAGGTTAAGGCCTGGTTGTCCCACCTCCAACTCCCATGAGGAGGTTTTGACCACCAAATCTCCACATGGCGGTTAAAAAATAAAATAAAGTGAGTTTAATTTATTTTATTATTTCACACGAAAACCCAAAAAATAACTTTTATCCTCGACTCACTGTCATCTAAGTGAAAGTCTTCTAAAGAGAATACCAGCGCTTCATGTTCAACGGTGCACTAGAATTTTAATTCCGTGTAATGGTCCAAAAGTTTTAAAAACTCTCTCGTACATTTACTAAATGTACCCGAAAAAAACATCAGAAATTGATTCCAGGGACACCGGGCCTCGATGTCAAGCGCATTCAGTTTTCGCGGGCTCGTAAAAAAATTAATGTATTAAAAAAATTCCACTGGATTTCTTGGTCTTTACATTCTCCTCAACTTAGGGCTTTACATCCTCATAAGCTACAACTTGAACTAAAGTAACAAATGGGGGTACTGAGCATGTATCTGAGCCTCCCGCTCCCATGTGGTCTCCTAGAGGTTCCCCTGCTTTCAGCAAACGTGCACTAGAGGTATCAAACATCCATGTAGGACCCTCTCCTATCGATCCTCAATATCCAATGGAACCTCCGTGAATATTGCCCCATCATCGATGTCTAGATATCCATGGTCGATGATGTGAGAAGAGTCGTGCCCATATCCCCTAAACTGGGATACATTGAAGATGTCATGCACCCGGTGCCACTGAGGTGGAAGAGCCAAGTGGTAAGCCTCCTCACCTACTCTGATGAGGACCTAGAAATGTCCGATGAATCTTGGAGATAACTTTCTGCCTCAGCCAATCCTCTGTAAACCTCGTTGAGGTGAGACCTGTAGAAAGATGTTATCACCATCCTCAAACTCCAAAGGTCTTCATCTCCTGTCGGCATACGACTTCTTCCTTCACTGTGAAATCTTCATCCGCTCATGGATGATCTGCACCTTCTCCATGGTAGCTGGTACCATCTATGGTGCCACTAGTGCTGACTCCCCAGGGTCTGTCCAGCACAATGGTGATCTGCAAGGTCACCCGTA
Organism: Viscum album; assembly: GCA_963277665.1. Classification (NCBI taxonomy): domain Eukaryota; kingdom Viridiplantae; phylum Streptophyta; class Magnoliopsida; order Santalales; family Viscaceae; genus Viscum; species Viscum album. Next base: position 117,866,675 of record OY728123.1, on the reverse strand, counting down.
CAATGCCTCAAAATGTGTCGTCACTGTGGTGGAGTGATAGTTTTTGTTGTATGAAAACTCCACCAAAGGTAAGTGGTCCTCTCAGCTATGACCAAAGTTGAGGAAAAAATCAGGAAGCATGTCCTAGAGGGTATGACTGGTCCGCTCTGTCTTCCCATCTATTTGAGGATGGAAGGCGGTTCTTAGACGAAGCTATGTCCCGAAATCCTCATGCAACCACTTCCATAGCCGAAAATTAAACCCTGCATCATGATCAGAGACAATATTCAAAGTTATACCATGAAAACACAAAATATCATGCACATAGAGACATCCCAAGCTCTCTACTGAACTATGCTCTCTAATCGGTAGGAAGTGCGCCGACTTGGTGAGTCTGTCGACGATCACCCAAATAGACTCGTGACCCCTCGATGTACGTGGAAGACCCGTCACGACGTCCATGGATATCCCATAACACTTCCACTGTAGGAACTCAAAAGGCTAAACCAATCTTGCTGGTACTTGGTGCTATGCCTTCACTTGCTAGCAAGTGAGGCATCGTGAGACAAAATCTGCTACCAGATTCTTCATACCTGGCCACCAGTGCTTTCCTCTGAGTTCCTGATACATCTTCGCAACACCTATATCTACTACTAGAGGGGATGTGTGGAACTCCGTAAACAATTTCCGTTGAAGTGAAACTGGTACCATATAACTTCCTCTGAGGAGGATGACATGATCCCCACCTTAATAAAATCCATCATGTGCCTACCCTGTGGATATTTGAGCAGGTCGTGTCTCGCTGTCAGTATCTCCACGATGTGCTTCCCTGACTCGCTGAAGAAGTCTGGTAGTGACTGTAAGAGACTTTAAAAAGGCTTCTCCATCCCTATCCACAAAGGATATCTATAATGCGACTAGCTTCTCTGTTGCCTCTCCTAGAAGCTGTATACAAGATCTCTTATTGAGAGCATCTGCAACAACGTTCCCCTTCCCATGAGTGTAATCTATCTCGATGTCCTTGTCTTGGATGAACTCAAGAAAACGTCGCTGCCCCAGGTTCATCTCCTTTTGAGAGAAGATATAAATGAGACTATTTTGATCAGAGTATATGGTAAAATGTTCACCCATAAGATAGTGTCACCACATCTTCAAGGAGAATACCATAGCTGTTAACTCCATTTCATGGGTAACATAGTTATTCTAATGTTTTATCATATAAAGAGACACATAAGTGATCACTACTCGCTCTTGCATCAGGACACACCCGAGTCCGGTCCTTGATGTGTCGTAGTAGACTACATACCCTACATATTCCTCTGGAAGCCTCAAGATGGGGGCACTAGTCAGCCTATGCCTTAGCACCTGAAAGCTCTACTGGCATCACTCCGACCACACAACGGGTTTTCCCTTCATTGTCAAGGATGATAGTGGTACTGAAACACTGGTGAAGTCTGGTAAGAACCTCCTGTAGTAACCATCCAAACCAAGGAATCTCCGTACCTCTGTCACACTTCTGGATGGATCCCATGAATTTACCGCCTCGATCTTCACTTGATCCACTGCAAATCCAACCTCCGATATGACATGTCCCAAAAAGTCAACCTCTCGGATCCAAAACTGGCACTTTGAGATCTTTCCATAAAGCTGGTGCTCTCGGAGTGGGTCTAGTACTACCTGAAAATCGAAGGCATGTTCCTCCTCAGTAGTCGAGTAGATCATAATGTCATCGATGAAGACTACGACAAAGTGATCATGGTATGGATGGATGATACTATTCATGAGTCCCATGAACACTACTGGATAGTTTCTTACACCGAAGGGAATAACCAAGAACCTGTAGTGGTCATACCGACACCTGAAAGCCGTATTTTGTACATCCTCGTCTCGAACTCTGAGATGGTGATAGCCATATTTGAGATATATCTTAGAGAACCATCGTTCTCCCTTCAGCTGATCAAAGATATCGTCAATCCTCGGGAGTGGGCACTTGTTCTTCACAGTCACCTGATTCCGGAGAAGGTAGAAAACACAATGCCTCATGCTCCCGTCCACCTTCTTAGAGAATAAAATCAGTGCTGCCCAGGGAGAAACATAGTTCCAGATTAATCCATTCTACTGCAAGTCCACTAGTCGTACCCTTATCTCATGAAGCTCAGCGGGATCCATCCGATATGCTGGTCTAGATATCAGTGTCATCTTGGGGTACATGTCAATGTAGAATTCCACCTCTCTGTGAGGAGGTAGTCCTGGATCATCATCAGGGAAAACATCTGCGTACTGGTCCACCACTACAGGATAACTCAGACTCTCCACATCAACTGCTCCGAGGGTAAGGCATGCCAACTAATGATTGATCGGATTCACCATCTTCCGAGTAAGTCCATCATGCGCTGCAAAGACTCCCTTCTCACCAGTGAAGGTGAACCTTGTCCCATCCGTGTGGACACACCGCACTTTTCACCTAATATAGTCAATTTGAGCATGAACTGTAGATAACATGTCCATACCTATGATGATGATATAAGACCGTGATGCCGCTACCAGGATATCCCAGCTGAATCACTCACCTCCTACATAAGATCACACTACCGGCACTAGTGCGTAATCGTCGAGTCTTCTCCCGTAGGATTCTCTAGAGGTAAGGATCTAGCCAATGACTCTGTCGGAATCATTGAGCTGCGAATGAGGGTGGTGGAAATGAATGAGTGACTTGAACCTGTGTCTATAGGAACTATATCTAATGTGGAGTAGACATAGATCATACCTCGAATCGTCTCCAGAGAACAATTTTCGTATGCCTCAGAAGCCTGGAGCTGAGCTCTACCCTCTCTGTGTCCTCCCTACGGTCGAGGTGGGCCTCCTGGTGGTGGTGGCGGTAACATCTCGAATCATTGTCCACCACCAGCTGCACGACCATCTCCACTAACATGTACGCCTTCTCCCTGTGGTCCACCTCGATCAAACATCTTCCTATGCTTGGGAGGTCCCTCAACTGTTTGCTGATCATCTGTACGGCGGGTTAGACAGTCAAAGGCCATGTGACCCTGCCCGCCGCAAGAGTAGAATTTCCCACTCCTGGCGTGAATGGATCTATCTCATGTGCCCCACAGAACTCAGCTTGTGTCCTAAGGTTGTCCACTAGATGGCCTGGTCCCTTGGACCTCTGCAACATCTGTCTACTTCCTACTATAAAAGACTCCGCTTCATGTCGACTAGTGATGGGTCTCACTGCTAGTGACTGCTTAGCAAGGAAACTATATACTAGGAGGGATATCTCTTACACCATGCCTGCATCGGGATGTTGTGGTAGATCATCGAAGCTCTGATCTCTTGCATGAGCCCCTCTTCGATGGTCCGAACCCGGAAGAATGGGTCCCACACCATATATGTGGAGTGACACAAGAGGTCGGTGAACATCACTGAGTACTATGCCACTGTCATGCTACCCTACTGTAGATCCAATAGCTCCTATATCCGCACCGCAGATAGTGTGGCTGGGATAAACTCTGCCTGAAATAGGCTCTCACAGTCTGCCCAGAGTAGTGTCATCTCGCCATGCACCTGGAGCATCAGGCTCCACCATCTACTTGTTTCTACCTGAAAGAGACTCGCACTAAGGATATTTATAAGGCCGGATGTTATCCCTACCGGTTTGAAGACTCACACCACAACCTCCATCCAATCCTCATCTGCCTACGGGTATGTCTCGCCTATGAACCTGAGTGGCCTCGGGTGCTAGAACTCAGGCAACACGCTCAGGCAGCATGCACTCTCAACTGCTAGGGCTGGTGGAATCTGTGGCCCAATGGGTAGTGGTACCACTGCTGCCTCCGCTGTGATAGGTCCATGCACCGAGGTCTCTTCACTTAGTGGGCTATCCATATGCACATCTCTCGGAACCCTAGCTGGATATCTGTATGGAGCCATCCTGAAATGAAACATGTGCACCATGATCAATAAGTTATACCTGGTGAGATGACTCAAGAAATCTCAAAGAAAACTCTTAAAAACACACACGCAATGATTGTTTTCATGCACTGAGTTAGAAATATGATGTTAGGGTCCCGGTGTATGGATATGTTTGCTGCCATACAAACACTAGACTCCCTGAATTAGAAACCACACATAGTACCCTTACACTATTGCTTCACAGAAAAGAATGATAAGATTTGTAACACCCTGAGATTTTATGATAAGTATTCTTTTTAATTTATATGATGTCTTGTATTTTATGCTACACCAAGATTATCATTAATTATACGCAAGACCATATTAGCTTGCAGTATAGGCATCTTTATTCTTGGATCGTGTTACACAAAATTTCATGTTCATTTGATAGATGTTATTCTACATAACGTTGAGTGTATATATATATATATTCAATGTATAAATGAAATATGGTTGGATTCTATTATACACAACAACAAATGAATCGTGCACTACACCCAACCATGAATTTGGTTTCTTAACATGCAATCACGACCTTCCACGATACCATGTGTAGTACGCAATACCGAGTTTCACTAAACAACGATATGTTATTAAAATATTATACAAACTAGCCGTTATGAAAACTAATACCCACTTTTTGAAATTTTATAAATTTTATCATTCAAAATGGACTTCATTTTTGGATTCAGAATATCTAAATTAGCCTAGGGTGAATTTTTGGTATTTTTCTAAAAACATTCAATTTTTGATGAATAGTGAAAACACTAGGTTACTACTTAAAAAGAGATTTTTTATTTAAATAATTATTTATTTTATTTTTAATTTATTTTAGGTCAAAATTGATAAATAATACATATATAAACTCAATGTAATTCATTGGAGCCATTTTATAATAATTTTCGATATATAAAAATTTTATTCACTTTTTCACCGTCTTTTACCTACCCCCGAGGAGCTTTTTGCAAACATACATAAAACATAATTTTACCGCTCCTATGAGTGGAATTTCAAAAATCCGAGGGACACGGTTAATATCAAGGACTAAAATGTGGTTCAATGAGATGAAAATAATTTTTGGTGAAAAGTAACTTTTTACTTTTATTTACCACGGTTATAAGTAAATAGGGTAATTAAGGGTAAAAATGATATTATTATTACAATAAAACATGTCCAAATTATATTGGATAATTGTAAATCTTTGAAAAACAACCTTAGAAATAATATATGACCATTTAGGTCCACTTGGATTAGATTAGGACATTTATTATTAATTTATTTAAAGAAGGGTTAAAATAGTTAAAATCAAATATTAATAAGTAAATTATTTTTACTATAGGGTTATACATAAGATAAATTTGACTATAAATATTCATTAGAAAGATAAAATTATTTCCTACATAATGGTATTTTATTTACATTTTTTAGACATTAAATAAGTTAATTTATTTATGAAACAATGATGATGCAATAATTACCTTATTAATGAAATATTAACATAATTGATGTTATAAATACACAAATAAATGTAATTTGAGAGTTTTTTTTAATTCAACAAATTTTATAGGTTAATATGAAATGTTATTATTTATTTAATTAACTTTTTTTCGTACTAATCATGTTGTTATGAGTTTCACAAAAATCAATTACCATATAGTGTCAAAATTGACATAAAATAGTTTTTAAAACAAATATTATATTATTAATTGTAATTATATTACTAAAAATATATATTTCAGCTGAGATACGTATATCATGAAATTTTATCATTAATGGACCACTTGGGGGGTCGCTTGGATGTATATGGTAAGTTTATTAACTATATAATATAAAAATACAAAGTGACATGGTAAATGTCAATCTAATTAACTACGTGTTAAAACTAAAATATATGGTTAATATAATGACCCAAACATATATAAAATCTATTGGTTGAGAGGATTTCGACCCATCCCCACTTTAGCTTTGAGGGAAATAAATTTGGAGCTGTTAAAAACTGAACATGACTTTATTATAAAATAATATTTAAGTTTTTCCCAAGGTGCCCCTCTCCTCCCTTATAAAAGGGAACCACCTCCCTCTTCTCCTCACACCATGTTGAGCCATAAAGAAAAGCCCAAAACTGCCAATTTCTCTTATCCACATCCCTAGTAATATTATAGAGGTCTCGGTCTTCATTAAAGGCCATTTTTAGTGATCTAAGAGGAGGTTTCAAAGAGGCGTGTCGAAAAGGAGGTAATATCCATCACCGATTATTTCAAATTTATTTCTTCTTATACTTCCTCTTAGTTAGTTGTTTCATTATGAATTAATAACATCAGTATCACTCATATACGGGTATTTGTTATAAATTTTAAACAACCTTATTTCACGTTCTATCCATCCTATGGAAAACGAAATCATCGTGCGTGCGTACGTACGGAATACCGTCTCCACGCCGTGGTGTAATCTTTTTTCGACCACCACCTTACATGGATGGGTATAATGGTATAAATAATTAATTATATATGATTATTGTAAAGTGATATTGATTGTGAAATATTATACATACTCTTTAATAAAATTCTACGATCATGGTAATGATATCATCGCACATGCGTATGTACGGACTACCATCTCCACGACACAATGAGATTCATTCTCCATGTTAACCATTAATGAGTGATTATAACGTATATATAATGAATAATAATGAGATATATGACATATTAATGATACTGTATTTATGTATATATATGTATATATGTCATCTACTTACATCCATTCAATTCAATAAAGAAAGGAAAACAGCATCCATGCGTACGTACGACCTACCGTCTCTATGAATAGAGTATTTCATTTCATTCATCTATATATTATATATATATATATATACTGAATATATATTATATATAAATAATTATTTACATTCTGGAAGTAAGTAAATTATGATATAGTAATAATAATATCATGAACAGCAAGTCCAAACACGTACGATAAATAAAACGATTTTAGCCAAAATGCTACTTGGACATGGAATTTACAAAAGAGCGGGTAATATAATGTCATAAGTGAACCATATATGATATCATATCCATGAATATGTTTCTGTAATAATTAAATGACATTATTAAAATCAGTACACAATAGGTTCTTATATGTATGAAGTGTATCAGACCTAAGGTAAGGGAAATTATTGCAATCTCGCTCTTAACTATGATTGTTTATTCATAAGTATTTACTCGGGTTTTTGTTATCATCCATGTCCCTGTTTTCTAATAAAAATAATGTATTTTTAATGTCCATTTTAACCATTTTTTAATTTTCCCAGATGTTATGAAAGGAATCTAACTTTTTTTATCACACGAGGAACTTTTTGACTTTTCCGACAAAAGTACGAGAAGAATGTTATTTTTAACTTATACGGCGTGAACGGATTTTTACAGTTTCATAACGCCTTATTTTAATGAAGATTACTCTACAACATTTCATGACTATTATCAACAAAATTCTTTTCTTAAAAAATTTCATGGCATTTTGAGAAAATAAAATGATTTTGAAAAGAAAATATATTTTCATCAAGAATTCATTTCATGTGTTTTTTCAAAACCTTTTTCCATAAAAGATGAAATTATTTCACATGTGTATGTTTCAAGTGTAATGTATCTATGATTTACATGGTTTCATTTTTCTTAAGAAGAAATGATATCCATTTGTTTTATATGGATTATGTTATGATGGGATGATGTTTATGAAACCAATTTTTATTCTTTGGGTTATGATGAATGATTTATGTTTATTTTATGGAACACGTAAGAATGATTTCTTTATGAGATGGATGGGACCTATATCTCCCACCAATTCCTTGGGTAATGATTAATATCTTATGAGATAGACATGGCTAGAATGGCACGTAAATTCGGTTCAGTAATACAGGGCCAGAACGACATGTAAACCCGGTTCAGTAAGGGACTTTGTCCACTAAGATGGTCTTCAAAGAAATGCCTTGGCTACTATGGAAATCATAACATGTGCTTAATTGTTGTGACAATTAAATGTTTTATTCCCATGCTATTTTATCATGATTAATGTTTTTTTATTTATTCCTTATGTACTGGCATGTTTTATGTCATTGCCCAAGATTTTGATGATTTAACATTATGTTCATGTTTTTAAGTTCAAATGTATATGATTTGTTTTATTTTATCCATGCTTACCCTTAATGAGAATTTGAGATCAACTTTTATATGTTTTCTTTTCCCCAATATTTAAAGAAAAGTTTTATGTAAGAAAACCAGAAGGGGAAGATCTTTATGGGAGATGATGAAGATCATTCACCATTATTAGAAGATTACGTTCCGAGTTTCCAAAGACACTATACTATTACGGTCCATTGGTGTCTATTTTTGTTATGTATTAAGTAATCTAAAAATGTAATGTAATTTCTATGTACGTCATTATTTGGGTCTCTACAGTTGGTATCAGAGGAATGGTTTAGTTAACCACTGGAAACTAGGATGCGAAAACATTAGTGATATATTTCTAAGTTATGTCTAGGTATGTCCCACAGGTTTAGTATATATATATATATAGGTTATAGTCCTATAATTACGGAAACATTATTATAATTAAAACTAAGATGTTAGATATCGAAGGTAATCCCCCTTTATTATGTTGTTTTCCCTAGCATGATTTTTGCCTCTCACACTATTCTTTTTTAGGTTTTAGATAATGGATGGAACCCGAAGGAACCGTGTTGATCAATGTAATGGAAAATGAAATTATTGTCCTCTTAAACAAACCAATGTTATGGGAGATGGAGTGAAAAAACTTATTGTTATACTTACACAAGCTATGAATCATTCTGGACTTCCATATGAGCAGAGAAGGGAACAATATTCTATTGAGTCTTCATGAGGCAACGTCCACCATCTTTCAGTGGGACTTCTGATCCACTTGTTGCTGAACAATTGAGTAGTACCATTGAAAATATATTTTCCAAACTTCGATGTTCGGAACATGAAAAATTCCTTCCGGCAATTTACTATTTAGAAGGTGAAGCAGATCAATGGTGGACTCTAATTAAGAATACAAGGCCCGACGATGAAATTGAATCCATGGAATGGGATGAGTTAAAGAACTTATTATTCAACAATTACTTCCCTCATATTCTTTGAACAAATATGGAAAATGATTTCCTTGAGCTTAAGAAAAATGATGATTAATCTGTTGGTATATACGAAGCGAATTTCACAAGGCTTCCAAGGTATGCATCTGACATTATCATCCAACCTGAAAGTAAAGTTGATCGATTCATCAGTGTCTTAAAACCATGTCTTTGAAGGGAATTATCTATAAGAGACATCAGTAGCTATGAAGAAATTGTGAGTTGTGATATCAAGGTAGAAGTGGAAGTTAGTGTTACATATCCATCTCATGGTTTGGAAAAGAAACAAAAGATGGAGTTCAAGATGAAATCATAGAACAATGGTGAAAAGAATATGAATGTTTCTTTATGCTCAACATGTGGAAAGAAGCATGGTGGAGATTTTATTAAAGGGTCTAGATAATGTTTTAAGTGTTGAAAAGGAGGTCATCCAGTTGCTGAGTGTCGAATTAATGGAAAAAGGGTTTCTAATGATGTGAATAAAGAAAAGATTGCAGAGAACGCACCACCAACACTTCAATGCTTCAAGTGCAATGAAATGGGGCATTATGCTAATCAATGCCCTAATCCAAGGGTTAACGATGATTAACATGAGCAACCACTTAAGGCAACAGACAATGGGAAGTCACATGCGATCACTATTGGCGATGTTGAATATGAGAACGATGTGGTGGAATTAATAAGTGTTTATATAATGGGATTCCAAAATAATGTTGTATATAGTATTGTGGAATATTGGAATATTTATGTATTGGTCTATTGTGGTTTTCAATAATTTTATGGTATCGGTAACCATGTAAAGTGATTAAGTAATTTTTGGAACGAATATGATATGCGCATAATGAAGGGATAAGGAGAAAATGAAATTCTTGAGTGTATTCTTGAGATCATGACTGATATAAGGAAAAAGTTATATCAGGGTTTGAGTATATAGAAATTTTGTATTTTTGTATGTGGAAAGAGTTAACTTTTGACAACATTCATGTTTTCACTAAGATTCAATGGGTATTCATTTTTAAATAGAATACATGATTAATGTATTCACATGTTTTGAATGTGACCAAAAAGATATATCTTATATGGGGGATAAATGATGGTATTCACATGATCGGTGTATGAAATTTCTAGCAATTGTTTTCTTTATATTATGAGATTGGAAAAAAGTATTTTAGATAAGACTAAAGATTGGAATGAATTATGTTGGACATAATTTAGTATTTTTTAAGGCTAGAACATTTCTTGATATTATTGATGGAATGTTATAACAGTGTATTTTATGAAAAGGGACAATATACATAACGAGCAACAACCCATCGCGTCGGACAAGGATGTGGGAATCGAACCCACAACCGAAGTGAGACAAGCCTTTATCACCTACATTTGGTCTGCAGGAAGTCCTTGGTTAGTCTGAACTAGTTTTATTTTATTATGTGGTATGATAGATAATGTATAATTCCATTTTTGGAACCATATATGATTAATCTCACCATAGATGGACTTATGTATATAACTTTTGCTAACCTTATGTTTGAGATAGATGGAATGACCAATCATTCTATCGCATGATCTGCTAACACTTTTCAAAAGGTAAATTCAACTTCATTTCATTAAGAGGTGAAGTGGAAATTGTTTAAGGCACGAGAGATGGCGAGATTGTTCCAAAATCAAGTAAGTACTTATTTTAATTCGAAAACTTTTCAACATTAGGGAAATGATCTTGAAAACCAAAAATGTTTTCCTAGTGCCCTTATATCTGATGAATCAGATGGTACCTTAGAACATCACAAATTTATGTCTTTGTGATTGATGGATTTTTCATAGCCATGTTCTCTACCACTCTCCATCAGAACATGATGGTTAGATTTCTCTTCCATATCCATATTTCCGCATATGTTCTCCTATGTGGAAACCCAATGATTAGTTAATTTGGGTAACCATTATGTTTTATAATTTAGTTTTTAAAGATAATTTGTGGTATTCCTTTTTACAATTTGGGTTTCTATTAAATAAATATTCAAGTAGTAAACCATTTATAACATCGATGAATTTCGAGGGAAAATTCATTTTAATGGGGGTAGAATGTAACACCCCGAGATATTAGGAGATGTATTCTTTTTGATTTATTTGATGTATTGTGTTGTATGCTACACCAAGATTATTTTTCATTATACACAACATCGTATTAGCTTGCAGTATACGCAACTATATTCTTGGATCATGTTACACAAAATTTGAACTTCGTTTGATAGAAGTTATTCTATACAACATTGAGTGTATATATATATATAATGTATAAATTAAATATGGTTGGATACTATTATACACAATAAAAAATTAATCATTTACTACACACAACCCTGACTTGTCTTTCTTTACATTTAATCACGACCTTCCACGATAGCGTGTGTAGTACGCAATACCATGTTTCACTAAACAACGATATGTTATTAAAATATTATATAAACTAGCCATTATGAATAATAATAATCACTTTTTGAAATTTTATAAATTTTATCATTCAAAATGGACTTCATTTTTGGATTCATAATATCGAAATTATCCTCGAGTGAATTTTTGATATTTTCCTAAAAACGATCAATTTTTGATGAATAGTGAAAACAGTGGGTTACTATTTTAAAACCAACTTTTTATTTAAATAATTATTTATTTAATTTAAATTTATTTTAGTTCAAAATTGATACATAATACCTATATAAGTTCAATGTAATTAATTGGATCCATTTTATAATAATTTTCGATATATAATAATTTTATTGAACTTTTCACCGTCTTTTACCTACCTCCTAGGAGATTTTTGCAAACTTACATAAAACACAATTTTAACACTTTAGTGAGTGGAATTTCAAAAATCCGAGAGACCCGGTTAATATCAAGGACTAAAATGCGGTTCAATGAGATGAAAATAATTTTTGGTGAATAGTATCTTTTTACTTTTCTTTACCACGGTTAAAAGTAAATAGGGTAATGAAGGGTAAAAATGATATTATTATTACCCTAACACATTTCATAATTCTATTGGATAAGTGTAATTCGTCGAAAAACAACCTTAGGAATAAAATATGACCATTTAGGTTCACATGGATTAGATTAGGACATTTATTATTAATTTATTTAAAGAAGGGTTAAAATAGTTAAAATCAAAGTTTAATAACTAAATTATTTTTAGTATAGGGTTATACATAAGATAAATTCTACTATAAATATTAATTAGAAAGATAAAAATATTTCCTACCTAATGGTATTTTATTTATAATTTTTAAACATTATATAAGTTAATTTACTTATGACACAATGATGATGCAGTAATTACCTTATTAATGAAATATTAACATAATTGTTGTTATAAATACACAAATAAATGTAATTTGAGACATTTCATGAATTCAACAAATTTTATAGGTTAATATGATATTTTATTATTGATTTAATTAACTTTTTTAGTACTAATAATACTGTTATGATTTCCAAAAAAAATCAATTAGCCAATAGTCCCAAAATTGACATAAAATAGTTTTTAAAACAAATATTATATTATTAATTGTTATTATATTCATAAAAATCTAAGGATTGGCCAAGATACTTATAACATGATAGTTGTATCATTTATGGACCACTTTGGGGGTCTCTTAGGTGTATATAGTTTGTTTATTAACTATATAATATAAACATACAAAGTGACATGGTAAATGTCAATCTAATTAACTAAGAGTTAAAACTAAATGATAAGGTTTATATAATGACCCAAACCTATATAAAATATATTTGTTGGGAGGATTTCCACCCATCCCTATTTTATCATCTAGAGAAATCAATATCGAGCTATTAAAAACCGAATATGACTTTATTATAAAATAATATTTTATGTTCTTTCTAAGGTGCCCCTTTGCACCCTTATAAAAGGGAACCTCCCCCCTCTTCTCCTCACACCACTTTGAGCCTTCAAGCTCGGTCAAAACCTGATAATTTCTCTTCTCTACTTCACTAGTAATAGTATAGAGGTCTTGGTCTTCTTCAAAGGCAAATTTTACTTCCCTAAGAGGAGGTTTCAAAGAGGCGTGTCGAAGAAGAGGTAATATCCGTTACTGATTCATTCAAATTTATTTCTTCTTCAACTTCATCTTCTTTAGTTGTTTCATTAATAAGTAATAACATCAGTATCAATAATATACTGGTATGTAATTATAAATATTAAACAACCCTATTCCTCCTTCTATCAATCCTATGGAAAACAAAATCACCGCACGTGTGTACGTTCAGAATACCATCTCTACGTCGTGGTGTAATATGTTTTCGACCACCACCTTACTTGGATGGGAATAATGGTGTAAATAAATAACTATATATGATTATTTTAAAGTTATATTGATTAAAATATATTATACATATGCTTCAATACAATTCCATGATCATGGGAATGATATCATCTCTCGTGCGTACGTACGGACTACCGTCACCACGACGCGATGAGATTAATTCTCCATGTTAACCATTAATGAATGATTATAAAGTATATATAATGAATAATAATGAGTTATATGACATAATAATGAAACTTTATTTATGTATATATATATATATATGTCATCCACTTACTTTCATTCATGTTAATAAAGAAAGGAAAACAACATTCATGCATACGTACGGCCTACCGTCTCCATGAACGGTGCATGTCATTTAATTCATCTATCTAATATATATATATATAATGAATATATATGATATATATATATTTTTTTTCATTATTTATGTAAGTAAATCCTGATATAAGAAATAATAATATCAATAACAACATGTCCAAACACGTGCGATAAATAAAACGATTTTACCCAAAATACTACTTTGCATGGAATTTACAAAAGAACGGGTAATATGTAGTCATGATTGAACAATATATGATACCATAACAATGAATATGATTTGGTAATAATTCAATGACATTATTTAAATCATTATATAGGAGGTTCAGATATGTACAAAGCATATCATACCTAAGGTATGGGATATCTATTCCAATCTCGCTCTTATCCGAGATTGTTTATTCGTAAGTATTTACTAGGGTTTTTGTTATCATCCATGTCCTTGTTTTCTAATAATGTTTTCATTTATGTTTAATGTCCTTTTTACCCATTTTTTAATTTTACCACATGTTATTAAAGGAATCATACTTTTTTTACCACACGATGATCTTTTTGAATTTTCTTACAAAAGTATGAGGAGAATGTTATTCTTAACATATACGGCGTGAACGGATTTTTACGGTTTCATAACACCTTATTTTCATGAATATTACTCTATAATATTTCATTAATATTATTAAAAAAATCATTTTCTTTAATATTTTCATGTAATTTTTTTAAAAGAAAATGATTTTGAAAAGAAAGGATATTTTCCTCAAGAATTCATTTCAACAGTTTTATCAAAACCAGTTTCCATATAAGATGAAATTATTTCACATGTGTTTGTCTCAAGTATAATGTCTCTATGATTTACATGGTTTCATTTTTGTTATGTTGAAATTATTTCCATTTGTTTTATATAGATTATGTTATGATGGGATGATGTTTATTAAACCCATTTTTATTCTTTGGGTTATGATGAATGATTTATGCTTATGTTGTGGCACACGTAAGAATGATTTCATTATGAGATGGGTGGGACATATATCTCCCTCCAATGCATTGGGTAAAGATTTATATATTATGATATAAACATGGCTGCAATGACAAGTAAATCTGGATTAGTAATAGAGGGCTGGAACGGATAGTAAACCCGGTTCAGTAAGGGACTTTATCCACTACGATGGTCTTGGCACCAATGTCTTGGCTACTATGGAAATCATAAAATGATCTTATTGGTTGCCAAAATTAAATGTTTTATTCCCATGCTATTTTATCATGATTAATGTTTCTTTATGATCTATGCCTTATATAATGTCGTGTTTTATGTCATTTCCCATGATTTTGATGTTTAAACATTATGTTAATGTTTTTAAGTTCATATTCATATGATTTATTTTATTTTATCTATGATTACCCTTACTGAGCATTTGATCTCACCCTTTATATGTTTTCATTTCCCCAGGATTTAAAGAAAGGTTTTAGGTATGAAAACCAAAAGGGAATGATCTTTATGGGAGATGTTGAAGATCTTTCACCATGATTAGAAGATTACATTCTGAGTTTCCAAAGACACTAAACTATTACAGTCCTTTGGTGTTTGTTTTTGTTATTTATTAATTATTATGCAAAAATAATGTAATATATATGTACTTCAAGCTTTGGGTCTCTACAAAAGTCTTGAGTTATGTGGTATAACTGACCCCCTCTGATACCAATTTGTCATGACACGTCCCTCGAGGCCAGTGTCGTGGCTACCCCAAGCCCGCCTTCCAAAGACTAGGGGCTGACGACTAGCACCAAATGAGAAAATCTCTAAAACTAGGAAAATATTTCCATTATGTAGATTAACCTCTCAAAATCGAGAATGAGATGACATAAAAACATTATTTAAAGCTGTAAACATAAGTGTGCTGAAAATTAAAGGGGGCCGGAAATTAAATCCCAACAGGAATGAATAAGTACAATTGAAAAGAAAGTACAACTGACGAAATGTAAAGAAGCTACAGGGTCATCCTACGGGGTTCATACCTAAAGGGTCGGTACAGATGGCCTCCTCAGCACTCCACATCTGTCAGTCTCCTCCGTGCACTGACTCGTCGTAAGGTTCACCTTCGGGTACTACCCAGTCATGCTACTCAGCCTTACTCAGCACTGTGTGTTGTCTTCTTCCAACACAACATAGAGTTGGCATAAAACATGGAGGGGTGAGTATAACAATATTTTGTAGGTACCTCAAGACTCTCAAGGTCTCACAAAATCCAAAAAGGATAAACCACAATGTTTGAAATCAATAAATTAACCCCACTTTTTTATATGCCCATACATATACCTACGTTATCAAGTAATCCATCTCAATCATGAGGAAACACAAGAGTTACTGACTCAGCTCACACAGGTATACAAATTATGTAGAGTGATAAATATGATCAGATATAACCACTGAATCATCATAGTTGTCGGACCAATACATGATCTTGGACCAGCTATTCTGTCAGACCAACACATTATCCAGGAACATAAGTCAGAACTTTCCGGCCAACACATAATCCAGGAATAGTTGTCAGAGCTATCGAACCAACACATGATCCAAGACCTTCTATTTTGTTCGACCAACACATGATCCAAGTACAATCGTCAGTGCAAAGCCAGCCACAGTGTTTCCACAAAGCACTCTGGATTCCGGGAGAGTCCGCTCATAAATCCAAGTGTCGACATGCCAACGGCAACCAATCCCCATGAAGAAGTATCTCAATGGTCGGTCTCATCATAGGGGTCTCAATGCAATAGAAGGTGCGTCAATAAGATGCGCGTTCAGTGAGTTATTAGATTTTTAGTCCAGGGGGGATGGTTGGATTCGTGTACGACGCAACCTGATCGTATATCAACATTACCCCGAAATCTAGTTGGGTAAACTCAAAGTGACCGTCATGCTCTAATAAAACTAGCGCCACTGATGGTTCGTCAAATGGTCGTCCGATGCCGAAGATACGACCAAAGGAAGTAACAGGGTCAGTAATGGGCCTGGGCCTGGTTTGACCCGGTTGGTCTGACTCAGCCCAACCCAAACTGGACCGACTTGGTCGAGGTTGACCCGGTCAAACCCGCTAGGTCTGACCTGGCCCGCTGGATGGGTTAGCCTGCTAGGTACAACTCTGTCTATTGGGCCCGGCCTAACGGACTGCAGGGGCGGTTCAGCCCGAAAAGTCCCGCATAGGAAGCTTGGCCAGGAGGTCAGGGCCGGTTCGGCCAACACCACATGAGGAGTGGCTCGGGCATCTCAGCACGGAAATCCATTCCGGTTCAGCCAGCAATGCCACAAAGGACGCCGTGGGCCGGCTCGTGTGGCCGCCGTGGCCAGGCAGTTCGGACAGGAGCCGGGGTGCAGGCAGGCCGCAAGATGGGCCAATCAGGGCGCGAGCATGCCTTGTGGGATTGACGGGTAGTGTGAAAGCTGGTAATAAGGTGTCGGGCAGCACGCAGGCAGGCCGCGGTTTTAGGTAGGGCGCAGTTAGGCCGGCGAGGCATGGGCAACGCGCGGGCAGCGTGGCAGGGCGCGCGGGCAGACCGCGGGGGACACAGGCAGCGCGCAAGTAGTTCACGGGGCACGTGGGTAGAGCACAGGCAGGCCGTGGGGCATGGGGGTAGGCCGACAGGGCACCAGGCAGTGTGCGGGCAGGCCGCGGGCAGGCCGCGGGCAGGCCGCGGGCAGGCCACGGTTATGCGGGCCGGCTACCGGTGGCGGCCGGGAAGGCCGGTTCTGCATGGCTCGGGCTGGCGCAGGTCGGCTGTGTTCGGCCAGAAACACGGGTGCACTACGAGGGCGGTGCGGTTCCCACATACAATGGGTAGCATGACCTTTGTCGTTGGCACCTTCGTCGCCTCGTTTCCACTTCGTCACTATGCCGAAACAAACTTCCCAAAAAGATCAGCGGAGAGAGTCGGGCCATGTTAGTTTGGCCCGCACCCTCTGCGTTTAGGGATGATAACAATTGGTTCAACAAAGAGGAAAAAAGATGAACAACAATTGTTTACAATACATCGCACCGATTCCTTTTAAATGAATATATGAAGAAGGAAAGGAATAATACTCAAGATAACCCCCCTACCTTTAATCGTTGCTCGATGATCAAGTCGTGGGAAGATGATGATGTTGTCATTGTTAAACACATCTTCCACATACTTCCAATCCATGCTCCTGTGTCGGTTCATTGATGATGAGGAGGAGGAAAGATCGATTGATGACGTTTCGCGTCGATGGGGGTTCCGAGAAAGAAAGTCGAGGAAGATCATTCTTTGTTTTCGAGGGTGTTCTTTGTTGGAAGTTTTCTTCATTGGGAGCCTTCTCCCTATATTTCTTCCAATTTCCTCCTTTCTATCCACTCCACCCAAAATGAAAACGTATCCAAATAATAGATTAGGATCTATTCTGTACATTGGCGTAAATTCAAATTGAGTGATTTTATTAAATGAGTTGACTCATTTAATTAATGGGGTGGTGTTGGCATAACAATTCAAATTGGGGATTTAAATTAAGTGGCTCCACCAAATTAATACTTGAGAAGTGGCATAATACAATTAAAGGGGAGTTGGGTCCATTACGGTTGAGAAGGTCAAGGGGTTTCTCCCCGATTTAATGGGGAGTTGAGGAGGTTTTACCCTCCTCCATTAATAGGGGTTTAAGCCTCATGTGGTCCCCACATCATAACCTCTCACGAGAGGTTATGTTCTGGTGGGTGCCACCACAATAACCTCCCATGGGAGTTTAAGGTGTGGTGGCCCCACCTCCAACTCCCTTGAGGTGGTTTTAACCACCCAACCTCCACACGACGGTTAAAAAAATAAATTAAATCGAGGTTCATTTATTTTATTATGTCACACGAAAACCCAAAATCTAGATTTTATCCTTGACTCGCTACCGTCGAAGTTAAAGTCTTCTTAAGTAAATATCGGTGTTGCGAGTTCAACGTTTCTATCGAATTCCAATTCCAATCACCGGTTCAAAAGTTATATAAACCCACTCATACGTTTACTGAACGTACCCAAACAAAACATCAGAAATTGATTCGGGGCACACCAGGCCTTGGAATCAAGCACCATCGGTTTTAGCTGACTCGTAAAAAATCCCATGTAAAAAAAATTCCACTGGATTTCTGGGTCATTACAATAATTTAGTTATATATTTAGTTACTTATATTAGGAGGATATGTTAATTAATCTATTATGTTTATTTATTTATTTTGGATAAAATTATTTCCTTGGAAATTTTTTTGATCCTAGACAATAGTTGGCCGATTTGGATGATCAGGATCCCCTAATGGGCTATGTCTCAATACGATTCATTTGATCAGTTTGGGGTACATGATGGTTGGTTCGTGATTGTGCTAACTGAAGTACTCAATGATTAATGAACATATAATTTCATATATACAAGGTTTTATGGAGAAAATATATTATTTCCTTGCTTTCTGAAAGAAGATGAGATGTTGTGAAAAGATGTGCTGATTGAATGTTATTGGATAATGTTAATCTATTACTGATCCATCATATGGAAAAAAACTAGATAGCCCTTCAATATTTCAGAATAAAATTATTTCCAACTAGATTAAACAAAGAGGGTGTTTAGATAATTATAACTTATAACGATAAAATGGATTAAATACTACAAATAAGACATGTGATATATCAAATGAGTGGTTATTTTCTATATATTATGAATGAAAAAATGTGATTATTATCTAAATGGAAAATATTCTATAAGGTTTCATCTATGTTTTCATGTGTTTGAATAAACTATCATTAGATAGAGGATCGTAAGAAAATCCATAAGAAATTAAATGTTTGTATGTGTTATTTAATACCATTATTATAGAGTTTTGATAAAGGATTATGATGTCAGCGAATTCAATATTCCTCAATAGTATTTTAGAATGATCCATAATATATTTTGAATCTATTATTGAAATTCAAATCTCTGAGAATTTTACGAATTATAATTTTAGTGTGAAGGAAAGTTAAATAGAGATTCCACCTATTTAACATTGGGAGAATCTACATAACACAGTTAAAATCAAACATACATGAATCATTTTTGACCCTACAAAAATATAACACTATAAGGTTCTATCTGAAAAAATGTGATCCAAAATAGTTTTTCCATTTAGTTTAAGGTTTTGATACATGCAATAGATTGATATGATAGTTGAATATCTAGAAAACCTCTTTCAAATAATGAAAAGATAGGTCTAGTTGTTATAATATCTATTAAATCAAAGATGTAATAATGCTATAAATATTTTATTAATTGGATGATGTCCCACTAAAATAAGGTCCATTAAATATTGTAATTTCTAGGAATTCTCTAAACATAGAAAGGTATGGTGATGTCAAGTAAGTATCTTATGATTGAGGAATATTATTTAGAGACCAAAAATAAAAGGATTGAATAATATGGTTGTTCATATTAACATTTTTTATGGAAAATTCTGTAATAAATTCTTGAATGTTGTGATTTGGAATATATTACAATATGAGACATTTATAGGGATATTCAAGGACAAGATAATATTTATTTTAAATATATTTAAAATTATACAATCATAATGTTTATCCTTATTAAATATGGATGATGGTTAGATCATAATTAATTGTATCAGAAAATAATAATAATGAATATATTCTTATAACTAGGGGTTATAATAAGTTACAAAAATACATGTTTGATCTGGGGTATAAATACAGATGAATTCATTGGATATTAATTTTACTATAATGTGGTATAAAAACATTGGATAAAAATCTTTTAAATAGGTGGTAGAACTATGTATGTATTTAGGTCATGTTCTAGGAGTAAAAATAGTAAATTCCCCTACCTTTGAATTTTGGAAATATATTAGTAATTTAATCAATGTTGTGGGAATAACCAACATGGAAAGGAGTATTTCTTTTCTGGAGCCACTTCAATATTGTGTACTACCATATTTTTTTATTTTTTGAATACAATATTTGAGGACGAGATTTATATTTGAGTTGACAATAACTCAAACAGGTTTCATAGGTTATGAATATTTACTTATGAAGTTGGGTAACAATAATATAAAATATTCATTAACCATCATTCAAAAATTTACCTCATAGTGATATTTTAATTTGATTCTATTGGAACATTAATTATTTTAATAACCTAGGTTTACTCTAATATATCTTCTTAGTGAGGATGAATAATTTGTTTTCAGTGAATAATTGTTGCGTTCCAATTGTTGGTTATATGAACTATCAATGATTTATGTACATCCTGTTACCCAAAATTATTTATATTTTACATTAGTTTAGAGATATTTGAAAAATTGTGGTTACTTTAATTATATGTTGTATTACATTTGTTGATAATAATCTTTTTAATAATTATGATGATGATTAAAATACAACATTAATGGCCCTTATTAAAAATGATTAAACAATAATTATGGTATTTCAAATATCCATAAGCCATTAAGTTTTGAAGAGAAGCAGATATGAAGGATGTGATAAATTTATAGATCATTGAATCAAATATGAATGATAAAATTTGAATACATTAATATGGATGATAATGATGGTTTTGATACACACATTACAATACTTAATGAGATCCTCAATGAAATAACTGTTTTCTGAGATACAAGACGATTACAAAATTGTTAAAAAATAATGATAATGAATCTATAAATATTTGATTCTAATGTATGGTTAATATATTATTTTGAATATTTATCTATTTATGAACTTCAGAATGTTCTTTGGGAATACAATATTATCAAATCAACTATTTTTATCACAAAAATGAGAATAAAGTATCCCCTAATAATATTATGGTTAAAAAATACATAAGGATAATAAATATGAATAATGTGATTTAGAGGAATATGATTAAGATTAAGATGTATAAATAAATTGTTATTTTATTTAAAAAATATGGGAAATTTAAAATGGAATGGAAAAAGTAAATAATTTTCTAAATAATGGAATTTTAATAAAAAAATTAAAATTTTCAATAGATTATCATATGAGGATAGATGATTATAAATATTCATAATTAGATAGTTTGAAAAATCCTAATATGATTTGGATGAAAAATAAACTAATCATTACACGCAAAAAAATGAATTTTATCTTGAGTAGATGATAATAGGGTGAATCTTTATCTTATGATGAATCTAATCCACATTTCATCACCTTTTAATGATATAGAAAATAAATTAAATCATAAATTAATTTTCATTATGGTGGAGAAGGAATATAAATTTGGTTTATAAAAATATTAATTCTTGTATGATCAGATGATAAAAATACACATCTCATGAAATGGATGAATATGTTAAGCAATGATCGTAATGAAATAAACAGGGAGAATAATGATAGAGTTCAAGATGAGTTGGTTAAAAATTAATGTGATTAGGGCCTAGAGAATGAAATTTGAGGTGATAAAAATTAATTTTATTGTTTATGAACACAAATATATTTCTAAATAAAATGTCAACATGTTAGAAACAACACTTTTATGGAAATTAATATGAAAAATGTGACAATAGATGAGCTCATGATGATTATGAATGTTTATTAATAATGTTTATATAAGAAGGATGAATTATTTTAAAAAAATAAATGATTATTAAAAAATAGTTTTTATTAAAAAATAAGAGATAATAATTTAAATTTTTTACATAAATTGTGAAACTTCAATATATGGTGAAATGAATGGTTCAAAAAATAGGATGGTTTCTATTCATAAATAATCATTGTGTGTATTTGTTTCAACTAACACTATTGGATAAAAAATAAAAACTTCTTAGAAATAAAAACCCAATAAGAATTAGTGCAATTATTAATGTAATTATTACCTAATTTAAATATTCCCACATTATTTTTAGAAATAATTATCTTAAATCCTATAGTAGTTTACTATCATTTAGAAAGATCCATATTCAGATGTCACAATTTCTATTGTTGTTTTTTGTGTAAAAGAGTATTAAAAATGATAAATAATTTATCCACGGGTAGATATTTATGAATCAATAGGGAGATAAAATTTCAAGATAAGAATAAAAATTATAATAAGGAATGTTTATGAAGATAATGATATCATCAAATTTATGAATAGTAAAAACTCATCAGTGAAAACCAATTAAATTTGGAATATTGATCAAGATATAAATGTTGATAATTAAATAATGTTTAATATTTTAGATGATGCTATAAATGTTGGGTTGGTAACAAAATATTGGTTATGTATATGGCAAGGTCAAATGATCATTAATATATTATTATTGTGATAAAAAAATTTATCTAAGGAAAGTTTGAAGAATAGACATTCTAAAGACAATAATAATGATGAGAAAAATATCATTATATAGTGGTTTAAAATTAATAAAATTTCAATAAGGTGTTAATAAGATTGTAAGATTACTGAAACATGAATCACTATCATAAAATCCCAAAAAAATCATGAGAAGAACGTGATAATCAAAACATAACAAAAAATTTGATAAATATGTAGAAAATATGACTTGTTTTTATGAAGATTCTAAAAATACGATGAAATTCATCTCTATATTGAAAAGAATCATCAAATGAAATATTTTACATTCAATTAAAATTTAAAAAATAAGAATAATAATTCTTTAATTATAGAAGAATATAAATCTGAAACATGTTTCTAATCAAATAAAGAGGCAAATCCTAATTCCCCATGTACATGAATATTTATAAAACCATGATGGGAATTAATGGACAAGATAATAAGTATGGGGTTTGATTCATGTTTTCTACAATAGGGATAAATTTCTATGATGTATCATTTCCAACTATGATGAAAAATGCTTTGTTTCCCTTGAGGGTGAAAAATTATCGAGAATCCCTGGTATGCACATCACAATATTCAAAATATTTTACAAAAGAAAATATTTCTAAGATGACTTATTTATAAACATCAACTATTATGATATATATTTTGAAATGGTTTCAATATTTAGATTATAAAAATTCATGGAATTCACATGATATAACATTCTTATAATGATTGTTTAGAATCTTTTTTATGAATATCAAATTATGGATGACAAGGAATTCTATTAAAATTTACTCATGTTTTATAAGCTAGGTTCCACCACATAGACTTATTGATATTTATTTATTGTATTTATGTTCTTAAAATAATGTTATACTATTTACTCATGTCAATGACATGTGGAAAATACATAGGTGGATCAAGAATATGTAAATATAATATGGAGGTAATTTTTTGAGTAAACTTATTATTGATAATTATTTGTCTTGTTTTCTATGCATTTTGAACACACACAAAAAAGCGGTGATTTTTGGGCCAAAAGTGAGTTTGGTCTCATTTTTTTCAACATATAAATATGGGTTGTTTATGAAATTTGATACAAAATTTTGGTATAGATTTTGAAAAGAGATTATCAATTATGTTAGTGGAATAAAAAAAATTTAGCGAAGAAAAATTTATGGATACACACTACTAAAAAATATTTATTTGCAATGTATCTGATTAGGGAATGTAAGATGTTCATCAACTAAATCAGAAAATGATTATTTTCATCAATGTTCCAAAAATAATAGTGATTTTCATGATCTATAATGAAGGAAGATTTTTATGATTTAGAAAACATTATCAGATGAATATTTTTAGATAAACTATTAATAAGTATTGAGTTACTAAAAACTTTCACTCATTTAAAATTGATGAAATGTAAAAAGGAGAAGATGTGAAACTAACACACCTGACAAAAATTAATAGAGAAACAATTTAAATGAATAACATAAACACAATGATGCAGATAAGGTATATTTTTTTTATGATTTTTTAGAGTGCAATGTATTAAAAATTTATTTATAAGAAAATTCATTAGTGAATAATTTGTTTTAAAGGATGAATATATTAGAAAAATAATTCCGGAAAAATTTATGTAAGAACATTTTCACTTTTCTATTTGACATATAAAATATAAAACATCTGTCAAACCCCATCGAATGAACATGATGATTATTGATTTTAAATTACGATATTTATATAGAAAAAGAAGTAAGATATAATATATATGAAACAATATGAATGGGGATATGTCTTTGTGGAAATCACAAGTGGGTATGATATAATTTGAGTGGGATATAATAATTGAATCATGTCCATTGAATGAAGATCCATTTGAGGGACATACAACAGATAACCATTCATGTGCTCCTCAAATAAATATTTATGGGTATATTATCCTAAATGGGTGTAAATAAAACGACAAATTATAAAGATAAATTAGTTTAAATACCATTACAATGTCTCCTTAATTATCAAATGAATTGAAACTTTCAGTAGATATCAAAATATGAAATGGGCATGAACTCTATCTAGGAAAAATATTATTATGATTCACAAATAGTTATATGGGATAAAATGATCTATTACCATATGTGGATGCAAAAGAATATTGATAAGAAATATTAGTTTTTTATGATTTCCATTACACCATATTTAAGGATTATTGTATAAGGATGATGATTCTAGAGAATTAAAGATACCAAATATGTATTATAAAATGATAAAAAATAGTTTTAAAAGAGTTGGATTTAATTAATATGAGTGAAAAAATCATAATTATAATTTTAGATATGAGGAACATGAAATATATCTTCAGCCAATTGTACTATGGTAGAACCCATATTAGAGTTTTAAACTACACATGTATTTGGAACAATTTTCATTTGTAAAATGGTAAAACAATTTTTTTATAAGATGTGTTTCAAAACGATGTTTCCATTTAGGCTATTATTGATTTACTATACATAATAAAATTTATCATCATTAGTTTATATATAAAAAAATATCTAGCATAATCATATTTATGGAGAATTAAATAGAGAAATATCTGGAGGAGACCAACAAACAATTTTTACAGATGCCGGTTGGTTATATTATCTATTCCAAAATAAATTTATGTTTGAAATTTGGGAATTTTTTCATTGGGAATAACCATGTTTAGAAAATATCAAATAGAATATTCAAGTACATCAGTCACATATGATATCTGATAAAGGTATTTATGATTTTATATAGGTAAATATGATTCTACTATCTTTCAAATTAATTGAATATATTTTTGAGGTGGGTCAGAAAATAAGGAATAAAATATCATTGTAGTATGGGTGTATAAAATTAATAAATATTATTATTGTCTAAGCGGTCTAAGGAACAATGAAATCAGTGGATATGAAATGGGTAATTGGGGGGGTATACCATAATGTGGAATAATAGGTTGTTGTTGTTGGGTTGAATCATGGTTGGATGGAGATTGAGTAATGGAGAGTATAAGTAGTTTCTTCTTATACCACTGTATTATGGAATCATTATTGTTAAATTATCTTTGTTTTGGTGAATAACAGACGTTTAATGGATTATATTTTTATACCAAACCTATATATATCATATATTGATTAAAATTATATTATTTTAATACCAAATGGGAGTCTTCAATTTATATTTTAGTGTATGATAACTCTAACATGGTTTCAAATGATATTAATGACACCTTAAAATGTTGAAAAACATTATTATAATTGTAAAATTGATCCAAGATTTAACCCTACCCCTTCTAAGTAATCTCATACATTGATCCCAAGGGATATTTTCATATCACCATATCAATATAATGGTATAAGTTTCATTAGTTTTATGAGATTTTGTAATATTACTATTAAAACCCTTATTTATTTATATTAGTAAAACTAGAAAATCAATTAATTTACAATTTTATATATTTTTTTACTAAAAAAACAATGCAAAATCATTTCCCTCATTTTTGTGCTATTTTTTAATCATTATTCTATCATCATAAAAAATATTTCATCTTCACATATATATATATTGATTCTATTTTTATGATTGTGTACTAATTTTATTATTTCAAAGAAAAAATAACTTAACTGTAATTCTAAATTGAGTTAATGTGTTCTCAACTTTTCATTTTTTATATCCAACATGAATGATTATATAAAAAATAGTTATCGATGAATATAGGAACATGAAAACTAGTATTAATATAAAATAATAACAATTTGTTCATTTTTATATCATTCTAGAAATGTTATTTTATATTTTTAACATATTATTAAATAATATTTTTTATTCTCTAAAAATAAATAAATTAATCCAACACCATCCATTTTCATATTGATTGACTAAATCCATATAAAATGACATATTTTATCTTTAAAATAGTATATGAAACATATTATAGTGTCTAATAATTTATATTAATGGTTATTTTATTTTCAATGTATTGGTTATGAAACCAATAATATAAAATGTTCAAATATAGTTAACATTCACTACTGGAAATATGATCTATACCAATGGTTTTGGGAAAACCGTTGGTTGAGTTAACTAATTTGGACCTATACCAACAGTTTGGACAAAACCGTTGGTATAGATCACTTATATGGACATATACCCATGTTTTTCCCAAAACCGTTGGTATAGGGCACTAATTTGGAGCTATACCAACAGTTTTGGGCAAACTGTTGGTATAGTTCACTAATTTGGACCTATACCAACGGTTTTGGGAAAACCCTTGGTATAGGTTTATAGACCCCATACCAATGTTTTTGGCAAAACCATCTGCATAGTTCCCCTATATACCAACAGTTTGTCCAAAACCTTTTTATAGGTCCCAAAATCAAAGAACCTATACCAATGGTTCTCAAAACTATTGGTATAGACCTATACCATTGGTTTTGAGAACCGTTTGTATAGGTATGTATATTTTAAATGGATTCTTCATACATAGGACATTAAACAAATCAATATTTAAAAGGCTTATGACAATATATATATATATATATATATTTGAATTTATGTTCACAAAAGTTAGTTAGGTTAGTGGTTAGGTCGTTCAATCACAAATGGAAGGTACTGGGATCAAAAACTACCAAATGATTGTTTTTTAATTAAATATACCAATGTTTTTATGGAACCATTGGTATAGATTTTCAAATTACTTATACCAACGGTTTTGAAAACCGTTGGTATAGGTATATTACAATGGTTTTCCGAAAACCGTTGGAATAGACCTATCCCCATGGCATATATAGAAATGGTTCTCCAAACTATTGTAATAGGCTATACCAACGGTTTGGAGGCTTATACCAACGGTTCTAAACCGTTGGTATATGGTATTTTTTTAGTAGTGATTATTAAACCATGTTAGATGAAAATAATATATAACTATTTATTATAGCCGAAATATATTATAAAATGAGAATAAAAGGGTAAATTTTTTTGAATTGAGACATAAACTATATGATAATGTTAGATTTGTTTTTATTGCAGGATAGAGTGTGATCATCTATAGAAAAAATACATTTAATGGATTTTCATATAAATATCATTTCTTTGGGATATATTTATGTAATACAATATGAACTCCAATGATCAGATATAAGGTCTCAAACCATGTAGGTACTTATTATCCATTTGTAGTTCATTCATATCCATGTCAGAAGAAAATCAGAAATGTTATACAAAAATGATTGTGCATGTTTTCACAAAATGATCTCATAATTTCAATGATAGGAAATCCAGATACTTTTCCATCAGTTTGAACTCTAGGAAAAATTATTATTATAATATGGTTTTGAAACCCTTACATTCAAAGTCAACGTTTATATCTATCTGGACAATCAAATCCCACCATCTCTTACCTGAACCCGTGCGGCTAAAAGATTCATACTAAACCATGATATTCTCAGGTGTCTTCAGAAATTCAATGATTTCATTTATCCTATCTAGCTAGTCCTCATCCTCTTGAGGTTCAATTGTTTCAACAATGGTAGGTGGATTATCATGAATTAATTTCAACAATCAATCTATTTCTCCTCTAACAGCAGTTTCTATCTCAATAGTTGCATTCTGAAATTTTGGAACGTCCTGATTAATATCAAGAAATGCTCATACGATTGTCATGATGTGATTGAGATCAATAGGTGGATTCCCTTAAGGTGCATCATCTACACCTTTTTGAGAATATTTTTTGAGGGATACTAATGCATACCAAAACACAAGAATAATCAGATAACAGAACGAATCACAGTTCAAAATAGAGAACCCAAAATGAAGAAACTAAGACTTAAAACAAAAAAGAAAATTAGAAAGACACATCTGAACATCCCTATGAGAACTTGAGTCTCATTATGACAAGATCAGTCCATGCACTCATCATAACATACCTCTCAAGTCCCAAAAATCCAATCTCTAGTCTAATAGATGTCCCAAAGATAATTACTCTTATAGACATACTTCCTCTAATATAATTTTTGTAACGAACAGACCCAGGTCACCCATAAATATGGAACTTGACCCGATCCAAGACATAATAAATTGGTGTTCCCAATCCCCATAGGCTGGTAAAATGCACCCATACATTGAAGAACACACCAATGGTACCCATTTCATCCAACCTGAGAAAACACTATGAATATATGTACACACATAATGTAAGAGATAGTGGAAGAATAGGAGATTATATATATTCCAAAATAGTAAAAATACAGTGGAATAAAAACAACTATAAAATAAGAAAAATCTCCAGGAGACAAGTCCAACTGAAAAGTACTAGAAACAAATAGCTAAATAAAATTATTTCATGGAAAAATCCCAATAATCTCACCACATTCTACTGAAATCCAACTAACACAAACCCCACAACCTCACTATGGCGCACTGCCTTTCCCTATATTGGAAGACAGAAAAAGATATACCCACCACCAAAGGTGTGTGAAGGGTGTGAGAAAATAATATCAGTAGGATCCCACCCAGGTGTTCCATTACTAGTTTTTGTATAACAATTCTTCTATGATAATTTTAAATAAAACATTTCATGATAATATGTAATGTATTTTTATATAAAACATGGTAAAAATTTACATTTTTTAATGTTCTATACAAAAGAATGTATAACATGCACATGAAGAAAAACATATAATGCCAAATGTACAAAAAAAGTAGAATCAAAGGAAATAGAATGAAATATTACAATAATTCAGACCTATATACCACTCATACAACAATAAATTAATTTCACAATCCAGTTCCTATAACAGATTCCTAGGATTCATAGGAAAACCCCATGAGTAAAACCCCCTTAAAAATTCATTATCCATCCATAGAAAAAATGGCATATGAAACCAAGTAAATCCTTATGACCAGACCTTAAGATACTCACAAAACCTAGTCGATTTCATCAAGACAAACCTTCCACCTAAGCAACTGATGTTGCCCTTCTGTTCATTTTCACTAATCAATTCCAATATTCCAAAAGTACACATTTCAGTTTATTTTATAAAAAACTATGTATAAACCATTCTACTTTAACATCAATTTTTAAATACACACAAATATTTAGTATAATTTGATAAATCAAATTATGAACGTAATAATAATCTATAATGTTGTCTTAGGGTAGATATGGAACCACCTACATCAAAACTCGGGTTGCACATGTCTTCAATGTGAAGCACCAACAATGAAACCCTATAATAAATGAAAACATCCAAGAATCTATTCCACAGACCATGTGATTGATTTAATGGAAAAAATGGTTCAGCAAAGAAGAGGAAAATAGATAACTCTAGAAATAATTCTCTCCACATCACAACTAACAACGAAAGACATCTAGAATGAGATCACACTATGGTTCTTAAGAGAATAAAATGTAGAACAAAAGCATATATCAACATATCCAAAAACACAACCTAAAGGTGAAACCATGCTCCAAAAAAAAGATGAATTAGAAGGATTAATCAGGTATCATCCCAAATAGTGATCCACAGAACAATGCTCCGAGCCGGTTGGTCACAAGCCCTCAAGAGCGCCTCTCGGTATGCCAGAGGGTGCTGACAATTAGTGGGGGTCTATTAAGCAAGTCTTGGTGAGACTATACCCTCTGTTATTAGATTAAAATACCAGTATAAGTAACCATGAAATAGCAGAAACACATATAAATATAAGATTACAATGTCACTAGCATAATCAAAAACCGAAAATACAATACTCAACTGAAAGGTAAAACATGCTATGATTATGCATGTACCAAGTGTCTATAATGAAACTTAATGTAAAGCCACAAGGACTCCAAATAGGTCCCAACCCACGTATGGTTTCTGCTTCAAGGATTTAACCACAAAAAACACTCTAACCAGGATTTCTTCCCTTGTCATTTCCTATAACAACAAATTCTATTCGGCTTCCAATCAGGTAGCCCGAGTAGGGTGTGAGTCTGACTCAGTAGATCACCACAAACAGTGTCAGAAATAAATCCAGACATAATAATTGTATGCAGTTTCATTAATAATAAAGAAAGAAAATAGAGAAAACAAATATATTTTTCCAATTAACATTTCTTTAATACGTTAAACATATAGGTTCTCGAGAACAACCAAACACAATTCCTACTTCGGCCCATGTAGGATCCTCAACCATTTCCCCTGTTCAATTCATAATTACTATGTTACAATATGATGTTTATGAATTGCCAAATGAATCCATAGTACAAAATAAATGAAAGAGTGTAGTACGTCAAGTCTAGCACACATGTCAGTATTTGGAGCATCAGCCCCTATCTCACAACCCCATAGGTATTTGGAGCATCACTCCTTGTCCCATAAAATAACAAAATTTATTTAGGTCATTGGTTCTAGAACACCATTTCTAGAACCCTTGTGGGTATTAGGAGCGGCAGTCCATGTCCCACAACCCTTTTTCAAAACAAGTATCCAATTCACATATACAACCATATTCAAATGATTATTCATCTTTTTTCCTTTCCATCATAACTCTCACCCATATTCAACTAGATCCACAATTCATAATGAACCGTATAACCCAACCACCATTTAATTATTTATGCCGCCACATTTATACAACTGCATAAGCCTAATAAAATGAGACCATGGGATTGGAATTAGACCACCTACCTTGATTTTTTGAATGATGTTAGCCGAAATAAAATTCCCAAAATCTGAACAGCATAACTTCGTCGATCATGATTTGGATCTAAATCCTTAAAACTAAAAATAAGATCAAATGCATTATGATCTTGCAAAACTAGATCTATATCCACATTCTTAGATCTGTACCGTAACTCATAGGTATAGATCCATATAAATGATGGAAATAACCCCTGAAAGGATCTAGGAATGATAGAGGATATAATTAAAGAAACAACAGGGTGAAATCTACATACTGAAAGAAGTGAATATCTTTAATCTGAGCATTCAATCTTGAGAATAGGTGTTTGGATCTCCTTGCAATCTCTTCCTGAGTCTTTGGAAACACCTTGAAATTTCCAAGCCCGATCCATGGTCGGAAAATATGGAATCCTCAGGGATCAGGTGGTTTTAAAAAAGATTTTCAGAATTAAAAACCACACACACAGTTTCCTGGATAGTGGTGCATAGTTTTTCAAACTGTGAGAAAACCTTGCGGACCTCACTGTCAATATTTGCATGGCCCGCATGGTTTGGTTGCACAGTTGGTCAATCCATTTAGAAACCATGCATACCTCTCTGTCTAGTTTAGCATGGTTGGAACAGTTTTATCACACGATTTATCAAACCGTGTGAAAACAGTGTATGACCCACGACCCTTTTGTTTTACTAAAAAGTTCACCCAAACACACCTCAAGTCACAAATTCCAAAATAGAGTTACATATAAAAATTAAAATTACCAGAAAATGTTCTTATGATTGAATCCAGAAAAGGCCAGGATCTTACATTCTCCCCACCTTATAACATCTCGTACTCAACCTGTACTCGCGAGCTTCTCTGAGTTTTTGAGATAAAATGATTGGGCCACTGAGTCTGTATATCTGCCTCTATTTTCCATTTATCTTCCTTCACACATCCATGATTCCATAAAACATGATCAATTAGTATGGTCTTTCCCCTCAAAACCTTCTCACTGTGATCCAACACACCTATCAGAGGCTCCTCAAAAGATGCATCTCTCTCTAGCTCAACATCATCCACATCGATCACTTGAGAAGGGTTGGGGTTATATCGTTGTAGTTCTCACACAAGGAAAACATCATTCATAGCACTATATTTCTGTAGATGATCAAATTGGAATGCTACCAGCCTGACTGTCATCATGATCTCAAAAGGTCCAACCAACATGGGTGCCAACTTTCCCTTACTTCATATCATATGGTGACCCAACCTAGGTGATACCCGGAGGAAAATGCGATCACCAAATGTAAACTCTAGAGGTTTCCTCCATCTATTAGTATAATACTTTTTCTGAATTTGATCCATAGTCATTCGTTTCTAAATCAGCTGAACCTGTTCATTCATCTTCTCTGCGACACTCGGTCCCAACATCTCTGAATCACCCGCTTCCATCAAGCATAGTTGTGATCAATATGGACTACCATAAAGAGCCTCGTATGGTGCCATCTGTATAGTTTCTTGATAATTTTTGTTATAGTCAAACTCCACTAAAGCTATGTGCTTCTCCCACTTACCATCGAAGTCAGGTACACATGCCCTCGACATATCCTCAATCACTTTTATTGTATGCTTTGACTATCCATCTATTTACAGATGGAAAGCTGTACTGAATAAAACCTGTGTACCATGTGCTTTCTGCAATCCCTTCCAGAAGTATGAAGAAAACTGTGTATTGTGATCCAAAACTATAGTTCATGGAACCCCATGAAATCAAACAATCTTCTGTAAAATCAACTTTCCCAGCTACTCAGCTGTAAATGTTTCCCTTATAGGCAAGAAATGTGACACCTTTTTTAGTCGATCCATAATGACCCAAATATATTTATTATTCCTAAGTGTTTTTGGAAGACCTATCACGATGTCCATGGTCATGTCATCCCACTTACATTATGGAATGGACAAAGGTCATAGTAAACCTTCAAGTCATTGATGCTCCGCCTTCACCTACTGAGAGGTAAATCATCATGTAACAAACCCTGTTATCCCCTTCTTCATGTCTGGCCACCCAAACTGTCATCGCATATCACGATACATATTGGTCACACTAGGGTGCACAAACAATCTTGAGGCACGAAATTCCCACATGAGCTCCTCTCGCATGCTCGTAAAAACAACAACCCAATTCTTCATATAAAATATATCATTCTCGTATGTCTTCAAGTTTGAAGGTGTCTCCACGCCTTCAAATATTTCCCTCAAGGCTAAGAATACAGTGTCTTCATATTACTTTTTCATGATCCATCTCAAAAGTGTTGACTCCACTACAACCAACATGAGTGCCATTTCCTCTTTCCTCTCTTAAAACACAACATGCATTTCAGATAGCATCGAAATCATCCTTCACTCGGTACTAGATTCTTGAACAATCTGATTCTGAGTCTTCCTACTCAAAGCATCAGCCACATCGTTTCCTTTCCTAGCTTTATATACCAGCTCAAAATCAGATGACTGCATATACTCAACTCATCTCCCCTATCTAAGATTCAAATTGCACTGAGAAAAGATTTAATTCAAGGTCATGTGAATAGTATAAACTATAAACCTTTCACCCGGTAGGTAGTGTCTCCATCACTTCAATGAATAATCCATCGTTGTCAACTCAAGGTCTTGCGTTGGATAATTCCATTCATGCGGCCTCACCTGTTGTGACCCATATTACTCAACATTATCTCGTTGCATAAACACAACTCGGAGTCCTATACCAGAAGCGTCACAATACATCGTGTACTCTTCACCTGACTCAGGAAGAGCCAAAATTGGTGCGGACGTCAAACACTTCTATACCTCTTAAAAATATGTCTCTCAAGCCTCTTAACATTCAAACATTACTCCATTTTTGGACAAGCCCAAAAGTGGTGTTTCAAAATGAGAAAATTCTTGGATAAATCTCCTATAATATCCAGCTAACCCCATAAAGATTTGGATTACAAAAATATTCTTGGGATGCTCCCAAGAAATCACTACATGGCCCTTTTATGGATCCACTAAAGCACCATTATTTGAGATGATGTGTCCCAAGATGTATACCTGATAAATCCAAAACTGACACTTAGAGAGCTTGGCATATAGCTGATTCTCTCTCAGTGTACTCAGGACGATGTCAAGATGTTGGGCATGATCATCATGAGAATTAAAGTACACCAATTTTTTGTCCACAAATACAACCACAAACTGACCTAGGTATGGAAGAAATATCTTATTCATCATAGCCATAAACACTAATGGTGAATTTGTGAACACAAATGGAATTGAAAAAAACTCATAAAGCCCATATATTTTCTTAAAAGCAGTCCTCAGTATATCAAATGCCCGAACTCTCAACTAGTGATACCTCGATCTCATGTCGATTTTTGAGAAAATAGAAGATCCCTTCAACTGGTCGATCAAATCATTAATATGCGGTATAGGATATCAGTTCCTCATAGTCATCTTGTTCAACCTAAGGTAATCGACAGACAAACATAAAATCCCATCAGCCGTGTTTGTAAATAGTACAGGCAATCCCCATGGTGATGTAGTTGGATAGATAAATACTTTATCCTTCAAGTCTTCCCACTGAGCTTTGAGTTCTTGAAGCCCTGTCAGTGCCATTATATATCGTGGAA
Organism: Viscum album; assembly: GCA_963277665.1. Lineage (NCBI taxonomy): Eukaryota > Viridiplantae > Streptophyta > Magnoliopsida > Santalales > Viscaceae > Viscum > Viscum album. The sequence continues at coordinate 117,831,305 of OY728123.1, read as the reverse complement.
TAGATATTGGCTTATATATTGGAATGAGATCAATAGTAAATTCAATATCTCTCTTAGGTGACAGCCCTGAGAAGTCTTCCAAGAATAAATCCTGAAACAAATCAACAACTGGTGGAAGGAAATATTGCGAGACACATTAATCATCCAATAAAAGACTAGCAACATGGGCTGTGAGATCTTCCAATTGTAGAGTAATTGGCCCTGTTCAGCCTAACTAGATATCCCACTCCCAATGGTGAATGTAATGGTCACCCGCATACGACATAAATGTCACCCTCCGACAATAACAATCATTGCGGGCTTCATTTGTGACTAACTAGTCCATAACTAGGATAAGGTCGAAGCCTGTCATATCAAGGATATAGAGATCCCACATGAAATGGTCGTCCACGATCTTAAGGGAACATCCCCTTGCATGTACAAATGTCTCTAGACTATACCCCCAATGGTCTGACTATCGTTATAGCCACACTCACAAACACCACCTCCAATCTCAAACTATTAAAATGTTTTGTAGTAAGAAAAATATGGGAGGAACCAGTACAAAATATGACATTAGATAAAGTATAATTTACAAGAATGGTACCTCTCACTATCGATGGCCCTACCTCGCTATCCACAAGTGTAGGTTGTACTGCATGCAACTGTACTGCTCCTCTTCCATGTGATGTCATCTGTATCCCCTAACTTGAACCACTCTACTGCTATGGGCGTTGCAGCCCAAGAGAACCATGTCTACTCTCTTACCACCTCGTCTGGTTGAACTCAAAATTTGGGACTAAAAGGGTGTAGAGGATACCATTCCCACACTCTGACTCTGTTTAGCTAATCCACCACCACCTGACTCCTATGGGTTCCTACATAACTTCTAGGGATGTCCCATCCTACCACATGATCTGCATTAAATATGGGGTTGGGGACATTGATTAAAATAATATCCCGAACTACCACTCTGGTGGAAAAACACTCAGGTAAGGTTCTGTGTAACCAACCCATCTACGAGGTTACTCTGTCTCCCACCTCCCTGGCTGACATTCTCATAATGTTGATTCCTGCTCTCAAATGTAGCACCACCTGACCATCCAGTAAAAACCATTTTTCTACCCCTAGAATCCCCTTTCAATTTCCCCTCATAGATGTGATCCTAATTTACCACTTACAGAAATTTATTCAGCCTAAAAATATTCACTTGAGACATAATTTCACATTTATGTCCCTCCTAAAATCGTCTTGCTGATGTGGCCTCGTCTGTTGAAAATGAAAGAGAAAAATGTATTAAGTCTATAATGCATCCATCATTGTCCATTACAGATAGATTCCCTTGCGTTATCCTCATGAACTCAACTACTTTCTCCTGTATGAGTGTCTCTTGATAGAAGTTCTCAATGAAATTCTATGGAAATTCCTTTCATACATAGCTTCCAACTGCCCATTCCGAGTCTGGATGTCCCACCAACATTTCTCTTGACCACGCAAAATTTAAGTTGTCAACTTGACTCTCTTCTTAATAGGTGTCTCCATGTCGTCAAGTATTGTCTGTGTAGATTCAATCCAGAACTCAACTCTATCTGGATCACCCTCTCCAATAAAAGTCAGAGGGTGCTTCAACTAAAACTTGTGCGTAATATCATACATACTTTTCAGAACCCACCCTAGGTCTCTTTTGGTCATTTTCATGAAATTGGTGAGTTTATCTCAAAACATCCCCCCCTCTTCTTGAGTTGGTACTATTGGTGCCTCAGGTTCACCCATTAGAGGACAATTTCTAACTATACACCCGCTCGTCCTCTCAACATGCATTATAGAGGAATAATTCTATAAATCCAAACAAGCAGCTTAGAAAACAGTTCACAATGTGACCACAATTACGCACAAAAAAATTATTCAAATTACATCACAATTATTTCTTTCAATTTCATAATTAGACACCATTTTCAATTCAATTTCACAAGAAAGGAAAAGAAATAGTTTAAGTTCAAAAATCTACCCATAATCGGTTTTACCATTCATGGCTAACATGATGCGTGTCACAATATTCCTGAGTGACAAGAATGATGCATGTATATGAGACACTCATTCCATTCTAGGCCAAAAATCTATAATCGAGAAATTCCAGAAATAATAATCACATCACACAACAAGTTCATCACCGAAGGAGAAATAATATTCAACTGTAACGACAAACAACAATAACAATAGTCCCACCATGAGTACTGGAGTTTTCCCTCATAAATGGGTTTGAAACTCCCATGAACGAGCTTATTATCAAGACCTGACTTTCCGTAGTCACCTTTCTACATTCCCCAAATAGTAAGAAAAAAATGAAAAATGAAAAGACCTTGCCTCTGATACCACATTGTAATGTCCCGACTCGGGAGCCACTGAACGGTGCTCTGAGATGGTTGGTCACAAGACCTCAAGCGCTTCTCCCCATATGCCAGAGGGAGTTAACTAGCTGCTAGGGTATAATAAGATAGAATTGGGGAGTCTATACACACTGTTATCAGAATAAAATACCAGCATAAGTAACCTAGAAATATCATAAACACATATAAATATAACTGTACAATTTCATTACCATAGTCAAAAACCATAAATACAATACTCATCTGAAAGGTAAAACATGCTATGACTCTACTAGTGCAAAGTGTCTACAATAAAAGTGAATGTAAAGACACAATGAATCCAAATGGGTCCCGACCCACGTCTGGTTCACTCTTCCATGATCTAAACCCAAACACCACTCTAACCAGTGGTCTTGACCTTGTCCTATCCTGCAACAACAATGTCTATTCTGGTACCCATCTGGCTGCCCGAGTAGGATGTGAGTACGATTCCGTAGATCAAACCCAAAATTTTCAAAAACTAATCCAGTCATAAGCAGTGTATGCAGTTGCATTAATAATAATTCAAGAAAATAGGGAAAACAATTATATTTATCCAACAATCCTTTCATTAATACGTTAAACATCTACGTACCCGTGAACACCCACAACACAATGCCTTCTTCAGCCAGTATAGGAGCCTAAATCATTTTCCCTATTCAATTCATTATTATTATGTCACAATATTATGTTTATGAATATCCAAATGAAACCAATGTAAAAAATAAATGATAGATTGTAGAACTTCGCGTCTGCACACATGTGAGTATTTGGAGCATCAGTCCCTATCCAACAACACCATGGGTATTTGTAGCATCAGTCCATGTCCCATAAAATATCAAATTCATGCATTTCATTGGTTCTAGAATTCCATGTCTAGAACCTCTGTGGGTATTAGGAGTGTTAGTCAGTGTCCCACAACCTTTTTTCAAAACAAATAACCAATTCAGACATAAAATCTTATTCAAAGATTTAATCATCTTTATCCTTCCATCATAACTCTCACCCATATTCAACTAGATCCACAGAACTGCATAACCAAACCCCCAATTTATTATTTATGCCATGATATTTATTCAACTATATACACCAAACAATATGAGACTGTGGGATTGGGTTTAGACCAGCTACCTCGATTTATTGATGGATGTTAGCCCAACAAAATTCCCCAAAATCTGAACGTCACAACGTTGTCAATGATGTTCTGAATCTATATCCTTAAAACAAAAAATAATATCAAAGGAATTAAGTTCATGAAAAAATATATATAGATCCACAATCCTAGATCTATACTATAAATCATAGGTTTGGAACCACGGAAATGATGGAAATATCCCATTAAAAGATCAAGGAAAGAGAGAGGAAGGAACAGAAGAAACAACAGGGTGAAATATACATACCGAAAGGAGAGATGATATTCAATCTGATCCTTCAATCTTGAAAAAGGTGTTTGGGTCACCTTGGAATCTCTCAAAGAGGCTTTGGAAACACCTAGAAATTTCCATGCCCAAGCCATGGTTGGAAAATAATGAAGTCCTGAGGTTCAGGTGGTTTTGAAAAGGATTTTATGAATTAAAAAATGTGTGCATGGTTTCCTAGATAGTGGCGCACGGTTTTTCAAACCGAGTGCAAACCATGCGGACCTCACTATCCAAATTTTCACAGTCTACATAGTTTGGTCGCACGGTTTGTCAAACCATGTGAAAACCATGCGCACCTCTCTATCTAGTTCTTCATGGTTGGCACAGTTTCATCACACATTTTTTCAAACCGTGTGCAATCCGTGCATGAGCCACGACCCATTTGTTTTACTAAAATGATCACCCAAATTAACCTCAAGTCACTACTTCCAAAATAGAGGTCCTTAAAGAAATCAAAAGTAACAGAAAATGTGCCTGTGATTTACTCCAGAAAAGGCATGGATCTTACAAATCACCCAGAGTGATGAACCATGGTTGTAATGAGGATCAAATTCCTAACAGATCCATCAAGAAAGAGATATTTCTCATAAATCAACGAATATGATCATATGTTCAAGATAAAGTGAGAACATAGAGATGAAAGAGCACCCAAAACACATTAAAGGCACCGCAAATCATCCATTATGGATGAATTACATGAGGTGAAACTTTTGTTCACATTATGAAGTCAATGATGTATATGTACGTTGGAAAATGCACCCTCTCAAATTAAAAAAAATTTATATTTGAAATATAAATGACATGAAAACAATATTGATGAAGTGAAACCTTTCACAACATTAATAATTTCACAACACACACCTAGAAACCACTACATGTCATGTAACACAGTTACACTATCTGAAATCCTGATTCAAACTATAGATAACCTAATTATAGATGAAATTCCATCGAATCTGTTACTTCATCATTATCAGTATCCTACTAATTCATTCATATCATTATTCGTATAATGATAAAAGGAGAAAAACACCGATGATAAATGAAAACCTGATAGATCATTAAAAGGATATTATATACAAAATAAAAATATATGGTCTATTTTGGTACCCTAATGCAATGATATCTCAAGAAGGGTCTCACATAATAATCCCATTTGGTTCCCACAAACAGTATCTGCTATAGTGGTCATAATTTTTCTTTCATATCTTATTTCATAATTTTAATGACGAACAACATTAAATCATTAGACAAGGAGGATCCAGTTTTTAGTGTAATGGGAAATATTTTATTATAAATAATATTTAAAAATATAACATCAAAATTTATTTAATTCTATATCCTCTAGTTTATTATTTTCCATGGAATTATCTTTAATACATTTTGTCACCTAAGGATATACACCAAAAAGGGGTGAATGAAAATCACATTATGAGATAGATATGAATATCAATCAATACAACAAGGGTATAGAAAAATAAATATCATCATAAGATAGGTAAGGAACATATTATGGATAGGAAACATTAGATAATGTTTTGAAATGTTGAAATGCGTTAAAATGAAACATCTTGACATAGTTGTTAACTACCACACATTGTTTTGAAAGATTCTATAATCATATTCATGTATATCTCAATTTATGAGTGAGGTTCTTCACTTTACCCAATTCATTAAAGTACTATATAATTTTGGGCAGATCCATTACATTGTAACTTTCATGTTGCACTATATAATTTATGGTGCACCCGTCACATCCCAATATTTACATCATCATTCATTCCATATAAAAAATATATCAATCGTGAACATAAATAAACCCAAGGAATGGAATGTGTTTCATTTCAAAACATGACAATCTCAAACATTGGGTTCCTAAACGAAATATGGAATACCATATTAGATATTATAATAATCAATTATGAGTGGGGGAAACAATATTGGGATGTAAAACGTGTGTCCTTTTATTGAAATAAGAGTTCATTTGGAAAACATTTTGTTTTTGTAGAATCTCATGTAGAAAACATATATATCCTAGAAGAGGTATGAGATTGTTGAAGAATTTATTTTTATGGAATAAAAATAATGAATATGTGGTGAAAGAGAGTAAACACAAAGAAAAATATTTGGGTTCTAGAAATCTCATTACTTTTGGTCGGAAATATTCTTTGATGATAATATCTTATATAATCATATTAGATTCCTAAATTATAAATTCTACAACCCATTATACGTGAATATGATTCATTTTGGTTTTAATATGTTTTTTATTGGCCATTTCATGAGTTATAGAGTTTTATTTCATCGTCCCAGAACATTCATCTTTATGGTTTTTAGGATCTGTTCAATTGTATTCATGTACAGACATTCACTTATAATGTGTTTTAATCAATATAATTTTTATTTAATGGTATTAATTATTCTGCTGATGATTAAATTATCTTAAAAAGGATATTTTTATATTACATGAGGATTACTCATAAGTAAGATGTGAATGATGATTTATTTATATTTATTTTTTCAGTTTTTGATCACAATGAACTAGTTATGTTTTATCATTTTGTATTATGAGTATTAGTTATTTCTAGAACAAAAAAAGAGTTATAAAATAAAATTTAATATAAATTTTCAACAATATTAATGTATTGTTCACATTTTTGTGTGTGTTTACCGAAAATGAATTTGCATCTCCCCCGATGTCGGTAAATTGACACATCATGGGCGACGATTCTATTTTTAATATAATAAATAGAGATGGAGGAGTTTAATGTTGGATTATCTATTAAAATGACATAACTAAAATATATTTAGTTTAATATAGTTATCATAACATTTTTATGAAGGGAGGTTTGGATATAATAAAAAAATAAAATTGAAATAATATTAAACGAAAAAGAGAGAGGATTTTCCTCTGGAATTATCCTATTGAGAAAATCCTCAAGTAACCTAGGAATGGATGTTGGATAAGTCCAAGAGATCATAGAAAATAGGAAGTGTATAAGGATTATTATTTGTAATAATTTATGAATGGATCAATGCGTGAGAGGTGGGAGGAGAAGATGGATTAACTGGTGGAATTTATAATGGATGGGAGTGGTGTTTCTCATTATAATATTCATTAGTTTTTTATTTTTTCTCAATAATATGAATAATTTAATAATTATCTCTATATATATTAAAATAATTATGGTTGGTTAAATATTTATGTTATTACATCATCCTTATCTCAATGATGATTAAAAAATGCAAGTATTTAGGATATTTCTTAAATTAGGAAATTTTAGTATTCACAAAAAATTAAGTATTCCATAAAAATCCCTAAAATTATTCCTAAATAATTTTTATGTTAATAATGGAAATATTAACGACATTTTATGAATATATTTTTCCATATATGAATAGTATATATTTTTTAATTCATTATTTCAATGTCAAATACATATTTTTAAATTTTAACGCATTTTGTAACACATTGAAAAAAGATATGATGTCTAATAAAATTATCTAAAAATAAAAATAAAAATAAAAATATTAATCTATGAATAATTTTTACGCAAATAAATTTTCTTCAAACTTATGATATTAAATGTAAAAATTTAATGAAATGTTAATGAATTATAATAATAACAACACATAATTAATAATTGTAAAAATATTTACTTTCTTTTATTCTGATATAGTTATATAGTATTTCAACTTATAAGATGCCAAAATTTTATTTATACATTCATTGGATTGGTTACTATTCATTTGGCCAAGTTACTATTAATAAGGGTCATATTACTATTCTAAGATCAAGTTACAATTTTAGCGGTATTGGTTCCTTATCTTCTAAAAAATACATTATATTTAATTAATTAATTATTTATATTGTTTTAATTTTGGTATCTAGATTATTTTATGTGATTTATACAATGTGATATTATTATTAGAATGGAGAAATTACAATGTTAAAAGTTTTGGTCGTTATGTTCTTCCACCTATTGAAATTTCTACCTCAGAATTTCATTTTACATAAATAGGTGAGGGTACATATTCATCACCTCCTCAAGTTAATACATTTCTTGTTCATACTTATGGATCCTATACAATACCATTACAAGTTGGGTTTTATTTTTTGGTATAACCTTTTCCATTTTGTTTAGAATCATTACTGAATTCTCCACATAAGAGAGATCATCTTCTAGTTTTACCCCCAATGAGTTCAATACACGTTAGGGATCTGCTATGTACTTTCTCAGCAATGATACATGGAACTCATAATGAACATGAGCCATATTTGGTGGAGGTGAATGCCAATTATCCATGAATATTATGATATCAAGGATCTAGAATGGGTCAATGTCCCTTTGGATTAACATCCATTTCCTTCCAAACCACATAAATCTCTTCCTTAGTAATATTTGAAGGAATAATTTATCTCTAATGTCGAACTCCTAGACCCCTTGATGATTTTTAGTATATATATTTTTCTAAATGTAATCATCGTTGATATGAAGGTGGATTGTTGGAACCATTTATTTCATTTCATGCACTAGATCAGGTCAAAGTAGCTCACTTTCTCCAACTTCTTCCCTATAGGTTGGTGTTCTACATTTCTTTCCATACAGATCATTATATGGAGCCAAAAGAATACTCGATTGAATGCTAATTTTTAATGATAACATATCCAATGAGAGACACTTATCCCATCCATTGATGAATTATAAATTGGAGGCTTATATCATATAATGTAGTGTCTGAAATATCATTTTAGATTGGAATTGGGATAGTAGTGATAGGCTATTTTAAAATTCAATTTAGTACTCAAGACATGATGATGGCTCCTCCTGAATATAGATGTGATCCTAAGATCATGATAATAGAAAATTGTTATTGGAACTCCATGTAGTCTCCACACTTCTTTCATATTTAACATAACAAATTTTTCAAGTGAGAGGTCTTCTTAAATTGTTATAATGTGTGTAGTCTTGGTGAGTCAGTCCACCACAACCCATATCACATTATTTCCATTGGATTTTTTTAAGAGACTTGTGAAAAAGAACATAGAGATATTAACCCATTTCAAAAATGTTTATAGGCAATTGTTTCATAATCCCATTGAACTTTTATCGCTCATCTTTAACTTACTATGATATAAACAACCTTCAAATCCAATAGAAGTGTAATTTGAGATCATGATAAATCATAGTGCGGGAAAGGTAGTTAAATATATGTGAGAAATGTGCATTTTTCAATATATACTTCTTTAACCCATATGAAGAAGGAAAAAAAACCCTTGTTCCAAAACAAATTAAACAATCATCACAGATATGTAACTATTAAAACTTCAATTTCTTTACTATATTCACCTTCTTTTATACCTCTAGGTCACCCCTTTGGGTCTCCTTATTCTTCCCTTGGATGGATGGTTGGGAAATCCTTTTGAAGAGGTGGGATATATTACAATCCATTATGACATCATAAGCCACCATTTTAATATTATTGAAGATATGGTCTTTCTCAATTATAAACATGGTTAGTTTAGAAGGTCAATTTATACTAAGAGCATCTGTTACCATGTTCACCTTGCCTGGTTGATATTGAATAGAGAAATCATAGTCCTTGATTAGCACTAATCATCTTCATGGATGCATGTTGAGCTCATTTGGTGTAAATATATACTTGAGGATATTGTGATTGGTATATATGTAACAATTCTCACCAAAGATGTAGTTCCACCAAGTATTCAGGGAAAAATGATAGATGTTAGGTCCAGATCAGGTGTTGGATTGTTCAACTCAAGGATCTTCAACTGTTGGGAGGTTTAGGCTATCACATTATAATTTAGCATGAGTAAAAATCCCTATTCATTCATCAATGCCTCATTGTATATCAATACATTTCTCCACATTTTGGTAATGAGAGTATAGGTACAGTGATCGACCTTCACATTAGCTCTATGATGCTTTCCATGAATTCTTTTATACAGTCATAAATTACTCCTTTCCAGGATATGATTTATTGTCTTCTTCACAATCATGTTTTTGTTTTCACAAAATGTCGATAATACTATTCTATGCAAAGAAAAAATTGTATTTATATGAAATTATATGGTATGTGCCTTTCCTTAGTTTTCTTTATTTTTTAAGGGTCCATATAAATTCCATAAATTGTGTTCACAGGTCCTTTGGATGTGAATTGTTTCATTAAAATGTATCATTTTTTGAACTTTGCAAAGAACTTATCATGATCTAATATTGATAACAAAATCCACAAATGTTCTTCATGTTCCTCCATTCCCTTGGAGAATATGATAATGTCATTAATAATGAATAAAAAAATTGTCGAGGTAATGTCTAGAGACTCTATTTATCAAATCCATGTAGATCATAAGGGAATTAGTATGTTCTAAGGTAATCATCAGAAAATCATTGATTCAATACCTTGTATATAAGGTAGTATTCTAAATAATGTATTTATTAACCTTCACCTGATGGTATCTAGAATAGAAATCCACTTTCATAAGTACCAATATTCTCCCAACTGATGAAACAAGTCATCATTCCTTGTAATATGATACTAGTTATTAATGATGATCTTGTTGTGTCACCGATAATCGATGCATTGATTCATTGATAAATCCTTATTTTTTAAAAATTTCACTAGCGCACCCCACAGTGATGCTCTAGGAAATATGAACCCTTATACAAAATCTCTTACAATTTCTTCTTGGCACATCCAATTAAATATGATTTATCCTATAGAAACACATTGAGATAGGAGTAGCTCTAGGTATTAGTTATATTGGGAACCGTACCTCACAATCCAAGATTTGTCTAGGCAACTCATTAAAAAATAAATCATTTAATTCCCTTACAATGTGAATTTCCACTTGGATGATTCCTTCAATTGAAAGAACCATTTGACCAACATATTCTTCTTCACTGGAAATGAACACCGACACTGTTAAAGTATTTTCTAACAGTGATTTATGACCATTAATGCATTTATAGAGTGTCATTGGATGGTTCCTAATATGATAATATATTTCATTTTCATAACAATTGATAGGTCACAGTATAATTGAAGACAATCTATTCTTACTATAGCATGGAATTTCCACAAGGGAAGTATCATTAAATTTACAGGAGTAGTCTTCCCACATACGCCAACAGGAGAAGATTCCAACACATGGGTTGTAATGATTTTATCACTAGGTGTTTTTATAGATATATAAACTTCATGGTTTCTAGGAGTTGATTAAATAGTTCTAGAAAATAGGTTATTAATAATTGAATTCATAAAACCAGAATCGAATAGGCCTTTTTTCTATTCTATACTAAAGAGGAAGTTTACCTTGTACAACATCATTCTCTTGTTCCACTTCCATAGTAGTGCTGGAATAATCCATCCATTTCCCCCTTTTTAGGTTGTTGATAATGCCTATTACCCTTGAGGAGTCAAGGATTAGTGTATTGGATATTATAATACCATTTCTTTCTACAATATTAGTATTGGAACATGCGTGGTGATTTCCATTCCTCCATCAAATTGTCCTTTTTTAATTAAAATTTCACTATCACGAGCATGGTGGTATTGTCTCCCACACATGATAAATTTTCCCATCCCTTTGATATATTTATCAGGGTGCCTCTTTCAATATTTTTGACATGTTGGTGGTCATGTTTTTTCTATACCTTTCTCATTAGATCCTCAAAAATGAATCACTATATTTCATTTCATTTCACTATTTCCATGGGACCATTCTCCAAACACCATTTCAACTTTGATTTAACATTAAAAAAATTCTTCATAACTCCCATTTTGTAGAACATAAATATCTTTTCAATGGTTTAGTTTTAAACAAATAATTAATATATTAAACTACCTTTCATTGTTGATAACAAAACATCATTTTTACCTTTCATTACTTCTGAAATTATCCTCATAGTCCTTGATTGATTTTTCTTCCATTTACATAATATCTATGAATTCTCTCCCCATTTTTTTTAGTGTTTGAGGGAAACTCTTTTTATGAAACATTATCTTAATGTCTTCCCACTCCATCTCTTAAATTTTCTCCTTCTTATCAGTGTTCTAAATCAAACCCTAACATAGATCAGCCCATCTATATGGAATATATATGAAAAAATTTAGCATCTCTATCTCAGAAAAGTGAAAAATAGAAAAGATCTAATCCATTGTGATTACCTACTTTTCCAGAACTATTGGATTCAATGATCCACTAAATGTTAGTGGTAGTTGCTAAATAAAACACTTGATAGATAATTTCTACCTCTTTGATGAAGGAGGTCATTCCACATTATTTAGGATACTTTTCAAAACCATATATATCTAGGTTATAATCACCATGAAACCTTTAACACCACCTCTCAAAGCATTGGGGTTATCTTTTGGGAAAGCAACGAATTTCCACTCACAAGGGTTGTTGTCCTAGTTTTTCCTGGTTCCCCACACTTTATAAAGTAAAATATCATAGAAAAAAACATAAGTCAAAAACTCATAAATAATCTATTACTTTGGAAAATTTAAATATAAAATAATATCTTATGTGATCCCTATGATTAGAATTTTATAAAAAAATATTCTTGGGTACTAACATATACTTGGTCTCATACATAATGTTTTATATAAGGTTCTTTAATAATAATTCTCAAATTAACTATACTTCCCCCATATACCATCTATATTGGCCCTTAATTTTCATTCATATATTATTACATAATTTTAAAAACGAACAAAATTAAAAAATTACACATAGAAGTTCAAATGGTTTTGTGTCTTGGGAAAATTAGCACAACACATGGAATTAAAAAACTAAAACATATAAACTTATTTAATTCATTCTTCTATATCTTCTTATTGGCTCTTTATTTCTCAATTGTAGATGTAGTCACCTACGGATATACACAAAAAATGGGTGAGTTAAAATCCCTATAAGAGGGTAGATAAAATTATGAAACAATAAAAAATGGGGTGCGCATAATCAATATCATAATAACATTTTAAAAGAATCATATTCCTGTGAGGAAACATTTGATAAATTAATGAATTGTAGGAATGCAAACAAAATGAATCAACATGTCATTATGGTTAACTACAAGACATAGGTGTGAAAAAATATAGCATCATGTTCACCAATTGTTAACATTGCTCTTTAGGTTTAGAAAATTGACAAATTAATTTGAGATCTATATAATTTAGGGTGTTCTATCAAATCATATCATTCATATTTCACTACATAATTCTTGGTTCACCCATCACATCACACCATTTACATCATCATGCATGCCACATAGATCATATTACAATCACGAACATATAATAAACCATATAAAGGAATGGATTTAATTTCATAATAATAAATTCATACACATTGGGTTCCAACATTAATGAAGAATTTTCCATCTTGATATACTAATCATAAACTTTGAGTGATGGAAGGAATCCTGAGAAGTAAATTTTGTGTATTTTTTGAAATAAGATTTTTTCTGTAAGACATTGGGTTGATCATTAACTCAATGATAAAACAAGTATATCCTAGAATAAGTAAGATGATGTTGAATAAATTATTTTTATGGTATAATCATACCAAATATGTGATAATAGAAATAAAACCCAAATAATGAGTGTTGGGTTCGAGAAACCCCCATTCCATTTGTATGAAAGCATAAGTCAAGTTAATATATATTATAATCAGAATATATTAATTAATTATCAATTAAAAAATTCATAATACATGAATATTTTTCATTATGGTTTTATTATGTTATTTTATGGGCTTTTGGAAGACTAATTTGTTGGAACCATGGTCTTCTATGCGTGATTTGGAATATGGTTTGTGCTTGTTACCAATTGGCAGTGGATGTTCAGAATGTGTACCGCAAAGAGACCATACAGCTCAGGCAGACAACAGTACTGAAGGTGGCGTCGTTTCCCAGTGTTTGGCAAATTTTTGGGACTGAAAATCGATAAATGGAGAAAAGTGTTTTTGGCAAAGAGACTTACGCGCTGTGTACTGGATGAAGAGGAAACTTGCGCGCCATATGTTTTTCAAGATCAGAACATGGGAAAATGGAAAAGGGATAAGGGCCACGCATGTTTTGGTCTGGTCGCGCAAGTGACTTGCGCACCGTGAAGAGACTTGGGAGCCGATGCCTAGGAGGATTGGAAACTTGAGCGCCTTTTTTTCAATATCATAACATCAAAATATGTTAAAGGAAAGAAGGACGCACAAGTATTTGTGTAGGTCGTGCAAGTGAGTAGCGCGACAGAGGCTAGGGAGGATGAGCTGCGCACCGGAACCTGCGCGCCGAGGGAAGACTTGCACGCCACCGCGTAGGGGGTCCAGTTTGCCTATAAATAGAGGACCCCCACCTAATTTGAAACAAAGTACAAGACTTAGAGATTTTATGAGGTCTTATCGCGCTAGTGGTTGAGTCGCGCAAGTGGTTGTTGGGTCGCGCAAGTTGAGGCTGTGCGCCGATTGTTGGCTGCGCGACCAAGGTAGTTGGGGAGTTAAAGGCGCAACATCGCGCAAGATTAGAGTTGAAGGAGGCAGTGTCGCGCAAGTAGTTTTTTTGTCACCTACGCACCAAATTTGTACCGCGCAAGTGACTTGCCCTCCAGGATTGAAACTTGTGTGCCGGGCATGGATAAGGATGCCAGGGTTGTTAAAGGTCATCTTTCCTTCTGATGTTGCACTAAAGCAGGAAGATCGCCTGGTACCCTCTGTGCAAAGTGAGATTACTCTTTTGGTAAGAGTAGGACTTCAACAGAGAATATACATACAGCAGAGGATTCATTGTTATGGAATTATGAAGAGACCTTCACGTCTATAAACTGAGTGGGACTTCACCTTGGGGCAGTGAGCCAGGGGGGAGTCAATGGGAGTGATCTGAGGGAAGCAATGAGCTACCCTTGATCCTTTGTAAAGGCAGTGATCCTGGGATAGAGTGACTATGCCTGAACCTTTTTAATCCACAGCTAGTGAATATTAGAAGAATTAGGTATGACCGAAAACTTGTCGGTGTAAGCTCCTTGGATGTAGCACTTAGTGGTGAACCAAGTAAAAAGTGTTGTGTCTTCTCTGTGCATGTTAATGTTTCCTTTCTAATCATATTTATCTTACAGGTTCAACAAGTTCCTACCAACGTGGAAACAAGATCCATCACATTAAAATAAAATGATATCACCCTGATTCACCCCTCCCCTCTCAGGGAGTCCCGGGGTCCTTCATAATTGGGTTTTATTTTATCGTTCGGGAAATTCATTTTCATGGTTTTCATGATCGGTTAACTTGTATTCGTGAATGGAAGTTCATTAATAATGATCATTAAAATCCAAAACTATTATTAAATGTTAGTAATGAACCTACAAAATTTTAAATTCCCTTTCAATGTATTTAGTTATATATCAGTAACACAATTCATTAGATATAAGTTAATGATGATCCTTTTGGGTTTAACTTGGCGGTTTTCGAACACAATGATCTTGTTTCATTTTATCATTTAGTATTATGAGTATAAGTTATTTCCATAACATAAAGATGTTAAAAAATAAAAATTTCATTATGTTTAAACCTTTTAATGATATTACTAATATCCTTTAATTTATTTAAGGAAAAAATGCATCACCCATGATGTTGGAAAATTGACTCATCATGGGCTATTGTCCCATTTATTGGAGAAAAGATAGAGAGGGATGAGTTTAATTTTATATCACCCATTAATATGATATAATTAAAGTATATTTAAGGTACTAATTTTACCATTCAATTATTATTAATGTGGGTGACTAGAAAATAAGAACGTAAATTTAAATTGAAATTAAATTAAAATAACATCAGATGGGATTTACCTCATGAATTATCCTCTTAAGATCCTCCACAAGGCACCTTGGATAGGTCATTTTAATATACCATGATATAATGTACATGTGGAAGGGGATATGTAAGATTATTTGGAATAAATTAGTCAAGGATCGCCACTTGAGATGTGTGTGGGGAAGAGGGTGGGAGAGATGGTTTTTATAGTGGAGGACATGGCTTTTTTCTCAATATTATATTCAATAGATTATTATTTTTTCATATTAATATGAATAGTCTGAGAATTATCTCAATATATATGAAAATAGTTATGTATGGATCGCTATTATGTTTTTATATCAGCATTACATTAAAAATGACTAAAAAATGTATTTATTTAGCAATTAAAGAAAATTATCATATATTACTATTCAAAAAAATTCATGTATTACATAAAAATCCCAAAAAATCACCCTAAAAATTTATCAAAATGTAAAATTCAAAAAGGAACTCAATTTGGTTATCATATTTTTATAAATATGATTAATTTAATTTTTACTTAAAATCACCATTTTCATGGAAAATAATATATTAATATTATAAATGATTTTGTAACAAATTGAAAAAAATACTTAAGTTCTCATAAAATTATCTTCAAATCCTAAGAAGATAAAATATAGATTTATTAATAAATTTTATAAAAATAAATTTTCCTCTAAAGTATAAAATTAATCATACTATTGTAATTGAATAATAATTTCATTGTAAAAAACAACACATAATTAATATTGTTTTAAAATGTTTACATTCTTATACTTTGATATAGTTATATTATACATTCCCTTAAAAGAAGACTAAATTTTATTTATAATTTCAAGGGTATGGTTACTATTCATTTGGCTAATTAACTATTCGTAAGAGTGATATTACTATTCATAAGGTCATGTAACTTTTTCATAAGTATTGGTTCCTTAACTTCTAGAAATACATTTTATTTCATTAATTCTTCATTTATAATATTTATATTTTGGTGTCTATGAGATTTTATGTGATTTTTGATATTTGAAATTACTATAATATGAGAGAAATTATATTTATAAATTTTTGGGTTGTTTCATATTCAACTGTATAGTCCATAAATTTAAATAAGTAGTGTGTGGGAAATATTAATTAATAAACAATTAAAAGTAATGGCCAACAACCTACTCTAGTTCCTAACTTACACATTTGAGATATACTTGATTCAAATCATATCATAGATATCTTCCTGAAAAATATTTGTACATAAATAGTATTAATATATATTTATATATTAGAGTTCAATATTTCACCAACCTATATCAAACAATTATGCGAGGAAACCTTATTGACATATAACTATATTACTAGTTTCTAGCTAGATAGGTGTGTAATTCAGTCATCCATAACCATCCTCAATGAGCCTAAAGGCTCATTCAATAGGGTATATTATCAATATCCCAATAGATTGATATTAATAATGCAAAGACACTTTGGTTGGTGACTAATCGATTATGGAAACAATCATATCATGGAATGTGGAAGATAAGACCCATCACCCAGGTATTAACACAGGTTCAAGTCACCATGATCAACACTTGATGTAAGGGAGTTTTATTTCCCTCATGGATTAACACCCCATTCTATCTTACAAAGATTATATAAAGATGTAGAATCATAATTATAACAAATTTCCATGAGGATATATGTCTCATTCATTACATTTATGAAGCTCATATAATGGGAATCAACATATTTTCAATGAATTGACTATGGTAATACCTCTAATTATTTTTATTTTTCATGCTAATATTTGTACTAGTGAGGCATATTTATTATTTAGACACAACACATGAGGCAATACCTCCCATAGGTCTATTAGTTAAGTTCAATTAAATTAAAATAATTACAATTCATAATTAGTATAATTAATAAATAAATAAATTGAATGGGATTACCATATTTCATAAAAAAATTCATTCAATTGATCCATTAAATTTCATAAATCATTTAAATTTCATTTATATAGATTACGAGGCACATCGGGTGAGGGGGGGAGTATGCGGTCAAGAGGGAAATTGGTATCATGGGAAATACCATTCATTTACAAGTTATTCCCTTAAGAGTACCTTGGACCATTTTTCATTTATATAAAAGGGGCAATTATTTAACAAAATAAATAAAGTATATGTATAAATAATTCCATATTCTAAATAAAGGAAATCATTAATATAGAAAAAATATATCAACAAGATAATCATGTATCACAATTCAAAAAAATTGGTTTATAAGACAATGCACCTCATCCAATTGTTATTTTATAAAATACAGTGAATTATATTTCAAACATTTAATTTCTTATAATTTATATCCATTTCCAGGAATATTACCAATCATAAAAAGATTTATTTTAAATTCACTACCAAACATTTAAATTTAACAAATAAAAGATCAAATGGAATTATAAAGGTTCCATTATCATTTATATATTTATATACATGGTTATATCCTTTTATGGTCTCAACCGAATGCTTAAGAGGTTCTCTAGAGATTCAATAATATAATTATAAAGGGGAAATTAACATGGAACACTAATGGGAGTCCATAAATTTGATAAAAACTATAATCCCTTTAAAAATGATCAAATTACATGTATCATGTAACATCCTAGGTAAATAAAGAACAATATTTTCATACATATTAATATTTATGAATTAAATGTTAATTTTACTTTAAAGGGGTTGCTATGTTCGAAAGCGTACCTGATACGCAACAAAGAGTTTCTTTGAAATCTTACGTTGTACACTAGTAATAAAATAATATTATTTTAAATGGTAGTTAACACGTAGCTATTTTATTGGCAGGATTGAATATAAATAACTAAAATATGATTATATATGTTTGTTAAATGTTTTTACATTTCTCCAATAAAGGATAAAGGCTTAAAATACCAAAAGAATTCAATTTTAGGCATATATACTCTAACATTCACTAAAGGTCCACTTATTGCCTTTAGATGGAGAACCCTCTTTAAATATAGTTTTGGTCACTCTTATATATTATTTTGGGAAAAATAAAATTCTTCTTTAGAATCGGGACATGAAAATTTACTTTGTGTAAATTTTTGGTATTTTTTCGATAATGATTGTTTTTTTAATGAATAAAAAAATTTAGTATTTTAATTCAAAACCTCTATTTAATATAATTTATTTATATGATTAGATCATCTTTTGAATTGGTGTTAAAGAGAAATTAAAATATATTTTTACCATTTAATCCAATAGTGGTCATTTGAATTATTTTCACTTTAAAATTGGACTTATACTAGTGTCAATCTTTTGATATATATTGTTTCATAAAAACACACTATTTATTCTGACAGTGGGAATTAATTATTAAATTAATTAATTTAACTAATTTGATTTGAATTTTGTAAAGTAGACATCATTTTTTAATTCATAATATCAAATATAGCTTAGGGTGATGTTTTGGTATTTTTCTGAAAAACATCAATTTTTGATGAATAGTGAACCTACTAAGTGGTACTTAAAAAAACTGATTTTTCATTTAAATGAAATTTTACCACCACTGTGTTTTGAATTTCAAAAATCAGACATTCATGGTTGTCATTAGGAAGTAAAATGTGGTTCTATGGGAATAAAACAATTTTTTTTTGTGAATAGTAACTTTTATGTTTTTAATCGCGATTAGAGGTAATTAGTTTAATTTAAGGTAAAAATAATCTTTTAATAATATTAAATGACCTTGACACATGTCCTAACCTTATTGGATGTTTCATGGCCGACCAAGAAAATCCATGGGTCAACTTGGGGACCCCATGAAGCCACTTTGGTATGAAAATCACATTTATAACTTTTTATAAAAATGTCACGAACATGTGTTGTTTTACTAAAGAAATTTTTAAATGGGGTTATACAAGTCATCATTTTAACAATAAATATTAATTAGAAATATAAAAAGATTTCCTACATCATGATATTTGTTTTATAATTTTCATACAATAAATAAATTGAATTATTTATGACACCATGATGATGCAACAATTATATCATTATTTAACGATTTAAATAAAATGAAAAGATAATGTAAAATCTAAGACCTAAACTTATCAAAAACCTATTGGGTGGGTGGATTTATAACTCTTATCACCTTATACTATATATATACAATTTTTCGACCTTTAAAATCCGAAAATCTTTTTATAATATAGAATCCTTTTATAACTTTCCAAGAATGCCCCTCCTCTCCTCTTATAAAAGGCCCCCACCTCTACCACCTTACCCACACCTCTCAAGCCTTTGGATCGGCCAAACCCTGCCCATTTTGTCTCTCCACGTCCCTATCGTACTCCAAGAAGCCTCACTTTGGGTAGAAGTCTTTTCAAGGAAGCCTTTGAGCTCAAATCAAAAAGAGTTACCCGTTTTAATGGTAGTGTCTTCTCTTGTGTCCTTATGTTTTATTTTTCTTCTCCAACCCCTTAAACTATTTTTATTCATTTATTTTGTAACAAGACCAGTATCTTTAATATAATAGGATGTGGTTATGAGAATTATTAGAGATACACTTACACACACCATCATCTAATGATTAATGATCATACTGTTTCCATGGATGGCAAATTTCTGCCTCACGAAACGATGATTGTTCAATATTCTTCTAACACCATCAATGGTGGACATTAAGATGACACTATATTTATATATGATATATGATATGTTTATGTTTTCCTTAAACTTATGTATTTTTTATTTATGGCATACCATTAAGGCTTCCATTATCGGTATACGCGATATCTTCATTTTAGGAAGTGTGGACTACCACCCCCTCAATGTTATTTGATTCGTTAATTCCATATGTGGGACGTATGAAGGATGGAATTAATGATATTATATATGATATTATACTGTAATTATAATATACCTTTATATCATTATGATTCCATTCCATAAAATACAAAATAGAAATGAAAGTAGCATTAATGCGTATGTACGGCTTACCGTCTCCATGAACGGTGCATTTCATTTAATTACTCTAAATGTTATGTAATATTGTAAATTCATGTATATTTTGGATATATATGACATATATGATATCTAAATAATGAATATAATTCTGGATATAATGGATATTTTACCACATGAACAACTTGTAATTATAAAGAGATTATTTTTTACTCAAGTACCAATGATCGACAAAACGACCATTATTAACTTAAATAATTACATAGTTTTCATAACATGGTAATATGTGATATAAAAGAAAAAATGAACATGAAAAAGGTTCTAAAGAAAGTATAATTTAACTCAAGTTTATTATTCAGGATGTTACAAAACGATCGAGTCAAGTCGGACCCGAGGTAAGGGACTTCGTCTCAATCTACTTTCATTGAGGCATATTTTATACATTACATAACTTACTTTTATACGGTGTATAAACCCCCTTTGAATTTTATGTCTATTCAAAAAGAATCTTTTTTATACGAAGCATTTTACTAAACGACAAAAGGAATGTTTTTTTTGTCACACGTATGCGGTGACAATGACTTCTCCACCTCCATGGCCATTATTTGAGTTTCGGCTTCCTCTACAAGCAAAAACATAACCTTTTTTGAAAATGGAAAATAAATACCGTGTTTTACTTCTCTTTTATTTTGTTTTTTAAAATGGTTTTCATAATTTTTTTTATTATTTAAATGTCTTGTATTGATATCTTGTGATTGAAATTTGGAAATGTTATGTTTCCTTTATGCATGTTTTATGTGATACGATTATGTTATGGTTCTGGGGAATTGTTATGAAGACGGGTGGTTCTGTGATAAACGAAGGGCAGGTGAGCCCGATATATCTCTCCGATGCATTGGGTAATGCGAAGGGGTTAAATGTTAAGGTTTCTATGAAGCGATTTAGGGAATATTGTCACGACCCGCCCTCGGGGCCCGTGCCGTGACTACCCTAAGCCCGCCTTCCATAGGCCAGGGGCTGGCGACTAGCACCAAGGTGTAAATCCCAGTAAAAAGGGAAGGAATGGCCTTTGAAAAGTAAACAAACACCACAGAGTAAACAAGCTGAAAAGTAAACACTAAGTAAGAACAGAGTAGCATTGAATGTGCGGAAAAGTAAATGAGCCAGTATACAAACCTAAAACTGAAAGTAAAGTACAACTCGAAAGGGAAAACAACAACTATAAAGTAAAATCCGCTACACCGAATTGTCCACTGGAAATCCCACCTAAAGGGTGGGTACATATAGCTCCACTGCTCCACGGGTTCCACCGTCCGCTCTGAGTACGTCCCGCCCAGTGGTCCACCTCCAGGTACCGTCCTGCTCTGCAAGCCTCAACCACGATCAACGATGTCCGTCGTCTGCAACCAACACAATGTAGTGTGGGCATAGCCCGTGCAGGGGTGAGTATAAGCTACTTAGTAGGGACCCCGAGACCCCTGAAGGTCTCCCAAAATCCACAAAGGATAAACCACAAAGGTGAGATACAAACATGAAGTAACAACCGACACTACATAGGTATATGCCCATACATATACCTAAGTCATCAACTCAAATACGCTCCAACCTCCGAGCCCAAGTAAAACTCAGTCCACACAGGAAAGTATACGTATTCCACACAGGAAAGTAAAACGAAATCCACACAGGATAGCACAACACAATCCACACAGGAAAGCAATAGGATTCAGCTCACATAGGTATACTTCTTCGAAAGATGATAAAGATGATCTCTCATCCATCTAAGTAGTCGGACCCATGAAGGATCGATAGGTAACTAACCCCCGCAAAGACCCACACAGGATCGGGCCACCACAGGACCTGTAGGCGCTGGTTCACACAGGACCGCTGAGCGCAATGACCCACACAGGATCAGACCCACACAGGATCGGACCCACATAGGATCGGGCCCACACAGGACCTGTAGCACTGATCCACGTAGGACCGCTGAGTGCTGTAGTCGTCGTCGAATCCAACAAGGATCTCTGTACTGTCATCGTCGCAGTCACAGTAGCAGTAGCAGTAGTTGTAGCAGTCACAGTCGCAGCCAGCTCTAGGGTTCCCGCACACAGCATGCTCATTCGGGAGGGTTCACCCCATGAGCCGAGAGGCTGATACATCAACTGTCACTATGTCCAGAGTTGATGTATCCAAAAGTTCCATATCGTCAACAGGAACTCAACGCAACAGACGGAGCGTCGATCGGACGCCCGGTTTGAGAGTTATTGGCTTTTTCGTCCCTGGGGCCCGGTTGGTTTTTAAGGAAGAACCAACCTGACCGTACTCCACCTGCGTCCAAACCTCAGTCGGAGTATGCCAAAAGATCCGTCTCACTAAGAGGAACTCAACAAAGCTGACAGCACGTCAATCGGACGTCCGTAGCTCAAGATATGAGCGTTTCCGCTTCGCGGGCCCGGTTGGTTTCGTGAACGAACCAACCCAGCCGAACTCAAAGTATTCTGAAACTTTGAGTGCCATAAACCGAATCGACCGTCTCGATCCAAGGATCGCATCGCTGCTGACGGTTCGTCAATCGGAGGACTGTAGCTCATGATATGGGCAAAAGACCGAAGTAGATTCGAAAACGGGGGGTCCGGGTCCGGGCTGACCAGGCCCGACCCCCCCTGGGTCGGCCCGAACCGTGTCGACACGACCCGGGTCCGACCCAGCCCGGCCGGCGGCGCGGCGGCGCGGTCTGGCATGGTGGCGCGGCCCGGCCGGCGGCGACGCGGCCTAGGTGCCACTCGGGTGCCACGCGCGGGGGGCAGAGCCCCCGCTTCTCTTGGCTGGCGGCGCGGCAACCTGCCGCGCCCCATTTTAATAAACGGCTCCCCCTAACGGGGGGGGGGGGGGGCAGCTTTGAGGAAAATGGGGGGGCACTCCCCCCCTTGGTGTAACCGCCCCACCCCCTTTATGGGGGCGGGTTTTGGCCAGCCGGGGGAATTAATTCCCCCGGTCCTTCTCCCTTCCGGCCGACCCAACATGGCCGGCCGGTTCTTCCTCAACGGGACCGGCAAGGCCGGTCCCCCTTCCGGCATCCGACACCGGTGGCCCAGATAGCCGCCGGTCTTCACGTCCCGCCGCTGCGCGGAACCGGCCACGGTCTTCGTCGTTCGGCGCGGTGCGACGGCACCGTGCCCCTCCACCTTGGCCCCGCTCCGGCTGCGGCGCCTTTGGTTTCCTTCGACGCGGCGCGACGACGTCACATTCTTGATAATCTTTCCACGGGGCGGTGCGACGACGCCACGCAATATATGCCGTGTGATTTTCCGCGTGGTGCGACGGCACCAAGCCATCTCATTCATCCACAAGGAAATAATATTCAAGAAAAAAGGAGGGGGAATTCGGCCGTGTTTGTGTGGTCCGACCCCCCTCTCGTTAGATGATAACACAATTTCATTTATCCTCATGATAGTCATGCTAGAACCAAGAACAAGAATAACTAAATAATCAACAACAAACCCCTACCTCAGTTTCAAGAACGATGATCGTCAATGACCCGCGGAAGACGAGCGTCGTGGTGGTCGGCGTCACGGAAAATGGACGTCGACGTCCTGAAGCTAGGATTCGAAGTTCTTTGATGACGATTTCGTCGCAGGAAATCGTCGCCGAAGAGATGACGCGGAAGAAGACGTCATCGGTGTCGCGGGTATGGCGTCGCGGAATACGATTCTCGAGAACGTGGCGTTCTTCGTCGATGTTCGAAGGTTCTTCGCGTTCTTCGTCAAAGCTTGAAGAAGAAGAAGAAGAAGGCTCCAAATTCTATCAAGATTGTCTAGAGAATTCTAACCCAAATAAAATAAGCTAAGGTCTTATTTTATTTACTTAACCAAACCATTTTGAAAAATCAAAGGTTTGAAAATAAACAACTCCACCCATTTAATAACCCAACTTGTCAAGTTAATTAAAGAGGGGTTATTGGGAGTTTAAAAAGAGAAGATGAAGAGTTATGCTTCGTGTGGGCCCAACCACACTTAATCCTCCCAAGGAAGGTTAAGTGGATGTGGGTCCCACCTCAAACTCCCTTTGGGAGAAGTTAACCAACAAGTTTAAATAAAAATTTGTATTCCACAATTTTTATTTAACTTATTCTAAATTCCCAAAAACTAACTCTCAGCCCGCAATAAACGCAACCTCGAAAAAGGTCTCCTTAAGCGAATATCGGTGTTGCAAGTTCATCGGTGCCCTCGGAATTTGATTCCGGGCACCGGTTCAAAAGTTAGAAATTCCCGCTCGTTCGTTCACTGAACGTACCCGAGAAAAACTTCAAAAATTGATTCCGGGCACTCCGGGCCTCAGAATCAGGTGTTGTCAGAATCCGCTTTCTTGTAAAATTCTAAAGAAAATTAAGAAAAAATTTCCCTTGAATTTTACGGGTCTTTACATTACTCTTACCTTAGGGCTATACGTCCACGTAAAGATACATCAAAAACTAGGGAAACAAATGAGGGTACTGAGCACGCATCTGAGCCTCCCGCTCCCATGTGCTCTCCTGGAGGTTCCCGTGCTGCCATCTGATGCGCAAAAGAGGAATCGATCGCCCACGTAGGACCATCTTCTGTCGATCCTCTATCTCCACCAGAACCTCCGTAAAAGTCTCCCCATCGTCAACGTCAAGCTCCCCATGGTTAATGATGTGCGTTGGGCCGTGCACGTATCTCCTCAGCTGAGACACGTGGAAGGCGTCGTGCACCCGGTGCAACTGAGGTGGTAGAGCCAGGCGATAAGCTACCTCACCAATCCTGCTGAGGACCTGGAAGGGTCCGATGAAGCACGAAGATAACTTGCCGCCTCGGCCAAATCTCCGTATACCACATCGAGGTGAGACCCGCAAGAAGACGTGGACTCCATCCTTGAACTCTAGTAGCCTCCCCCTCCTATCAGCATACGACTTCTGCCGGCTCTGAGTTGTCCTCATCCGTTCCTAGATTACCTGGACCTTCTCTGTCGTGGCCTGGACCATCTCCGGTCCCACAAGTGCTGACTCCCCAGGGTCTGTCCAGCACAAATGAGATCTACAAGGTTGGTCGTACAACACCTCATATGGTGCCATCCCAATGGTGGAGTGGTAGCTGTTTTTGTACGCAAACTCAACCAAGGGTAAGTTGTCCTCCCAGCTATGACCAAAGTCGAGGACACATGCGCGAAGCATGTCCTCGAGAGTCTGAATGGTCCTCTCCGTCTGACCATCCGTCTGAGGGTGAAAGGCTGTGCTCAGACGTAGCTGCGTCCCGAACGCCTCCTGTAACCCCTTCCAAAGCCGGGAAGTAAAATGAGCATCTCGATCGGAGACGATAGATGATGGCATGCCGTGGAGCCGCACAATCTCCTGAACATAGAGACGTCCCAATCTCTCCCCTGATCCCTGCTCTCTGATGGGTATGAAGTGTGCCGACTTGGTGAGTCGGTCAACAATCACCCAAATGGAGTCATGACCTCTGGAAGTGCGTGGAAGTCCAGTCACGAAGTCCATAGATATCCCGTCCCACTTCCACTCCGGGACCTCCAAGGGCTGTACCAAGCCTGCTGGTACCTGATGGTCTGACTTCACCTGCTGGCAGGTGAGGCATCGAGAAATGAACTCTGCTACAGCCTTCTTCATGCCCGACCACCAGAGCTGTTGTCTGAGATCTTGGTACATCTTCGCCACTCCTGGATGTACCGCCAAAGGAGAAGTGTGAAACTCTCTCAGAACCTCCTCTCGTAAAGCGACTGGTACCATGGTACGTCATCTGAGAAGGATGTCATGCTCTGCTCCAAGGGAGAAACCATCAGGTGCCTGTCCCGAGGATATCTGTGCACGCCGTGTCTCAAAGTCAGCGTCCTCACGCTGTGCCTCTCTAACCCGCTGTAGTAGTGGAGGGGTGACTGTGAGAGACTGGAGGAAGGCTGCTCCATCTCTATCCACAAAGGATATCTGCAAAGAGGCTAGCTGCTTCGTCGCCTCCTCAAGTAGCTGAATACCCGTCCTCCTGCTGAGGGCATCGGCTACTAAGTTCCCCTTCCCAGGAGTATAGACTATCTCATAGTCATAGTCCTGGAGGAACTCGAGCCATCGCTGCTGTCTTAGGTTCAGGTCCTTCTGCGAGAAGATATACCTAAGACTCTGATGATCAGAAAAGACTGTAAAGCACTCGCCCATCAGCTAATGTCTCCATGTCTTCAGAGTGAAGACCACTGCTGCTAACTCCAGGTCATGGGTAGCGTAGTTCTGCTCATGCGGCCTCAACTGACGTGATCTACAGGCGATCACTGCCCTCTCCTGCATCAGAACACATCCGAGTCCAGTCCCTGATGCATCGTAGTAAACTACGTATCAAACTCCCTCCTCAGGCAACCTCAAGATAGGTGCGCTGATCAATCTCTGTCTCAGCTCCTGGAAGCTCTGCTGACATCTTTCTGACCACACGAAGGGTTTCCCCTTCTTTGTCAAAGCTGTGAGTGGTTCCGCAACTCCAGAGAAGTCTGTCATGAATCTCCGATAGTATCCAGCTAGTGCCAAGAAACTACGAACCTCCGTCACGCTCTTGGGTGGCTCCCAAGATAGCACTACCTCGATCTTCATGGGATCCACTGCAACTCCCGCCTCAGAGATGACGTGACCCAAGAAGTGGACCTCACGTATCCAAAACTTGCACATCGAGAGCTTACCATAAAGATGGTGCTCTTGGAGTGTGTCAAGTACAACTCGCAAGTGATAGGCGTGCTCCTCCTCAGTCGTAGAGTAAATCAGTATGTCGTCGATGAAGACCACGACAAATCGATCGAGGTATGGCTGAAAGATCCTATTCATGAGGGCCATGAACACTGCTAGAGCATTGGTTACGCCGAAAGGCATAACCAAGAACTCATAGTGGCCATACCGACATCTGAAGGCTGTCTTCTGCATGTCCTCGTCTCTGACTCTGAGCTGATGATAGCCTAACATGAGGTCTATCTTCGAGAACCACTGTGCTCCCTTGAGCTGATCAAAGAGGTAATCAATCTTCGGAAACAGATACTTGTTCCTCACTGTCACCTAGTTCAGGCGACGATAGTCTACACAATGTCTCAAGCTCCCGTCCACCTTCTTGGTGAACAAAATTGGGGAAGCCCAGGGTGAAACACTGGGTCGGATGAACCCCTTGCCCTGCAAGTCCTCCAACTGTACCCATAGATCTCGAAGCTCGGCGGGGGCCATCCGATATGCTGGAGTGGATATCGGGGCTATCCCGAGGTACAAGTCAATATAAAATTCTACCTCTCTGCGAGGAGGTAACCCTGGAATGTCATCGGGAAAAACGTCCGCAAACTGATCCACCACTGCAGGAAAACCAGGACTCCGCACGTCAACTGCTCCAAGGATGAGGCTAGCCAACTGATGAGTGATGGGCTGTCCTCTCCTCCACAGAAGTCCATACTTTGCTGCAAAGGCTCCCTTCTTTCCGGTGAAGGTGAACCTGCTCCCGTCGGTGCATACACATCACACCTTGCACCTAAAATAGTCAATATGTGCATGGACCGTAGATAGCCAATCCATGCCCAAGATGACGTCGTAAGGCCTCGACGCTGCTACAAGAAGATCCCAGCCGAAGCTCTCACCTCCTAGAGTAAGCTCACACTGCCGGCACCAGTGCATAATCATCGAGTCTACTCCCGTAGGAGTATCTAGCCGTAAGGATCGAGCCAACGGCTTTGTCGGAATCTCCGAGCTCCGAACAAGGGTAGCAGCTATGAAAGAGTGACTCACTCCTGTGTCTATAAGTACTGCAGCAAGGGTTGAATAGACATATATAGTACCTCGAATCATCTCGGGTGCGCCATGGTCGTAGGCCTCTGCTGCCTGGAGTTGTGCCTGTCTCTGCCCGCCTGCTCCCTGTGGTCGGGGTGGACCTCCTGGTGGTGGTGGTGGTGGCAGAGCCTCAAACCGTCGCCCACCACCTACTGCGCGGACAACTCCTCTGCCTCGTCCGCCTCCTCCCTGCGGACCGCCACAGTCGACCCTCTGCCTCTACCTCGGTGGTCCCTCAACCGTCTGCTGCTCCTCAGCACGACAGGTCGGGCAGTCACGAGCCATGTGGCCCTGCCCGCCGCACGAGTAGCACTGTCTGCCTCTCGAAAGACTGGCTCCGCGCTGTGTGCCCTGCACTGCTGAGCCAGTGTCCTGAGGTCGTCTGCCTGAAGGTCTAGTCTGTCTAGACCCTTTAGTCATCCGTCAACTGCCTGCCGCGAAAGACTCTGCCACGTGCCGCCCTGCGGTGGGTCTCGGCGCTGGTGTAGACTCAGTAAGGAATCTCTCGATCAAAAGGGCCCGCTCAAGTTCTCCTGTCTGAGTCGGTGTGCTTAGGGAGATCAGCGATGCCCTGGTCTCGTGTCTCAAACCCTACTCGAAGGTCTGGTCCCGGAAGAATGGGTCCCGTACCATGTTGGTCGAGTAGCGCGAGAGATCAGTAAACCTCTCGGAGTACTGAGCGACCGTCATGCTGCCCTGCCGCAGCTGAAGAAGCTCATGGATACGCACCGCACGAAGGGTGGCTGGGATGAACTCTGAGCGGAAGAGGCTCTCAAAGTCCGTCCATAGTAGAGATGCCTCATCGTGCACCTGGAGCATCAAGCTCCACCATCTTCCTACTGCTGCGTGGAGTAGGCTCGCAGCGAGGATCACCATGAGGTCTGTAGGTGTCCTCACTAGCCTAAAAACTCGTACCACTGCCTCCAGCCAGTCCTCGGCTGCCTGGGGGTCCGTCTCCTCACAGAACCTAGGCGGTCGCTAGAGCTAAAACTCGTGCAGAGCTCCAAGGCGATGTGAATCGTCAGCGACTGGTGCTGGAAGCATCGGTGGCTCAGCGGGTAGAGCTACCGCCGGTGCCACTGCTGACAAAGGGCCCTGCACCGAGGCCTCGTCGCTCGGGGGGACTGTTGTCACGCTCGACTCTCGGAACCCAAGCTGGCTGCCGTCGTGGGGCCATCCTGAAAAGGAAACAGGTGCGCCATGGTCAGAACAGTATACCTGGTGAGCTGATATAAAGTAATCACAAAGAAAACTTTGAAACACACACGCAATCAATGTTTTCGTGCATTAAGTCGGAAATCAGTAGTCAGGGTCCTGGTGTACAGATACGTCGGCCGCCGCACCATCAATGGACTCCCTAGACTGATAACCACACTCAATACGTTAAACATTATTGGTTCACATAGAAATGATCAGAGTTTGTGGTAATACCGAACTCCTTTGATACCAATTTGTCACGACCTGCCCTCGGGGCCCGTGCCGTGACTACCCCAAGCCCGCCTTCCATAGGCCAGGGGCTGGCGACTAGCACCAAGGCGTAAATCCCAGTAAAAAGGGAAGGAATTTCCTTTGAAAAGTAAACAAGCACCACAGAGTAAGAAAGCAGAAAAGTAAACACTAAGTAAGAACAGAGTACAACTGAATATGCGGAAAAGTAAATGGGCCAGTATACAAACCCAAACTAAAAGTAAAGTACAACTCTAAAGTGAAAACAACAACTGTAAAGTAAAAGCCGCTACACCGAACTGTACACTGGAAATCCCACCTGAAGTGTGGGTACATATAGCTCCACTGCTCCATGGGATCCACCGTCTGCTCCGAGTACGTCCCGCCCAGTGGTCCACCACCAGGTACCGTCCTGCTCTGCAAGCCTCAACCACGATCAACGCTGTCCGTCGTCTGCAACCAACAAGACGTAGTGCAGGCATAACCCGTGCAGGGGTGAGTATAAGCTACTCAGTAGGGACCCTGTGACCCCTGAAGGTCTCCCAAAATCCACAAAGGATAAACCACAATGGTCAGATACAAACATGAAGTAACAACCGACACTGCTTAGGTATATGCCAATACATATACCTAAGTCATCAATTCCAATAGGCTCCAACCTCCGAGCCCATGTACAACTTAGTCCACACAGGAAAGTATACGTATTCCACACATGAAATCAAAACGAAATACACACAGGATAGCACAACACAATCCACACAGGAAAACAACAGGATTCAGCTCACACAGGTTTACTTTTTCGAAAGACGATAAAGATGATCTCTGATCCATCTAAGTCGTCGGACCCATGAAGGATCGATAGGTAACTAACTCCCACAAAGACCCACACAGGATTGGTCCCACACAGGCCCTGTAGGCGCTGGTTCACACAGGACCGCTGAGCGCAATGACCCACATAGCGTCGGACCCACACAAGATCGGACCCACATAGGATCGGGCCCACATAGGACCTGTAGCACTGATCCTTGTAGGATCGCTGAGTGTTGTAGTCGTCGTCGAATCCACCCAGGATCTCTGTACTATCGTCGTCGCAGTCACAGTAGCAGTAGCAGTAGCAATAGCAGTCACAGTCGCAGCCAGCTCTATGGTTCCCGCACACAGCAAGCTCATTCGGGAGGGTCTGCTCCATGAGCCGAGAGGCTGATACATCAACTGTCACTAAGTCCAGAGTTGATGTATCCAAAAGTTCCATATCGTCAACAGGAACTCAACGCAACAGACGGCGCGTCGATCGGACGCCCGGTCTGAGAGTTATTGGCTTTTTCGTTCCAGGGGCCCAGTTGGTTTTTAAGGCAAAACAAACCCGACCATACTGCACCTGCGTTCAAACCTCGGGCGGAGTATTCCAAAAAATTCGCCTCACTAAGAGGAACTCAACAAAGATGACGGCACGTCAATCGGACGTTCGTAGCTCAAGATATGAGCGTTTCAGCTCCGAAGGCCCGATTGCTTTCGTGAACAAACCAACCCGGCCGAACACAAAGTATTCCGAAACTTTGAGTGCGATAAACCAAATCAACCGCCTCGATCCAAGGATCGCATCGCCGCTGACGGTTCGTCAATCGGAGTTCCTTAGCTCAAGATATGGGCAAAAGACCGAAGTCGATTCGAAAACGGGGGGTCCGGGTCCGGGCCGACCCGCCCCGACCCCCCCTGGGTCGGCCCGAACCGGGTCGACCCGACCCGGGTCCGACCCGGCCCGGCCAAGGGCGCGGCGGAGGGGCCCGGAGCGGCGGCGCGGTCCAGCATGGCGGCGCGGCCGGGGCACCGCTCGGGTGCCACGCGCGGGGGGCAGAGCCCCCGCTTCTCTTGGCTGGCGGCGCGGCAACCTGCCGCGCCCCATTGTAATAAACGGCCCCCCTCACGTGGGGGGCCTTCTTTGAGGAAAACGAGGGGGAGATGCGCCCCCCTTGGTGTAACCGCCCCCCCCCCCTTTTATGGGGAGTCGGTTTTGGCCAGCCGGGGGAATTATTTCCCCCGATCCTTCTCCCTTCTGGCCGGCCCAACATGGCCGGCCGGTTCATCCTCAACAGGACCGGCAAGGCCGGTCCCCCTTCCGGCATCCAACACTGGCGGCCCGGATAGCTGCCGGTCTTCATTTCCCGCCGTGGCCCGGAACCGGCCGCGGTCTCCATCGTTCGACGCGGTGTGACGGCACCGTGCCCCTCCGACGCGGCCCCGCTCCGGCCGCGGCACCTTTGGTTTCCTTCGACGCGGCGCGACAGCGTCACGTTCTTGATAATAATTCCGCGGCGCGGCGCGATGGCACCGCGCAATATATTCCGTGTGATTTTACGCGTGGTGCGACCGCACCACGCCATCTCGTTCATCCACAAGGAAATAATATTCAGGAACAAAGGAGGGGTAATTCGGCCGTGTTTGTACGGTCCGACCCCCCTCTCGTTAGATGATAACACAATATCATTTATCCTCAAGATTGTCATGCTAGAACCAGGAACGAGAATAAATAAATAATCAACAACAAACCCCTACCTCGGTTTCAAGAACGATGATCGTCAACGACCCGCGGAAGACGAGCGTCGCGGTGGTCGGCGTCACGGAAAAAGGACGTCGACATCGTGAAGCGAGGATTTGAAGTTCTTTGATGACGATATCATCGCGGGAAATCGTCGTGGAAGAGATGACATGGAAGAAGACATCGTCGGTGTCGCGGGTATGGCGTCGTGGAAGACGATTCCCGAGAACGTGGCGTTCTTCGTCGATGTTCGAAGGTTCTTCGCGTTCTTCGTCAAAGCTTGAAGAAGAAGAAGAATAAGGCTCCAAATTCTCTCAATATTGTCTAGAGAATTCTAACCCAAATAAAATAAGCTAAGGTATTATTTTATTTACTCAACCAAACCATTTTGAAAAATCAAAGGTTTGAAAATAAACAACTCCACCCATTTAATAACCCAACTTGTCAAGTTAATTAAAGAGGGGTTATTGGGAGTTTAAAAAGCGTAGATGAAGAGTTATGCTTCGTGTGGGTCCCACCACACTTAATCCTCCCAAGGAAGGTTAAGTGGATGTGGGTCCCACCTCTAACTCCCTTTGGGAGAAGTTAACCAACAAGTTTAAATAAAAATTTGTATTCCACAATTTTTATTTAACGTATTCTAAATTCCCAAAAACTAACTCTCAACCCGCAATAAACACAACCTCGAAAAAGGTCTCCTTAAGCGAATATCGGCGCTGCAAAATCATCGGTGCCCTCGGAAATTGATTCCGGGCACCGGTTCAAAAGTTAGAAATTCCTGCTCGTTCGTTCACTGAACGTACCCAAGCCAGACATTGGAAATTGATTCCGGGCACTCTGGGCCTCGGAATCAGGTGTCGTCAGAAACCGAACTCTTGTAAAATTCTAAAGAAAATTAGAAAAAAAATTCCATTGAATTTTACGGGTCTTTACAAATATACTGTGATGGGTATTCCAAACATAACCATCAGGGTTACTACCTATGTAAGAATGTTATGAATGCCTCAAGTTACCTTTATGTCTTATGATTTCTATAATTTATTCATGATTTGATGAGTTATGTTAAAATTATTATGTTTTATGAGTAAAGTATGATTTCATACATGGACTAATGTTTTCATTTCATACATTTATATCCCTTACTGAGCTTTTTATGCTCATCCCAAGATTTTGAAATGGTTTTCACAGGTCAAGGGAAAGGTATATGATGTGATGATAGTGTCAAGGAAGTGTCATGAATGAATCCATGATTTATTTTAAATATGTTTCTGTTTATGGTAAAAATGAGTACTATATTTTATGTAACCACTTTGTTTAAATGTGGAATGTAATGCATGATTTATGATCTAATTCTAGAAAACTATAATCCTGAAAATATCCTCAATGTGTAATCTTCTAATAACTCAAGATTAAGTAATGTTTAAGGCTGGGACCTTATAGTTGGTATCAGATGTCGGTTTAGATAGCTTTAGGAGTTATAATTCTATTAAATGATTATCGAAAAATATTTTTAATGGTCAAATTGAAATGATATATAATTTGAATATTACCATGTTACTTCATCTAAGACATGTTTGTTCAGAATGGTTTTCTGAAGAGGAAACAGAGAAGCAGTGCTAGAAAGTAATACATATGGAAATGACCTTCCGAATCAGTATCCTGAGATGGTCGGAATTAGAACTGAACAGTTTGTTGCAGTGATGGCACAGTTGACTGAAGTGATAAATGGTGGTGATATCAATGCACGAGATCATCCAGATCAACCGCAGAGGAACATGTCAGTGGTGGATCATTTCATGAGGCAACATCCACCATCATTCAGAGGATCATCTGACCATGTGCTAGATGAAGGGTGGATTAATGAACTGGAGAATATTTTCAATGTCAAGGGGTTTTCAGACAATAAAAAGGTTAGTCTTGTTATTTACCATTTGGAGGGTGAAGTGGATTAGTGGTGGTTGATGGTTAAAAATATCAAGGACGTTGATGAGATTGATGATCTCGATTGGGATGAATTCAAAGGTATGTTTCTTGGGATGTATTTTCATAAGGCTGGTCGACTTAGGATGGAAAAACAATTCCTGGAATTGAGGCAAGAGGAAGACTCAGTGGCTGCCTATGAAGAGAGGTTCACTTGGTTAGCAAGGTATGCTCCAAATTTTATCCGAGACCTTGATAGTAAAATGAATCGTTTTTACTCAGGATTAAAGCCAAAATATCGAACGACTTTAGCTTCTCGCGAGTTCAAGAGTTATGAAAAGCTTGTTCGATGTGATGAGAAGGTGGAAATGGAGTTTGCTGATGATCAAGTGTTCTATAACAACCAGCAGAAGATTAGACCGAGGTGGCAGGAGAAATGAAATAATTCATCAAAAAGGTCTGATGGTAAGAAAACTATGTTTCCAATTTGTGATAAATGTGGTAAAAGGCATGTTGGGGAATGTCTTATGAATTCTAGAAAGTTCTACTGATGTTGTAAGATGGGACATAAGGCTCGTGATGAAACTGAAAAAGATCAAGGAGATGGTACGTCTAAATTTAATTTACAGTTAGTGAAATATTTTAAGTAAAATGAGATGGGTCACTACGCAAATGAGTGTCCGACAAAGAGCTCGAGTGATGGGAAGCAGTTAGACTACAAGAAGAAAGGGGTGGTGAAATCTTTTGAAACTACTTTAGCAGATGTCGGGCTATCAAATGAAGTGGTATCAGGTACTTTGTTAGTTTTTTCAGATTATGCCAGTGTGTTTTCTGATTCGGGGTATACACAATCTTTCATCTCTGGAAACTTTTATCATAAAATCGGAATACCATTTCATGAAATGAATCGAGAACTTGTGGTAAAAACACCCGGGGTAAATATTGAGGCATAAAATTTTATAAGATTCTTCCTATCCTTATCCGTGGAAATAACCTACCTGAAAACCTTATTGTTTTACCTCTAGTAGAGTTTTATGTTATCCTAGGTATAGATTGGCTCTCTATTTACCATTATAAGATTGACTGTAGAGATAAAGAATTTTATTTTTAGAAATACTTCCAGTTTGTGTAAAAGAATGAACCCTTATTGTTGATAACATATCAAGAGGGCGAGAAACTTGTAAAAGATTGAAATGAATGTTACCTTGAACATATCGTTGAAAATAAGGGAACGATTATGATTAATGATGTTCCAGTGGTAAATCAGTATCCTGATGTCTTTCCTGATGAGTTTCCTAGAATAATACCAGACAGGGAAGTTGAATTTACCGTTGACTTAGTTCCTGATGCTAAGCCAATTTCAAAACCCCCTTATCGAATGGCTCAAATTTAACTTTTAGAGTTGAAGGAGCAATTTCAAGTTTTATTAGAGAAAGGTTTCATTCGACCTAGCACATCACCATGGGGGGATGTTGTTTTATTTGTTAAAATGAAAGACGGATCAATGAGACTTTTCATATATTATAGAGCCTTGAATAACATCACTATTAAGAACAAATATCCTTTTCTACATATCGATGATTTGTTTGATCAGCTCTAGGGAGATCAGTATTTTTCAAAGATTGACCTGAGATCGGGGTACCATCAGTTTAAGGTAAAGGAAGAAAATATTCCGAAGACCGCGTTTCGTACAAGATATGGCCGTTATGAATTTGTAGAAATTCATTTTGGGCTAACCAATGCACCTGTTGTATTCATGGACCTTATGAATATAATTTTACATGAGTTCATGGATAAGTTTGTGGGTGTTTTCATTGAGGATATTTTGGTGTTTTCTAAAAGTAAACAGGAGGATGAAACACATTTAAGGGTTATTTTTCAAACCTTAAAAGAAAAGAAATTGTATGGGAAATTCATCATGCGTGAGTTTTGGTTGCAAAAAATTTCTTTCCTTGGTCATATTGTTTATAAAGATGGGATAACCGTTGATCCTGCAAAAACAAAGGTTTTTGATGAATGGCCAAGACCCACAAATGTAACTGAGATTCGTAGCTTCCTTGGTTTGGTATGCTACTACCAAAGGTTTGTTAGAAATTTTTCATGGTTATCTAGTCCAATGACTAAGCTAACTCGGAAGGGTGTTAAGATTTTCTGGACAAAAGAATTTGATGATTGTTTTTAGGAACTGAATAGAAGATTGGTGAATGCTCCAGTTTTGGCACTACCTTCTAGGAATGGTGAGTTTTTATCTACCATGATTCTTAATTGAAAGGACTTGGTTGCGTTCTAATGAATAATCACCATTTAATTGCTTCTGCTTCATGTCAGTTGAAAAAACATGAGGTAAATTACCCTACACATGATTTGGAATTAGCTGTTGTTGTTTTCGCTTTAAAATTTTAGAGGGATCATTTGTATGGAGTGAAGTGTGAAATATATACCGATAAAAAATGTTTAAATTATATATTCACTCATAAAGAACTGATCATGAGACAGAAGAGATGGCTAGAATTAATCAAGGATTATGATTGTACAATTCATTACCATCTGGGAAAAGAAAATAAAGTGGCTGATGCTTTGTGTCTAAACAGAAATGCTTTATTAACAATGTTGTGTTTGGAACGTGATCCTTTGGTTAAGGATTTGATGAACTTTGGCATAAAATTTGTTGGTGCAGGTTGTCCTTCTATTTTGTTTATGGTATCAGTAAAATATTCTCTATCAGAGAGAATCAAGAAAGCATAGAATCAAGACAGTGAGTTGCAGAAAAAGGTAGAGCTGGTTCAGAAGGTTAAGTTTCCTGAATTCAACATTGATAATGATTGTGTTTTGAGATTTGGGAAGAGATTTTGTGTGCCTTGTAACTCACAGTTGAAGAGAGGGTTGTTATGTGAAGCTCATAGTTCTCCATTTTCAATTCATCCTGGCAGTACTAAGATGTACATAGATCTGCGGGAGTATTAATGGTGGGATGAAATGAAAAAAGATATTGCTTATTTTACTGTGAAGTGTTTGACTTGTCAACAGGTTAAAGAAGAGTGACAGTTACTGAAAGGGATGCTTCAGCCTTTACCAGTGCCGGAGTGGAAATGGGAAAATATATCCATGGACTTTGTTGTGCGATTACCAAAGCCATCTCGAGGTAATAATGAAATCTGGGTTATTGTTGATCGCTTGACTAAATCTTCTCATATCCATCCTATTCAAGATACTTTCTCTCTAGATCAACATTCTCGATTGTATCTTAAAAAGATAGTCAGGTTGCATGGAGTTCCCCTATCCATTGTATCTGATCATGATCCCAGGTTTACTTCTGACTTTTGGAAAGGCCTTCAGAAGTTGTTGGGTATTGAATTAAATTTTAGTACAGCTTTTCATCCTCAATCAGATGGGTAGTCAGAACGAAAAATTCAGACTTCAGAGGATATTCTACGTGCTTGTTAGATGGATTATCAGGGAAGTTGGAACCAACATCTTTATTTGGTTGATTTATCATATAATAACAGTTTTCATTCTAGTATACACATGGCACCGTTTGAGGCATTATATGGGAAGCGGTGTCGAACTCCAGATTTTTGCGATAAAGTGGGTGAAAGGAAGCTGATGGGACCATAATTGGTTGAATAGATGGCAGAAAAAGTTCAGTTGATTCAGAAACACATGAGAACAGCTCAGAGAAGGCAGAAGAGTTATGCGGATAACCGGAGGAAGGATCTATCTTTCGAGGATGGTGATAATGTTTTTTTTCACAAAGTTTCACTGTGTAAAAGTGTCATGCGATTTGGTAAGAAAGTAAAGATGAGTCCAAGGTTCATTGGACCATATGAAATTCTAGAAAAAGTTGGATCAGTTGCTTACCGAGTGTCTTTACCTCTGAGTTTATCCCATGTACACAATGATTTTCATGTTTCGATGTTGAGAATGTATATGGCAGATCTATCTCATGTTTTGAGCCTAAAGGTAGTTCAGTTGGAAGAGAATCTCTCTTATGAAGAACAACCAATCCAGATTCTTGACCATAGAGAGAAAGTGTAGTGGAATAAGGTAATTCATCAGGTAAAGGTTTTGTGGAAAAACCATATGGTTGAAGAGGCAACATGGGAATATAAAAATGCTATGAGGGATAAATACCCCCACTTATTTTGATAATTGAATAAAATTGAAAGAACCCAATTCCCAAAAGGGGGGAAGGATGTAACATCCCAGAGAAATGAAGAATAATACATTTTCATACTTATTAATATTTATGAATTAAATATTTATTTTACATTAAAGGGGTTGCTATGTTCGATAGCGTACCCGATACGCAACAAAGAGTTTCTTTGAAATCTTACATTGCACACTAGAAATAAAATAATATTATTTTAAATGGTAGTTAACATGTAGCCATTGTATTGGAGAGAATGAATAGATATAACAAAAATATGATTATATATGTTTGTTAAATGTTTTTACATTTATCCAATAAAGGACAAAGGCTTAAAATACGAAAAGAATTCAATTTTAGGCATATATACTCTAATTTTCACTAAAGGTCCACTTATCACCATTTGATGGTGAACCCTCGTTAAATATAGTTTTGGTCACTCTTATAAATTATTTTTTACCAAATAAAATTCTTCTTTAAAATCCGAACATCAAAATTTACTTTGTGTAAATTTTTGGTATTTTTCCGATAAAGTTTATTTTTTTAATTAATAGTGAAAAATGTTGTATTTTAATTCAAAGCCACTTTTTAATATAATTTATTTATATTATTAGATTAACTTTTGATTTTTTTTTTAAAATTAAATTATAATATATTTTTACCATTTAATCCAATAGTGGTCGTTGGAATTAATTTCACTTTAAAATTGGACTTAAACTACTGTCAATCTTTTGATATATATTGTTTCATAAAAACACGCTATTTGTTATGACAGTGGGAATTAAGTAATGTAACTTACATGTTTTGAAATTTGAAAAATTGACATCATTTTTTAATTCAGAAAATCAAATATAGCTTAGGGTGTAGTTTTGGTATTTTTCTGAAAAACTTCAATTTTTGATGAATAGTGAAACCACTAAGTGGTACTTAAAACAACTAATTTTTCATTTAAATGAATTTTTACCACCTCTGTGTTTTGAATTTCAAAAAACCGACATTCATGGTTGTCATTAGGAAGTAAAATGTGGTTCAATGGGATTAACATAATTTTTTGGTGAATAGTATCTTTTATGTTTTAAATCGCTATTTGAGGTAATTAGTTTAACTATAGGTAAAAATAATGTTTTAATAATATGAAATGACCTTGAAACATGTCCAACCCTTATTGGATGTGTCATGACCGACCAATACAATCCATGGGTCAACTTGGGGACCCCATGGAGCCACTTTGGTAGGAAAATTACATTAATAACTTTTTATAAAAATGCCACAAACATGTGTTGTTTTACTCAAACAATTTTTAAATGGGGTTATACAAGTCATAATTTTGACAATAATTATTCATTAGAAAGATAAAAATAATTCCTACATCATGATATTTTTTTTATAATTTTTAGACATTAAATAAATTAAATTATTTATGACACCATCATGATGCAGCGATTACCTCATTACTCAACGATTTAAATAAAATGAAATGATAATGTAAAATCTAAGACCTACACTTTTCAAAAACCTATTGGATGGGGGGATATCGAACTCTTATCACCTTATCCTAAAAATATATAATTTTGGGACCTTTAAAATACGAAAAGAATTTAATAATAAAGTAAACATTTATAACTTTCCATGAGTGCCCCTCCTCTCCTCTTATAAAAGGCCCCCACCTCTACCACCTTACCCACACCTCTCAAGACTTTGTATTGGAAAAAACCTACCTATTTTGTCTCTCCACATCCCTCTATTACTCCTAGAAGCCTCACGTTTGGATGAAGTCTTTCCAAGGAAGCCTTTGAGCGAAAATCAAAAAAAGTTACCCGTTTTAAAGGTATTCTCTTCTATTGTGTTCTTATGTTTTATTTTGCTTCTACAACCCCCTAAACCCTTTTTATTATTTTATTTTGTAACAAAACTAGTATCATCAATATACTATGATATTTTTATGATAAGGATTATAGCTACACTTACACAAACCTTCATCTAACGGGTAACGATCATTCTGTTTCCTTGGATGGAGAATTTCTGCCTCACGAAATGATGATTGTTCAATATTCTTCTAACACCTTCAAAGGTGGCAATTAATATGACATTATATTTATATATGATGTATAATATATTCATATTTTCAATATGATTATGTATTTTTCCATTTATTTCAAAACTTTATGGCTTCCATTATGGGTATACGCGATATCTTCATTTTAGGAAGTGCGGACTACCGCCCCCTCAAATCGATTTAATTTGTTAATTACATATGTGGGATGTATAAAGGATGGAATTAATGATATTATATATGATATTATACTGGAATTATAATTTACCTTTATATCATTATGATTCCATTCCATAAAATACGAAATAGAAATGAAAGTAGCGTTCATGCGTATGTACGGATTATCGTCTCCACGAACGGTGCTTTTCATTTCCTACCTCTAAATGTTATGTAATATTGTAAATTCATGTATATACGGGATATATATGAAATATATGATATATAAATCATGAATATAATTCTGGATATATTGGATATTTTACCACATGAAAAAATTGTAATTATAAAGAGATTATTTTTGACTCAAGAACCAACGATCGACAAAACGACCATTATTAACTTGTATAATTACATAGTGTTCATAACATGGTAATAAGTGATATAAAACGAATAATGAAGGTAAAAAAGGTTCTTAAGCATGTAGAAATTAACTCAAGTTTATTATTCAGGATGTTAAAGAATGATCGAGTCAAGTCGGACATGAGGTAAGGGACTCCGTCTCAATCTCCTTTCATTAAGGCATATTTTATAATATACACATCATTGTTTTATACAATGTATAAACCCCTTTGAATTTTTTGTCTAGTCAAAAGGAATATTTTTTATACGAAGAGTTTTACTAAATAACAAACGGAAAGTTTTTTTGTCGTACGTATGCGGTGACAAGGACTTCTCCGCCGCTGTGACCATTATTTGAGTTTCAACTTCCTCTGTAAGCCATAACCTAACCTTTTTTTAAAATGAAAAATAAATACCATGTTTTAATTTTCTTTTATTTTGGTATTGAAAATGGTTTTCATAATTTTTTTTATTATGTCAATGTGTTGTATTGATATCTTGTGATTGAAATGTGGAAATGTTATGTTTCATTTATGCATGTTTTATGTGATAAAATTATGTTATGGTTCTTGGGAATTGTTATGAAGACGGGTGGTTTCCTGATAAACTAAGGGCGGATGAGCCCAATATAGCTCTCCAATGCATTGGGTAATGCAAAGGGGTTAAATGTTATGGTTTCTCCGAAGAGATTTAGGGAATATACTGTGATGGTATTCCAAACGTAACCATGAGGGTTACTCCCTACGTAAGAATGTTATGAATGCCTCAAGTTACCTTTATGTCTTATGATTTCTATGATTTATTCATGATTTGATGAGGTATGTTAAAGTTCTTAAGTTTTATGAGTAAATTATGATTTCATACAATGACTAATGTTTTCATATCATACTGTCATATCACTTACTGAGATTTTTATGCTCATCCCTCATTTTTTAAATTTTTTCCACAGGTCAAGGTAAAGGTACATGATGTGATGATAGTTTCAAGGAAGTGTCATGAATGAATCCATGTTTTTATTTAAATAAGTTTCCGTTGATGGGAAAAATGAGTACTATATTTTATGTAACCACATTGTTTAAATGTAGAATATAATGCATTATTTATGATCTAAATATCTAAAACTCTAAACCTAAAAAGATCCTCAATTTGTAATCTTGTAAGAACTCAAGATTATGTAATGTTTATGGCTAGGGACTTATATATCAGGGTTCAAGTATTAACCTAATATGAAGTTGTTAATTAATAAGAAATGTTTGACAAAGGATGTCATGTGGCATAATTGAACTATTTAAAAATCTATGGAAATTTATCAAAAGCCATATACCACATACCACATACATATGACGCTCCCTTTTACAATATAAATCTCTAATTCAATACGGTTTGGAAGAGATCTATGAAATATTGATTTTTCCTGAAAATTAGTAAAATGAGATAAAACTTAAATTGATAAAAAAGTAAAAAAGTAAAATATTTATGGAGGAAATAGTTGAGAATATAATAACTTATGGAGTCAATATCATTTTATAGGTCTCAAATAGGGTAGCATACAAAGGAGATAGAGGAGAACCTTGGTTGTTTGAGAGGAAACCCTATAGGAGGAGAAACTCCACCCAGCCATTGGAAGGAAGGAGGATGAATGGAGATGTATGAATAATTCATTTGGGGAAAAATATTAATTTTAACTCAAAAAATGGACCATAGTATTTGAATTCATGACCTTTCCAAACCTCACGCCAATCATATGACACCCAATTATTTA
Organism: Viscum album; assembly: GCA_963277665.1. Classification (NCBI taxonomy): domain Eukaryota; kingdom Viridiplantae; phylum Streptophyta; class Magnoliopsida; order Santalales; family Viscaceae; genus Viscum; species Viscum album. The sequence goes on along the minus strand of OY728123.1, from coordinate 117,788,462 downwards.
AGAAACACCTTACAAAGTTCAGCCTACATTTTTACCCTAATCATGAACCAACTCGGTGATGAATAGTGTGAGGGTACAAAATAACTCCCACTAACCATGGGAGAAGTGTTCACGGTTTGTGTAAATAATTAATTTCCCATGTGTGGGATTTATCCTCCTTTTTGGAAGACGACGAATTTACTACATAGGGTTTCGTAGTTTCAGACAAATTGGGCACCCAATACATGGCACCCAAACCATTCTCTTTCATTACATGACACTCCCAAAAAATGAAATGACACATGGGGATTCACTAGGTCACTCATCATAGTCTAAAATCTACAATTTTAAGTTATCAAACTCTCTAATTTATGTTCTCAAGATCATCTTTAAAAAATGGCATCCCCAGTAAAGGCTAAAATTCAAATTATTTTTTATTTCATCCTTTATCTCAAAACACTGGTCGTTACACACCTAGAAATTGATTTTAAGGATACAAATAATACATAAAATGTTTGGACAAAATATGTTTTATAATTGTACATGTTGTATTAAATTTCTATCAATTTACTTTAATAGAAAATAGATATTTTTTCAAAATAATGGAGAAGTCATTGTGTTAGATGTTTTTATTACAATAATTACTTTTTTTTCTATTGAATTTAATGAATCACTATTGGTGAACTATATTAATTATATATATATATATATTAAATATTAAAAAAAATTAATATGTATTTACTGTATTTTTGGAATAGTATTGGAATAAATCTGGTTTAATGGTTAAAATTTAATTTTAAAAAAAGGTTTCAATGCTATTTCCTACTAAATTTAAAATTAATTTATTCCAATTATATATATTAAATTGTATAAAATAGATTCCATAAATTTAATAATAACATACAAATATGGTAAATAATTGTTTTTTATTTTTAAGCAATTTTAATAGTAAAAATTATAAATTTTATCTCCTTTATAATTGGTAAATCTATTTATCCAATATTTAAAAAATGTTAAGGTCAAAATTTTGAATTTGAATTTGAATTTTATCTAGTTAAATTTTACATTATTCCATTCTACTGAATATTTAGTTTCATAAGGGACAAATCTATATGGAAATAACCAATATTGTATTTAGTGAAAAGAGAAATAGAAAACACCACACATTTAAATATGATATATTTGTAATTTTTAATTAATTTTTTCAATTCTGACATTGTAATGGATTTATAGTTTCCAAATAAATGATTAATATAAAAATAGAAATTGATTATATTTTATGAAAATTTTATTCTATCAAATTATTTTAGATTCAATACAATATTCAGTTTGGGATAATGGATATGAAATTGTTACAATAATCTTCCGTTATCAATTTGTGAACCAAATTTTTCATTTATATTAAAATTATTACATTGTAGTAGTGAAAAATATTTGACCACAATTAATGTTATATTTTTTTAACTTTGGTATTAAATCAATTGACATTTTTTAGAAAACAACATACACATGTTTAAATAATATTTTTTTCGTTTTGAAAAAATCATTATAAAAAATTTTATATGAATATAGGTCCATTTGGAAGAATTTTTAAGGATATTATCATTATTATATTCTAATAAATTTTTAAATACATAGATAGCCACTCCCTTTAATTATAAAAGGTAATGCATCATCTCTATTCATAACAGAACATTGAGAAATATAAAGCAACAAAAACACCCCATTTTATTTTCTAAAAATCCTTATACACATTCAATGGGTATTTGTATTCAAAATCAATAATCCCAGATGCCCTTTAGATAATATATAATTAATTTATATTACAGAATATGTAATATCATCATAGATCACATTATTTCATTATATGTTAACATATATCCTATAATTATTTTCAATTAAACCTAAAATAATAAATTATGTCTCCTTAATAAAATAAATTGTAATATAAAAATTTATGACACCATTATTCACCCTCTAATACATGAAATTGGATGTGATATTATCGGTTTTATGTACATATTACATACCATATTCATAGAGTAATATAATTCGTGTTACATCACTATCATTCATTGATGGTTATAGTGATGGATTTAGTGTTTATATGTGATTTTTATGATATAAATATGTTTCTATAATTATAATAGAATATCTATATTCTTATATACCAATATGTTGGAAAATGTATCATTGTTATTTTCTATTTGTGGAATACTACCTCTACAATGTGATGTTATTTTTTTTTCATTTTTTTCTACATTAAATGTATTGTAATTATTTTATACTTAATTGTTATATGTTATAAATAGTATATTATAATTATTCTTTTAATGACCTAGGATTTTCACACATGAATATTCTTCCGGTAACACACCGAGATTTTATGAGAAATATTATATTTAATTTCTTTGATATCATTTATTTTATGCTACACCAATAATAGCTTCCACTATACGTGACACTTTATTAGTTGTTGTATACACAAACACTATTCTTGGATTGTGTTTCATGCAAGTGCGACCTTCCTCAATAGCGTGTGTTTTACGCAATACCGAGTTTCAGTAAACCAATATATATTATTATAATATTATGAACTTGCTGTTATGAATAATATTAACTAAATTCTTAATTTTATAACATTATAAATCAACTTAAACATTTTCTATAATAATATATGAAAAGAAAATCAATTTTTTGATAAAAGAGGTATTTTTAAAAAAATGTAGTTTTACAGTCTTTTGATTGTGCACCCATTTTAAATATAATTTTTGACAAGTTTATAATATCAATTTTACAAAATAAATGTCTTATTTTAAATCATGATATAAAAAGTTACATTGGATAAATTTTTAATACTTTTCTGATAAGCATCATATTTTGATGAATAGTAAAAATGCACTAAATTTTTATTAAAAACAACTTTTTTCCTCGAGATAATTTTTATGGTTAAATTATAAAATTTAATTGATATAAATTATAAATAGAAAATATTTTTACTATTTAATATAATGTAAGTCATTAGAATAAATATTACACTGAATTAATAGGTAAAAACATTTCAATCTTTTGCAACGTTTTAACTATTAAAACCCATTTTCTCAACAATGACATTAATTTTAAATTAATTACTACAAATTCTGAGTTTTTAATTTTGAAAAATGGATTCCATATTTGGAATCATTAGGTCCAAATTATGTTAATATGATACTTTTTTATTTTTAGACATCATGAATAGTAACTATGATAATTTTATTTACTACAGTTAAAGGTAAATTAGGTAATTAAGGGTTAAAATAAGATTGTAAAATTACCATAACACGAAAAACAATTATATTTGATGAATCAAAGTCGACCCATATCACCTAAGTGTCGAACAAAATTCACTTCAATGAATTTTGACCATTAAAATGATGTAATTATTATTAAAAGAAAAGGAAGTGAAAACCTGTCACTCTCTTATATATTATAAGTTTAATTATTTTAATTTAGTGATTAAATTAATAAAACCTAGAATATAAATAGTATCCAGAAAGATAATAAAATTATATATATCATATGAATTTATTTATAATTTTTAGGGATTAAATAATTGTCATTAATGGTGACACAATAGTGATGCAGAAATTGATTATTTAGTAAAATATTCATTAATATAGTTTTTATTACAATAATAATACCCATCAAAATGACCATAAACTTGAACAAAACTTATTGGAAGAGTATATCTATACCATAAGCATCCAAGGGTCTAATTATAGACCATGTCGAGCTTTATATAACAGATTAGGACATTTATATTATATTATTTTAAATGATGTCAAGGATGTCACCTTCATACTTTAATAAAGACAAAATTTTAAAAGTTAGTTTTTTTAGAAGATAAATTCAACTACAAGTGTTCCTATGAAATCTATTATATTTAACTTTATAATAGTATTTTATTATTAATTTTTTTACAAAAAAAGTATAATACATAATAATACAAAAATGATGTATTAATTATTATATTATGAGAAATATCAAATAAATGATTTTCAAAGTATTAAAATAAATAATATATGAACAAATTAATGTTCTCCATGAATTTTTTAGATGAATATTACTTTTTAGTAATCTATTAAATATTTTTTGTTCGAAAATATATTCTCTGTGGATTTTTTTTAAACTTAGATAAATGAATTATGTCAAAAATCACACTATTGATATTTTATATTATTAAGTTGTTTAAAATCACAATTTTTTTTAAATAATTACAAAATAAATTTTATATCATCTATAATCTCCTAAAGTATCAAATTATGTATAATTAATAACACATATGTAAATATTTATAACCATATAAAACTTATAACATTATTACGAGAAATAAAATTAAAAAGAAAAACTAAGGAAAAATAAAAACGATAAGGATTAAAATAAAATAAAAACATGTCTAAATTCAAAAGGATGATGTGATTACAACCCTATCTTATCTAATATACTAATATTACTCACTTTGGATGTTTTTACGTGGGTTTTGGGATTATTATAAATTAATATTTTAGAGGTTTCCAAAAGTGCCCCTCTCCTCTCTTATAAAAGATCACCTCCTTCATCTCCTATTCACACAAATTTGACCCTTCATGATCAGCCAAACCCTAAAAATTTCACTAATACACTTCAATATAGTCCTACTAGAGGTCTTGGTATTCTTCAATGTCCAACTTTAGAGCCCTAAGAGGAGGTTAAGAGGAGGCGCGTCGAAGAAGAGGTAATCTCTTCTATCGATTCTTTCAAATTTCTTTATTCTTCTAATTCCTCTTCTTTAGTTGTTTAATTATAGAGTAATGACATAAGTATAAATAATATACTGATATGTTATTATAAATATTAAATAAACCGATTTCACCTTTTATCTATCATATGTAAAACAAAATCACAACGCATGCGTACATACGGAATACCGTCTCCACACCGTGGCGTAATCTATTTTTCCACCACCACCTTACTTGGATGGGTATAATGGTGTAAAGAATGAATACATATGTATATTATAAAATCATACTGATTATAATATATTATATCATCCACTCCAATTCTATTCAATAATTATGGGAAGGATATCATCGCTCTTGCGTACATACGAATTACCGTCTCCACAACGTGATGAGATTCATTCTCTATATTAACCATTCAAGAATGATTATAAAGTATATATAATGAATAATAATGATTTATATTAAATAAAAATTCTACTGTATTTATTTATATATATATATGTCATCTAATTACTTCTATTCAAGTCAATAAGGAAAGGAAAACAACCTTCATGCATACGTACGACCTACCGTCTCCATGAACGGTGTGTTTCATTTAATTTATCTATATTATATATATATATATATATATACTGAATATATGTGATATATAAATCATTTTTTACATTCTTGATGTAAGTAAATAATGGTATAAGTAATAATAATATCAATAACAAAAAGTCTAAACACGTACGATAAATGAAACGATTTCACCCAAAACACTGCTTTAACATGGAATTGACCAATGAACTACTAATATAAAGTCATAAGTTAATAATATATGATATAATAAATATTTTTATGGTTATTTTAAATGTTAATAATATATTTAAACCCACTATATAGATGTTTCGGATACATACAGAAGAAATTGGACCTAAGGTAATGGATAATTTTGGAATCTCATTTTTATCCGAGATTGCATATACCTATGTATTTACTAGGGTTATATTTTTCATCCATGTCCATAGAATGTTTTTCATAAAGTGTTTAATATAATTCCATGTATGTTTAAATTCATTTTTATCCCTCTTTGACTTTTACTTTGTGTTATGTAAGGAATCTTTATTTTGTTTACCATACATGGTACTTTTTTTTTACTTTTTTGGAAAAAAGTTCGAGGAGAATGTTTTCTTAACTTATACAGAATGAATGGATTTTTACGATTTTATAACAACTTGTTTTCATGAAGATTACTCTACAATATTTCATGGTTATTTTCAATAAAATCTTTTTTCTTTTAAAATTTCTTGGAATTTTGTGAATGGAAAATGATTTTAAAGAAGAAATGATATTTTCCTCAAGAATTCATATCAAGTCGTTTATCAAAACCATTTTCCATCTAAGATTACATTATTTAGCATGATTATGTTTCAAGTAAAATTTCTCTATTATTTATATGGTTTCATCTTTGTTAGGATGAAATGATATCCATTTGTTTTATATAGATTATGTTTTGATGGGATGTTGTTTATGAAACCCATTTTATTCTTTGGGTTATGATGAATGATTTATGTTTATTTTGTGGCACAAGTAAGAATGATTTCATTATGAGATGGGTGGGATCTATATATCCCTCCAATTCATTGGGAAATGATTTATATCTCATGAGATAGACATGGGTGGAACGACAAGTTATCCGATTTTTTTATATAGGACTGGAACGAGGAGTGAACTCGATTCAGTAAGGGACTTTGTCCACTATGATGGTCTTGGCAGCAATTCCTTGGCTACTTTGGAAATCATAACATGTGATTAATGGTTGACAAAATTACATGTTTTATTCCCATGCTATTTTACCATGGTTAAAGTTCCTTTTTGATCTATGGCTTATGCACCTCCAAGATTTATGTCATTACACATGATTTTGACATTTTATGCTCATGTTCTTACATTCCAATGTTTATGGATTGATTTATGTTCTCCATGTTTACCCTTACTAAGCATTTGAGCTCACCCTTTTTATGTTTTATTTTCCCCAGGATATAAAGAATGGTTTTAAGTATTAAAACCAAAGGGGAAGATCTTTATGGGAGATGTTGAAGATCATTTACCATGATTAGATGATTATGTTCCAATTTTCCAAGGACACTAAACTAATATGGTCTTTAGGAGTTTGTTTTTGTAATGTATTAACTATTTCACAAATGTAATGCAATGTATATGTACATCAAGTATGGGTCTCTAATGTTGGTATAAGAGCTATGTTTTAGTTAACCATTAGAAACTAGGATGTGAAAAAATTAGTGAAATCCATAGAGATAATTCTAAGGTATGTATAGGGATGTCTCTGTGGTTAATTATATGTATAGGTTATAGTCCTAGAATTATGGTAACACTAATATAATTAAACCCAAATATTGAATTTACTCCCCCTTTATTATGTTGTTTTCCTAGCATTACTTTTTCCTCTCACACTATTCTTTTTGGGTTTTAGAAAATGTATGGAAACTACAAGATTCATGATAATGGAGGATATGATGGAAAATGGAATGATATTCTTCTTGAGAAACCAAATGAAATGGGATTTGGAAGTCAAAACATCGATATTTTCCTAATCATAAATCTCATAATATGATCAATAAACTCAACATTGGTAAGTATCCTGACTCAGATAATAATAGAAAGATGGAGTTTCATGATGATCATAGAGGAAAAAAAGTTCAATTACCCTCATGTGAATCATGTGGGAAGAGGCATCAGGGATAATGTTTCAAAGGAACAGGAAGATGCTTTGGGTGTGGAAAAGAAGGACACAAAGCCAATAATTTCATAAGAAAATGTATAGTTAACACCATGGACAGAGATAATGGTATTTCTAAGATGTCAACAACGGTTAAATGTTTTAAATGTAGAATGTACAAGAATTATGAAAACCAATCCCCTAAGGGAATGTCTCATGAATAGAATCATAATGGCCGTATAGGTAGTATTTATATTGATGATGATGAAGAGACTAGAAATGATATGTGAGATAAAAGAATTTATGAAGCTCGATCAACGGTTTAAGAAGGTACTGGAGTGATTTATGTTTATCAGGAGTTATGTTATATAGGTAATGGTACTATAGAATAAAGACACATATAAGGATTGGTACACTATTGTTTTCCTATAGTTTTTGAAAGTATATGATGAATGGTTCCAGTAACAATGAAAGGATATTCAGTTATTTTTGTAAAGTATATGATATGCGCATTATGATGGGATAAGGAGAAAATAATATGTATAATAGTATTCATGAGCTCATGACTGATATAGGGACAATGTGATATCATGGTTTGAGTATATCGAAATTTTTGGATTTTGGTACGTGGAAATAGTTAACTTTTGGAAACATTAATGTTTTCACAAAGATTCTATGTAATTCTTGTTTCAAGAGAATACATGATTAAGGTATTCCCATGTTTGGAATGTGACCAACAATATATATATTATCATATGCGGGGGTTAAATGATGGTATTCACATGCTTTGTTGATGAAATTTCTTGTAATCATTGTCTTTATAATATGATCTTGGATATAAGTATTTTAGACAAGTCTAAAGATTTGAAATGGATTATGTTGGACATAAGATAATATTTTTCGAGCATAGAACATTTTTTTATGATATTATTTTTGGAGTGTCATAATAGTGTAGTTTTAGAAAAAGGACAACCAGCAGGACTGGAGACAACCCGTCGCGTCGGACAAGGTTGTGGGAATCGAACCCACAACCGAAGTGCGATAGGCCTTTATTGCCTAACACTGGCCTACAAGAAGTCCCTGGTTAGTAGAAACTAGATTTACTTTATTAAATGGAATGATAGATGAAGTATAAGTCCATTTTTGGAACCATATATGATTAATCTCACAATAAGATGGACTTATGTATTTAACTTTTCCTAACCTTATGTTTGTGACAGATGGAATGACCTGTCATTCTATCGCATGATCTGCTAACACTTCATGAAAGAAAAATTCATCTTCATTTCTTTAAGAGATGATGTGGAAATTGTTCACGGAATGAGTTACGGTGAGATTTTACCAAAATCATGCAAGTATTTCTTTTAAAAAAAATCATCCTCATTTGGGAAATGATATTGAAATCCAAAAATGTTGTCCTAGTACCCTCATATCTGATAAATCAGATGGAACCTTAGATCATAAAACATTTATGGCTTTGTGATTGTTGGCTTTTTCATATCCATGTCCTCTACCACTCTTCATTAGAAGTTGACAGTAATATTTCTCTTCCATATCCATATTTTCACCTATATTCCCCTATGTGGAAACCGGGTGATGAGTTACTTTGGGTATCCATTATGATTCTAACATTAATTTTTTAAAATTATTTTTTAGTATTCCTTTTTACTATTTGGGTTTCTATAAAAGAAAACTTCAAGTAGAAAACCATTTATAACCCAGATGAATTTTGAGGGAGAAATTCATTTTAAGGGGGTCAGAATGTAACACCCCAAGATTTTATGAGAAATATTATTTTTAATTTCATTGAATTCCTATGTTCTACGCTACACAAAGATTATATTGCGCTGTACAAAACACTATATTAGCTTGTAGTATACGCAATCACTATTCTGGGCTTGGGTTGCACGCAAGAGCGACCTTCCTCGATAGCGTGTGTTATACGCAATACCAAGTTTCACTAAACAAAGATATATTATTATAATATTATGAACTATACATTATGAATAGTATTAACTGAATTTTTAGTTTTATAACATTATAATTCATCTTACAATTTTTCTATAATGATATATGAAAACAAAATCAATTTTTCGATAAAAGAGGTATTTTTTAAAAAATGCAGTTTTACCGCCTTTTGATGGAGAAACCATTTTCAATATAATTTTTGGCCAATTTATAAGATCAATTTTACAAAATAAACTTCATTCTTTTGAATCAGGATATAAAAATTTACATTGGATAATTTCTTGATACTTTTCTAATAACCTTCATATTTTGATGAATAGTAAAAATACGCTAAATCATATTTAAAAACAACATTTTTCATCGGGATAAAATATATGGTTAGATTATAATATTGAATGGTTTTAATGTATAAATATAATATATTTTTACCATTTAATATAATTTAACTCATTAGCGTTAATTTTACACTGAATTCATAGGTTAACAACATTCAAACTTTTGTAACGTTTTAACTTTTAAAACCCGTTTTCTTAACAATGACAATAGTTTTAAGTTTATTACTAGAAATTATTTGTTTTGAATTTTGAAATATGGATTCCATATTTGTAATTAGTAGGTACAAATTATGTTAATATGATACTTTTTATTTTTAGACATTATGAATAGTAACTATGAAAAATTTTATTTGCTATAGTTAAAGGTAAATTGGGTAATTTAGGGTAAAAATAAGATTATAAAATTACCCTAACACCTAACAAATTTTTATTCGATAAATAAATGTCGACCCATATCACCTACAGGTCGAAAGATACTCAATTAATGGACTTTTTAAAATGAAAATGATGTAATTATTATTAAAACCAATGATTGTGACAACATATCACTCTCTTATATCTTATAATTGTGATAATTTTACTTTAGTGATAAACATTATAAAAACTCAAATATAAATAGTCTCCAGAAATCTAATAAAATTATCTACATCAGGAGAATTTATTTAGAATTTTTAGGGATTAAATAATTGTCATTAATAGTGATACAATAGTGATGCAGAAATTGTTTATTTAGTAAAAAAATCAATAATATAGTTTTTATTACAATAATAATACCCATCAAAAGAATCTGAAACGTTACCAAATCTTATTAGTTGTGTATATATATACCCTACCAATCCAAGGATCGAGTTATGGACCATTGGGAGATTTATAAAACAAATTAGGATATTTATATTATATTATTTTAAATGATGTCAAGGTTGTCACCTTCATACTTTAATAAAGATAAAATTTTAAAAGATGGTTGTTTTAGAATATAAATTCTACCAAAAGTATTCTTATGAAATATATTATATTTATCTTCATCCTAGTATTTTATTTTTAATTTTTATACAACAAATAAGTATATTATATAATTATACAAAAATGTTGTATTAATTATTTTATTAAGAGAAATATCAAATAAATGATTTTAAAAGTATTAAAATAAATAATATATGAAAAAATTAATGTTATCCATGAATTGTTTAGACGAATATGACTTGTTATTAATCTATTAAATAGATTTTTTTTTTTGAAAATATATTCTATGTGGATTTTATTTAAATTCAAATAAATGAATTCTGTCAAAATTGACACTATAGACATTTTATATTATAAAGTATATATAATGAATAATAATGATATATATGACATAATAATTCTACTAGATTTATGTATATATATATATATGTCATCTACTAACTTACATTCAAGTCAATAAGGAAAGGAAAATAGCTTTCATGCGTACTTACGACCTACCGTCTCCATGAACGGTGTGTTTCATTTCATTTATCTATCTATTATAAATATATATATACTGAATATATATGATATATAAATCATGTTATACATTTTTTAAGTAAGTAAATCATGATATATGTAATAATAATATCACGAAAAACTTGTCCAATCATGCATGATAAATGAAATGATTTTACCAAAAACACTACTTTAACATGGAATTGAAAAATAGCAGGTAATATAAAGTCATAAGCGAATCATATATGATATCAAAAATAATATTATGGTTAGGTTACAAGTTAATAATATGTTTTAACCCACTATAAAGTAGTTTCGGACATGTATGGATGAAATTGGACCTAAGGTAAGGGTTAAATTTGCAATCTCATTTTTATCCGAGATTGTATATTCGTAAATATTTACCGGGGTTATATTTTTCATCAATTTAATTAAATGTTTTTCATAAAGTGTATAATATTCTTCCATATATTTTTAAATTCATGGTTACCCCTATTTTACTTTTACTTTGTGTTACGGAAGGAATATTTCTTTTGTCTACAATACATGGTACTTTTTTGACTTTTCCAGCAAAAGTACCAGGATAATGTTTTTTTAACTTATACTGCATGAACAGATTTTTATGGTTTCATAACACCATATTTCCATGATGCTTACACTACAAGATTTCATGATTATTTCCAAAAAATATTTTTCTTTTAAAATTGCATGGAATTTTGTGAAAAGAAAATGATTTTAAAGAAGAAATGATATTTTCCTTTGGATTTCATTTGAAGTGTTTTATCAAAACCATTTTACATCTAAGATGAAATTATTTATCATGTTTATGTTTAAAGTATAATGTCATTATTATTTACATGGTTTGATATTTATTATGATGAAATTATTTCCATTTGTTTTATATGGATTATGTTATGATGGGATGATGTTTATGAAACCCATTTTATTCTTTAGGATATGATGAATGATTTATTGTTATTTTGTGGAAGTAATAATGATTTAATTTTGAGATGGGTGGGACCAATATCTCCATCAAATTCAATGGGTAAAGATTTGTATCTCATGAGATAGACATGACTGGAACAATGAGTTAATCTTGTTCAGTGATACAGGACTGGAACGGGGAGTGAACTCGATTCAGTAAAGGACTTTGTCCACAATGATGGTCTTGGCATCAATGCCCTGGCTACTATGGAAATCATAACAAGTGCTTAATGGTTTCCACAATTACATGTTTTATTCCCATGCTATTTTATCATGGTTAATGTTCCTTTTTTATCTTTGCCTTATGCACTTCCAAGATTTATTTCATTACTCAATATTTTGATGTTTTATGTTCATGTTCTTAGTTTCAAATGTATAGGGATTGTTTTATGTTTTCAATATTTTCCCTTTCTGAAAATTTGAGCTCACTATTTTTATGATTTCTTTTCCCCAGGATATAAAGAATGGTTTTAGGAATGAAAACAAAAGGGGAAGATCTTAATGGGATATGTTTTAGATCTTTCACCGTGATTAGAAGATTATGTTCTGAGTTTCCAAAGACACTAAACTAATACGGTCATGGGGCATATAAAACCATTATAAATGTGACACGAAATTTTAAAAGAAAACATTTTATATGGAAATAAAATTATAATATATTAATGGATTCATTAAATCCATATATCATCTTGATGGTGGAAAAGTCCATTCATGTTCTATAATTTAGAAAATAATTTTGTTCTAATTTTTTTCCGAAAATTCACGAAGTACATTGTTTGGAAAATGAGAAACAATTTCCATTAAATGTATTTATTAAAAAGACAAAAATTTGTAAACATGAAATTAAAAAACCATTATAAAATAGTGAAAATAATTTTTCATACACATTTATATAACATGGAAATTATTCATAAGTAGACCCCACAGGAAACATAAAATTAAATAATACCAAATAATCATGATATCTTGAAATAAAAAATCATCCCTTTATATTCATTTGAATCATATAACCCATGAAAGAAATTAGAATATATGGATTTTAAAATACCAAATTATTCTGTATAAAATACCAAAAAACATTATTGGGAAGTATATACAAAACCTTGAAGAAACATGTCGTGTATATGGAATGTGTCTCACCGAAATAATATTGATACAAAAATCCTTTACATTATGTCTTGACACTCATAGTACATTTTCAAAAAATATAATTATTAAGTTTATGTTTATAAAATATATAACATATAGCAATATTAATATATATAATATCATATATTATTTTATTATGTCATTATTTTACCCATGTATTAACTATTTGATGATACTATTATGTTTCATGTAATATCTATGTTTTTTTTCATATTTGTTTTCACTTTTAGTTCTTGATACTTATACATAGATCATAATTTAATTATTTCCATAACATAAAACATGAAATAAATATTATATATATATATGTAATATTAATAGTAAATTTTGATGTAAAAAATATGAAATGGAATACACTATTTATCGAGAAGATTGGTCTTTCATATAAATGAATGTTGTTTCTATTTAATTTTCATTTTCAAAGAAGGTAAATGAAAAAAACACACCCACACACACACAATGATATATATATTCATTAAATTAGTATTTTTTATCAAATCAATATAATATTTTTTATCCTTTCATTAATACATTCTTTGTAATGTTTGATCGAATCACGTCCCTTTGAGGATGTTGTTGTCCAAACATCCACATATGATGATATCATATTTAATCAATATATAAACCATGATTTCTGATTTATGTAATATTTTTATAATAATAAATATATAAAAAATATAACATATATAATAGTTTAACAAAATTTTAATCATAAATTATTCCATGATAGTCGGTAATTAGTGAACTACCATTCATGAGGCTATAATTACCCCAAATACGAACAATATTTTATTTACTCATCAGATGGATGTGTGTATAAGTGTATGTATAATACATAATATAGAAAAATATAATTATTTTGAGAATAATTATTTTTTAATATAAAAATAATAGAGAAATAATTGATATGGTGTTAAGGAATAAATAAAACGAAAATGTTGGTGGATGATCATTACCTATTCATTGGGTATCTCCTTTTAATTTTTCACAAACTAACTTCATTGGTTGGATTTATTCCAAAATTATGGCCTACAGAATTAAGGGAGGGAATTTTGGTGGTTATTTGGATATGTTTTATCTGATCTAAATTGGATCTGATGTGTGAAGGGAATAGAAGGAAATTTTCCCTTTAATAATTGAGGTGAGGGAACATGTGGAATTTCTCACAAGAATAATTTTTAACAAAATAAATATAGATCAAAAAAATATTTGATATAATAAAAGATAATATAAGTCTATAATTTAAAAAACTAATAGATTATAGATATTTTTTGGTGTGGTTTTAAATATTATCATTTAGAATATTGTATAGTTATTACATTTTAATATTATCTATAGTAACAATTATTTCCAATATTAAGATGATGTAATTTTTACATATAAAGTGTAAAATCGACCATATGTGGCCAATTTATTAAACTATAGACAATATATCACCCTCTAGTACATGGTTAAGAATTCAATTATTTTTAAATAATTTAATGAAATATTTTCTTTCAAAAGATGTCATAAGTGTCAATTTTTTGAAACATTACAAAACATTGAATTTATGAAATCAAATAAAAAAATAAAACAAAAAATGAATTCATTTAATCCAAAAATATCATTCCATAATCACAAATAAATATCTTGGATCACCTTAATTAAGTCAAATTATATTTATTTTAATATCTATAATATCATTTAAATTATCATTTCAATAATTGAATAACTACTTCTTCATCATTATATAATTATTTTTGAAAATTATTTCATCACTATAATATAAAAAATAATATTTTAAAAGAAATTAATCACTCATTATAATATATATATTTGTTCACATACTATATTTGACAACATTATAGAAATAAATTACTAATTAAATGTAGGAATGTTTTATTTTGACACTTTCATTGATGATAAAAATATAGAGGACATATAAGTGGACACGTTTTCATTAAATTATTTTTTTTGGAAAAATAGTTTATAAAAGATAAATTAAATTAATCTAGAATCTTTTTGGAAATTTTTGTGTTTTTTTTCTAAAATTTATAATATTAACTTTACCCATAATTACCGGATTCTCCCTTTATAGTGGTTATAAAATTTACTAAAATTATTATTCTTATTTTCCAAATACAGATACATAATTATTAAATATCAAAATTTGGATTCCAATATGGAATAAATATTTATAAATTTATTTAAATATATATATATATATATATATATATAAATTTATTGAAAATTAATCCCATGGACTATATGAAACGATGGGTCTTTATTGTGAAAAGAAAAAATTATTGATATTGTTTGTATAAAAATTCAATGTCAAATTAATTAAAAAAATCTACGTATGATGAAATTATAAAAATGTATATAATATAGAATAAAACCAATATAAAATTTAATTTAACACTATAAATTATATTTATTAAAAGATTTTTTAAATTAAAAATTTAGTATTTTTTACTATTCCACAGAACATGATAATTATAAGAAAAATACCAAAAAAACACAACCAAATTATAATTTTATACCAAACATTAAAATAATATGTTATTTCGGTAAAATAATATTTATAAAAGTTTCCAAAATTATTTTTAAAATGGGACCTTCATTAAAACGAAATTAAATAACCTTGTTTAAAAAAACAATTTATATATAATTTTTTCTCTTATATAATGCCAATAAATTAAATTGCATTAGTGTAAATTATTTTATTGAATATGCAATACGTATTTATATTTATAATAAAAATCAAAAACTTTTTGAACTTTATTATGATAAAACGGTGTTTGTACAATAAAATAGTTTCCATTGAATTTTTTTTCGTTATTTTAAAATAATCCACAAATTCATTTCTAGCTGATTAATGAAAAAATGATTCATTTTATATACAAGATGAAATCATATTTTCCTAATTCAATTAATCTTATTATTAATTTCCATTCTAATGGATTGGTGGTAGATATGATGATATTTTGATTAGAATATTTTTCATATATTTTAGTTATGTAAAAATAAATTTTGCATGAAATAAACTCTTCCCAAATAACTCATAATTCAGTGTGAAACAATCCAATCATAGTGTTTCATGTACCACAATATAATTAAATTATTTCATGTAGCATATCTTATATTTGGTGTTCTATAAAAAGAATCAATAACATTATGATTTCATAAACCACAATCTATTTTCATTATTGTGTGAAATGAAAAATATCGATAAGATTAATTTAATTTGGAGAACATTTTTTCCTAAAATCTAAGGTTATTTCATTCTACCCCCGCAAAAATGAATTTAACCCTATAAATTCATCTTGGAATTCATAGTTTAATGACCCAAAATTTACTTTCATAGAAAACCACATCATAAAAATGAAAACTAAAAAATCCTATCCAGAAAATAAATGTTAGAAACATAACATTTTCCCAAGTTATATCATATATAAGTTTACACAAAGTATATCATATCTGTTATGTGAAAACATGGTCATAGAAGAGAAATATAACTATCATGTTCTGATGGATAATGATTGAAAACATGGTTATGAAAAAGTTGAACATAATAAATCTGTTGGAGAATGTAGATTTCAAAATGAAATTAATACTATCAAAAGTGATGGTAATAGGAAAAAAATTATTTAAAGGAATTTTTTCATAATGTTGATGAACATTCAGGTGAATATATACATACACATATTTTTGTACACCCTCTCCATTTATTCTGCATTGATAAAGTTCAACATCATATATTATTCCATTAAATGAAGTTATATATGTAATTCACGATGAACTAGTGGGTGAAAAGATCCATAATGGGATGAGAAGTCATTACATTAGTCTATAGTTATCATTAATATAAAATGGTTATAACCAGTAATCTAATATGAATAAATCATTTTAGGGTGAGATTGTACATTAATATCTAAAACCACATTGAATGTTTAAAATAATCATTTCCATAAATTGTTAACCATATAACCCTTCTGAAATAATAAATTCCTAAACCTTAGAAAAAATTTCACCAAATTAACCAAAAAAACCTTATAATTGGTCTCCCATATATCATAATGTATATATTTTTGATGTATAAAAAATATTTATATCCCTTCATCATATACTCTGTTGAAACATGATAATATCATAAATGATCACAAATAGTTATTGAAAACATGCATGCTTCATTATTCCAATGATTATTGGATTCCTTACATGAAACAAATTCACAAACACCATCCATGGTCTAATAACAACCATTTTAAACATATCTATAATCATATCTGAGGAAATAAAAACATTCCAATTTACATAATCCCATTCCACATATCATTATCCAAAAATCATTATCTAAACATTAGAACATGTTAACAGTTATATTTCCCATAATTAGTTGTATACCAAAAATATCACCACGTCACTAAATAATATTTATATTTTTCATCATCATTAAAAATATCCTTTGCGATCGTAAATAAAAAAATTAATCATCGAATTACAAAACTTATTTACATCAATCATTCAAATTTATTCATTCATTACTACTTATGCATCATCATTTTATTCATTCTTATATTGTAAAATATTAATCATGTCTTAAGGTTCCTTAACCTCATCCAAATAAAGATTATTATTTTTAATGTAAACTATACTAGTAGAACATCCCATACATTTCTGATTATATTTATTGTCTCTTTATCCTCGATAGTAAAACCAATACCTGTATCAACATTCAGATTATCATAATGATATACTAACACTGGAAATTAGTTTTTATAATTTCAACACATTCCACATCTGAAAAATTCAATTTTAACTATGTACCATATAGGTCCCATGATTGACTATGACCAAAATTCATTGTCCGAGAAAAAATTATAATAGTAGAAAAATAAAAAATCAAGAAATCATTGTTATAGGATACCATAATCATGACTCCTAATTTTAAATTTACGACACATAAGGTATATTCTTAAATACCTCCCTAGTCATATCACTAAAAATACCCCAAGGGATCGTAATAATATTTTCTCATTCATGTTTCCAAATCATGAAAAATATTTTTACTTAATACCAATTATAACGACAAAAGAATTTCATACGTGGATATTATATACTTTTTCAGTATATTTCATACATTATTCAAACACACAGACAAAAGTGTATTAGTTTAGTGAATTTGAATAATGGAAGTCAAAATTAATGTCTGGTGGAAGATCGTAATTATTTCTCAAAAATAATGTTTCCTTTTTTACTCATACATAAGACCATTCCTCAATACATAGGGAATAAAATTATAAGAAAAGTGTGAGATCAAATTCAGAATAGTGGAAAAGAAGGAAGACATGTGAGAGTAAAAATGAAAATATGGTTTGTGGTTGTGATAAAAAATATATAATATAGTTTCATATATATAATAGATCATAATAATTAATTATAGAATAAATAAAAGTAGTTCAAAACAAATGAATCGTAAGGAAATAAAACAACAAAATCCATGAGATCATAACCTTGATATAAGACATAAAATTGTTTCATTAAAATAAATTTGGAAATTTTTTAACATGTTTAAGTAGTAATAAGTTCAATAATTAAATTATGAACATGAAATAAAGCCCATTGATAAGAATATTGACACGAAACAAATGTCCACACATAAAAATATTGACCTGAGAACAAGTTCCATGCATAGAATTGAGATCATGAAATCCGGTTCACACATAACATATATACCTCATGTTCAATTCATCATTACCTAATGAATTGAATTTATATTTAGTTTCCACCTCTCAGATAATGAATACCATACATATTTGTGCTAAAAGAACGTAAATCATTCATCATATAAGAAATAATAGAATGAAATGGGTTTTGTAAAAATCGCTTAATCATAAAATAGAACATGGGGAATAATTAAGCTTCATAAATATCAATCCATCCTAAAAATAATCCATCCATATTAAGAACAAGAATCACAGAATTGAATAATATCCCATGTAAAACTTATGTTACATGAACCAAAGTTATCTTAGATGGAAAATAATTTTTTAGTGATCACATGAATGTAATTCATGAGGATAACATCCTTTCTAATTTGGAAATGATTTCGTTTCATAAAATATATAACATCATAGTATTTAATTGCTCCATATGGTGCCTAGTGCCTAGTAGGCCACATGACCTCAAGCACATCTCATCTAATGCTAGTGGCTACTAACTAGCAGTGAGGGTATTGGTGAGTCAGTGGGAACACAATGCACTCATTACAAGAGTAACATATTGGAATCCAATCAGACAAAAAATAGTGGAATCAAAAATAACATAATTCAACTAAAAGTATGTCAATATATGTTATATATATACATACAAATGTGTCTCATATACAAAATGATGTAGATGCTACATGTATCTAGAAAGTGTCCAAAATAGTACATTGAAATACAATGCAATACAAGAATCCCCACTAGTGCAGAAATCATTTTATACGGCGGTTATTTTATTATATTTAACGTCGTCATTTCACTGACGTTATTACAGGAGAATTTATAAACATAGTTTTTTTACGTCGGTTATTTTACAACCAACGTAAAAACCACAAATACAAAGTGTTTTTCACGTTAGTTGATAAAAAACCGACGTGGAAAATGCTTCGGAGGAGTGATTTATTACATTGGTTATTTAATAACCGACAAGGTATATACCCTTTCATGTCGTTTATATAATAACTGATGTTATAAAGAACTCTTCCGAAGAATTTTTCACGTCAGTTATTTTTCTAACCGACGTGATAAACCAGTCTGCCATGCAGTTTTCAACATCAGTTATATAATAACTACTGTAAAAACATATCTACGACGTCAGTTATTTTATAACCAATGTAAAAAACCATACATTTCAATTTATTATGACAGTTATTAAATAACCGACATAGAAACCATTTCCCATGAAGTTATTATGTCGGTTTCAAAATAACTGATGTTAAAACAAATACCAATGCATTTCATACATCGAATATGGAAGAATCGATATAAAAATGAATTTTTTTAACATAAAACTAAACCGCTGCTATGCCCAGCCAAATCACTTGAAACAGAGAAAAAGCTTTCGAAAAGCAGACCAGAACAGACAAGACCCCCCCCCCCCCACCACACCGCTGGACACCCCCCACACCTCTGGACAGCCCCGCCCCTATACAACCCCCACACCCCTAGACATCCCCACCACCCCCTGGATAGCCCCCCACACCCACGTATACCCCCACCCCCTGGACAAAACTCCCACACGCCTGGACAACTCTCCCACACCCCTGAAATAGACAACAAAGTTACCAAAAATAGACAATAACCCCCTCACCCCACAAGACAGCTCCCACCACACCCCTGGACACCCCCCGCCCACACCCCTAGACTACCCCCACCCCCTGGACAGCCCCTAACACCCCTGGACAACCCCCACCCTCCTGGACGCGCCACACCCCTGGACTACCCCACCACCACCAGGACATCCCCCACACCCCTGAACAACCCCCGCCCTCCTGTATACCCCCATCCACCTGGAAAGAACTCACACACCCCTGGATATCCCCCTACCTCTGGACAACCCCCACACCCTCCTGGACACCCCCACACCCATGGACTGCCCCCACCCCTGGATAACCCCCACACCCCTGGAAAATACCCCCACCCTCCTGTATACCCCCCACACCCCAGAAAACACTACCACACCCCTGTACAGCCCTCCCACACAACTGAAACAGACCAAAAAGTTACTAAAATAGACCAAAAAAGACCAGAACCCCCCTCCCACCCTACTGGACAACCCCAACCACACCCCTGGACACCCCCATACCCCTGGACTGCCCCACCACTGGTCATCCCCCACACACCTGGACAACCCCCCCCCCCCCACCCACCCTTCTATACACCCCCCACACCCCCAGACTCCCCCACCCCCAGGACTAACCCCACCCTCATAGACACCCCCCACACCCCTGGAATGCCCCCCGGACAGCCTCCCGTGGCCTTGGACAACCCCAACCCCCTAGACACCCCCACACCCCTGGACTAACACTACCCCCAGGAATACCCCCCCCCCTCCTGGAAACCCCACACCCATGGACTACCCCCACCCCCTAGACACCCCCACCCTTGGACAACCCCACCCTCCTGTATACCCCCACCCCCTGGACAACACTCCCACACCCCTGGATATCCCCCCCTGGATGAACCCCACCCTCCTAGACACCCCCACACCCCTAGACTGCCCCACCCCCTGGACAGAATGCCCACACCGCATGTCGCGACCCATCCTCGGGGCTCATGCCGTGACTACCCCAAGCCCGCCTTCCATAGGATAGGGGCTGGTGACAAGCACCAAAGGCGTAAATCCCGATAAAAGGGAAGTAATTGCCTTTATATAAGAAAAAAAACACCATAGAGTACACAAGATGAAGTAAACACTATGTAAACTGAGTACAAATGTAAGTGCTAAAAAGTAAATGGGTGAGAATACAAACCCAACTGAAAAGTATAGTACAACTGAAAAGAATGTAAAATAGTAATAAAGCAAATCAGAAACCCCCAAGTCGTCCTCTGACTATCCCACATGAAGGGTGGGTATAGATGATCTCCTCAACTCCCTGGGTCCGGTCGTCTGCTCCGTGTACATACTGTCTCTTAGTCAACCTCCAGGTACCATCCCGATCCACAGGCCCCATACATGATTAGCGATGTCCATCATCTGCAACCAACACAACGTTGTGCGGGCATAACCCGTGCATGGGTGAGTATACGATACTCAGTAGGGACCCCGAGACCCCCGATGGTCTCCCAGAATCACAAAGGATAAATCACAAATGAAGGGTAAAAACACGAAGTATCAACCAACTCTACTTAGGTATATTCCCATACATATAACTATGTCATCATTTCCAGTTCGGCTCCAACTCACGAGCCCAAGTACAACCTAGTCCACACAGGAAAACACAACCCAATCCACATAGGAAAGCAAATAAATCATATCAATGATAATGAATAGAAGTCAAGACTCAGCTCACACAGGTATACTACTCACAGAGTGGGATGGAGATGACAGATGTAGCCTTTGAATCATGTCCCCTGCCGAACCCACAGAGGATCCAAGTACAGGAGTCGTCGTTTCTGAAACCACGTAGGATCCTAGTAAAGTAACCATCGCTGCCAAACCAATGTAGGATCCAGTTAAAGTCATCCTCACTGCTTAACCCACATAGGATCCAATTATGGTCGTCCTCGCTTCTGAAACCAAGTAGGATCCATGTACAGTCGTCATCGTCGTCGCAGTCACAACCAGCTCTAGCGTTCACACACACATCACGCTCTATTCCGAGAGGGTTCGCTCCACAAGACAAGGGGGTAAATACATCAACTATCATGATTTCTAGAGTTTATGTATCATGAAGTTCCTTCTCATCATTAGGAACTCAATGTGACAGAGGGCATGTCAATCGGACGCCCGATCTGAGAGATAATGGATTTTCTGTTCCAGGGGATGGGTTGGTTTTTAGGATAAAACCAACCCATCCGTACTCCAGCTATGTCCAAACCTCAAGAGGAGTAAGCCAATAGAATATTATCACTAAGAGGAATTCAATGTGATCGATGACACATCATTCGGACGTCCGGTCGTTAAGTTAATGGCGTTTCCTCTCCAAAGGCCCTGTTGGTTTCGGGTTCGAACCAACCCGACCATACCCAAACATTATTGAAAGCTTGATTGTAATATACCCAAATGATCGTATCGATTGAAGGATCAAAATGAAACTGACAGTGCGTCGATCGGAGGCCTGTAGCCCATGATATGGGCCTTCGAACGAACATGGTCTGAAAATAGGGGGTTTGGGCCCGGTCCGACCCGGCCCAATACCCCCTAGGTCAACCCGACCCAGGTCCGGGTCCAGCTCATTTGGGCACGGCGCAGCTCGACTGGGGCGGCCCAGCCCAACACTAGCAGCTTAGCCCAGCGCGGGAGGCCCGGACCGGTTCGGGCGGCCCGGCACGCGCGGCCTGCGGCCTGGCTTGGAAGCCGGCCGCGGCTTGGCTCTCGGCCGAGTGGGGTGCGAGGGGGGGGGGTGGCGCTATGTTTCTGAAATGGCCAGCCTTAAGGGCCGATCTATTTCAGTTGTGGGACTCAAGGGGTTCCCACCTCCTGTTGGTGCCAACAGTCGGCTCTACTGGCCGCCCCTTTGAAGAATCGCCGCGGCCTTTGGATGCGGCTCCTGTCCGACCGGTGCGGCGTGACGACGCCACACCCCTCCGCCGTGGCCCGCTCCTAGCTATAGCCTCTTTCGACCTCACTGGCGCGGCGCGACGAAACCGCATAACGTTGTCGCGGTCCGCTCTAGCCGTGATCCTCTTCGTACCCACGCAGTACAACGACACCGCGCCGCCTTCGCCACAAACATCATCGATGATCAACAATAAAAAGTGGAGGAGGATCGGTCGTGTTTTCACAGTTCGATCTCCTCCCATTATGATGATAATAGGCAGAAAAAGGTTATGAGATACCCAACGACAAAACAAAGCACAATTTTAATTCATTAATATTGAACATAACCCCTACCTCGAATAAATTTCGTAGTTGTCAAGCGTCGCAGATGATGGTGTCGTTCCCCTTGTTGTCAGTGTGCACCCGAGGAAATGTAATCTTCTCTTTTATTAAGAAGAGAAGATGGTGATTGCGCCTCATTCGCTGAGTCATTCTTCTCTTGAAGATATGACTTTCTTCGCGAGAAGATTGAAGTTCTTCGTGAGAGGATGATGTTCTTCCAAAGAGAAAAGAGCTCTCTCCCCAAATTCCTCACACCACAAAACTAACGAAATAAAATAAGGCCACCCCTTATTTTATTATTTTTCCAAGAATTAAAAATATCCAAAATTCAAACACATAATTCAATTAATTAAAGAGGTTAAATTAATTAAATTAATGTTTGTTGGGACTATTTATTTGGAAGAGGAGAAGTCACATAATTAAATACAGGGGGGGTTTAATGGAGACATTAAGGAGTTATGGGGAATGTGAAGGGTTGGGGCTTGTGCAGCCCCCACCTCACATTTATCCTCATACGGGTAGTTAGGGTTCTAGTGGCTCCAACCCTAACTTCCCCATGTAGGATAAAAAAAATTAGTTTAGGAATAAAATTTGTACCACAAATTTTATTCAATCCATTTTTTTATTAATCCCCAAATTTTAACAACTCCTCCCGAGAAAACGCACCATTAGTAAAGGTCCTATTAAGCAATTACCAGTGCTGCGGTTCCATTGGTGCCCTCAGATTTCAATTCTGAGCTCTGGTTCCAATGATAGAAAAACCAACTCATTCGTTCACTGAACGTACCCGAGATAAACTTCAGAAATTGATTCTAGGCACACCGGGCCTCAAAATCTGGTTCCTTCAAAAACTGTGTACTCGTAAAATCCCAAAAAAATTAAGAAAAACATTTCCTAGAAATTTAAGGGTCATTACACCCCTGGAAAACCCTCACACTCCCCTGGACTACCCCCACCCCTTGGACATCCCCAACACCCCTGGACAACCCCCACCCTCCTGGACCCCCCCAAACCCCTAGACTATGCCACCCCCAAGACTACCCCACCCTCCTAGACACCCACCCACACCTCTAGACAGCCCCCCCCCCCACTGGACATCCCCACACACCCCTGTACAGCTCACAACATCCTAGAACCCCCCCCCCCCCACCACACACACACACCCCTGGACTACCCCCACCCCCTGGACTGCCCCCACCCTCCTCGACACCCCCCCCACACCAATAGACTTCCCCCACCACCCTCCTAGACACCCCCACACCCCTAGACTACCCCCAACACCGAGACAGTCCCCCACCTTCTTGGACACCCCCTAGACATCCCCCCACACCCATGGACTACCCCCACCCCCTGGATAGCCCCCCACACCCGGGACAACCCCCACTCTCCTGGACACCCCCACACCCATGTACTGCCCCCACCCCAGGACTGCCCCCACCCCAGGACTTCCCCCACACCCATGGACACCCCTGGACATCCCCCACTCACTTAGACATCCCTCCCACCCTCCTGGACACCCACCGACCTCAATGGACAGCCCCCACGACACCCCTGGATACCACCACCTCATTGGACCCCCACAGACCAAAAATAGACCAAAACCCAAACAAAACCAGACCAGAACCCACCCACCACCCCCCCCCCCCCCCCCGGGACAGCCCCCAAAACACCCTTGGACACCCCCACCCATGAACTTCCCCCACCCCTTGGACAACCCTGGGACAGCTTGTGTGGGAAGAGGAGGTTCTGCCATCCCTCAGGGGGATAAACACAGCCAGAATGTACTCATCACTCCCACATGTGAAGCTTGAGCTCTCAAAATTATTCACCACTGCTTTCGTCACCAACAAACATCATTCATTCTAACACTATGATGCCAGTATAACCATGGGGAAAGAACCATCACACATGAAGACATTTCCCCTAGTTATACTGGAATCAAAGTGATAGAATGAATGATGTTTACAGGGGAATAAAGCATTCATGAAACATTTTGAGAGCTCAAGCATCCCATGTGGGAGTGATGAGTACCTTCCAGTGGTGTTCATCCCCCCTGAGGGATGTCGGTGCCTCCTCTCCCACCCCCTAGACTGCCCCCATCCCCATTGACACCATGGACCCCCCTCACCCCGCCACTGGATAGCCCCCCTCCCCCTCCCCCCCCCCCCCCCGCACCCCACTGGACAACCCTCCCACACCCCTGGAAATCCCCCTCACCCCACAGGACACCCCCACACCCCTGGACACCCCCTGGACAGCCCCCCACTCCCCTGGATAGCCCTTCCACCATCTTGGAAACACTCCCACCTCCCTGGACAACCCCCCACTCTCATGGACACCCAGGATACCCCCTCCCCACTTTACAACCCTCCAAGGCCCTGGGATACCCCCACCCACTGAACACGCCCCACTCCCTTGGACCCACTCCCCAAGAGTAGAATCCATAACAGAAAAACCATTATAAGTAGACCAAAGCTTGATGTATAGAAACATTAATCATTCACATATATAACATTCAAAATGTACAATTTCAACTTAAGAAAAAACTAAATCCAACCTAAACAACTACCAAATAGACAATTACAATGACAATATTCAAAATTAAATTTTACACTACAAATAACTAAAATTCATTCAAACCTATAAAATAATTCGATCATTCTACTGGTAAGTGTTTGACGTCTTGAGCACTATAGGGTTGAGGGTCATCAGATAATAACAAATTAAGAGGATAGTAGTTTACCTGTATAATGAATAAATCAAATGATTTATTAAATCAATTTTAAAAGGAAATTTTACTAGGTCAAAGTTCACAAATGTCACAGTTGTTATTATTTCATACATAAATATTAACATATAATATTTGCATTTGATGATGCCTTTTTGTTCATGAAAATTATGTTTTAATGATTTTAAATTCAATATATTATTTTTATGTAATAAATCAAAAAGTAAAAATTATAAAAGGATATTTACCTTTACATTTAAATATATTTTGTTCACACACCTTTTCTTTGTGTTTTTTCAAAAGTAGACCCATCCCTTATTAGAACATAATACGAATGGGATAAATTTAAAATTCATTATAATATATATAACTATTGTGAAATTGAAACTTACTTTTCCAACATTTTCATAAAACATTCCATCATATCACCTTGGATTGATCATATCCAATAATGTGTCTTCAACCATTTGAAAAACCCCCTAACATCCAATGATCACTTATAAAAGAACATTTACGGTTAGTGGATTTTTATGTTAAATGTTAATGATCTATTTAAGAGAGATGTGTTTCATACCTCTCACCAAAATACATCATCAAAAAATTGTGTGACTATATTCTGTTCAATTCTTTCAGGAATATAAAGAATTATTTGTTCCTCATCCAATGCACATGCTAAAGAGGAAATAAAATGTGGGTCCATGAACCCATATACATTTGTCCGGTCATTCTTCTCATGAATTTTATAAAGATACCTAATACCAAATAGATATAGGTATAAATTTTTAATAAATATGACATACGGAAAAGGTGTTAAGGCAAACATGGAAAACATTTTAACCACGTTGATTCCCAACTTATCTCCAGTAACAAGATCCACAATATAAGTTTTCAAAATACCCATAGTCATTGCACATCCACAAACTTGAGATAACATTGTAAAGTCATAATGTTCCGCCAACAAATTTTAATATCTTGACAATCTGTTTAAACTACTAGAATATGTATCTTGTGTCATAGACATTTGTCTTTGTTGTTGTCTATACATTATTTCCTTAAATTTGAAGAATTCCTTAAATTATAAATAGAAAAATATATTATTTTTCAAATCGTAAAACAAATTTAATAAATAAAAATAGATGATTTAACATACATACCTCTATAGTAATGATCCAAAGAAGTCTGGATGGCCAAATTAAAAAAATGACTGATACTATGTCCAACTTTCATCACCTTATATGTAGGTAATAGTACTAGAGTTGATCTATCTATAATATCTTGTACAGTGACCCTCTGATTCCCTACCTCTAATTGTTGATGATCAATTGTATCTCATATACAATATACCAACCCATATGTAACTATATAATGTTGAGGATCATCAAAATACAACTCATAATAAGTAGGAAGCTGTGTCAAAGGAGTAGGATAAAAAATGGGGTCCTTAGGCTGAGGTGGGGGAGTGGGAGCTACTTGCGGAGGTGGAGGATAAATAATGGGGTCTGCAGGGGGAGGTGGAGGAGTGGGATCAACAGTCTGAAATTGCCTTGGCTTGTCTGCAAACATAGACTGTACCAACACTCTAATCGTTTCCTCCAACGTCGCATTAATATTATGAACATATGACTATAGGGATTTTATTTTTTTATAAACACCCTCAACGTATGAAGTTTAATAATGTGGAAAAAAATTTATTACTGATAAACCAGCCGGATGTCCACATACACGACCAGGATGTTTGGGATTTCCCAATGCTGCAGATAAAATATCATGCCTCCCTACAGCTGTAAATAACCCTTGTGAGCTCTGCTCCTCAAGAGTATCCTGTATTAATTATTTGAACATTTCAGAAATGATTTAAATTATATGATGAAAATAGTTAACTTAAATAATGAAAATAGATATCTTATAATCCTCTCAGCTACGACTCTCGAATCATTCGAAAGATATCTCCCTTTTTTCGCATTCGAGCCCTCTTCCATTTTTCATGTCTAGATGGAGGGGATGGGGGGTAACCTCTCCAGATCTTGATAACTCAACTCTTAGTTTTTGTAATTTTTCCACCATCATTTATTCATCAAATATTGTATACCCTCCCCGAGATAAACTATGAGGGTACACATTTTTAGATTGGATTTCATGATGATATTTCCTTGTTTATTGTAAATTAAGAATAAGAAATAATTAAAAAAACATTAATAAGATCATTTATATAATAATTCTTATCAAAGATTACATTTCCCTTACCAAAAATGAATCTTTTATTCTAAATTCAAAAAATTGTCTCCATGTGTCTTCTTCTTTGATAGGATATATACGACATGGATTTTCATGACTCCTATGACCAAAAATGAAATCATATGTGAGGGTTGATTTGAGATCCCTCCATCTACTGGCAATAATCGATAAGCATTTCTTCCTGACTCCTCTAGTGTCTGGAATATCAAATGTAATATGATAAAGAAGAGGTTAAAAATATTATATATACTAGAAACATTTAATGAATATGAAAACAACATAAAAATAACTTTCCCAAATTTTCTCCCACAACTGAGAGATTATCTCTTTGTCCACACTCTTCCAGTCATCATACAAAATGATTACTTTTCTCTTACCATGAGTTGATACAAAACACTTAAAATATTTTTCATTTGGACCTCTAGGAATATCATCCTCATCAAACTCAACGAGTATCCTCTGATCATGCATACATGCAAGTGATAATTTTGGTAAATGTGGGCACCCACATTTACCAACTCCTGAACTCTTTTTCGTAATATGAGCAGATGAGGATTATTGGGGAACATCAAGGGGGGAATGAGAATGTTCCTCCTCATATGTATAACCAATATGCTCATCTCCAGAATCATGTGGTTGATCAACTGATTGATCTGTCATTATCCTACAAATAAAAAAACAAACATTAGTTCACAAATATACAAATTAAAATATTTTAACTATAATCAAAAGATAGAAAATTGTACTATGTTACATAATATTAGACATGGTTAATATGGTACACATGTTAAACAATGGTAAAGATGGTAAAGATGGTAAAGATGGTAAACATGGTAAACATGGTAAACATGGTAAACATTGTAACCCGGGTAAACATGGTAAACATGGTAAAGTAATTGTCCCTTAACAAAAATAATAGATATATAATTTATGTAATCGTAAACATGATAATGTAAACTAATCAAAATTAAAATATGGTAAACCTGGTAATCATGATAAACTAGGTAAAGTAATTGTCACTGAACAAAAATAATATATTTATAATTTATGTAATGGTAAAAAATTATAAAGTAATATAAAAAAATTAAAACATGGTAGACCTGGTTAACATGCTAAACATGGTAAAGTAATTGGCACGGAACAAAAATAATAGATATATAATTTATGTAATGGTAAACATGATAAAGTAAACTAAGAAAAATTAAAACAAACAAAAAATTATATGAATTTTGTTTTAATACATGTTTTAATAAAGACAAAACATACAATATCTAACATTTTATGAAAATAATAAATGTAAACATGAAATAAAAAAATGTTACCTGTAATTTTAGGAATGTACAAATGGATTATTTTCACAAATTCGTAAGTCGTTATTGTTCCTTATGGAACAAACCATGTCTTCAACATGCTCATCATTATGTTCTGTTAATCCTTCCAAGGAAGTAGGGTTCTCACGTAGATCAGAATATTTATCAAGTTCGTCCTCACCCACATATTTTTTCCCTTGTAAAAATATAGCCCACTGCATATCTGATTGATCTACTATATATACAATTTGTTTTTCATGTGTTTCCATTATAAAAGAATCAGTTGTGTCTTCCAATCTATTCATATTAACAACTGTCATTCCAAATTCATCGCGTCTAACACTGTTCTAACCGATAAACCATTTACTGTTAAAAAAGGAACTTCAATTTTAAAGTAATCAACTTTCAATATGTCTTCAATCACTCCATAATATGCACTTGAAGCCGAAATTGTGTTTTTTTCCTTTTCACTAATAAAATACATTGCTTCTGCAAACACCAATACACCACTATTTTGAATTTCACTTCTGTTGTCCTGAGCTTTCGTATGAATTGTATAGCCATTAATGTCATAAACGGATAATGTTATCACATTTAAACATGGAGCACCCACTATCCATTTTAATTTCTCTGATACATCTGATATACAAATAAAGGTATTTTTATACCATGAAAAAAATGCTATGTTGTGGCCATTCAAAATCCACATTTATTTCATATTTGGATGACATTATTTTAACTCATTAACATTCAATGTGATAAATGGTTGAGCATCAACTATGTTATTCAAGATGTATGATTCTAACTTCTCCATCTGTTCAGCTGACAAAGATTTGAATTTCAAGCCACGAATCTCCTTTCCCTCATTATTAACTCATTCAGGGAGAGATGGAGGACAACCTATGTTCTACGCCACAACCATGTAGCTCGTAAAAAACACCGCAACCTCCTTAGAAATAAACTTTTCAATAATAGAGGCTTCAGGTCAATATGTATTCTTAACATAACCCTTCAATATTTTCCTGTACCTTTCAAAAGGATACATCCAACGAAGATATACAATTCCACAGAGCATTATTTCTCGATCCAGATGAATCATTAAATGCACCATTATATCAAAAAAAGTTGGAATAAAATACATTTCCAATTTAAAAAGTATAAAAATTGCATCTTATTCCAAAATGATCAACGAATTCACATCAATCACCTTATTAAAAATTTAATTGAAAGAATCACACAACTTCATTATAGTATTTCTGACACAGATGGGAAATATTCAACACAATGCAACTTATAGGAGTTGTTACATTAGGACGTCACAATCATGATATTTAATACCTACAAACTTCAAGTCTTTCAATCAGACAAAATTTTTTACATATGAAGAATAACTTTGAGGCACTTTGATATCATGAAGACACTGGAAAAAGCTAATTTTCTACCTCATTGACAATCTATGACAAGCTGGGGGAAGAAATGTTCATCCTCTGTTAGGTGTGGGAGCTAACTCCAAACGTATTCCCATTGATAATAAGTCTAATCTTTCATTCACCACATTTCTTTCTTTCCTTTAATACTTAAAATGTTCCAATAAAACAATCACATATTTTCTTCTCCACATGCATGACATCAATATTATGTTTAACTTCATGATATCTCTAATATGGTAGCTCAAAAAATATTGACCTTTTCTTCCAAATATTTCTATCATTGCTAGATTTCTGTGTCTTTCCCAATGTAACATCAAGTTTTTTCACCCTCTAAAAAATACAGATCAGGAGATAAAGGTTTTGGAGAAATAACAAATTCTTGTGAGCCATTGAATGCCTTTTTTAGTCTTCTATAAGAGTGATCCATTGTCAAAAACTTTTGATGACCCATGTACATTGTTTTTCTATCATGACGCAATTGACAATATGATGTCTGTTGTTTGAAAATTGGACATGCTTTACGAACATATACACTTTATGCAGGAAAATTTCCATATGCTGGCATGTCATTTATAGTGAAAAAAATCACTTCATGCAGTTGAAAATATTCCATTTTATAAGAATCATACACCCTAATACCATCATCCCATAAAAGATTCAAATCATCAATCAATGGTGACAAGAAAACATCAACATCATTGACATGTTGCTTTGGACTAGAGATCATTATACTCAACATGACATATTTTCACTTCATACAAACGTCAGGAGAGAGGTTTTAAATTACCAATAAAATAGGCCATGAACTTTGTGTGCTACTGAGGGTTTGGTATAGATTAATTAAATCTGTGCACAACCCTAGTCTGAGATATCTGACTTCATTTTCAAATGTAGGATACTGCTCATCAATTTTCTTCCATTGTGGACAATCAGCTGGATGACGTATTTTTCCATCACATAACCGCTAATCAGCATGCCATCTTAACTTTTTTGCATCATGTAAATTAGAAAATAAATTTTTTAAATGATGATTTATAATAAGATACCAAAATAACTTTGAATGGATCTTTGTAATCTCTACATCAGCCTATCACTTTTCTTTCACCTTATATCTTGATGTCCCACATTTATGACACTCTGACATAAATTCATATTCCTTCCTATATATCATACATTCATTAGGATAGGCATGTAATTTCTTGTATCACAATACCATCAGGCATAATATTTTCTTGGCCTAATAATGTGAATCTGGAAGACCTTTATCTTTGGGAAGAATGTATTTCATCAATTTTAGTATCTCTGTAATACTTCTGTCACTCCATCCATGTTTTACCTTTAGGTTATTAAATCTTAACACTGCTGACAAAACTGTAAAATTTGTAAAACCATGATATAATGGATTTTCAGCATCACTATATAGATGCACAACTGTTCGTTCTATATCAATTTGTTCTGCTGCACTATTGCAAATCATTTCTTAAATTCCATCAGATTCACCATATTGTGAATAATCATCATCAGTGACATTCTGTCCAGGTTCACCATACCAAATCCAAGGGCTGTAACTTGGATTAAAACCATAAAAAATCAGATGATATTTTATCTCTATAAATATAAAATTCTTCATATTCAAACATTTCAGGCACGGACAAAAGAAAATGTCACTACTTAGAACATTTTTTTTAGAAAATTCAAAAAAGGCATCAACACCTTCCTCATATTCATTGCTCATTTGATATTCCATAATCCAACTTCGACTCATTAATACCTATAAAAAATATCAAAATTATACATCTTTTTAAGATAATAAAAATATATGTTTATATGAAAAAAATCATAATTTGAATGTAATACAGTTTTTAAATATAATACAAATCATTGGGTATTTTAAAAAATATGCCTGAATATGATTTTAAAATGAAAATAAAGTTAGATATAATAGTTTTAAATTCATCTTGGATCCTTTCATCTTAAGGTTCACAAAGAATACATCCTGCTGAAACTGGATACCAAATTCACCTTTCCGTAAAATAGAAATATGATGTAATGATATTAAAATATATATTCATTCAATACCGAAAATTACACAGATCCTAAAGATTTGAAGCCTCTAGACAGCCCCCACCCCTCTAGATAGCACCCACCCCCTAGACAACAGCCCGACCACCTGGACATCACCCCCACCCCCTTTGACACCACCCCCACCCCCTGGACACCACTAACCCCTTGTAAAACACACCCACCCCCTTGGACACCACCACCACCCCATGGACACCACCCCACCCCCTTGGACACCACCCCACCCCTGGACACCCCCTAGACACCACCACCCCCTTGGACAGCCCCCACCCCCGGAACACCACCCACACCCCCTTGGACACCCCCTGGACCCCACCACCCCCTTGGACAGCCCCTGCCCCACCCCTCTTGACAGCCCCAACCCACTGGACAGCCTCCACCCATCAAGATAACCCCCGCCCACAACCTTGGACCCCCACCCCTCCTAGACAACACCCCCACCCCTATCCCCTAGATACCCCTTGGACACCCCCAACCCCCTAGACACCCAAACCCCCTTGGACAGCCCCCACCCCTCTGGACAGCCCCCACCCATGGAAATCCCCCACCCCTCTAGATATCCCCCACCTCCTTGGACAACCCCACCCATCATGATAACTCTTGAACACATCATTAATATTAAACTGTCAATTTAAAAATGGCCAAAAATCCCTAATAATAGAATGAATGAAGGAGAAGAAGTGGATGAAGAAGAAAAAAAGAAATAAAGAATAAAGGAATAAGAACATGGAATAAGAAACTTTTTATGGAAATTCCTTGGAATCCATGAAAACCATGGGGCCTCCAATGGTTGATATAAAATTGGAGAAAATGGAGTAATCATGATAATCAAATAAAATTTAAAAAAATACTTGGATGGAGAAAATAACAGTGTAAAGCCTGTCATCAAGGAACAATGGGGTCAGGATAACTACACATATTTTAAAACCCAGACATGGTCTCCCCCACAACCCATAATTTACTCCTCGTCAATGAGTGTTAAAAATATATATAATCAAATAGAATCATATTTAAACACCCCTCATCTTTTAATAATGCTTTAATCCCTAAAAATCATAGTGGAAACCTCAAAAATAGATTGTACCAACCCCCTTGGACACTACCCCCCCATCAACTTGGACACCACCTCCCATCCCCTTAAACAACACTAATAAATTATAGCCTAATATCCAGGAAACAACACAATCATCATGTCATAATCTCATAAACCCTGATGCAATAGTCAATCCCAACTAATTCTTATCCCCCACCACCTTGGACACTAACCCCACCCCCTAGGACACCCCTTGAACACCACCACCCCCTTGGATAACCCCCAACCCCTGGACACCACCCCCACCCCCTGGACACCACCACCACCTTGGATAGCCCCACCCCTCTGGACACCCTCGACCCCATAGACATCCCCCCACACCTCTAGGAATCCCCCACCCCCTTGTACACCCCACCCCTCGTAGACACCACCCCCTCATCCTACCCTCATAGACAACCCCTGGACCCCCCAACCCTCTATACAGTCCCTCCCAGACAACCCCCCAAACCCTCTAGACAGGCCGCACCCCCTTGGACAGCCCCCCCCCCCCACCCCTTTGGACAGCTCCTACCTCTTTCGACACCCCACCCCGTTGGACCCCCGCCCACACCCATGGACTGCCCCCCACCCACCACCACCATGGACACCCTAGACACCCCCCGAACCCTATGGACACCACCCCCACCCACTAGACACCCCTAGACAACACTGCCCCCTTGAACAGATCCCACCCCTCTGGACAGCCCCCACCCCATGGACAGCCCCCAAACCTCTAGAAAGGCGCCCACCCTACCCCCTTGGAGACCCCACTACTCCTATACACCACCCCCACTCCCGACCCCCCTGGACACCCCTCAACCCTCTGGATAGCCCGCCCCCCCGGACAACCCCCCAAACCCTTTGGACAGGAACCCACTCCCTTGGAAAACCCCTCACACACCCACTTAGAACCCCCCCCCCCCCCACACACACACACCCATGGACTGCCCCCCCCCCCCCGAACACTCTGGGCAGCCCCCTGAACCCTCTGGATAGCCCCCACCCCCCTGGACACCACCCCACCCGCTTTAACATCCCCCACACCCCCTTTGGAAACTCAAACCCCCTTGGACAACCCCCGAACACCATGGAAACGACCCCCCACCACATTTGACACCCCCTGGACACCCCCACTAAACAGGAAAACCCACCCAACCCCCCTAGACACCCCCACCGACTTGCACATCCCCCACCCTCTTGGAAACGCCCTGTACGCGCTCACACACACGATAGAACACACAAAAATCATAAACATTCATGATATCACTTCCATAGGATTATTTTACCAGAAAAATAAATTTATCATGTTATAGATGAACATTATGAAACTAACCATGATTTCAAGAACAATGAAAAATAACATCTCAATAATTTATTTTAGGGAATCGCTGGAAAAAAATAGAAAAGGAGTCATGTGAGGATTACTTGAGTCTTGTGAGTCGACCTGATAGATCTGATAATAATAAATTTGAGGAATGATGTTGGAAAAATGAGGCTAGAGGGTAGAATTTCGACAAATCGATTCTAGGTTTTCCGCACGATAGAGACGAGTCACACGTCACCCGATTGAATAAAATAGAATGAATGAATATGGGGTGTGATAAATCATTTAAAAGATTTATCACGTTGGTTATTTAATAATAACCATGATAAACTATTTTTTTGAATGTTTATAACGTTGGTTATTTAATAACTGACATAGAAAACAATTTATCCCGTCCGTTATTTAATGACCAACTTGATATATGTCGCTTCATACTGACATGCTAAATTGCTAAGATGAGCTTTATAAAGTTGGTATTTTTATAACCAATGTGGTAAAGTGCCGAGAATTCCTTCATCACGATAGTTATTTAATTACCACCATGATAAATTTTCGAGCATTCCGTTATCACGTCTGATATATTATAACTGACAGGATAAAGTGTTCCAGATTCGATTTGCACATCGTTTATACAATAACTGACGTAAAAAAGCTAATCTACATATATTTTATGTCAGTTATATTATAACCAACATATAATATGGATCCAGGTCAATATATCAAGTAGGTTATAAAATAACCTTTGTGATATATCGTTCATTATAGCTTTGCATGTCAGTTATATAGAACCGACGTAAAAAATACCGATGTGTTAAACGTTTTTCCACTACGACCCAAAATGAACAAAAGGATAAAAAGGATTCCCAACATTACAAGCCACAGCTTCATCATGTGCTCCAATAATCCAAATCCTTAGTCAATAACCTATATTAGGGTGCTTTCCCCTATCATCCCCTACAACCATATAATCTATTTGGGCCCCTGAGGAGGCCCAAATATGGTGTCAGATAATCATACATGTAGGTAACCACCCAGGTTGATACAGTTCTAACAGAAATTATACATAAGTGTAAAAAAGTATAAATGAGAAGTATGGTAATGTTTTCATGGATATGGAATAATTATATAGCAGTATGTAAAACCAATCGGCCCTCAAGTCTACCTACAAAACAGTCATCACCAAACAGGGTAGCAAAAAACAATATTAAATAAGTCACATGACCATGTTGTACATCTGTATGTATGCTATATCCCATATCCATTCGGTATAATTAAGTAATTTATCCCACGACCATTTTGTATATTAAAAATATGTGTTCCATTTCCATGACATATAATGAATAGATTTTTATATGGGCTGGATATAAGGTGTTAGCAGACTAAGGAATCCACGAAATAATTCTAGACCATACAACTCTAGATCCAAGGAGCTTGTCCATGGAATCCCATCGTGCCCCATCAGCGTCCCTGGTTGGAACTTAGTTACGAACTGGTTGGGGTCATTGGAGCATTGACATAACCAGTCCTATGTGAGTCCAATCAAGCTAGATCCTTAGGGTAGCAAGACTCGAGGCATCCCACAGAATCAAGACCCACGGGGATGAGTCATCCATAGGTGACCACTACCACATTCCAGATCCATGGATATCACCCCATAGAATCATTCAGACATTCTCTCAAGAATTCAATCATTCAATATAATCAAACATTCGTTGAGAGTATACCCACTCACATCAACCTGTACAGGCCATGAGTATACTGACTCTTGAAAACCATTTATGAAAACACAAATATGGTCTTACTCTATCATATAAATCATTTATGAATCCATTAGGAGTTTAATATAACTACACCCACCCAAATTATCAATTTAACATGAAATGATATCAAAATAGGCAAGTAATTACATGATATTCAATGAGAAAAGAGGCAGTACGTCTTCTAAACAACTATTCACCACTATCAAGGCATTAACAGGATTCCTCTAACTAGGTATGCATAGGCATATAACCCTTGGGTGATTTTAAATAGGCATAAACAAGATAAAACCATATGGCTAACCCATTGGGTGACCCCGAAATGAGAAACGGGTGACAATGCACCTAATCAAAACCAATGGTCAACCTCACTAGGTCCATCTATGACTACTAAGTGCAACTGACTCAAAAATGAGACCTCAATGAAATGTTAACTGGATGTCGTAATGTCCGAACACCCTAAAACACCAAAGAAAAGTTGGAATCATGTATAGACCTCATACCTCACCTAGGTAATAGAGATCTCATCTGGTATCATTTCTCAATTCATCCATGTTTTGTTGAAATATAATGATAGGATGAATAATGTAATATAATAATATGAGCCTAAATCCGAATAGCATAAATGATCACAAGAATAATAAAAACCCACTAAAAGGATATATATTCCTTACTGATGTGGATCCGATGAGACAATAGATGATCCAACGAAGGTCAAACATTATCTTGGGCTCAAATCCTATGTTATGCACATCAAGGGAGCTCCATAGGGGGTGATGTGTGAAAGAGGAGGAAAAAACTATTTGGGATTAAAAAAATAGGTCTTTAATGTATTTTTTAATAAAAAAACACCATAGGGTCACACGGTTTACCTGCTTGAATTACCAGTAGGTTTTCCCAAACTGTGGGAAAACCTTGTACACAACACTGGTTAGAAGGGGAATATTGCAGGTTTACCCCACATGTTTGGAATAACCATGTGGTATCCATGTGAAAACAATCTACTAAAACATGAAACAATTCACACATCTCACATGGTTAGACTAATCATGCACAAACCATGCGAAATGTCATTTTCAATACAAAACATGGTTTCGGGGTTCGAACAAGCCCCAAACACATCA
Organism: Viscum album; assembly: GCA_963277665.1. Classification (NCBI taxonomy): domain Eukaryota; kingdom Viridiplantae; phylum Streptophyta; class Magnoliopsida; order Santalales; family Viscaceae; genus Viscum; species Viscum album. Next base: position 117,749,470 of record OY728123.1, on the reverse strand, counting down.
AAACAACTTGTGATCAAGTTAATAATTCACATCAGGCCATGAAAAATAATTCAAACCAAAAATAGAAGGATCACTACAACTTAAAAAATTCATGCATAGGTTAATTCATCTCATTAAGCCTCAGCTACAGAGACCCATATGCCATGAATTTATATCCATACATCAGCACTTCCCACATCCAAATACCTGAAGTGTCATTGTACATCATGTAGAACTCAAATGATTCTAACTACACAAAATTCATACCCATATTATTCAATCCAATAAATTATGCTGATATGTGTGTGATGTCCTTTATGAAACACATGTATTAGCCAGCTTTCCCCATGAAACATTGATGTCAAAAATATTCTTGATCTATTCCAAAAAAATAGAACTCTCAACTTCTGTATGTCCACTAACAATCTTTCCCTCAAGATGATGTGATATAGGAAGTGAATATGATCCATCTAAAAGTGGAACTATCCATGAATATCATATATCTGATTCTTTATTAGTGTATTCCAAATGATATCAAGATGGTTTGCAAGGTCATGTGAATTGTGAGAATACGACATGATATTGTCTAAAAAATCCACCACCAAAAAATCCAATATTTATGAAACTCACGTTTCATCAAATCCATGAAAACCATCAGCACATTCGTGCGACTAAACAACAAAACCAGAAACTTTTACAACCCATACCTATTACAAATTTTTTTATGATGTATGTCTATAGTTTGAACATGCACCTATTGATATAATGAACTCAACTTGATAATCATGAACACCTGATCTCCTTGAAGATGATCAAGTAGGTAATCTATCCAAGGCCAATCTTATCAGTTTTCAACTATTAGCATGTTCCTTTTCCATTAATCCACATATAACCTAAGATTTTCATCCATATCTTTTAGAAAAAGGACCTGTGATCCCCAAAGTGTATTACTGGGTCTAATAAACCCCCTCACCTCCAAATCATCGAGCTACCACTTAAGCTCCTACAAATACATCTTATCAATCATGTAAGGTGGAATGGATTCTGGTGTAGCTCCTGGAACTATTTATATTGATAATTCCACATATCTCTCACAATTAGTAAACTGAAAAAGTCATTTGGAAGTGCAACCCTGACGAGCTCCACTAATAGAGGAAAGTCTGTATGATTCCCTCCAAAATTATCACGAAATAAACTAGATATCTGGGTTTTTATCCCACATAGTCAATTATTCATAGGTCCCAATTTTATTTATTCACATCCCATTCACCCTTTTGAAAAAACACTGCAACCTTTAGTTATGTGAAAGTCACCCTTCGTTGACAGAAATCAACATACACTTGATGGGCTATGAGATTGTCCATCCTGAGAATGACATCAAACCCTATAATCTCAAGGAAATATTGATTTTAGATGAAGTGGCACCATCTGACCACATGGGGACACTCTAGAAAATGGTTCACATAACCATTTATAACTCCAAACTGTGTTTCTAGTGTCAACACACCCTTAGAAAGAAACACATCAATCCCAAGACTTTTTACCACTCGTGAAGATATTAAACATGTGAGGAACATGTATCAAAGAATGTAGATGATACAATAGAAGATACTATGTTCGTACCTCCCATAATAGATGGACCAACATCCTTGTCATGTTGGGAATAATGAAATGCATATGTATGGTATGTACCATGGACCTGTGACCCTGCCTGGCTTCCCAGAGGTGATCCACCCTGCTGCCTCTGAGAACCTAGTGTATATATACCACGACCTTGGCCACCACTTCCCTGGTTTGATTGGCCTACATAGCTTCAGCTCCCAACCTGACATGGACCTGAGGAACCATCTCCAAAACCCAACATCATAGCTGCCCCCATACCACTCACAATTGAATGAAGGGGCTTTGAATACGGCTACATGTATTCCATCCTCCCGTGAGATTGACACTCAACTAGTTTTTCACATTGATTTATCAAGTGGCCTCACTTACCACTTTGATGGAAATATACCATGATGCTTGTGCCCACAACCTAACTAGAAATCATATAATAAGATTCCTCAAAACCACACTTGTTGTATTATTATGTAGATCTGCTAGGTCAAGAAACAAAAATCCCATTTTCTTTACCAACATCATCACTCATGTTTCGCTCTATAATCAGTGCCTAATTCACAATCTCAGTAATTGAAGGCAACTTGAACATGTTGACCTGAAATTTGACAGCATTTCTAAGATTGTTCTCCAAACTCATAGACCTTGATATCTTATCAGTAAGATACATCGACAAAAAAAACTAATGACCTATAAAGCTTGCTGAGTATTCCAAAATCTTCATCAGGCTCTAATCTAGATGCAAGAACTCACATGCCCACTATACTCGCAGAGTTTCCGAGTAAATTTAATCATAGAATAAGGTTAGAAATTCATCCCAACCAATATTCTGTACCTTATTATCTAGGTTCAAAATGTCAAAAAGGAACATTTCCACTCCATTTTTTATTTAAGTCATCAGATTGACCCTCCAATTTGGAGGTATCTTCATATGCCCAAAAATTCAAAATATTGTCTCTAGACCAAACATTACAACCTGTGGTTTTCCATCAACTGAAAATGTATGAGGATGCTGTTGCTAGAAGACCCATGTCAGCTCATCCATTGTCATCGATGGATGTAGTGCTCCCTATATCATCTTCATATATCAAAATATGCCCTTGAAGAATAGTGACATAACATCTATGTCTAGAACAACCTATTGTCCCACATTTGACAGTATGATAGGTTCAAGCAGTGGCATGTGTCCCACCATTTCCAACGTATGGTCATCGCCTACCCCACAATGTACCACTATAGATCATCGTGGTGTAAAGTCTCTACAATTCCAAACGCACCCATAAAACCTCTATTACTACGCGTCTTTCTCAAAATAATTTTGTGTTATGCTCATGTTTATATTAAGTATTTCAAGTTCCACATCAAATTACAATTCAGTTATTCAGGACGTTCCACCAATGGTTTACCAATTTATGAATCATTGAGGGACCACAACACCTCATGGTCCCAAAATATGACCCCCATTCAAACAATACATTTAAAATGTTCATTCAACATTTACATTTCCCTGGGGCGTGATTTCCTAATTCAAAATATCCCATAATTCATAGGGATTAAAATATGATGTCACACCATTATCTATTACACCCAACTAACACTAAATTAGGAAAAACAATCACATAAACAATCACAACAACATGAAATATCATAGGAACCCTAGATGTCATGGAATAATGCATGGAATGGGATTCTAATAGTTATCAATATGATGTACGATATTGAACACCCTCATCTCAACAGGCTGACACAGTTAGATAACCCATTTTTGTATCAATATTAGTATAAAAAATCTATTGTGTCACCCAATGGTCAAATAAAATCATTCATAAAAGTCAAAATTCAGAAAATCAGAACCCAATTCGATGGAATATGGATTTTCCATGTACTCCGGGTAGCTACCCCCAGTAATAGTTTATTAAAAAACATTATTTCATTCATATTCCTATCTAATGTTTCCAAATAGAAATTCATAAAAAAAACCCCTCTGATATGAAATTCAAACAACCCGAACATGTATGCCACCATATGGTTCCATGAGCCCGATTGGCCACCTGGCCTCAACTGCATCTCCCCAAATTCCAGAGGCTGCCGACTCGCAACAAGGGCCTATGTGAGTCAGTGGGGAGAAAATTCCACCATTATTAGAGAATCATAATGGAATTCAAACATTCAACAAATAGGGGAAGAAAAATAAACAACAGTTACTAAATTTATGTCATGATCAGAATAAATATCAATAAGAATATGTTTCTCAAATACAAAATGATGTAGTTGGAAAATGTATCTTGAAAGAATATGGAATAGTATATGGTAATACAATGCAATACATGTATCCAAAAATATACAAAATGACTAAATGGTATCCAAGAATCTCAAGCTGCAGCTTGATCCTGTTCCCCCTACTCTAAATACATAGTTAGCATCTTATATCAGGACACTTTTCCATAACAACACCGAAAACAATATAATCACTTTGGGTCACTAAGGTGGCTCAAATAGGGTGTGAGATAAATATCCTGGTACGCAGCTACCCATGTCTATACAGTTCTATCAAAAATTGTACAAATGTTCTAGAAATTGTAAATGAGTATTAAGGTAAAGTGCGTATGCTCATGGAATAATTCTATATTAGTAAGTAAAACCAACTATCCCACAATGCTACTTTCAAAAGTATCAGCTCCGAAAAGTAAGCTAAAAATAACAGAAAAAAAGTCACATGAATATGTCATACATCTGTTTGTATGTTGTATCTGACATCCAATATGTAAAAAGAATTATAGTGCGCCACTGCCACACAATATTTGAAAATTATCATTCCACAACCACGCCATATTGTCAACATCATTCACTAATGATTGGATCTAGCGTGTCCTCTAACCAAGGCTTCTATGTTATAATTATAGTCTATAGAGGGCCGGATCTGAGGAGCTAGTCAATGTAATCTCATCAAGTCCAATGGGAATCCCTTGTTGGAAATTTTTTAGGCACTATTTGGGGTGTTAGTATTATGGAAATAGAAATTCCTACACGATCCTGAGAAAGATGGATCCACAGGGTCATAAGGCCAGATGCATCGCACAGGTTCAAGAGCCATGTAAAATTGTCAACCCAAGTTTTCCACTACCATGCCACTGATCCACGTAAATCAGTCCATGACATCGATCAAACATTGACTCAAGCATTAAATCATTCAATATAAACAAAAATTCCATGTTGGTGTACCCACTCACATCAACATGCACAATCCATGAGTATAGCATCTCATGAAAACCATTTATCCAAAATCACAAATGGTCCTACCAAACAATATTAAACATTTAACATGCCATTAGAAATTTTATAAAGGTATACCCTCCCATATTATCTATTTAACATGAAATTCTATCTAAATAGACATGGCATAACATGATATTCATTGAGAAAGGATGTAGTACATATCCTAAATTTTTTTCCAAACTATCAAGGAATTAATTTTCTTCCTCTAACATAGAAAGAACATGAACACAGCTCTATAGTCGTTTAAATAGAAATAAAATGGTTAAATCAATTAGGTCTGCTCCTCAGGTGACCTTGAAATTAGAAACAGTTTCCATCAAACCTAAACGGAACCTACGGTCAACCGAACTAGGTCATACTATAGCTATTAAAATACAATCTATCAAAAAACAAGACCTATAAAAATATGTATGATGGATGGAGTAAAGTACTAACATGTAAAAATACCAATGAAAAGATGAATGAATGTACAAATCACCTTCCTAGACTCGATAATAGACAACTCGTCCAAAATGAAGTCCTGATTCCTCCTGGTTTGGAAGAAATATGATGAAAGAACGAATAATAGAATATTAAGGAAGATGCTACTAAATATAAATATCCCAATTGATCACCATAAGAATAGAAAATTGCTAAAAAGTAAGATATGACATACTGATGCAGATCTGATAAGACAATTGGTGATCAAAATAAATTTCAGACGGAGACTCGGGCTCATAGACTATGTTAGGAACCTCATGGGATATCCATGGTAGGGTGTTATCTAATGGAAGATGTAAACCCTATTTGGGTTTAAAAATAAATTTGGTGTTTAGTTTAATTTTTTTAAAACATACACAGTAGGTGTACATGGTCTCCTTTCATGGTTTCCCAAATAGAGCGGAAACCATGCACACCCCGCCTCCTAGTAGGGAAACATCACAAGGTTATCTAACACATTTTGAGTAGTAGTGAAGTAGTATTGTGAACACACTCATCTAAAACTTTCAACCTTTTAGACATCTCACATGGTTAGAATAAGTGTGCACAAACCATGCACCATGAATTTTTTCAACACAAAACATGGTTATGTTCTCCAAACATGCCCAAGACATATCCAAAACACCTATGATCAATTTTAGAATTACTATATGACCATAACAAGGTTGAAAAACAAAAATTAAAAGGATCAATACTTCATAAGAAAATTCTGGTTATAATAAAATTGAATAGAAATTTTTAAATAAAAAGTCTTCATTGAGAATATAAAAATAGATCATTAAAGTTGACTTAAATAGTTAAGGCAACAGGGTGGTGGATAATTAAATTAATTCCCTTTTAGTTATACAAATTCCATTCGTTCTTTTACAAGAAATGTAAATAAGTACAACAGTTTAAAAAATAAAAAAAATTCCTTTAAAACCGTGTATTTAAAAATAAATAATGAGTAAAAATGACTCTAAAAATCCATTGTATAATAGTAAAAATAAATGAGAAAATTTTTATAGAAAAACATGAAATTGATGATAATTTTTTCCCAATAGAGACTTAAAATAATAAAATCCCAAATATTGATGAAATTGTGATATAAATACACATCACATTAAAACCAGTATAATCATAAAAACCTTGAGAGAATAAAAATTATATTGATATAAAAATACAATTATATTGTGGATTATACTGAGAAAGTTCATCCACTGGTAGTATATTCACCATGTTGAATAATAATGTTGTGTATAAAGAATGTGTCCCACCTAAATAAGAATGAGACGTAAATCTATTACATAATGTCATGAATTTATTATCACTATTTAAAAAATTCTATATAATAAATATAATTTAATTATACATCATCAAATGTTCAACATTAATATATCAAATTCTATATATTATTTTATGATGACATTATATTACCCATCTGCTAAAATTTCCATATTAATGTTACGTTTCAGGTATTATCCACATTGTATTTACTATATGTTTTGAATATTTATTCTTCACACACATAATAATATCACGATTTATTTATTTCCTTATTTTAATATAAGATATAAATACCTTATATATTAAATATTTCTTATAATTTATAAAATATATAAAAATGAAATGCAATACTCTGTTAAAGGAGATGATATGATGTACCTACTCATGAACATTGACTCCATTTTATTTTTATATTAAATGAAATTAAATAAAACCCATGATTTTATTAACATTACATTAGTTTTCATATTACATGAATATCATATAATTTTCCAAACCATTTCAAAATATAATACACTTAATGTGTCATCGAAGCACAATGAATTGAGGTGGCAGTAGTTCACATGTCTAAAAACGATATCATATTGAAAAATGGATATCATGATGATATGATTTATTTATGAAATAAATAAGCATAATAAAATTAAAAATATAATTTATATTATAAAAATTACTTACAAAATTATTCAAATCGAGGTAGGTGGTAACGAAAAATGAACAATGGACATATCGTGAGTCAGTAGTCCACTATACACAGGAATGGAATGATTGTCACCCATTATATTGAAGTGTGTGTTAGTATATTTCTAAACCCTTATATTAAATAATTTTAGTATATTGAGGATACATGTTTTATTATATAATGATGATATAAAATTATTTAATTTGGTTTATAAAAGACATATTACCAAAAAGGGTTTATGAATGTCTCATATTCTTTAGATATCTATAGAAAATGTGGTTATTGTCATAATTTTAATACAAATGTAACATACCTTCCCAAATTTCATTTAATGGCACAATTTCATGTATAGTAGTATTAATTTTTTTTTCACTGAATTTTAATTATGATCATGATGATTTCTAATCATAGTTACTATCTTTAGGAAACCATTCATAAAATATCCCAACTCATTAAAGCTACAACATGTCGCCACATGATTTATATCAATTACATATGTCATAGATTCTTTAAAAGTATTTTCCATAAAATCATTGTTAATGTTACCAAACATTCAACATAAAAAACACTTCTATGATTTAATAAGAAATTATCTAGGGTGATATTTCGAACCCTAATCACAATACAATGGGATGAATTTTTTACATCCTAATTTCACTAATTGATGTTTTCACATTTCATGGAATCATGACCTTTTCACACTGTTTTCATATTGGGGAAAAAATTATCAAAAAACAAAATCTCAACATTCTAATCAAAATGAATAATTATAAATTTTCATGAATTAAATTTTCATCATATTCATGGCCTAAATCCAAAATCAAATATATTAATTTTTCTATCAATTTCATGAAGAAATGAAAAATGTACAACTAGTCTTGTAAAAATAGATATATATATGGGAAGAGAGTGTTTATTTTTTTATCTTCCTTCCCATTATTTGTTTTCATAAATATTTGGTCAAGCTTATAGAAATTTTTATCAATGAAAATATCCTTATATGTTTCCCATTACATTGAATGAATATCAAATTTCCCTATGATATTCTTAACTAGAGACCAAAGATGACCACATTTTCCATTAAAATCATAAATATAGTGATTCACCATTGAAAATTCTAAAAAACAAAGGATGTCAAATATAGTTTCTGAATAATAGATCAATCATTCTACATCCCAATGATCAAGTGTTCTACCATATTTTAGAGGGTTCTATCTCATGAAATTCTCAATATTGAACATGTTTCTTAGTGGAATATTTGGATTACCTCTGGCATGTATTACACTACCATTTATTTAAATGTTTCCACTGATCAATAAATGTAACACACACTTTTTTCTAGTTTCAACCTCCCAAGGATGTTGATTTATGGGGATACAATCCTATTCAAACTATTCCAATGTAGATTCCATGTTTCATCTATTGAAACCATTACTAATTAAATATTTCATTGTCTATGGATCATGGTAATATTCCAATGAAATATCATTTAAACTAAACAAAAAAGATAAATATTTCATGATTAAGTTGTTAAAATTTAACAAATCTCTAAATATTTCTATACCATCATTTGATTCCAAAATTTTTGACCTATAAATAATCATTAAATTATCATGAGTCAGAATTCATGAATTTATTCTATTATATTTGATGATATTTTTTGGATTATTATTTTAGGGAAATAGGTTATAAATCGTGCATAATAACTATATAATAAAAATTTGATCATTATGATTCATATATATTTTTCATAGTATATAAAACTTTTAAATATAAATCATTATTTCATTTCATGAAAAATAATCATGATATTAAACTAGACCTTATATATTATATTATCCATCCAATGACTCAGTGAAATAAAATTTGAGACCTTGTATTTTTTGAAACTAATTAGTAATGGACATAAAATGAATAAAAAAACTAGTTCAATGAATAACATGAGCTGTATTGAAAAAACATTAAATAATAATATGAATTCTTTAAAAAAAATCATTGTTATTTAAAAAATTGAATGATATTTCCATTTAATGACAATAATTTTCATGAAAGTAAACATAAATCATAGATATTCATGTAGGTTATGTGACACATCATATCATTTGACATTTACATAAAACATATTTAATAATTAATGTAATTAATAACCATACAATCGACTTCTAATATAAATCAGTTGACAACATATCATAACACAATGTGTTGGAGACCTATCTGGGAAAACCCATTGTCTATATTGTAATATAATCGCCCAGATAACTAGTCAAATACTATTTCCAAGGGAAAAACCATGACTAAAATATTTTTAGCTTGTAAATATGTATCATTAACCCATTAAAAATATATTTTAAACCCTTTTAAAAAAACAGTCTATTATGAAAATTACCTTTCCATTTAACATACCATATTCAAAAAAAATTACCATGAACTATAGAGAAAGTGTTTTTTAATGTTACCATGAAATCATGTAAATGATATCAATATTAAAGTAATGGTTATGGAATTAAGAAATGTTAGAGTCTCTGTATAAGATAAAATATACCACTCATTTTTTCACCTGTAATGTGTGTAAATAATTCCATAAAAAAGATTGATTTTTTGAAAAAAAATGAATGAATTTAAAAAAATTACATTGGAAATATATCATGTACATGTAATTACAATAATATAATTATTTCCAAAACATGGACATGAATTACAGGTATAGTTTTCAGAAATCATTGATTAGAGTATAATTTAATTAAAAAGTCACATATAACATTGATATCATTTGATTAATATAAATCATGAAACAATACCATTAAAAAATTAAATATCATGATAATTGATAAATTAATGACATAAAATGTAATTGGTATGTATATATAACTCATAAAATAATATAGGTGTATCACATCAAAATATGAGTCAATGAGATAAAACTATGATGAAGTCCCATTACAGGATTCTGAACCATCATATAGATTCATTACCTCCATAAATAATAATTTTATTTTATTTATTTACATACATATGATCAATTTAATTTTTTTAATTTTTTTATTTCACATATTACCATGTTGTATAAAATTGATTAATGGTTACGTTTTCATCAAATTCTTTCAAGAGATTCATCTTATATGTACCAAATGACATAAATTGTTTGAAAATTGTCAATGATTTCATTTTGTATTATCTCAGGAATAATAATCATTACATTATTTTAATTTATATTCATTAATTTTACATTTAAATGTAATCATGAATGAGTTTTTTGATAATTTATTTATGTTATGATCAAGCAGAATATGGCTCATACGTATATTTGACTAGCATTTCAAATTATCAATGATCATTATTTATGGAAGGTATATAATAATTTTCCATTAAATAATTATAATCATATCATAAATAAATTTAATTTATTTATATATACATATATATTTCATCAATATAATACAATATCTCAAAATCGTGACATCTATTTGTGGAGTTGGTAGTCCACATTTATGAAATAATTATATTATAATTATTCAATGAATGAATTAAAAAGATATGATAATTTTTCACAATGATAAATATATAATGAATATAATAATATTTTTATTTTTATCACATATATCCATTAACATTATATTTATTCCCTTATATGAAAAGATTTAGTGAAAACTGAATCATATTGAATCATGAGGTAGTTTTCATCCATAGACACACAAATCATTATCGTATCCCCCGTAGAGTTGAACTTAAGATTATATAAGTGATATGATAAATCCATATGTGTATATATGTTAAAATAACATATTCATATAGGAATTAAATATATCGTTATCCAATTATAATAGACGGTATCCTGGAAAACAAATGACATCATTTCATGATGTGGTAGTCCTTCATACAAACGAATGATGGATTCATATCGCATATGATGGAAGAGGAAATGGATATAGGTTATTTCATTAAACATATAAAATATAATTATTTGTGAGATAATTTTTTATTATATTATAATAATTTAGAATATAAGGTATTTTTGGTAGATGAAATAAAATAAAATATCCCAGTTAAACACAATACCACGTTTTCCATCCACCTCCTTAGGTAAGAAACAAAATACATAATGTGATGGATTTATGTAAAATATATTGGATATAGGACTTTGGTTGGGAAATAATAAATTAATTTTCATTGTTCATGTACTATTAATTAGGAATTTAAGGTGTGAAAATGAGAGGAGAGTGCGTGGCCTTTTATAGGTGAGATGAGTGTCAAACTTGTAATTAACATAACAAAAAAGTTGTAACCTTGTTTTTTAAATGAAAAAGGGAGAGAAAATGGAATATTTTTTAGACTTTGTATTTAAAAAGTATTTAATATTGATATATTTTATATTATAGAAAAATTATTAGGTGATTTTAAACCAAAACTGTACAGTTTTATACCAGTAAATCTGGTTTATCCATAACTGTGGTAATTAATATTTTCTATTTTCACTTTTTGTTATTGAAAAAATGGATTCCCAAATATTCTATTATATAAATTTTTATTATTCTAAATATAGAATCCATTTTAAAAAATATAAAATCACAAATGTGGAATATTTCAAAATAAAATAAATCATGTATATAGGATGACATAGAGTTTTTTGAATAACAGTCTTCTTAAACAATTATCATTTTATATTAACTAATGTACTATTAATAATTAGTATATATAAATAAATTTAAATATATTAGAACATATTGTATAACTTTTTGTTTTATCATTCTTCATTATTTTATTATAAATAATTTACTTTGGGAATCATTATTTAACATTAAGAAGTCTTCAAAAATTGACACTTTTAAACCCAAGACTAAACATATTCTAAATATATATGATGTTAATTAAAAATAAAATAATATTTTTTACATAACTATACCAAAATTATGTTTATTGAAATCATATTAAAAAAATTATAAGATATTGAAATTATTAAATTTTTTGATATGATAAATAATTTTTCAAAAATATATATTTTTCACCACACACTCAAAAATAAATATGTTCTAAAAGATACATAAATTAAACCATACAATAATTTTCATATTTTTATTTCTAAAACGATAAATATTTTTAGATATTCATTATATAAACTTTGTAAATTATAAATTTAAATAAAAATAGATAACATAATATTTTGAAATAATTCTAATTCCTTTATTATTTAAAAATTACCTAATATTTTATACTAAATATATATATATATATATAATGTTCATATAAATCATAGTGAATTAATATACAGATTTATGATTATTTTAATTCATGAAGTTGTTTTATTTTGTATCTATGGTAAAGGTTATCTATTTCAAGGCCAAGATGAAACCATATAGTGGATTACATTGGTGGCCATGTAAATCGATATTACTAATTTTGAAATTGGTATAAAGAGTTTCCACCCAGGGAATATGATTTATTTATTTTCCAAAAAATAAAAAAACCATTTTATAAAATTATTACGGTGACATTCTTTTAATCATTTTTTTGTGTTAAATATTATTTTCTAGAATCCAAGAAAACTATAACATAAGTATTATGTTTGAAATTTAATGATGGAATTTATATAAAATAAATATTACAAAATATATTATTGATTCATATATATATCATCACTAAATAACACTTAATATTAATAATACTTGTAATATATATATATATAATTATGAAAAATAAACAATACCATTGTAGTTATTTTTAATACATTATGACTTCAATTATTTTAATTATGACAATTGATGGTAAAAGTTTAAATTTTGGTCCATAGTGAGAGGAACTATTGATAATCAGATAGTAATAACTATGAACATAAATTTACATAAATGAACATGTTTCTAATAAATGACCACACTTTTTTCAATATAATGATGGAGCCGGTGTTGATAAAATATCAACTAAGACCTGATGATTTGGGAGTCTAAATAATTTATCAATATTATAAAATCCCTCTGAATGGTGGGTCAAATACCAAAAACCTTCTTATTATCATAATTGAAAAATTATGGATCATAAATAAGATTATATGGATCATTTTAAATAAAATATATAATGTGATGGGATATAATGAGATTAATTATGAAGGATTATATGACTATATAAATCATTTAAAAACATAATAAAATTATAATTTTTATTGTTATAATATATCTCTCAAATATTAATGATGATATATGATAAACGTTTAATATATTATCATTTAATAATGATGAATTCATCGACCACCTTAAACCCATGATGATATGTGGAGAAAAGGACATATCCAAACTATTAGTAACTTCCCTAAAGGCTCAAATGCCTACAAGATGGGTTTCATCATGAATAGGAATATTACATTCTATAATAAAATTTTAATAATCCTATTAATACAGTTGGAATTTATGTGTAGTTTACTATCTATTAAAACAAACTAAGTGTTTTAGTAGATCTAAACTCATTAATATTTTATTTCATTTCTAGGAAGTTCCTGAAGTCACATGAAAACATAATGATCTTTGGAATGATTCAATATATATAAGATCTTTATATGGAGAGGTGATGTTAAGAATACCAGGAGATATCAATAGTTTTCTCCATGAAAAATATAAATGATATTGTACAAGCTATTTGTCACGTAGTGGAACCTATTGGATACATTGAGAATGTATAGGTTCTATGGTTTATGATTCTTGAGGAGCTGTAGAATAATATAATTCATAAATCAATGGATCAAGAATTCTCCACTTGGGTTATGAAATTTAATATGAACAATACAGTGAGGTTTCTCAAAGATATTATCACACTTCATTTCCATGTCAAGAGGGGTATAATTGGGGGAATAAGAATATTCTATTGGAATATAAAATGAAAGGCCATGTGAAGAGTTCAATGAAAATAGAAATTTTTAAAGATTCTTCTAAAAAACCATCAATGTAGAGGAAGATCAAAGGGAATGAAGGGTGACATGATGCTGTCGATTTTACATGTGATAAGGAGGGACAGTGGAAGAAACATTTATCCTATAAACAAAAGTATGGGAGATCTTTATAATATTTGGTAATCAATTAGAATAAATATATTTCTGAAAATTTTTATTCGATAAACAATATTATTCTCACATATCTATTGAAATAAAAAAACAAATTATATTTTAAAATATTACATGATGTGAGGATCATCTTTGAGAAGAAAATAATAGACTTATAGTTATGGATACTATGGAGTATAAATGAATATTTATGATAAGATTGATCATTTTTTTAAATATTATTTTATGATTTCATAAGTTACCCAAAAATTATTTCTACATATAATCATGATAGTGATTGATTTATTCAATAAAATTTAAATAAGTGTTATTTATTTTAACATGTAATCATTTATACATTTAGGTAATATAGATGTAATTGTCTGAACATGTTTGATTACATAATATATGTAATGAAAGTTGATAAAAATATTATTATCATGAATTACACCAATCCCAACAATGTAAATAAGTTATCATGTAAATGAAATGAGTTTGGCCATATTACCCCTAGATGGAAATTTTTATTCATTTGAAATAAAACTGGTCTATGTATTTTATACATGATTATAATGAATAATGAAAAAATCTACATTTCATAAAAATGTTTAAAGGGCTACTAAGATTCATCAGTTTTATATAATGATGTGTGGGAGTAATTTATAGTTGAATCCAGGGATTGGAACACATAAATGAAAACCATTAATAATTACTTTAGTATATTTGGATATTTTTATTGAATGAGTTAAAAGAATGTCCACTTTTAAAGATTAATGATATTTAAGAATAAAGTTGATATCCTTCATAGTTGGAATACTTAAAAATGCTTCTCCAACCATGGTGGATAATTCGATAACAGACCAACCTGGGCTAACCAGACCAGTAACCCATATTATCCAATCAAATGGTTGGGGAATACAAAAAAACATGTATTTAATATAAAAAAACCAGTGTAGAAAGAGGAATCAATGGTAGATACAACCGATCCATTCTTTATGAAATAGAATAAATGAAAAGTATATACAATAAGTCTCCATGTGACCAAAAATCACCTCCAAACAACCCCAAAAGGTAAAACAATGTAATGATAATCCTAAATTCCACAAAATTCTCTTCCAATTACGAAAATCCTACAAAAAGGTCTATATCCACCTATAGGTAGATGGTGTGTGTTGTAAAGATATCACAGCAAGATTCCAAAAAATGATATCCATATGTTCTAATAACAATAATTCACACATCAAAATTTTAAAAGAAACTCATTTTATATGAAATTTTATAAATAAATCATTTTTCAAACCAATAATTTTTTTTAAAAAAATTGCTTGCCAAAAACTATTCATGTAGGAAACGTTAAAGAATATTAATATACATGTGATTCATCATCCTTGAAATAAATTATCTTTTAACATATTACCATAAACAATAATGAACATACCATATGGGCTGTAATTTATGAGATAAAATATAATGGACACACAAAATAGTAACATGTCACAAGGTTAGTTCCAAATAACTTAGATGCATATCATAGATGATCAACATAAAACATGTTACCACTTTGTGGGATCACACATAATAAGGATACTCGTGTCATTTTGTTGATGTAAAAATGGTTCTTGTTATGAATTTTTTTTTCAATTTATGTCATAAAAAATATACTTACAATTCTATAAAAAATGTCAATTCCACACTAATATTCATTAGGTTTTAAAAATTCATTGTCCATTTAAATTCAAGGTAATTCTATTTTCAATGAAAAAGATCCACCAAATCATGATCAGGTAATTTTAAATTTCAGAACATGCAATTCTATTACCAATTTAATTAAACTAATAATAACGATATGAAAGTCGAAAAATTAGAATAATTGATTAGATCCACCTACTTCAAGGGAATATAAAACCAAAATTGCTCTGATAATTGGGATTGGAAACCCCAAGATAATTTTTATTTAGACATGGAATGACTAGAGATTGAAATAGATTGAGATAGGACACAATCATATTACCACATTTGACAAAAATCTTTACAAAATCCTCAAACAAGAGGGAAAATGTTAGGGTGGATTACTTAGAGAGATGAAATTTCATACACTGATGATAAATAACTGAAAAAATTGTTCTAGATGGAGGGGAGATATAAAAAATTGAAATGTGTAAGAGCTGCATCTATATAAAGAATGATGTGAAATGAAATGATCACTCAAACACCCATATTGAAAACTAAAAATTATAACTCAGTTTATTTCATAGAATTTAATGTTTTGTACATCTATAATTACTTTTTATTTTATGTTATGGAAAAAAATTCATATCCTTTTAATTTAGATCCATATTTTACATCACATAACATGAAACCCTTATAAAGTGTGTAAAAACTCAAAATATGAATTAATATCACAAGATGTGTCTCTCGGCCAATACACATCATGTAATCCGATTACAAATCATATAATTACCCAGTGAATAAACGAAATCTAGAGGAACATATAAAAATAAAAACAATCAATTTCTTCACCATTTAATGTATCCTCAAAATTTAGGGTCATATATTCCCACCAGTTGAAAATGGTAATCCCACAAAATAAATATCAGAACATACCTTACATAATGTTAATGTTCTATTACAACCACCCAACCATAAAAAATTATTGTCTCTAAAATGTGATCATGAAGATGGGTCTACAAAAAAAGTATGCCACTACTGACTCTTCAATGTCCCACACTCCCACATCCCATTTAATTCTTGAATGCACTACAAATGTACCCAAACTAGGTGACTCATTTTAAAATTAAGTACCTTTTCTAGACGATGCAAAATCATAATTGGATTCTTAACCAAAGTGTTATCGGTATCATAAAAAATATTCTCCCATATAACAACATGTGAAGGATATGGTATATACGACCTCAACTAAGAAACATGGAATACATCATATATTGAAGTCATTATTGACAATTACATCACATAATAGTCCTCTTCCCTCAATCACTGAACGATGATGAAGGGGACCCAAAAACCATGGTGACATATTACCCTAGATACCCCTCCTACAATGTCCCATGTGAGGTGATACTTTGAGAAAGTACCAATAACCATATGATATTTATAGTAGCCTCAAATGAATGTTTGTATATGAATATTGATAATTATATTTCATGATTAATAAACTCTTGATCTACAAAACCACTTCAATTATATCCTGAACAACATGGTATCAAACCATGGACCACTCTCACAACTCTAAACAACATAAGGTAGATCAACATGACCTCCCACAAAAAACCTCAAAAGATTCCATCTTGATCTTATCCAGATAACAATTTTGAGGATAATATTAATAAATAAAAATTTATATCCCATGATCCACCAAAATCAATTACACAAGATCATTGAATATCGTCAAGAAATATTATTCCCATATTAGTATTTCCAACCATATATGGATGATAATCCATGTACAATTTTCAGTAGGGCACCAATTTTCTCTTGAAAACCATTCGACAACATATATGTGAACTTCATCGAAGAAGAAATATAAGATAAGTCATGAAAAATCCATTTATACTAACCTTTCAAACCCTAAATTCGTCAGATATGAAACATTATTATAGTATAATCCCAATATATTACATCTTTCACATTTTTAAGACTAAATAATACGACATTCTTAGCTATCACATATCCCAGAAACATTACTTCCTAGATCCAAAAGTCACACTTAGAATGCTTAACATACATATGATATACCTCAAATATTTTTTGAATGATATAAAAATTATTTATGTTATCCTCATAGGACATAGAGTACACTAAAATATCATTTATAAAGATGAAAATAAAATTATCCATTATCCAATGAAGTTTTTGGTTCATCAAGTCCATGAATACTTTAGGAGCGTTGGTTAAATGAAATCATAAAACCAAAAAACCAAAACTTATTTTTCGACCCACTCATTCTGTCTTAGGTATAACCTCTTCTCAGACACTCATATTTTGGTACCCCAACCACATGTCAATCATAGATGACTAAGGGTCCCTCTATGATGATTAATGTGATCATAAATTATAGGTTAAGGAGAATTGTTTTTAAGGATTATCTGATTCAACATTAGATGTTCAATATAATGGAAAATGCCACTTTTTCTGTCATAGAAATAATTACATTATATTTCCATGGTGATATATTAGGAATAATAAATAATTTCACATCTAGTCCCTCATTATGTTCCTTTTGTTAGACAAATGTTGAATGTTACAATCAATAGGATGACATTGTATTGGGAATATATCTTGGTAAGAGGTTAATGATAAAGTTTCTATATCCTTTCATAATGGACAATATTCCAATTTATATTAATTCCTTAGATTATAGTGGATTATGTAGTCATAATCCATATTCGTCTCTAATTAACTTTTATTATGCTTATTCATCACTTTTTATGCATATATACCTGAGTCTCTTGTGATCTATATATATTTCACACATCTCCCCAAAGAGATAAACACATCATAATTTCAACACAAGGGTAAGTGCTTCTATCAACAGATCTTGTGTTGAGAAATTAGTTTGGGGAATATTTAATTTCATTATGTAATAATTTATCACTTTTTCATTCATCCATAACTCATAGACCAATCAATTTTTCTATGAATCAATGTATACTAGGAAAATTTCTCCACTTCTGGTAGTTTTTTTTGGCATAGGGATAAGACACATTTTCTTCATATATGATATCCTTTCATTCATGACTCAAAAAAACCAAGAGTCCCTTCTAATTTAAATTAAATATATTATTGGAAATTAATGAGTTATTTATTAACAATCGAATATAATACAAATAAAATCCTTGGAAATATTATATTTTTATCACACCTGTCAGCATCATCCATCATTCAATTTATTCTAATTATAATGGTTCTAATGATATCATTTCTATTGTGAAAATATTATCCATGAATGGTACAGAATTCATCCAAAACAAAAAATTTAGTTACTTTTCGTAAAACATATCCTTTCTAGTGGTCTTTAGCAAAATTATCAAATTATATTCATAACCCTCCTTACATTTGGTGTATTTTAATATATCATCTAAAACATCATCCAAAAATTTGTAAACATAAAATCTAAAAACTCAATTAATCAAGTTCATGATGAATAATAGTGCATTAATGATTCTTAATGTCATTACAATGAATACATAGTTGTTTTCCCATGTATGTAAAGATAAAATTTAGATATCCTGCTTTTTCAACATTAATTAACAATATCTAGATCTTAGATCCATCAAAGAGAAGTATTGGGCTCCCCATAACTGTTCCAAAAATTCATAAAGCTATGCTATATGAATCTTGTACAATATCATGGAAATTTTGAGTCATGATAATAAATGTGAAGGTGTGGTGACCCATTATTCTTCTTGATATTGAGGACTGATGCACCCTATGGTGAAGAACATGGGTATATGACTATTTTATGTACATTCCCATATTTATTTCATCATATCGTCATTTTCAACTATTTTATTTCTATATAGAGTCTTAGATAATGGAAATCCCACTGGTATAATATTGATTGAAAATTCAACCTCTTGTATTGGAGGAAGACCAAACAATTCTTCATGAACACTTATTCTTATCTCCTCACAATGGTCATGTCTTGAATGTAGTTCTTTTCAATTGGTAGATGATTCACAATATAGAGAGTGATTTTCTTCGCTTATAAATTTATGATAGCTCTCTATAGGGAAAGACAATAAGTACACAATATTTCATAAAAGTACACTAAATTGAATATAAAAAGTTCTATTGGACGTTAAAACCCCAAATTTTTACTATGGAGGAGTTATATACTAAGGTTGAAATTATTTACCAATATTAAGATTTCACTAATAGATCTAAATCAATGATTTTTTTTGTTATTGAACAGTTCTAATAAACATTTGGGGTATGATGGAATTAATAGAACCAAAATCAAATAGTATGTTATCTATTCCTAGATGACTAATTATTATACATGTCACCACAGAATTGTCAAGATCCACATCAGTGGATTTGATCGAATATGATCACCCTTGTTGTCATAATGGTTGTTGTTTTTCTTTGAAAACACATTACGCAGTGCATTTGTGTGCAAAGTGCCCTTATTCCTTAAAGTTGTAATAATGAAATATTTATATAGGGTTGACTTGATAATTCCTTTACTCCACTGAATTAGTCAGATTCAACCATTTTTAATTGTTAGCTATGTGTCCTTCCTTCCCACAGCTAATGGATTTCATCACCCACATATAAAATATTTGAGGTTCATCATCCATCATTTTGGATAAGTGGTATTTGGAAATTTTATTACACTTTTTTATTTCACCAAGACATCATAAGAATTATTCTACACATTGTACTACTTATCTCTATGATACCCTTGATAATCACAGACCACCCTTTTGAATATGAGGGATCATCAGCTAGATTTTTCATAGAAATCAATTTCGTGGATCACATGGTATTTTTGAAGAGTATGCATTATAAAATCAGTGAAGTGGTCACCATTTCATCATGGGGTTAATAAAATTGTAGTGATGTATCATACAATTATGGTAATGTATTCCTCATATTCCTTTATTAATTCACCATATTTTTTCATGAGGAAAAGGAAATCCCATTCTATTTTAACATAGAGAGTTAGAGGAAAATAATAATCAAAAACAAATTATGTAACTCATTCAACCCCATCACAATGATCTCTTAATAAGGATTGTTATATTTTTCAATGACCACTATTGATCATCTTTTTACTTAATATAATAAAAATATTATATAGAATTTTATTTCGTGGAATGCGAAAGGATCTATAGTATCATCTCAATTGGGTTGGTCTATTGTTCGGCGATGAAGGGAAGATATCATCCATTGAAAGTAAGAGGCATTTGTAATATAATGGTCTCAATTACAGCCTATTTTTTATTAAGTGGATCTAGGTGGTCCACCTGATATGAGATTCTTTTTAGAACATACTTTACCTAAGATTGTATTGGAATGATATTTTCTATTCATACATCAACAGGGTTGGGCATCATGTTTTAACTATCATCACATTTCACATCCCAATGTTTATTAACATGGTAACCTCATTATATATATATATGATAAAATAAAGGGAAAAAGTTATGTTCATTTTTAAAATATAAAACACAGAAATGAGAATCCCATGTCATTGAAGGGAAAACATATAAAAGAAAAATATTTACTTGACATGTAGAATTTTATGTTTCAAAAAATGTTATATCTTTCCTATTACCTATAATATAATCTTATGGTAATTTTTGTTCCCATAATAATGGATTATAATTATCCTGTGAATTTACGAAATAATATCCCCATAGAGTGTAAAACAAGGTGAGAATAAAGGCCACTTTTTTTTGAACCAGTTCCCAGTAAAGTCCAACTCAATGTTATTTTATCAGGTTTTACACATACACACATCTCTACTTGAGCCACATTAACATACAGTATCTAGAAATGGATTTATTTCTGTAGAAACCAATTACTATATATGTTACCAACATATATGGATTTCTTATTATATTAAGTCTTATCCCTTATCCTACTTCTCTAGTTTTTTTAGTCTTTATCCCAAACATAACTATAAATCCCTTTGATACCATCTATGACAACCCTTCCCATTATTACAAATTAATACATATTTTATTAAAAAATATATAACATATTAAAACACACATGATTGATAAGTTATTTGTTTTGGTGAATTTCATAAATAGCATAACATATTAAAAAAGCGATAAAATAACACTATTGAATACTTCATCAACAATATTTGAAAATTAAATAGCATTTAAAATTGCACGAGATTACCAAGGGACATACACCAGAAAAATTTGATTTATGATGAAAATTAAGGTATTAAACATAGAATAACATGAAGAAATTTTTAAAATTTATAAAATATAAATATTAATGAGACATTAATGGTTTGATAATAAAAAAATAAACAATGTTTCATGATATTGCATGATAATATAATGGAATGATGGGAAATTTGGTCACAACATAAAACATGGAATCATAAAAATTGTTCAATGATAAATACCAATAAACCATGATGGATTGATCACCATGAGGGATATTTTTAACTCCATAATCAATTTATTGACATATAATGAGGTTATATTATACCCAATACAATGGACCACTATATATTTTTAGTTAAACACATCACATTAATATCATTGACACAAATAAGTGTGCCATATATATTATACCACATTAAATAAATTATTATAAACATTTATTACAAGATAATTTATTGGGGAATAAATTAATGAAATTAGAAATTAAAATATAAATATGTTAATAATGTTGAACATAAATTATACAATAAGGATAAGGGTATTCACTGCATATTTATTTTTTCATAGAAAACTGTTGTAAAAAGTCTATAGCATAATGGAGGTGAATGAATAATAATGGAAGGGATTAATAAGAGTTAAATTGGTATTTCATCATATAAAAAATATGTGATTTAAAGGGGTTATGGTATTAGTTTTAACACTATTAGGAAATTAAGATAAAAGGAATATGATAATTATGATGCATCAATAATGGGGAGATGGATGTGCTCCCTTACCTTGAGATTGTGAATAGAAAATAATGGGTAGAGATTCATGAGATCATGGGGTACCTTAAGAAGGATCTAGAGGAGGTTTGTAAGTTTAATGAAGTGATAAAAGTTTTTCGTGATGATAAGTGGGATCCTAGTAATGTTTAATGGAAGAGGTAGGATATTTATTATTGTTTATCAATGTTATGTTTTGGACTCTATATAATAAAATAAACAAAACCGAAAACATTCACATGCTAATTGCCATTGGTTTCCTCCAATTTGGAATATATTTATTTATTTTATATGGAAAATGGTTGAATATATTAATATATATGAAAATGTGATGTGGACATGGGTTATGTCCATTATGAAGTGAATTTAAAACATCAAAATATATTATAAGATTTGGAGGTTTCAAAATGAATGTAAAAAATTAATCAAATAAAATAAATATTAAATTATTTTAATGTTAAAACATAAATTTTACCAGGGATACACTTTATATTATTTATAACATAATATTTGGGACAATATGATGTCATAGTACACACAATTTATTTATACCATATTTAATTTTTACCCAAATATCTGACTAAACCCTAATATTATTAAAAATCAACCATAAGACAATTTCAAAGTGATGATTCCAAAAATAAAAATAATTTTATAAAAAATAATGTTAATAATATATTAGTTTTCTTCTCTTATAATTTAATCCACATTTATTTAGAAATGCATGGTATTTTTTAGAATAACAGTTTTAGAATACTTATATAAATTAAATTTGAATCCAAAACATTTATTCAATCACTTATATTTAATAATAATTATAAAATTTTTATATTTTAAAAAGTATTATTTATTTCGAAAATCAATTAACTCATTAATAAATATTCATTAATTGAATTTCAATGTCACCCAAAAATTCATTTTATGTTTTATTATTTGAAAATTATTTTTAATGTAACAATAATAAGTTGAAAATTTATTCATTATTCTATCGAATATACATATCCATATTATTGGGGTCTAGATAAATATCTATATATTACAACAGATAAATCCCAAATTGGAAGGTGCCTGATAGAGAGACTTTCACAAGGTTGTTCGATGTTCATGGTTTGGCCCGTCATCTCAATGATATTGAGATTCACCTGTAAATACTTTCAGTCATTCATATGATGTTGGATAAAATATTGGAATTTTCCAAGGGAAATATTAGTGATGATTTTCCCCTTAAAAGATAAATAAATTATCTTCATTGCTGACTCTACTACTAGTTTAAGCCACCACTTCCTTTTTCTGTATCAATTGAAAATTTTAAAATCCTATATTTATAGTAATAATATGATCATTTTTTAACAGATAGATTATCAATTATAATGATTCCTAACAGTCTTTTTATTCCAATAATATATAATAAAGAAAATCTATTTTATTTGTTTTATATAATCATAACACAAAATAGAATAATTAGTTATTTCAAAAAAGGTATTTTGTTTACAGATTGAGTCGTTATAGGAACCTCTACTAAGATTGATATAAAAGAAAACCAAAAGTGTTTATGAATCCAAATCATGGAAAAAATATTTCAAATTGAAAATATAAATTTATGGATTATATAAATTGTGTGTGTCATATGGAATTTGGATTCATTATAATATATAAAAATATGGTTTCATGAATATTGGATACAAGAACTGTGTTAATAAGTACCTTTCTGGGCATGAGTACATATTCCTAAATGTTTATTATGATGACATAATTTTCACTGGAATTGAAATACCAGTGTTATAGTGTTTAAAATCATACATAAAAAATTATTCTCCATAATGGATATAGGATAAGTGACATATATTATTGTTATTAAGATCCATCATGATTGATAAAAGAGGATTCATGTATAATTTCAATGTTAATAAAATAGATGGATACTAATGTTATTATTTATTGGAAAATGAAAAAGGAATAGTTGAAAGAGTTTCATGGAATTAAAAATTAAAAAACAATATTTCCTTTAACCAATTTTTGATGGATGATGATGGAAAATACTCTATATGAATTATTGATTGGGTTTTTTTATATATTTTATTCTATAAAAAATTCCAAACATCACAAATGACATGATAAGAATGTGATGATATTAAAATGACCTCCATTGTATGGATGTCAAGTATATCATTACGTTTATGATGTAGTATAAGGATATGTTCCAAAATTATAGAGGATATAAAGAAATTTTCATTTGGGGAAATGATGTTTTTAATTTAAAATAGATCAATATTATCAAAGATCATTGTTAGTATAAATTTTCACTCTCAATGTCGGTGATTTAAGCTAGTGGATCACAATTTATGTGATTATTTAAAATTAGAAATTAGTTTTAAATTTAATTATGGATTATAATGATGCAAAATATGTTGTTAGGATTGGGATAATAATCTAGCTGAATGATGTGATTCCTTGTGATAAAGATACAATGACATTATATTTTTTTGATACTATAAAAATGGAACCAATATTGTATACAATATCACATCAGTAGAAAAGACCAATAAATTTGATATATCTCCACTTTAGGTATTTATCATCGATATAAATCATCACTTTTAGTCATCTCACTTTTTAGTTTAACATTTCATACCACCTTAAAAATGATAAATGTTTGTAGAAATATAATGATCATGGTAGGGAGAAGAGCTAACAAATATTTATTTCATGATCCACTAGAAGATGGAGTCCAAAGGATATATTTTCCTAATACGAACTAATTATACGTTAGATAACATGTATATTAAAAAAGTAAAAAATTACAGAAATTATCTTATTATGTATATTATATAATTATATATTTCATTAATTAAATATCTTACTATGTTATTTTTTATATTGAAAATGCTATAATAATTACACACTATGATAAGAGGCTTGAAATTATATGGAAATATTTAATTTATTTTAATGAAAAATAAAATTATATGATGGGAAATATGGTTTATTGACTATTTGATGTGTGTAGACCTATATTTATGAGACATTATCTCATTATGATTGCACATGGTAATCTCCAAGATGAAAGAATATGATAATGGATGTGCCAACAAGATGTTGAGATGTTTTTTTAATAGATATTCCTATCAATGAGAATATGTAATGAATATTATAATATTATAATATTATTAAATTATGTTTTTACTCTAGATCATAGATGTTTTATTATAAAGTGTGATGAAATATGATCATGAAAAATGTGGTTACATTGAAGGGATCACAAAAGGTATTCTATTAATTATTTTTTTCATATAAGGATGCATCCCTTTAATCATTATATATACTTATATCATATCCCATTTATTGGGATTGAAATATTGGAATAAATTCCATATCCTTTATGATGTAGACATGATCATTCTTGAATATTTTAAATGATGGGAAAAAAATTATCGTTACTATTACAAGTATGAAACCATTTGGATGAGGTATTAAGATAATGATATAGTATTTCATTGTGATAATTCATATATTGTTTTTTTCATTGTTATAAAAATTCATCTTATATGGTTCTCATAACCTATTTTTAGTTAGTATTCCTAGAATACCATTAAGACCAACAAATTCCACTAAGGATGAAGACTTTAGGGTCAAACATAGAGTGCTTCCTTTGGTCACTATTAAATGTTATTAATTTTTAAAGTGGGATAAATATTATTAAATATTAAAAGAGATAATATTTTTTCCATAATTATTCAATTAAAGATAAGTATTAAAAAAAATTCACTATGTAATTTTTAATGGGAAAATATAATATTTTTTATCACTTGTTACTCATGATTAATTTGAAAATAATTTATTATCTATCTTTTTTATTTATATAATTTAATATTAAATAAATATTTATTCCCTTTATGTAAATATAATATTTATATATTCATTTAATTAATTTCTATTATCTAATAATATATATTCATGTGTTCAATAAATGATACATTGGATGAACATATTGACATTAAGTTAGCTAATATATATTAATTTTATAGATATGAAAATAATATTTATTATTGTACCAATTAATAGATGTCATGAAACAATAATAATATTAATATATTATATGTGTAATGGTGTTTATTTTGGGTTAATATTTCATACAATTCGAATGCATAGTCAATTAAAAATTAAATATATACCATAGGATTATATATAGACTATTATTATATTTTATTGGATATATAACTATTATTCATAATTTGAATATCTTAATATATTAATCCTCATGTAACCCTCTTAAATAATAATAAACAAATTGATTTCATCAATCCTATTAGAACGCGATGATATCATCGGGTTATATAGGAAGAAGATCAATTAGCTACAATATCACGTATTGGTTCATCAGGGTAGTTCGAATACTAAAGTAGATCATGTTTTCCACCACTATAAGGTTTCTACTATGGGTCCTCATAGTTTAATGAATCTATAATGATAATATTTTAGTGATCAACAACCCTAATAATGAATGTTCATATGATTTGAGTAACTATTATTCTTTTGAATAATATTTCAATTAAATTTACATTAAAATATCTTCTTTGGGATTTGGCATTTTATTTATCAACATAAATTGGTATTTTTTCATTGATCACGATATTTATATCATCTAAATTATGAATGATTCAAAAAATAAAACAAATGAAGAGTTCTCTGTGATCCTAATAGAGGCATCCACTGTATTCCGAACCACCATGGGTCTTCCCAATGGACCCTCAATTAAAGCAGAATGTCATTTTTAGAGGATTCTAAATGAATAATTGCTATATGTTCTTATTAATCCTTTCGGGTTTTATACATATTTGTCCTTTTTAAAATAATATATGACCATATCAACATTATCCAATCAATATCATTGATATATATATATATATGTGTGTTTGTGTGTTTTTGTTACATATACTTTCTATTACCATCCAATCCATTGTAAAATTATTACATTATTTGTGACTATGTGTGAAATATAAAAAATATGATGTTTTGTGGTCAATTTTTCATTATCCCATTCCATGTATGATCTATAGTATAAAATTAATTGATGTTAATCCCACTCATTAAATGTTTTTTTGTGGAGTTTAGTGGATTGAATGGCCTGTAAATGAAAAATAAATATTTAATTTATTTAAATATATTTAATCATATTTAAAGAAATATTTTTTTGAAATATTTTTTAATTTATAAATTTTTTGTATCAATTTTGATATATCATTGATGGATTATGAAATACAAACATATCTAATCATATATTCTTGTATTAATAATGTTTATAGAATTTTATTAATTTTAAATTTTGAGAATTGTTGAACCAGTTATAATGATCAGATACAATGGTCAATTTTGAATAAAGAATTGAAACATTATATTCCAGAATGAATATGTAAGGAAATAAGGTTATGGAAGATATTTTTTATTCCTTATAATAATTTTTTTGGAAACCTTGAAACATTCCTATTATTAGGTGAGACAATTTTGATGATTGATTGACTATTATCAATGAGTTTATATTGTGTCACTAAGTTAGTTTAAATGATAGAATTTATAAAATACAATGATGATGTAAGGAATTATATATTCCAGATATTAAACAATATTTGTAATTTAATGTAAATAAACATGAATACTAGAGGAATGAAAAAGTTATCCATAAAAATACAACAAAATCTCTTTAATGAATTTTGAAAAAAATTTCAAGGAAATAATGTAATAATATTACAAAAAAAAATATTTGTATGATCTTTTGGTGGGAAATTATAAATAATATGTCTCCATCTGCCAAATCCATAATATCTATATCAATAAATAATGTTTTTGTTAATATATTTACAAAAATGGAGTTCCATCCCAACAAAGACTATACAGTGTAATAACAGAGTGTCTGTAGGTATCAATGCAGGTGCATAAGGCCATCATGGATTCACACTAACATGTTCCTAGAGATTGATGACTGAGAGTAGAGGTTCATATGTTTTAATGTAGGTGTTTCATGGCCATGTGATGGTGCTTTATCAACGCTCTCAAGGGGTTGAACCCAATAAAATGACTCAAGCATGTATCCCTAGAATGATTTTAAATATAATTGATAATGAATAATATAATGTAAGATGTGGGATATGTGAAATGAATTTATTGTTACACATGTTTAAAAATGTATTTAAATATCATCAGCATATGAAGTAAAATGATATGATGACTATCATTACTCGACATAATCAACTTCCTCATCCGGTTATCGAGTGTTTCTTCAAGTGAAATCTTCAGGAATCGACCATCACTGAATGATCCATAAATCAAAATAGGACACCAAAGGCATCATGTATAAAATAATATTATACTAAAGGTATTATGAAATGAAGGTAATTTTTGTGATGAATTCATGTAATATTATATTGGTGGATCTCTGGTTTAATGTAAAATGAATTTGAAGAGTAATTCATTCATGAATGTGTGTATGTTATTTTGAAATGACATGAAATGTGACTATGTTTACCAGCGCATGAAAATATTCATGGAAACATAAGTAAACATATCTTAATAAATTATTACATGTTACTCTATGTCATGTGACCATTTTCAAATAATAAAAATGTATATGATCTTCTAGAATTTTAAATTTTTATATGTGATTCTTATAAACTATATTAATACATAAATTAATTTAGAGATGGAAGTTCATGAAACCCACCTATAAAATTAGAGGTACTTTGGTTAATATAAGTTTATCAATTACTATATATATCTAGAGAATATCATTTTATGAATTAATAGAATTATCTTGCATTAATTTATAAGAAAATAAGGACAGTTTCATGGGACAATTGGAAATTTGAAGAGGAGAGTTTCATGAAATCATTTTCTTGGATAATTATAACTATAAATTCTATTGGTTTAATACGATGAAAATAATAATGATATTGTTTTTTTAGTATTCATCATACTCCACCGACATGATTGGGAAAAAAGGGTAACATAACAAATAACAAACTATAAATTTTTAGTATTATATTATACTTTACATGAGGGTAATATAGTTTTCCTAATATAGAATAATGATATAATAAAGAATTTATTTTACTATATAGATTCATGCTTTTTATTTGTCTGAGGAAGGAAGGATAACTAGTTTTCAACACATATGCAATAAATGAAAATTGAACAATTTCATATAAACAATCATGTTTTCATGGGGAAGATAGTATGGATTCACAATTGATTATGAAACATGGATGGACATTGAAATGGAAAATGTTAAATAATCATATATATATGTATTTGATACTAAAGTAAAAAAAATCATAAATTATATCATTTAACAAATATGAAGTAAAATATTAATTAAATTGAGTGATATATTTATTTTCTATGGTTTACCAACTATTGAGTATGCATTTGGTTTTTTAAAGGCAACACATTCATAAAATAATAATAATTGTTTAGTGTGATGATTTTCCAAATTTTCAACAATAATATTAATAATAGGGGATAAAAAATATAATAATAATTGTTAACATATTCTTTCATGGATATCTTATATTGTAGTCAACAGTGATATTAAAATTATTGAGTTTGAAGAAGAGAATTCTTTTCCTCACCTATAAATTGATTATCATTTTGACATAAATATTTAAACCAATAAACTTCTTACAAAAAAAATAGTTTCATCAATTTGAGTAATGAATTAGATGAATAGGTAATAGATGAAAAATGATCGAAAAAGAGTATTGGATAGGATTGTACTCATCACTACTATTTTTGGAGGAAGATGATGATAGTATAATAATATTTAATAAATGATACATGTTCATTAAATTACATGTATGTAGATGAAGGCGATGAAGTAGCATATTGGTTTTCTTGTCGGGATAGATGAAGTATTTTTTTTCTTTCCCTACTATTTCTATATGACCTATAAATATTAGGGAATATAATAACATGTCTACGCTATGATGTATTTTAAAAATAACAAAAGGTGAATGAATTTCATGGTGTTGTCATGAATGATTAAGAATGAAAAGAAGGTGATCAATGGTATTTAATAATCTTCAATGGATTAAGAGAAATGTCGATTGACTATAATGTGACATATGTAAAAGTATATTCCCTCCATGGGTAAAAAAATGTTGATTGACTATAATGTGACAAAAGTGAAAGGATATTCACTCCAGGATGTAACCATGATAATGATTTTCTACTACGTTTTTGTTATTGAATTATTTTCAAACAATTGAAATTGAAATCTACTCTTATTTAATAGTTATCATAGTAAAAACACCATTCTTAATGTTTATATACGTCATGTACTTGACTGTGATAAAGAAATTATAATAATAGATTCATGATCCAAACTAGTCCAAGGGGAATTAGGATAAAAATTTATAAAAGGTAAAAAATAGATATAAACATTAGTTCAGTCACATCCCAGTGCTGACTGTATCTAGAATGTTTTCCAAAATTTTAAATTTCGGAATGGATAACCATTATTGGATTCTCTATATTACAGTTAATATCTTAATGATTTCAGTTTTTCTAATGTTAATAATAATATAAAATATTGTTCAATATTCATTTAATTATAATCATGATCATATATGTACAATTTCCATGATCAAGATGGGAGATAAATACATAATAAAGTAGAACTAGTTATCTATCCATTAAAAATAATTGGAATTATATGTTTTTCTATTAACTCTTTTCAATGAGGATAAAACATACTTTAGAAATAGAAGACTAGGAGGCTTAAGAATCAACCTAAGAGAAGGACACCATTTAAACCTCACTTGAAAGAAAAATTTTAATTGATCATCAGGTCTATGAATATTAATGAATTGATATTCATTATGAATTGAAATTTCAATTAATTATAAAATACATCAGAATCTATGTAATATAATCATTAATAAAATATTTATGTTTTGATGTAGAGGAATTAGAACAAATGAAATATGTTTAGGAAGAGAAGGTTATTATGGTTGATGATCATAGTAATTACTTTAAAAAATGTATTGGATTGAATTGGTATTTTCGTTGGATAATATTGTGTGGACACATATTGATACTTCACCACTGATAAAGACCGATACTACGATTATAAAATGTTCACTGTTTGTTTATGATGTTAGTAGACCACCATCTTATGATATAATGATAAAAAAATTCATAGATTATTTGGATACGAAGATATGAATTAATAAACATCCAAAACATATTGTTCTAATGTATATCATTATTTGATTGTGAATTGTGTCATTTTGAAATCAAAATAGGTATATTTATGAATTAATAAATGTGATAGAAATACCACAACCATGAATTTGGTTGAAAATAATAAGAGTGTGAAATTTATTTCCCCATTAACAGTCCAATAATCTATAAATAAAAATCTAAAAAATATATAGGTGAATTAATAAGATCATGGATTGTTGGATAATATTAGTGCTATAACAGATTCAAAAATTGATAATTATATTTTATCCAAAATAAAAAACATGAAAATACACAAATAAATAGGAAAAATGTTGGTGAAAACCTCCCCCAAAATTCAATATCTGCATTTTAATAAATTTCTTCCACACCTTTGAAGAATCCCCAATTTTATCTTATGATTTTTATTAAAGAAACTAGTTTTTTAACAATGTAATTTAACCATTAAAACTAAAAATAAATTGTGAATTATATAAAATAAAGGTAAACTGAATTATTAATATTATTTAAATTTATAAAATCAAAATCCAATGTGTTTTGAAAATTAATTATAAAATAATTGTGATTGGCGTGCTAAAACACTACTTATACTTAGACCATGTTAACAATGTTTTTATAGTTTATCATTATATATGTTTATATAAAAGATAAATTGATCAATTAAAAGACCATATTTAATATTTATTAACACATAAAATCAATTTTCATCATATATGTTTTTGATTAATTTTAAATCATTTAATAAACTACCATTTATTTTAAAATAATAGCAATGTCAATTTTGAAATTATTTTTTAATTTTTTTATTTTAAAATATCTAAGCAACATTAAAATTTAAATATATTTTGTTTAGAGATGTTTAAGATTATATAATCATCTAAGAAATAAATGAAGGAAATATTTTTATAAATTTACTTCACTTTTCTTATTTATAGTAGATTTAGTCTAGAACTTTATTAACTAACCAAGATGTAAATTGGAATTTCATTAAAATTTTAATTAAGGAAATATTCTATAATAAATAGAAAAAAAATATTAAGGAAAAAATAACCAATTTATATTTTAAAAGGACATTTATAATAGATAATAGGATGTTCTTTCTTATATCAATGTTTTATAAATGCTAGTGGTTATAAATTTTCCCTTTGTGTCTCCTTCCAAACATTATATTTTACATTGCACACATCTATTTACTAATATCCTAAAAACACATAAAATTAAAAGCCTAATGGTATGTAGTAAACATAATATATGTAAATGGACTTTTGACATTTATCTAGGTAATTTTGTCTCTTATGATTAAGGTGTTTCCTCATATTATGTTTAATTTTATGTTAATTTCTGAAATTAATTTAATTCTCCTTCACTTATATTTTTGTTAAGAAAATAAGTTGATCTTATTAGACCAAATATATTAAAATGATTAAAAACAAATCTTTCCACTTTTAAAAAATTAAATCATATATATGGGAATATTAATATTTACATAAATTTCATGGATGTGGTGAGAAGGTGTGTTTTTTTTGTAAAATCATTTAAATGATCAAGAAGTATTTATATCCCATATTTACATAAAAATGATTCTTATAAACTAAATTGTGTTAATATATCTATAAATAATATATGTTTACATTAAAAAATTATAAAATATAAATTATCACTGATAAATATTTTAAAAAAATGTGGACATTAATTAAATGCAGTATTTGTAACTATTCATAAAAAATGAATATTCATTGAAAAATTCCATAAATTGATCCAATTCTAATTTTGAAATTATGAATCAAAAAATGATTATTATTTATAAAATTAAAATTAGAAATAGTCAAATTTTCAATTTAATATAGGTTTTCCTTTAAAAAGTTTTAAAATCCAATGTTGTATGAAATCTAATATAATGTTTTGTGTAGAATAAGATTCACATTGTTTTGTGTATATATAAATTTAGAAACAAAATTAATTTTATTCTAAAGCAAAATAACTTTAATTTCATTGTGTGTTACATTCTCCCAAGGATAATTAAATTTTGTTGCCACAACCTAAACACAATCTCTATTTTTTGGGGATTTCTATTTCAAAATAAAATATTATTAAAAACCACACACTATAAATATGGTAAACAACATATTTTATAAATAAGAGAGGAAGTTAAGGACAATGTTAATATAAGTTTGTCCCCAATTAGAAGAACATAGGTGTGAAATGGAAACATAAATTTAGAATAAGAATCCAACAATCATGTTTTGATATAAGGGGTTATAGAACATGTTCAAATAAATTTTGTAGACCAAATAACTATAAAAAATTGGTCTGGATAATGATCATTTAAAATATACATAACGATGATAATGGGAAAAAATATTGAATGAACTTTTCCCGATAGTTTAAAAATTCATTCATAATCTATGTATTTATGTAAATATATATATCTATAAATATAAACTATTTCCTTGATTACAAATTAAACTATATATACTCCAACTATTATATCATGATTCTTTACAGAGTGAAGTAATATATATATCACTAATACCACATCAAATGTAAAATTTAAAATATTTCATTAGTGGTTATTCCTTATATAAGATAATGATCCAATATTTTATAATCTTTTCTATGATTGTTAATTGTATCCTCTTTACTTTATATATATGAATAATTTCTCTATAAAAATAATTAGCTCATCATTTTGTATATATTAAGGATTATATTTCCCTAAACCATGTATTTTCAAATAATCTCCAATTTTTTGATGAAACACATTTCTTGGTTATCATTACTAATCTACACAATCTTTTTAATCCTTAATTAAAATGTACTATTATACATTCCATACATATTTTATAATTTTTATAACCATATTCATTGATAAAATACTTTTAAAAAATTACTCAAGGATCAAAATAAATATTCACATTAATCATTCCACTTCAGTAGTACATATAATATAAAATTGAACTTGATCATTTAACCTCTTCTTAGGTATATTCATTTAATATTTCAAGAATTCATTTCCATAGTTCTAAATCGTCGTATTTTTTAAGCATTAAACATTTGAATCTTCATTCTATACCATTCCATCACGAAGATGTTGTCCTTGTTTCCACCCTTATAACAAATTCCAATTTCTATTAAAAAAGTGCATGGTATTTTCTTTCTGTTATTATCACTTGTAGAAAATTACTTCATTATCTTCTTTCCCTTATCCTTTTATCGTCTACCTTACATTTATCATCTTTATTACTATCTATACCATAATAAATAGATAATTCATTCTCTATCATTAGGGAATATAAAACTACTTAATCATACGATGAAATTTTTCGGGAGACTGGTTCCCTTTAGAGACATGGTTTAAGACCTTCAAAAAATTGTTCAAACATATAATGTCTATTGAATATTTAATCTGTAATATACATGGATAACCATGTAAATTTATATTTATAATCTAAAATAATCCCTTATAAATTTTTCTTTAATCAATGGATCTTATATTCATATAAATATTTTAATCCTAAGAGAATAACATATCGAAGAACTAATCATTAATGACTATTCATTCCATGATATATATTTTTTCTTCCTTAGTGTTTTAGATTACAGTCCATCATTGATTAGCTTCACCTATCCTAAAATGAAACTATATTCTAACTATCTCTTTTTTGCTACATAAAAAATACATAAATATCAACTCTAATTACTTAATACACTACTCATCTTCCATTGGATTCGTAGTCCCATTAAAGGTGGGGCATTATATCATATAAAGAAATCCAACATTAGAGTGTCCCATTATATAATAGGTTTCTCCTTATAGGAAACGCAATGATGCATAACCTGATTAAACATCCCTAATATATCAATAACATGATAAGATCAAATACCAATTATGTGATCCTTCTCTATTAAGAATCCTCTACATTGGACATGAGTATTGGTACATTTATTCCTTCGAGGTTCCATTTATAAAAAATTTAATATAATGAACTAGTTCATAAAATTTTTAAAATCTTAAAACACTAAATATGGTGTAATAGTTAACAATAATTTAAATTTATATTCATAGAAAATATTCTAACCATAAACATTTCTTATTTAAGAATACTTTTACATTCCAATATTTAATAATTTTTCAAAAATAATATGTGAATTATCGGTATAGAATTATATAGGAGTATCATACTAGGTGCAAAAAATTTCATGTTTTCATGTACTCTGTTACATAATGTTAGCTCAACACTCCTTCTAATATTTTTTATTCATAGGTACATCTATGTCTGAAACATTCCCATATTTAGTATCCATATATAGATTTATTTCAAGGAATACATTCATAATCATTACATTAAAAAATTATTGGACTTTCTTAAATAATTATCATCATTGTCTATCTTATTGTTTTCTTACCAAATCAATGTTTTCTAAATAAATATTCCATCGTTTCTACTAAACAACTGTTGTTACCAAATATAATACCCCTAACCTAAAATCATGCAGTTGATGAATTATCTTATTAATTATAATGATTATATGAAATCATATTCCAAATGATAGATCTATTTAGATGTCCTGGAATTCAAAATTACATTAATAATACCCAAAATACATTGGGAAATATAGTATAAAAAATAATATGTAAAAAATAAATTATATTTCATCCTTGAGAGATTATTTAATATTCCATTCTTCGTTACATGGGGAATGTAATAATAATAAGCGTGAGATAAAATTATCAGTAAGGGTATGTAATGTGGAATAAATAATAAAAGGATGATAATAAATTAACAAGGAAAGTAAAATATCTAATAACACATTAAATTCAAATAACTAGATAATGAAATATCATTAAGACAAGATAATAAAATGAAAATCAATCAATCAATCATTTTACTAAAAAAAGAAATGAATCCATATATATGTCGATGAGACTTACCAAATATAAATCATGATAATAACTAAATTCTTAATAATGTAAATTCTTAATTGGTGGATTCCATGTTACTTAGGTACATGTAACCATTACCATTATAACATTTTACTAGATAATTTAAATGATTATGTTTATAACCCAATTTGGGATATCTACCCATAACTCTAAATTAAATACATTTCACAAGCGAGTTTTTAAAATATTGGTTTCCAAACCAAAGGTTTTTTCCAACATTATTTCATCCTATGAGACTAACAATGCATTAATGGTCTTTAATTAACATGTTCAAAACCCATATGGAATTCCATAAATTGTCCCCAAATTATGTCATCTAAATCCAATGAAATACTCATATCAAATAAATGATATCCCTTCTAAAATATCTATATTGAATAATGGATACAAGTTTATAAAACTTTTTACCATGGTGGATTGGTAATGAAATTAGATACTATTGATAGAACATTATAAACAACTTTTAAGAAGTAATCATTAAATATTACCAAACGTCCCATACCACATGAAACTTTTATATCATAATCTTGATGATGGAATGACATTCAATAAAATTACAATATAATGATAATAATGATATTCATGAAATCTCATGTCAAGGGTAATTATATAAACAATATAAAAGTGAATTAGTGCATAACAACAAATCAATCTCAATAGAATATAAATTGAGATGAAATTCCTCCCCTTAAGTCTAACTTGTCTGGAATGTCATTATATTCCCGAATAATAAAGATATGTTATTTATATAATTACTTAATAATAGTTTAATTTTTACTATTACATTTAATCCACTTAGCAAAAGGGTTTCAAACAACATTATAAACAAATAAGCTCATGTATTTGGTTTTGATAATATTAGTTTAATGTAAGAAAAACGATTATGGTTGTTCAACTACAGTCAAAGGGGTGTTCATATAAACATAATAAAAATAATAATAAGGAAATAATTATCATAATTATAATTAAAATATATTTTTAAAATTTATTATGAATGATGGGAATGTAAATTTAACCAATGTTACAATCATAGAGATAGTTGGCCTAATGTACGCATGAGTAACGTTCCAATTTTTCAATTACCATTATGGAAATATTGAAGAAACTATATATATTTCCCAAATAATCCATTCCTAAAAAATAAAATTTTATTTAATCATATATTCATATACATAAAATATATTTGATAAAAAATAAAGCACATCGCATCAAGAATGCGGTAGTCCACACGTTCACAAATCGACGTAATCACTTTTTTTGTGTGAAAAGGTTAATATATAAAATTTAACATTATATCTAAATAAATTAAATTATTTAATAAACATAATATATATTCTTTTTATGTCACATAATTTTAATTATTTAATTCTTTTATGCATTCCATGTATATCATGAATGAATAACATCACTTTGAAGAGGCGGTAGTCCACTTCTCCACAAATGATGTTATCGTATTTACAAAAAATGGAAGGTATAATAGTATGTGTTATGAAAGAATAAAACTAGAATAAAGACATAATAAATAACAAATATAAGCCATATAAATATATTTTACATTATAATGGACACCATGATTGGTGAAAAAATAAAAATGAACAACCATCGTTTTGTAAGGCAGCAGTTCTCCATAAGTGTAAAAAATTTGTTTGATACCCATTATATAGAGGTATGCGTAAGTCTAGGTTAAAAACATAGAATAAAAATATAACAAAATACTATGGATACAAATGTTTTTATATAATATGGTATAATATTATTTTAGGTAGTGTGGAATGGAAATAAAACTAAATTGCTTAAGGAGTGTTGTTACCTCTTAATCAGGAAACTCCTTTTGGTTTGTACCAAAATAATTAACTGGATTGATTTCTTAACAAATTAAGAAATCAATGAAGAGGTTATGTATTTTTTAATTGGATTTTTCATACAATCGACAAGAATTATTGTTTGGAGAAGTATGAGGAACTGGGAGGGGTGGGGGCCTTTCATATTCGAGGGGAGTGGCACTCTCAAATATACCAAAAGGTATTCCTTAATGGTAGGTATATCATACATGATGTTTCTACAAAATTGGAATATAATGGAAGAAAGGAGAATAATGGTATATTTAATCCTCCACCACACAACAATTATGTTGATTTTAATAATTCAGTTCCTATAATTCTATGATTCCCCAATTTTAACATTTTAGCTTTTATTAAAGTATCTAGTTATCTAATATTTATTATAACCATTACGACATAAATAAATTGTTTTTTTAATATAGATCCAATGAATTAGTAATGGTATATCTAATATAAAAAATAAAATTCCGATGTTTTTTTTGCAAAATAGTTTTAAATGAAGAACATGTCATGCACTAAAACACAGATAAACCCACTCCGTATTAACAATGGTTTTATAGTATATGGGTTAATAACTTATTTATAAAAGAAAAATTGTTACATTAATATACCATATTTAATATTTTTAAAATTTAAAAATCTCATGAATTAATATATATTTCTTATTAATCATAAATAATTTAATTATATATAACTTATTATAATATAAAAATAAATTAAATTTTGACATTATTTATGTAATTTTAATTTTAAAACATCATAAAAATATTGGAATAAAAATGTAATAATTTTAAATCTATGTGACATGATATATTGATCTAAAATAATAATAATTGTAAATAATTCTATAAATATACTTAACATTTTTTATTTATAGTGTCATTTATTTAAGATATTTATGAACTAAATAATCACTATGTTGGCATTTTATAATTGTTTTGTTTAACTAAATCATATATAAAATATAATGATAAATTATTATGATAATAATAACCCATTTATTATTAAATATGTTATATATACCCTATAATATAATTTTTTAACATATCTCATTGTTTTATATATGTTAAAGGTAGGTAAAGTTCCCTTTTTATATATTTCTTTAAGTAACCATTTATAAAGTAGTATTTCATTTTATAATATCCCAATATCACATAAAATTAAATACAATTGGATATATTGTATATTTATTCCTAGAAAATGTTTTTTGGACATGTTTACAGGTCAATTTGGCCCCATTGATAATGGTTTAGTCCCTTGATAAGCTTAATTTTACATTAATCACAGTAATTTATTTATGTCACTTTCTCTAATATTTATGGAAAATATTTTGTTTATCTTATTACAGAAAACAATTATTCTAGGTACAATCTGGTATGTTTTTTTTCAAAATTCATATCATAGAAGTGGGAAAATAAAAATTAAGTCTAATATCATACACATTGTGATAAAGGGGGGTTTTAATGTTAAAATATTCAAATGTTCAGTTGGGTTTTTTATATCCAATTTTAATTTAAAAATGATTAAAATAAACCAAATTGTGTTAATTTATGTGTAAATTATCTATTTTTTTACTTCAAAACATAATTTAAAATAAAATTAAATATTAATCATAATTTTAATGAAATGATATATTCTAACTAAAATGAAATATTATTCACTATTCTATTTATAAACTTTTAAAAAAATTTATATAAAATCACTCTAACATAATTATGATATTCCAAATCCAAAAAATTATTATTAATGTGACGAAAAATATAAAAAATATGCAAAATAATATTTTTTAAATAGGTGTTCCATTAAACGGTAGTAAATATCTATCTGGTGTGAAAGTTAATCCAAATTTTTGTTTAGACGAAGCCTTTCACGGTGTCGTGTATAAATAATGTGCACAAACTAAATATTTTTTTGATAAAATTAAAACATTGTAATATCGTGGGGTGTTACAAGAACATTGTTGTAGTTGATTGAGGTCCCTAATGAAATAAATTTATCATGATTCTAGACTCCAAAGACATGAATTTAATATTTTTTTGGTACATGTTTTTAATAAGATTCAATTAATATTCATCAAAACTGATTTAATATATCTGTATTTATTTACTAGTTCACCTCATGATTACTCGTTTTGTCTAATTAGTTTAATAATTCTAATCCAATTTCTAATATTCATTAAATTTATTAAATTTTGTTAAATAGAACTATTATCACGTGAAATTATAATTGCATTATGAATTAGAATATTTTTTTCAATGTTCAATAATGTAACATATGATTCATAGGGGATATGATCAAATTTATTGTCCATGATATAACTCTATGTGACTAACTTTCATGTATTTATATTTATTAAATAAAATATTAACATTAAATATGTTATTTTTAAAATACATGTCTGTATTACTATTCCATATATTTGATGTAATTTATTTCTTGTTCACTACGTTCATATAAGTATTGCATTGGCCATATAAAGTGATTTGTGGCCCTGATGTAATATATATCCTTCACACATTAGTATGTATTATGAGATAATCTACCTTGGTTAGTTTGAGCATGCCTTGCCTATTTTTGTATGATGTCTTGGCATGATCCCTTAATATTAAGATTGTGATGTCCATTATTTTAGGTTATAACATTATCTATCAAGTTACACACATCTATAAAATTATCAACTGTTCTATCTCATACAATGAAATATTATTCGTTCATTATTTTTGATATATAAAACATTTTATTGTTATTTATTTCAATAATATAATCCATATGCTTTTTGTTCCATTGTGAGTTCCAATTTAAACATTCCTTTATTAGTAATCTCACCTCAACCATTTAATTTATTTCTACCATTGGATGACCATAATTGAACATTGAGTGATTCTTTGTGAATATTCTAGAATAAATAATAATTTTCTCAAAATAGATAATGTTGTATTACTTGATTTTAGATCTTCTGTGATAATCATATATATCTCTAGTCTTCCAAGATGACTAAAATTATCAATCCATGTTATTTGGATCCATTTCATGTTTTGAAAATGTAATAATGTTAATACCAGCTCTAGTTTACATTATTCGAGGTCATTACACAATCCTCAATGTGCACATCACTAGACATAGTAATGTCCATCAAATATTTCTTTTAATTCATAATTGTCTTTTTGTGATGATTCTTTCACCACAACATCTTCATATTAATCCATGATAATACACTCTGCCATTTTTTAAAGGAAACATCCATGTGTAATATCGATCAATTTCACTATGGTTATACTATATTTTAACTCACTCAAATATATTATGATGTTCAAACCATGGAAAGAACACTGTGTCACCCCATAAATTGGCCATTGTTAGTGTAGACATCATCCACATATGAGGGGAAATGTTGAGGGAGAATATTGAAAGAAATAATAACATGGATACAATATATAAAAGTTTAATTACAATATTATAACCTCCATCACTCAAAAACACAATAATTAATGATGATATATTAATAATACAATTGATGATTCCAGATTAACATAAGTATTATAAGGATCAAAATTTTAAACATGAGCAGAAAATAATGAAAAACGTAAGACCAAAATATAATATAACTATAATAATTATAGTTGAAGAAATATAATTAATTAGTCAAATTCAATAAGTAATACTGAAGAACAAAGAAAATTTTAAATAATAAAACCCTATATGGTTAATTTTTTTATTTCAATTGAAAAATGGAACCACATTAACACCATTAGTGATCCCACAAAAATATCATTCATTTGTCTCTCTATCCTTACTTGGAATCTACACCAAAAAAAATATATGTACTATGAGAATATCTCATGTCATTTGAATTAATGAATAATATTATTAAATATAGGAATCCATTGTTAATTCCTTTTTTATAAATTTTTTAATATTTTTATCATAATTTTTAGATTAAACACATGTTTCAACGATCTGATGCAAATACCACTTTGACGAAATATAAGACCACTCCATCCGTAAAACAAATATTCTAGATTCAATATTAGTTATTTATTTTCTAATCCGATGATATTTTTGAAAATAACGTCTAAATTCTAATGAATGTGTATCTTTGGGATAAGAATTTTTTAGTCGAATTATTTTTTTATTAAAAGACCACTATGCTCAAAATCTCATTACCTTGCAACCCTAATGTAAAAAATAAATTAATAAACGAATTAAACTATTCGATAATTTATTTTGGTTTTTATTATTACATTAAATTTACAATATTAAATCTGGATATATATTAGAGCTCAAAAAATCATAATAGAGTTGATCCATGAGAGGATTAATAAATTGATATTATGAAGATGGGTTTGGAATCATATGATTCCCAATGTGATTGCAGACCAGAGAATTTCCCCTATTAGAGAAAGGAAATATAGTAAGAGTTATTTCTCTAGTCAACAAAACAATAACTTACTGTTAAATAACACTTATTCCTCATATTGGGAAAGCCTCATTATATTCAATATGTGAATGGATGAACAGTAATAATCACTAAAACTGATTCCATATAAATAAAAATTATAAACTTTTGGTCAATCACATATCTATAGGTGTATATAATTAATAGGAATATACTTTGTTAAATTATTTGTCGATGGAAAATTTAAAAATGGACATCCATCATCATTTTATTAATAAAAATATTGGGTGTGTAATTAAAAGTCATATATAATTAGATTTACTATTTCTTGACCATATGTGTAACCTATTAGAGGAGTATAAAATGATGATATATTACCAATATGTAATGTTAGATTAATAATTATTACTAAAAATTAATATTTTTTAATCAATACTTTGTTCTAAAATAATATAGAATGAATAATATACTAACAATTTTTTTAATGTTGGACATGAATGTTGAATTTCAATGATTATACATTAACAATTATTTGGGTTTTTTTGTATCATAAATTTAATATGTTTTAAATTTATTATACTAAAGTCAATGTGTATTTTTATGGTATATGTTTTTTGAAATTGATGATAAACAATTTGGAAAAGTCTGCGGAAGGAATCTAGACTGAGGTAACAAAAAATCAGATGAAAGAAAGTTAATTTGAGTTACTAGAGAATCATTATGAAAAATTCCTAACAAGAGTATGAATAGATATTGTAGGTGAAGAATTCAATGATAATAATGTAATAAAACAACCATGATGATTGATGATTTTATGTCCATATCATGTTTCTTATTTTATGATTAATCTCTACATCGATGATGATGTTGTAAATATTAATTGATAAGAGTAAAAGTGAAAATATTTCCCTAGATCCATATTATTGGAGACACATCAATGGATGAAAATATACTAAATCTACTATCTAGGAAAAGAGAAAACATACAACATAAAATTTTTAATAGGATTCATTAGGGTATTGACACACTGTGTAAGGGTAGTGAATCATTTTTTAATGGTTGTTATTTTTATAGACCTAACATTTTTATGTTGTCAATGTTCCAAAATACAAAATATGATCATGATACAATACAAGGTAGAATATGGATGTTTCAACCAAACAAAGTGGTGATTTATTTTTTGAAATAATCACTAGAAGTAGCCAGAATTTTTTCTCATACTCAACAGCTTGAGCTCACGAGAAGTGTGAAACTGATGTGACAAGGAAAATACTTTTTATGAATTTCAACGTGGGAAATTTTAATGTTATAAAAATCATGATTTAATTTAATGAATTGATTTTTTATGAAAGGGATATGTCCATTTAGATTAAACAGTTGTCCATAGAACCAAGGAGTCCATGAAGAGGAAACATTTATATTGAATTATGTAAAGAAATACAGTTAAGGTACTTGGTAAAGGTAGACATGTTTTATCATTAGTGTAAAAATGATATTTTATTGCCTATTTAAGTGATAAATATGACACAAAATGGTCTTGAAATTATCATTGATATTTCCCTTCCATAAATGGTGTGA
Source organism: Viscum album (assembly GCA_963277665.1). Taxonomy (NCBI): domain Eukaryota; kingdom Viridiplantae; phylum Streptophyta; class Magnoliopsida; order Santalales; family Viscaceae; genus Viscum; species Viscum album. Next base: position 117,704,523 of record OY728123.1, on the reverse strand, counting down.
TAATATAGATCATTATTAAGATAAATAGATACACAATTGTAGCGATTATGTTAATTTTGAAGATTATATATTAAAAATTATTATGATGTACTAAGGTAGTGAAATATTTATGTCTTCTGTAATATGAAATTATATGAAGACTGATATGAACCATGGGTTATATTGGATGTACAATTTACAAAGTCTTAGTAATCAGTTCCATAAAAATTGGATACTTTGAATAATTTCTATTCATAATATGATATGTGGATGTGTTTTGTAGACTGGGAATATACGTATAAGATCCATCAGAAATATAAAAATAAAATAATTAAGTGTTGTATAATTATATGGATGATTCATAGAAGATAAATCTACCATGTAATTTTGAACAATGTCTTATGAGGTGTTTTAAGTTGTGTTGGGTTGATCCGACATAGGAATGTCAACTCATCAAATAGATAATATTAGTTGAATATATGTGACAAATTATATCGATGATATCACTATTGTTATATGGAAAAACATTTAAAAATTCCTTCAATAGAGGAGTCTTATGAAGAGAACTTTTCAATGAAAAACATACTAATTAATACTAAAATAGTCGATCAATGTATATTTTGTTAAGATGAATTACTGTATTTAGAATAACAAAATGGAAATAAAAGTTTATCTATCACTAGATTGATGAGTTCCTAATGAAATAATTAGACATAAAAAGGGGTGATAGTGTGTTAATGATCATTAAAAGTCTTTCTAATGTCCTTTATCATCATGAACAAGACTAGATAAACCAATTCCAGTCATATATATTAGATAATGATGGTTGATTAAGTTACAAAATTCCTATATAATGTAGATTACATGAGGTTTATGAATTCTATAGATATCAAGAAGGTTGTTTATTATTTACAATCTATTTAGTAGAAACTACAGAACTAGAGATTAGAGGTATGTTCATATTTTTAATTTATGTAAAGCGTGAAATTAAATTTGAGTTCCATGATTTTTTCATAATAGATGGCATATAAAAGGGCGTTAAAGTACATTAAATATATATGGTAGTTAAACAATTAATATGTGTGAATAAATTGAATTCATGAATATTTAATTGAATTTGGAGTATCAAAACATAGAAAACACGTTTGAAGATAAAGAAAAATGTAAATGATCTTATCATAGGATTATCAGTTAGATGTTTTAGATAGAAAAAATAGACATGATTTCATCATCAAAGGTACAAATAATACCGTTTTATTTAATATAATTACATGTAACAACTCAATATTTTATAAAATTTCTAATCTTAAAAGAGTTAAATCTTATTGATAGCATTCATTTCATGAAATAATGGGATCAGTGATTCACAATGTATAATTATGAGATAGTTAAAAGATATCCATTAAAAAATAAGGCAAAATGGGGATAAGTAAATTTTTATGAATATATAGTTTAAAAATTAATAGAATAATTTCATTTGATTATTAATTTTATAGAAAATATAATTTTTAAAAAATGTTCCTTTTTCATATTTTTCACCTCATTTGGAAAAAAATTTATTCCATATATGTATTTAATTTGGTAAATTAAATTACAAATTTGTAATGAGAATGTTAAATTTTTTTAATTGGGACCCTTTTGGTTTTGGTCAAAATGTATATTTATAAAGGTAAAATTTATCTCATTCTTAAAAGGTAAACATGGTTATTATAGACTAAAACAAAACAATAAGGCCATAATTACTCATCCTAATTATAATAGGATAATGCGTATTTTAATAATGTTTGGTCATATAATTTTTTTTCAGTTAATGGGAAATTTTCCCTACAAATTGATATTATGTTATTTAAATTAATTATAGTTATAAAATGTCACACTCTATGTTTCTAAAATATCATATGTGTCCACATAGGAAAAAAATAATGATATGAGTAAACATAAAATTATATATTAATATTAATGAAATTAATTTCATTATATAACTTTTTTATTAATTTTTTTATATTAAATAATTATCTTAAATTATTTTGCAATGCTAATATGATATTAATTTGATGAATTTGGAAAAAAAATAATATAAAAATTAACAATGTTTATATAATTTAAAAAAATTACTACTAAAATTGAATTTTCTAGAAATATATGTCATAATATAGATGTTTGAAATAATTATATATTTATTACCCAATTTCATTGATTTATTATATTTCAAATTAAAGGAATATTTTTAAAATCTACATTAATGATAATTTAAAAAAATAATAATTTAAGAAATTACTTTAAATTTATAAATATCTTGTCCTCATAAATATGAATTAAATGCAGTAAAAAACATAATTCATTCTCCATTTATGAGTAAATTTTCAAATTTATAGAAACATTATTTACTATTTAGGATCGATATATTGTTTTCCAAGTTTAAGGTATAAAACTAATTACCTGTGGGGTTAGTAAAATTCATAAGGTTTATAATGACATAAAATGTTTCAGTGTTATATTTGTTAAAAGATTAATAAAATTTATAATTTTATTAAAATAAAATTCCAATTGGAGGTATATGAAAATAAAATGAATTTATTATAATTTAATCAATTGATAAATTCCAAATGTGGTCCTCACTTGAACTATAAAAGGGAACCTCCTACCTTACAATATTACACTGTATAGATAATTCATTCCCAACCAATCGCTACAAATTTCACATATAAATAATAATATATATTTTATAGATGTTTTATTAACCCTAAATGAATGACGATATATCTGATGAGAATGTAATCAAAGAATATCTCCTAAAAAATATGTAATTCTATCACCCATCTTCTTTCAATTTATTCCTACTTTTACCTATTATAAATTTTTTAATGCTTTCATAATATAAAAACATTATTATTGTAAATATACTAAAATTATATGTTGATTATGAACCCACCAATAACCACCCTATATCCCATCAAATTATATATGAATGTTTCACATGAGTGTACACACAACTAACCATCTCCACATAGTGATACAGTTTAGTTTTCATTACCATAATTTATAGTTGCGAATTAAGATGGTTTTAATATATAAATATTATATTTTAAAATATTTATATTTCATATATAATAATATCATTTCTAACATTTTTACCTTCAACACTAATGGTAATTAAAAATTTCTCTCATGTTTTTGTAGGTATCCACCTCCATTGAGTGATATGATTCATTTTCCATTTCCATTTTACATAGATGCTAATAAGGATGGATTTTAATAATACATTTTATATATATGAAATTATATTTATTATATAAAAATTAATTATTATTAACCCATTCTTTTTCAATCTATAGAATAATCAATATAGTTATCATGTGTACATATGACATATTAACTACATCAACCACGTAATATATATATATATATATCCCTTTTATGGATAGAATTAAATAAATATATAGTTAATATATATGATATTTATATAATTATTAAAAATATTCTGAAGATGTAACCATGATAAATGTATAAATACTGAAACCATTGAACCAAAAAATATATGAAAAATGATGCATTTGTCCCCATATAATAATATTTCTAAAAAAAATTATGGAAATACAGATAAAATATAATAAGTATGTAATAAATTGAATAATATTTAAAATTATTTTTTTATATATATGTATATTAAAAATATATATATGGAAAATTAGTTTTTAAAATGAATTAAGGATGTCGAACCTGAGGAATGTTTTTATTTCATGATCTCATATTTATTCAGGATTTTTTTCTGTTTTGGACTTCAATGGGTTATATTTTACTTCCACGTTCTTATATTCAAATAAAAAATAATTTTTTCTACTACTATACATTTACTATTTTATTTTACTTTTTTTCAGGTTTTAATTCTCAATATTGTATTTTTGTGGAAGAATCTTTTTATTTTCTGAATGAAGTACATTTCAACTCTTCTAAATAATAAATGAAATAAATGTCTTGTTAAAATATACAAGAATATTATTTTTCCTTATCAATTGAAAAATATATAATTTATGTAATCCTTTAAAATATTAAAAGGTTTTTTTTTCAATTTTATGTATTTCTATCATATGATAATTATTTTCTAAATATAACCGATTTTTGGTGGAAACTGTAATTTCATCAAAAGTCTTACAATAATATTTTTTAAAATATTTCTAGCAATTTCAAATTTCATCATTAAATTTTACGATTTTATATGATTGTTATATTATGATATCATAAAAAATATTGTACTAAATTTTTTATAATTAGTTTGATTAGAGAAGTGAAATATTAATACAATTTCACATATTAAATTCAATGTGTTTTTATTATGTTTATTTATTGGGGTATTCATTTAATCATTGAATGTTAGTTTATATATGAATATTTATTTTCATATATTATAAAAAAAATTAATTGTGTAATGAATTTAAATTTTTATGTAAAGGGGGAGGCTTCGTTTAACCCTTCATGTAACAATAGGTCTCATGAGACAAACAATCTAGTGAAATGGATGAGCCCTTATCCATTTATATAAGATGTATTGGAAAAAGGACCCGGTTGTATGTTTATGATGTATGGGATTAATTAATTTATTTATTATGAGATCTTTTATTTTATCCCAAGTTATTATTTTATGTTTTTATTTTTTTCATGGAATGGTTTTAGCGCATGAGTTTATTTATATATAATTAATATATATTTTTTGTATTTCATATAATATTATAATTGGATTATTTTATTTCCACTATACAAATACCCTTACTAATTATTTGAAGTGCCCCTTTTTTCCTATGCTTATTTTTTCCAAGGATTCTAAAAAGTAGTTTACGATTGATATGGTGGGATGATCATATAGAATAATAGCATTGTAAATGAAAATAATATCATTTATTTTTTTACTTTGTATTTTATCAATCAACCAAATATCATTTTTTCATCATTAATAAACAATTCATTTCAATGCGATGATGGTTTTAATATATAATTACAATATAATAATGAAACCACAAACTCTTGGATTTTGGAGTCAGTATATTTCATATTTGTATGAGAATATGTTTAGTAGAAAAAATGGGAACATTATTAGGGAAATGTAATCCTATGAGATATATTATAAATATTACCAAAGAACCCATGAATGTTATTTTCAGTTATCTTATACAATAATTTTCATTTTAGGTTATTTGTTTTACAAGTTTCAAAATTATTCTGATTCATAATACCATCAACTGTATGGAATTTTTTACAAATGGAATGAATTAAACGTTAGGTATATTATATAAATGCACATAACCCATGTATGAAATTTCATCCTTGGAAACATAATATTCCCGGATTAAGTGCTGCAGTTGGAGGTGAACAAATTATTACAACATTTGGACAACTAACATAGTTTTTGAGTAATAAATATTTCTATATAAATTATCCAGCTAATATTTAAATCACTTGGACAATGATAATCCAAATCAGGTGTTGACATCCTATATTAATAAAAGGGACTAAAAATAAATATAAAAATGTGTAATAGGTATGTTATTTAGATATGATATTTCTCTCTTTGAGATTAAAACAAGGTTAATAATTTCATATATAATTATTATTTCATAGGATATGTGGATCAATGGATGAAATCAATTTTAAAAATATATAGGATTACGATATAAAAAACATTGTATGGATTGATTTCAAGGAAAATTTCATTTACAAACATTTTCATTGTGAATGTTTTGAGGAAATTGAATAATAATTATTGATAATGTGAAAAAATAAAGTCTATAATGTTTCAAAATGCATATTTAAATTTTCCAGGTTATAATGGAAAGCCCTTGATTTCATTCATAATGAAAAATAAAATTATTCATTTTTTTGTATGGGAATAATCTAATTCATCTAAGGGTATTATTCTCGTAATCATTATCATCATATGAGTACATAGTATCATGTGAAATCAATATATGGAAGAATTATTCAATGAATTATAGATTCTAATAGAATAAATTTATGAAGAGGGATGGTGATTTTTGTTGAAAAGTAAATAAAAAACGTGTAACAATGGAAGGGTGGAATTCATACAATCTAATAACTATAGAATAAATATTCTAGGAATATGATAATATAGAATTGGTGACTAGCACAAGTATTTAGAGAAATTCCATCTTCTATGTCATTGTAAATGAAATAAAAAATCTAATAATATGAAATTATTCATTTATATAGACTTGTGAATCTATGAATGTGAATATCCTTGGTGTTATAGATACATTCCCCTGAAAAAAGAAACATGAAAATTGATAATATTATTTGATCACAAGGGCTGATATTTACATTCCTAATGATCTTATGTGATGCACGTTAATTAAATATTCAAATTTAGTTAAAGATTTATTTGAATATGGATCGTTTTTTTCAATCATCACAGTTTTCAAGAAATTTAATCATTTCACATTATCCTTAAGAATTAATTTTTCAGTGAAAACACATACATGAAACCTCGTTACAATAATGATGTGTCTAAATGATCATATTATGACATATAAACATGCTCTATTTTTTTTATAATTATATCAAGGGATGATTTTGATATAATCCATGGTATGCTTGATAATTTAAAATTTAATGCAAAAAAAATTCGCAATGAGATAAAAAATAAGATTCATGATGATGATATGGAATTCATAATCAATAATGGGTAGTATTTATTATCTCCATTATGTCTTAATCCATATTATGTAGTTATTCTAAATTATATTCATGGAGAATAATGGAAGCGACAACATTCTAATGATAATGGTAGTCTTAAAAATTAGTATAGACCAATTGTATATGTATACATTGATCTATTTACCATATAATTACATAGATATCCACTAGATTGGGATGTTGTGTTTTTCAATGATTTAATGCATAATCCAAGACCTGTATTAATGAATATAGGAATAATCTCCTCTCTAGAGTTAGTGGAGTTAATGAAATAACTAGATGAACTAAGTGGTAAGGGTTTTATATAACATAATGTTTTACCATGTAGATCCCTTATTAGTTTCATTAAGAATAAATATAGATATAAAAATACGTTTATTGATTAATATGAAATATATGATAATACCATAAACAAATAGTATCTTATTCCACACATCAATTTCTTATTTGAACAAATTCATACAACACAATATTTATAAAATAGTGATTATCTTTTTCAATATCATAATTTTAAAGGAATGGAATAATATACACCAAAGGAAGTGTTTTAATGGGGTATATACAATACATGTTTATTTTAATTCCTCATGGATTGAAAAATTCACCCAATATTTGTATGGATCTAATGTGTAGAGTACTCATGTAATATCAAAGTAATATTTTTTAGGATTTATTGATTATATCATAGTGTACTCTAAGAACAATGAGGACCATGACATCCAATTTTGAAAAAAATTTGGTACTCTAAGAAGAAAACATTTATACACAAAAATTAGAATGTTTTATTTATATCTAGAAAAATATCCATTTATGGAAACTTGTTTTTATACAAGTAGAATGATAGATGATACTATAAAGGGAAAGGATATCAAAAAATAATCTATACCAATGATAATTACATTAATACATAGATTCATTGATTTGGAAGTTTACTATCGTTGATATTTTGTAATTTTTCCAAATTATATTACTCATTGTCTATGTTTACTCATAAAGGGGTTATTTTTTTGTAAAATGGAATGTGAATAATTGTTTTAATGAATTGAATGGGTTAATATTGAATTATCTGATCATGAATATACCTTTAATAAATGATGTATTTTTTATATATAGTGGTGAATTAAGGAGGTGACATGGTTTTGTACTTACATATTATGATAGGGATGTTGTAAATGATACAAGTTATTAAAAAAACTAATGAATAGAAATATCAAACTCATGATCTTGACTTAGTCGATGAAATATTTCCCTTGATGATATAGAGGTACTATCTTTATGGTGGATGATGTGACATATATATAGAACACATGATATTGAAATACATGTTCTCATAGATGCAATAGAACATGCGGTAGGGATGATAGACTTAGTAACTTACGTGTTATCATTTCTCAATACACTACCACGAAAAATGTAATACAATGTTTCATATGAATTGAACATGAATGATCATATTTTTTGTACAAAATTCATATTTAAAGTATTTTGTTTTTATGTATCTAGTAATAATGCATATAATAATTAATAATTAAAGAGAAACATCACCTCTTTTACAGATGATTCCTCAACAATCATTATGTTAGAAGAAAAGTTTTTCTCATTTTGATGATGATAATTTTCTTTTGAAAATTAATGTCGTCAATGAAAGGGAATTTTATAGACATCATTTATGAAAATTATATTCTAATATTATGAAAGAGAATTTGTGTTCATTCCATGGATTTGTTTAAAATTTAATCACTATATTAATCTCACATCATATATTTCTCAATACATAATTGTAGAAATAATATGTATATGGATTTGAAGGAAAGTTGTTTTTGGGTAATGTGATGTCGTAAATTTATGTATACATGTGAACTTGATGGGTTTTAAAACTATTTAATGTAGAGTGGAAATGTCCTATACGAGGTATGAAACCATAACCAATTCAAACATGAATATATGATGAAGATTTTATGGAATTTATCAGTAGATTTCCAAAGAATCTTTGAAATAATTCTATGATGTTTATTATTGTTAATCATCTTAATAAATCATAAAATTTCCCCATAAATGTGATTATTTCCCACCTAGGTTACATTCATGAAACTATATTAATGATGTAATATAGATTCTCAGTGAACCTATTTTAATTTAGTATTATTTTGATTTGTGATTTACAACGAAATTCTAGAAATTCCCTTAGTTGGATCTTGATAATGAGAGATGTTTGAGAACTTCTTATCACCTTCAAATATATATAAAATTAATGTAATCTATAGAAAATGTAGAAAACATGTTGATGTATTTCTCAAAAGGAATTTAATATATAATTTATAATTATATTCCTTTTGTATAATTGGAATATAGAAATATTATCATTTCATATAATCAAATATTGTCATATGAAGCATTTTTTGGGAATTGAAACCATAATCCAACATATTGAACTAATGATTTTGAATGGAAGCTTGTTATCCTAAAAAACATGGTGGAAACAAATGTAATGGTAAAATGTTTTCAAACCTATATCAATGGATCTCAATGTAGGAAAAATAGGGATATCGATAACCAGAGGAATGATTTGGATGTTGATATGGTAGATCAGACTATCATGAATGTATCTCTTTTGAAGGGTGTTATATGATTCTATTAAAAATTAAAACTGAGTCCTTGGTACATTATATAATTTAAAATAAAAAAATGAAATGTTGATTTTCTTATTTCTTAGAAGTTCCACCTAGTCTTTCAAATGTACACAATTTACTCAATCTCTCATGTATATGGAAGTAAGTGGAAAACCCAAAAATTATTTTCTATTCATATGAAACATAAATGAAACCTTATGTGTAATACTATAAAGAACCGATCCAAATTATGGAAACTAGAAAACATGTATTGATGATTTGTAAGTCATAGCTAAAAAATGTAATTTTGAAAAATACGATGAATGAAGGAGAGATGTCAGAACCTGATGAAATTATGTTGATTAACTAAAAAATATATATTTTTGAGGTGAAATTATACAAATCTTATGATATTTATTGAATGAAGGAAGTAACTATTTCCACAATATTTTAGGGTGTGTATATTTTTAATTAATCAAATGACCTCTGATAAATTGTGTTTCACACTACTCCATGTTCAAATAAACTGACATGTTTTATTATGATACTATTATGACATATTTATTAAATAATTATGTATAATGGGTCTAACTATTTTTTTTAAATTTTATTTCATTCATGTGTATAGAATAAATTTTTATTTATCAATTTATTAGAAATTGAAATTCTTATAAAAATATAAAATAAATGTTTTTCTAAAAAATTATTTTTTATGCGCAATATATTTATACATAATAAATTGAATGATTAATTATTGGTGATTTATTTTAATTAATCATATCTTGTATGTTTTAAATATTTTTATTCGTATTCTTATAATATTATTAATATTTTAAAAAGAAGAATAAATCTATTCTTATTCTTAAAAATTACAAAATATAAAAAACATTCTATTTTTTCCATTTGTAAACATATTTCAAAAAACCATTTATTAAACATATAGGTTTTTAATTGGATACATTTAATTAAAAAATAATAATTAGTTGGTTCATATATGGTAATTCAGATGCTTTTATTTTTAGTCAATATGAATAGTAATTATGGTAAAAATTATCAACTCGGTCTAGGAAATATTTGGTTCATTAAGAATTAAAAAACATATTAGGGAACAATTATTCACAAAAATCCATATTGTATTAATTATGTTCTTCTATTTCAAACTTATTCTAGGAATTTTGATGTTCAATTGACTCTAGCACAAAATGATAACCAATATATTCTTTAAATCAATGATCGTTACAAAATATCAGTCTAAAATTTTAATATAGTTTTTATGTCAACAAAGGGACAAATGGAATATTTGAAATATAATTATTTTGTAGTTTTTTATTAATGATAATATTTTAAATATATAATTTATTTATTTTTAGATATTATTTAATTTCTTTAATTTCTTTTTAAACATTAATAATTTATTTATTCTATTATCAGAAAAATAAAATAATTTTTTTTAAAATTAATTTTGTTATAAATAAAAGTATATAATATTTAAAATAAATTTTATATTTCTATATGATATATTACATGCACTTAAAAATGTTATAAAATACATTACCCAATTTTCATGATGTATTTCATGTTGAATTTAATGAAGAGTAAAAAAATTGACATAAAGATGATTTATCATAATTTTGTTTCATGAATATATTTTGAAATAAAAAAATTAATCATCCTCCAAGATTATTTAATATATTTTAACACATTCTAATTTTGAATTTATGATTACATTTCATATTTATGGTGACATTATTAACTATTTACCATAATATAATTGGTTACCACAGATGAGGACACAAATAATTAATAAGGGGATACACATAATGAATCTATGTAAAATGACACCAAAAATTGAAAAACAAAATTCTGATTCAATTACTACCCTATAAGACCTTATCTTTTAATTACATTCCATATGGATCCATTTTTAATGGGAATGATTTTTTTGAGTTTAATTTTTTGAGGAATTCTAAAAGAGCCCTCTCATCGACATGAATAAGCATCACCTAGATCATATATTCACACCACATTGATCCATATTTTACAAAGAAAACCTAGCCATTTTTCATATGAAAATATTAATTCAAATTCAATAGGTTCTATAATCCCTAAAATAGTAATCACATGTCCCATAAAAAAGGATCAATATAAGATTCCACATAGAAGAGGTTATTGTCTTACCTGAAAAATTTCAATTTATTCCATTTTCATCCTATTTTATATATATAGTTGATATCAAAAAATAATATCCCCAGTATCATAAATATACTAAAATGTTATTATGATTATTAAACCACAATTACCCACTCTCTTTCTTATTAAAAGAGATGATAATTCGACACTAATGTGTACATTATGTTTACCATATCCACATGGTGAAAAAATTGGTTTCCCTAATCAAATTTTATTAATGCGAAATATGATGTTTTAAATATATATATATTACATGTATAACGTTATAAGAATAACTATTTAATATTATCTTATATACCTTCTTACCTTCAAACCCACTATTATAAGATAATGCAACATGTCTATACATGTGGAAAACCACCTCCATGAAATAATGTAACTCGTTTACCATTTTTATTAATAAGGATGTATTTTTTTTATTATATATGATTTATAGTATATTAAAAGGATTCTATAATGATAACTATTAATTACCATCATTTTTTCAACAATATAATAAATACCATAAAAGTGTTAGGTATATAAGGCCTATCATCTCTTGGAATGGTGTAATACATTTTTCAATCCCAAATAATAATGGAAAATTATTAATACCAATTTAATTAAAATATATGATATTTGTATAATTATTATAATTATGGAGATGACTTAAACAATATCAATTTATAAAATATAAAAACATCTAAACAAAAATATAAATCGACTATGTTGTACTTATTACCTAAAGTAGTGATTTTAAGAAATGAATTATTAAGAAACAAATTACCATTGATTTTAATTATATGTTCAATTTTATGATATATTTTTTCAGATTTTATGTTTTGAAAAATATTTATAATTAATATATATTTATTATAATATATTATTTAAAATTTATGAAGTATTTTTAAACATATGCCCGATTTTATTTCACAAGATCATCATTATTCAGTAACGTTTATATTAATGTATCTAGTAAGGAATATTTTACATCCATATCCATGATTTTAAAAATTAATTTCAATTTTTAGTAATATCATATTATATTTTAAATTCCTTTTTATAAAGGTATTATTTCTAAAAAATGGTTTTATATTAATAGTCTTTTTTATTTTTGAATGATGTATATTTCAACCATTCTAAATAAAATATAAGTGGAAATTTTTTATTTATAAGGAAGCAATAGATTTTCCATGAAATATTGAAAAATTTATTATTCACAATATCCTTTAAATCTTTAAAAAAAAATATTTCCAACGATAATGTTGACTCTTTAATTTATTCAGTTTTCAAAAAATAATTGATTTCAAAATTTATAGAGAATTTTCATGAAATGTTTTTCAAGGATCATTTTAATGCATCTATATCAATGAAAACATCCATGGATAAAATTTAGGGTTTAATAAGGGTTTTAATAATGGATTAATATTTCATATATTACTAGATTCCCAAATTTTTTTATTGGATATGTTCTATTTGGAAACCATTCTTCAAATTATTGTTGATGGGTTGTGATTACTTTAATTGATTTGGGTACCAATTTACTTTTTCATATGTTAGTCTCATTATGAATATTCATATCAATTATGTTTCAACCCTTTTATATGAGGAAATAATTGGAATAATTATTTCAATAGTGTGGAATTTTATATCCCCTTAATGAATTAGTAAGTCCCATGATGAAAAATATATTGGGTATTTACTGTGGCCTTATCCACTTATTTATAATGTTCTCCCACGAGTCTGTGAGGATTTGTTCATGACATCCTAAATTTTGTATTTCAATATTTATGTTATTAATTATTAATTTACACGTTATTATTTAATTATTTATCATATCCATCAATATTATTTAGAACATGTTGTTATTATATTGAATTAATATATTTACATTTATTTTCTATAATATTATTCATTATTATTTAGTTAATGTAGTACAATTACCCTTACAATGCTTCTAACATCTCTCTTTTTCTTACATTTTTAATAGTATTCATTGAATTATATACTTATTTATATTAAATGATATTTTATGGTGAATAATGGTGTTATTTATTGAAATACAATGTTTTATTTCTATTTTCAATTTTAATATGAGATTTTTGTTTGTTTATACTTTCCTATTTCTAATAAACTATTCATTACAATGGGGTGATAATTAAAATCAAATTTCAATGAAATAATGTTGCATCAAAAACTCTACGATAATGGGGTCATGGTTTTTATAGTACATGTCAATGAGGATTTTATTTATGGTTTACCAAATACAATAATACTGGATATAGGTTGATGCATTGAGTTTTTAGATGATGATTTTATAGGTATAATGGATTGAGGAATACAATATGGAGGTTTAGGCACTAGTTATCTATTATTAGACTTCATAGGGGAAAATATAGTGGAATAAAATACAGAATATGAGGCATATAGTATTTTGGAATAATGATTATATGATCTTTAGATAGAATCATATAATGTGATGGAAAAGGCACACCAGATAGTGTGCACCAACAATGTAATTAATTAAATATTCTCTTAGAAATGTATCTTAGGGTTTTTTACATGTTTATCATATTATGTATACAAAATTATCAAATTATTTAATATAAATGATTAATTATAAATAAAAACCATGATTATGGTTTATATTTTAGAGAAATTTTTCAAATATTCCATGAATTATAAATACCTATCACAAACCATCCTGCGTAGTCAGGTACCCCGATAACCAAGCCAACCTTGATATAACCTGTCGGGAGTTCCCAAAATTAATGGGTCACAAACATTCACAAGGAATTGTACAACATGCATGTGGTAAAATGTTTCCACAAGAAATATCCGAAGAAAAAGAAGAAAGACAATATGCATAACAAGGAATCTCCAATGGGAGTAATATACTAGAATACAATAAGGAATAAAAGCCCCCAAAGTACTACAAAAAATTACAAAAAACTAGTAAAATTTCCCAATTGTTCTTATATACACATCTCAAAAAGTACAAAGATCAATAGTTGGATCCACCACCCAAAGCTCCTTTCTTATATCTTGAACCTTGAATAATAAATTCTACAAATACCCAAAGTAAAAATTATTCTGTCATCCTAAGCCCGGTGGGATACCCAACAAAGATTCCAAAATAGGTGGAAAAAATTGATTATCCAAATAAAGGATTTCAATTTTAATAAAAATGAATGAAAGTTTAAAAAAAATGAAAAAAAATTGTTATGTTGTTTGAAAATTATGAAAAATAATTTTAAAGAACATGATTTAATTTACAAGAGATTGAATATTTATAACAATTCATTTAATAAAACATTTACATAAAAATGTTTGTATAAATCTAGAAATGACATATGAATCGGATTTATTACATTGGAATACATTTATATCTCATATATTAATAAATAAGATAGAAAAACGTTCATAGACAAAGTAGGTATAATAATATTAAACAACAATAGGATTCTGAACACTCTAAATGATCATAGAAAAAGGAGTATGCTCACAAATGGAATATACATAGAAGAGTTGTATGACTCTATATATGCATGGGGAGGTCCTTTTGTTACAAGAATGTGAATTATAGAAGAGAGAATAACAACATAACATAATGTTTCCTCCCTTTTAAAGTTGTTATCGTGGCATTACTGAACATGAAATCCAGTTACAAATTCTGTAATATTTAATTTTCATAAGTTAAAAGACACATTGAATCTGTAATTCCCTATAAAATTTTGGTTATTATACAACATTTAACCCATATTAATGTAGTGGAACTACTGATATGCATTAATTTCTAAACCCCTATGAGTACGCCTTATGAACCCAAATTAAAAAATTGTTCACATTTTATTAAGGCAATTCACATTGTGTACCCATGAAAACATGAACCACATTTCACAATATGCCCCTAGTAAAATTTATACTACATATAACATAGTTATGCAACTATTAATATCCTTTTAGTTTACCAAAAAAACCTACAAGATGTTGAAATGTAAAAAGTTTCTTATATTACAATAATAAGAATCCTCCTAATCCAAAGTCAACCATTACCCAAATAATGAAAAGTAAAATCATAATAAGGATTAAGACGTACCTATCAAGTTCAATATGAGGATGTTATAACCTTCCCCAGAAACAAAATCTATCACCAGATAGCCTACGAAGAATCATACATGCCAAAATGAAGAGGACACTTCTTTATATTTAGTGGCTCACATCCCCACATATCATGATTATTTGTACCATGCCACCACAGCCCACGAAAAAAAGGTATCATCCTCCTACAAAGTACCTTGGATTTATAATCTACTATCCTATTTGGCCACTTATTCAACGAAAAATACGGTTCGAACTCAAGGTCACTCTATCCCAAAATGTGAGATTGATTAGATAGAAAATATCTATGCCGCCATACATGGAACATGTAAGGTATCAATGTTAGCTGCAGTGGTAGTGTAAAATGGTAAGCAACATTGTCCACCTGATCAACAACCTCAATGGTCCTAGATTATGAGGATAATTCACCCATGCATCCCAATCCATCAATGACCCAACATGGGAGAATACTTTAAAAATATCTGGTCACCAACTAAAAATTCAAATGGTCCAATGATGACATTCAATGTAAGATATATACCTGTATTATTCTATCAACATTCTATAATAGATTAGATAAATTCTCAGTGCCATCTATTTCACCAATCATGTTTCAGCCAAGGAACATTCAAAAATCTCTAAATAACACAATGGAGTTCTACATGTCAAGCCATACATGGCGTTAAAAAGGTTCTATTCTAATCACAGACTACTAACTATTTTTATAAGAAAACACAACTAGTCCCAAGGGATCATCCCAAGCCCCACCAAATTTTAGAACCCAAGAGAATAGTATATACTCAACAAAATGTATATCTTTATCATTTTGGGAATCTGACCATGGATTTTAGGTTGTTCCCAAATGAAAATGATATCCTAGTGTCTCTAGAAGGCATCTCAAATAAAAATAAGTAAACTGATGATCTTTACCATATAATATAGCTGATGGATCTCTATGAAAATGTTTATTCAATTTCACATGGATATTTCCCTAATCTTAACCATTGTATTTATCTCGAATGGGTATAATGTATAATGACATGGTTAGGCTATCGATCACAACCCATATCACATTCTTCTTCATTTTTGTGAGAGGATAACTAGGAAAATATTCCATATAGATTTCATCCCACATCCATGTAGTGACTGTATTTGATTAAGGAAAACTGGAGGTTTCGAGTGATCTTATGTATCCTATTGCCTCATATAGAAATGGGAAACAAACTCAGCAATGCGTCATCGTATACATGGGAACAAAAAAATCCATATCTTATCGTAGAACATATATAGTGGTTCATGGTGGCTAAACCCACAAGGAATTATGGTAATTCCACATTATTTACTTCAATGCCATTAATGACACAATGTAATCATCTTGATAACACAGAACACCCTCTATGGAAAAGGAACACTGAGCATCAGGCCACCACCATATAGAGATTCTCTAATGCATTGTAATTCATCATTAAAATCGTGTTTTTGAAAAAGTATCTTGTGAATAGAATATTCAAAATGAATGCTAGAAAAAGAAACTCCAACCCTATTATTTTGAACTCTAATAGGATATTGTGAAAAAAGGTCAATCGAACTCCACTCATTTGAATATACTTTCCCATACTGGGATGGAATATTCCTACTAAATGAATCTATGATGAAATTCTATTTTCATATGGTATAGTGTAAGTTAAAGTCCAATGACTATTGGTATTCGACCCAATGCCAAGGGAAAAGGTTCAAATGATTTTGAGAGATGAGATAACTGAACATTTCTTCGTCTAAGTACAAGGTAAACTATTCACCACAATGGTAATTATGCCAACTCTTAAGCACGTAAATCTCAGTTTCTAGACCAAGATAATGGGTTGGATAATACATCTTTTGTGGCCTAAGATTACATGATCAATAAGTATATACATGATATACCAACTTCAGAATTCATCCAAATCCTGAATTCGATGCATAAAAAAACATGACATAGCTATTCTCAGCCTCTTGTAGAGTCAAAAAAGACATTTTCATATAATTATGTTTCATCTCAACCAAATAACACTGACATTTATCATCCTAAAAAACTTCACCCCCATCCAAGTCATAGTAGACATAAGAGAATCAAACATTCATAAGACTTAAACGAACTCTTTGTAGTATCTGGATACACCAATGTAGCATTCAATTTTATAGAAATTTTGTGGTTTATCCCATTTCATAACATCATTCACATTCTTAGTTTAAATCAACATACCTTTTTCAGACACCACATTCCCCAATAATTTCGATTCATGAATCTAAAAATCACAGTTCCCATGTTTGGAATTAATTCGGTGATTTATCTACTTACCCAGAACTGTTATCAGATGTTCAAAATGATCCTCCTCATATTTATAGTAAATGTGGTTTTCATCCACATAGTGCACATAAATGATACCTATATACTCATAGGTAATAATTTTCATCAAATAAATAAAAAATAAATTATAATATGTTATTCAAAAGGTCAAACAAGGTACTCATAAAATACATATCTTCTTAAAAAGGTGTTTTTTTAATTTCATATTCTATAATGCTTAACTGATGGTAAAATGATGGAATTTTGATCATTAAAACCCAAATTTCACATTTTAAATGATAAAACATATCATTAATCTATGGAAAATGTTACATGTTCATTATCATATCTCTATTGTATTTTTTGACCAACACATAAATGAAGGGAACCATTAGCCTTCTTAGAAATAAAAACAGGCACAGCCCTAGGTGACATAGTCATGTGTATAAATCCTTTTTGAATATGATCATCTAAATGGGACTTCTACTATTTCAGTTCAGATGGTTCCACGTGGTAAAAGGGAAATGAAATTGGTCTAGTACCATGAATTATGCCAATGAAATCCTCAACCTCCCTTACTGATAGAAAACTATAGAAATTAGAATTAAAAGCATAAGAAACATGACTAAGACTATAGGAAGATCCAAAATTACTAAATACTGATGTAGAACAAAATAAAAAACTCATATCACTTTCGACATCTTTGGATATGAAGTTCTGGCTCTACTAGACCTTAGATCCTATTCTCTATAAATAAAAGAGGAATAAAACTGAGTGTTATAAGATATACCCATCAAAGATAAAAATTAATTTGAGAATTATTTGAAATTATCCAATCCATATGGATTATGTTGTGATATGATTCCATATCGATAACTTGAAAACTCCACGAATCCTTGACATATGATAGATACATGTCACAAGATGGACGACTGTGACCGTAGTCTCTCATCATTTTAAGGGGTGTAGTAATAACAATTTTACAAGAAATGATCACTATATGTAAATTACATATATTAACAAAATGGGTTAAAATAAATGTGTGAGAATCACCAGTATCAAATATTGCAGTCATTGATAATGAAGCTATAGTAATAGTACCTCTCAAGGTCTATAGACCCATGTATACTTTTTATAGAGACTCTTCTACTAGATAAATAATTTTCACTCTCGTTGACTGTGGTTATAACCCTTTTGTATAGGAAGTATCAGATTACCCCTCAGTTTTAGGAGGATATGACGATCATAGTACACTATGTGGAGTAGAGATTTGATTGAATAATCTCTATTATTTACCTTAATGATTATATGTGCTACAATTCTTGGGTTCCTCAATGAAAGTCCTCTTACAATTTCTTATATTTAACCAATGTTAACAAACCAATGAAACTTCTTATTATGTTTTTGTTGGAATATATTTACTTTGACATTGAGAAATTCCATAGGAATTATCACACGTTTTTTTCTTTCACAGATCCAACACTGCCACTGCTAGGAAAAGAAACTCTGATAACACTAACGTGCATTCCAGGTCCATCTCAAACATCATCGACCAATCCAGCACATTTGGAAATGCGGGATGATTAAGAAAGAAAATATAATAATTAATATCTTATCAAATTACCAACATGAAGAGTAGAGACATAATTATCTCATTAGATAAAATACCAGGAGAAAACATAACCAACTCTATAAATTGACTTGAATACACATTCAATGTTCTATTAACCTACTCAATCTTGACAAACTCCATGTCCATAGCCAATACCATTGACAGAGGATTGAACAGGTCTGTGAAAATGATCTTGTCTTCTTCCCACTCTAATAACTCGTGTTTCATGGCTATCACCATTGGGTCCCACCATATCCTACATGGTCCCTCTTGTATTAAGGCGGAACACTTCACCTTGATAAAATCTGATGTCTCAAATAATTCAAAAAGATTTTCATTCATTCCCAACCATTCATCTACATATTGAGTACTCCTAGGATTTATAAAAATTAGTGGATTATAGTTATGATACTCTTGATAATTATTTTGAATAATACCCCCCTTGAGGATCTAGATATAGTTCTCTAATGGGGACTAGAGGTGGTGCATGTCCAAAATCATGGACAGTGTTCGCATTCACCTCAACTAGACATTGAACCCCAATAAAATTTGCATTCATTGTTTAAGGATCTGCCTCTTCAATGATTCTATTTTTATGAATTCTTAGAGGAGTGATTCTACATAATGTCATCATTCAACATTTATGTCACTAGGTAGTGATAAAACAGAGAAATGATATAAATTAATCCCAATAAGAAGAACATAAAATATTTTGATTTTCCTTTATCAATTAAAAATAAAAATGACTAGAAATAATCCATAAGGAATCCTTCCCTATCCACCCATAGAATCATAAGAATCATTTTATTGAGATATGGCCAGACAATCAATTAAAACTACCACCTATTTCCTTAAATGGTTTGCAAAATGCATATTCATTTCATGAAAAAATCTCAACAACCTCACTCTCATAACACCTTTTTACGCACCATATTGAATTCCCAGGTAACCATATATTTGAACCGGCCCGGACATAACCTGAGTGGAGTTCTCGATCTCCATGGATATTTAAATAACACCTATCATCATAAAACATGCATGTGGGATAGAATTTCCCACAAGACATAGTGGATGAAAAATAAATAAGACAATATGAATATTAGTAGAGATCCACTGGGTGTAATGTACCTAAATACAATAAGTAATAAAATTCCAAAATTACTACAACCAATGTATTAAAAATAGGTAAAACAACCACGAGGTCCCTAAGGATCCTACTCCCCAAGTCGAAATCCCAATAGATACATCCACCACAAAGAGATCCCTTTCCTTTTCTGGAACATGGAGGAAAATGACGATGAAAACCCAATGGAAAAAATTAGGGCCTCATCATATGCCCAGTAACATACCACCATTGATTACATAACATATTATAAATATATATTATATAAATAGAGGACTTAAAATTTCAAAAATAACCATGTATGGAAATTTGAAATCACATTTAAACAATATAGGCTATACAATTTCTAAGTGATGGAAAATAATATTAAATCATTATATTTACATTAAAAAAGATGGAATATTTATAATAATGGATTAAATGAATCATTTACAAAAAAAATTATGTAAATATAGAAAAAGTATTTAATGATTTTTCACAAAAATAGAACAAATTAATATCTCATATATAAATAAACAGGCGAGAAATATGTTCATCGTCCATACAGTTATGATATTATTAAAATGCTATATGATTCCTCACAGTCTATGTGATCATAGAAAATTGAGTATACTCACATCCCCCTAACAATAGCCAATGGTGACTCATTACCCTCCCATTAGGGATGTGACCAGACACTGGTATGTTTTAGAACATTTTGAAAGTATTGATTTTATCCATATAACTCACCTATTACCTAATTAATTCATGTTCTCTTACATGATGGAAAATCTGTTTTATGAATTCTTAAAATACAATATATCTCATTCATCCATTTCAATATTTCCAATTCCATTTCAACGAAAACTGAATGCAATTTTATTCAATAACATGCCCTTTAAGAAGATTAAACCACCAGGTTTCTATCAAATTAATTTAGTCCATTTTCTCTAGTTTGATATCCATGAAAATAAAATCCCATACTTTTCACAATTTATTTCAACTATTTAAATTCAATAATTCAAATCGACCAATTTCAATAAAAACACAAATTCAAAAGAATTGGTGGATTTCCAAATTTCCATGCCAAACCTATATCAAATAATTCATCTCAAGGGAATCATGTTTATATCAATATAATTTAAATATTGTTTGACCAATTGAGTTTAAATCATTAATTGAAATATATAATGGAATTTATTAATAATCAATTTGGATAATTATTAGAAAAAAACCTACCTATTATCGAAGATGAACACTCCCAATGGAATCCGTCATTGATAATGAAAGGGAGAAGACTAGGAAACCTGACATAGATGAAAGATACAACACCAAATGGAATATATAAATCAATTCCACAAGGATCTATCAAAAAACCATGAGAGATAAAGAGATTTAGAGAAATGGAGATGAAAAACACATACCATGATATCACACACCAAATATTTGATGACCGAATGCCAATGGAATGGATATATAATAGTTGGAAAACACCAAAATATCCTAGGGATGACCTCAAGTATAGATAATAGGAATAGGGCATGGAGGAATGAAGAAATAACTATGCGCTTCCTCCTCTTATACCTGGTGTCAGAGTGTTACACGATGTGTAATCCCGTTACACGGTTTGAATGTTTTAATTTCTGTTTTGGTGAAGTCACGTAAAATCATTAATTCCCCTATAAAATCCTAGTATTACAAAAAATGTAAAACATATTCATTTCATGAAAATTATGATATTCGTAATGGTAGAAACCATCATCATTACACATTGAATTATGTTCTGAAAAATACTTTGCGTCTTGTGAATGGAATTCACAATGTGTACCTATCACACCATGATCCACATTTTACAACATGCACACAGAAGCAGTTACACAATCTGTATCCTATTTAGAAGACATGTAATATCTTAGAATATTACAAGAATATACTTTTAAAATTTGAATAATAAAAATGGTTCATACTTTACCATTATAGGAAGCCTCCCAATCCAAACTCTACCCTTACCCAATCAAAAAAAAGGAAAATCATCACAATGTTTATGATACACCAATTTTTTTGGTAACCGAATGTTTCAATACCCGTCACATGTAATTTAGTAAATTATTGTTTGTGAAATAATATATTGAAGTATGTGAATCATCATTTAATGGTTCTTGGTTCTCACATTAAGAATAAAAAATGTAAAATTAACCTTATTCTATTATAAATATTATCATAATTTCATATGGGTTAAATGGTGGGGAATAATTTCATAAGATATATACATTATAACTGATATCCTAGGTTTTATCAACTTATTGATGGAATGTTTTTATTTCAAATATAATTGGAATGTTTTTTTCACCATTTATTCAACCAATACCCCTCCCTAGGTTACAATAAAATCATCTTGGGATTATCAATTGGTATCTAAACAAGGAGTCCTCTATTTGAAATTAAAATTTTTATTCCTAATTTTATTTTACTATTATATATGATTATAGAATATCATACGTTATTGATAGTTTTTACCTATAACCCAAAATAGGATGTTTCATAATCAATTTATTTTTAGGATCTATGTAATATTTTTGGTTATTAATTGAAAATATATCATCCAAAAGAATCCATCCCATTTTAGAACTCGATAGATACTATATATGATTTATATTTTCAAATTAAATATTATAAGACAATTATTCATATGGAATTAAAAACACATATAATTTAACATATCAAGGTTAAATGGGCGATAATCCCATTATTTAAATTTTAACTATATTAAATAGAGAAAAATGAAGTAAACCTAATCAATGAATATATATTTATAAAAAAATTAAAGCAATTGATGAAATTTTGTTATTATCTAAATAAATTTTAAACATTGTTGGGTAAATATTTTATATAACTTTTTATTTTAATGATATCATGATTGTTCTTAAGGATAGATTCATGGATTTATCTTGTTATTAAAAAAGAACAATTATTTTAATTTTTTATTCATGAAAATAGATGATCAAGAAACATAATAATATAATGGTTGAGACCAGAATGATGAATGACTTCAGAAGAATCACATGTGTGAAACAATCACTATATCCATAATTATTAAATAATATTATTAGTTAAATATGTAAAATGATCAACCTTACAAAAAATGCATTTCATTAAAGTTAATTTGATGAAGTTGTGATAATAAATTTTGTTAATGAAAATATCTATGAAAAATAATATAATATTAACATCATTATGGAGGTTAAGAATTAAAAAAACATATAAATGAAAATTGTGTTATTAAACATTATAATTACTTGTATTTTTTATATAATGCACATAAGGAAATGTTATATGATATTTTTTTGTATGGAATGATAAAGTGTGGATCCTTTAAATATATATGAAAAAATTAAATGTAATTTTTTTGAATAGTTTGGTAATACTATGAAACATATAATCTACTATAGTTAAACTACCAGATAATGTTAAGATAAAAATATCATTAATTATATCTAGAAAATATCATATTTCACCAAAAAATGTATATCCAATGGATGGAAGGATATGATTTTATTGTAAGTATCATATTTAAAATATGTTAAGAAAATTGTAACCAGATATTATATTGGATCTGTTATTATAGAATCTATTATTATTAAATACAACAAATTATTTATATGTTATAACTATAGAAAAATCATGTACAACAATTTTGTGAAATAAAGTTCTTCTATTATGTTGTTCATTAAAAATAATTCATAATTTGTTTCCAAAGATATGTTATGAAGAAAAATGTATCCACCTGGTTGAAAATAATACACTAAAGTAATACTAGATTCATTGGTCATTATTAGGGTTTTCGAATGTTTTCAATCAAGGGTATTGGTAATTGGAACATTTTTTCTTGGTATTAATAAATACAATGTTCTACATTAAGGGGGGTAAAATGGAACATAAAATAATGTTAGATATATTCACCAAATCATCACAAAATAATAAGGATCTGATAATAGAATATATATTTAAATATATTCAAAAAAATTATTAATTGTTATGAAAAAATGAACATAATGGTGAAATGTAGAGCATTACTTCTACCAATCCCAACATAGGTACTACAATTATAATGGGGTAATAATATTTCAGATAAAATCATAATATGTTATATAATAAATCATTCTTTGAATGTATATTAAAGTATTTAAAGGCAAATTAAAATACCCAAAAAACAACATCAAAATCTTTCATAAAAATAATTGATATTACTTCAATGGAAACGAAATCCACTTTTGAGATAGTTGTAATCATTCCTTGAAAATTAAAGATAACAAAAGGATTCCTAACTAAAAACCACTACCTATTTGAGAACCTCAAAATTGAATGAAAATAGTGGAATAAATCTCTAATGATTTTGTTGAAGTCTATAAGATATTTCCTAAGAATATTAAACAACCATAAGATATAAAAGATATGTTCAAGATATACGTTTTCCAAAAAGTCATAATTTTTTCATGAAATTATTACTTTTTTATGATTGGATTTCCAATTAGAATAGAAATAATTCAGAAGGAAATAATGGTCATGTAAATATTTAAAAAATATAAATTATTTTTGAATATGTCATATTGTGTTACATTATTGTTTGTCCAAATAGTTGTAGGAGGAAATGATTTTGTGATTATAAGAATATAAGGAAGACGATACATTGAATAAATTTATTGTTAATAAGAATCCACTACACAATTTAGAATGAAATAATTAAGATGGAAAACAAATTTGTTGTAATAATATTATATCATGGAAGAAAAAAAGTTTAAGGGATAATGAAATATGATTAAATACAAGATTTTGTGTTCCGAAAACATTATCAAACCCATTGTACATTCTATATAAGATACGAATGATCTACCATATTCTATAATTTTTTTATCATTCATACAATGTGATAGGGTATTAAATGTGATGTTGTATTGGGGGATCCCTGAAGAAAAGGATGGTTATACTGTATTATTTCTCCACTTAAAGTCTACTTCCATTATACTAAGAGAAATATCACTAATTGAGAATAAAAATATGAATTATTTAATATTTCCATTATCCTTTATGTATGTTTTATGTGACCCAACATTAATAACTGAGGTACAATTGGTAAATTTGGTGGGAAATGCTTTCAGGAATAAAAAATTAGCATTCTCATCCCAATGGGGTGAATTTTTTTTATTTAATGGAATTTTATTGAAAACCTTGTTATGATGGATGGAGTATATTATTTTGAATAAAATATTATATGAATTTTTCATTGAATAAATTTTCATTAAAAATATTGAATCACAATTGAAAAAATTATTTATATCATTAAATATTAGATAATCACTTTTCTTTTGTAAATTGAGAAGTTCCCATGTAGAATTTGATTTTGTTGAATTTTATATCACAATAATAAGAAATGTGATTCCTTACATATCTTTGGAAGACCATTTTTTGTTCATGGGTATGTAGAAGATATGATGGGGAGATTTATGTGGGAGTATATATTGCATCACTAACGATGATATTTGATAATAAGTGAATTTAAATTTAGATCATAAACTAAGAGAGAAATGAAATACATCACATAATGACCACTAAAAATAATGAGATGATAAATTTATTTAAATCAAGTGAGAGAAATATTTTATTACTACTATAGGGGTTCTTTTGTTGATTAAAAGATCAATGGGGGGATTAATGATAATTTAGTTTGTTTTTGAAAAATACAGTATATATTTCCAATATTCTATTAAAATGTAAATGAGTATGTTATGGTAATGTATATGTTTGACAATTGATAAATATGATAAATAAGATTTGTAAAAAAATATTATGAATAGTAAATCGATCAGATGTATAAATATAGAATTTGAGTAGATATATAAGGATTTAGAGTCATTGCTAACATGTTTATGAGGTGTTGGATGAGGTGAATGATTTTTTTAAAATAATTTTATTAATCAACCCTAATGTATGAAGTTTCTAGGAAAATCACGAGTTCCATGAAACATGATGAAAACACATATCAAATCACTGTCCATGATGTTTCATACAATTAGTAAATAGTTGAACATTGATACCAGACACATACCAATATAGTGAAAGAGGCTAATATTTTTTGAGGGAAAATTCCCAAAATTTATTCATAATATTAGTTAAGGGTTGAATTAGAGCTAATATATTTTTTGTTAGGGAATTTAAGAATAGTGTAAAGGTTGTGTTAATTACCATACAAATCATTTTTAGAAATAAATGAATGATAATATGTTAAATGAGAACGTTGTAATACATTAATATATGAGTTTTTGAAATCATAAATGGGTAAATATTATATAGTTATTTAATTATATATAGTGTTGGAACAATGTTTTCATAGAGTCTACAAATCAATCAAACTTGGTAAACACTTCTATGGTGACCAAACATAATGTTTTTAAGGAGATAAAAGTTGTAATGTTTGATACTATGAACTGTTTGATGTCATTTTAAGGACATGTATTTGGTACTAATGTGTTGGTTCAATTACATTTGATGGAGAAACATCAGACCATTAAGGCTACATGAATATAACACATTAATATAACTATTTATGTTATGGTACAAATTTTTATGAGTAATTGTAGGTGTTATCATGCATAAGGGTTACAATGATATATTATCTATATATCTAATGGTTTACTAAATTTTAAAATTTCATTAAAATACCGGTCTAGTGGTCCACCATGTTGATGGTGATTTTATGTAGTTCAATATATTGACAATTGTGTTGATCTAAAAATTGGTCTGCTATATTTCAAAAATAACATTGAAAAATGAGAATTTCAGTAGTTGGTAAAAAATATGGCATTCAAAAAAAAAATTTCAATGATGAATAAAATAAAGAATGTGTTATATGCAATGGAAAAATAAAAATATTCTTTTGATCAGTGTACTAAACGGTTAATTTCATTAAGGTGGAATTTTTCTGAGAACAAATAAGGATGGGTTTTATATATTAGGACGATCTATACAAGATAACTAAAAAATGTGAGTTTAAATGCTCAGTACTGGTATAGAACGGATACATGTAAACACATTCATGTGTATAATGGTATGAGATCACGACCAAAAAAATAGAAGATCATACCATACATATCATAGATTATAACCAAGAATCCTTACATAATGATTGGAAGTTCATATAAATTAAACATAAGGAAATAATTAACATTATTTATGTATTAATAATATAGGAATAAATCACGGAACAATGGAAGACAAATAATTATATAATAATAACTTCTTTACTATTGAAGGAATTGAAGACAAGGCCATCTTGGTATTATGGTTTCAAATCCCATAGCATCTTGGTAGTCATGGTTCACTCCCATAACCATTCCAATATTAATGGTTCACCTCCATAACAAAATTTCGTATTAAAGGATCACTCCCAAGACCATCATGGCGATCAAGGTCCTTAATGTATTTCTCGTGAGATATCAATCATTACCCAATTCATTGGAGGGAGACTGAAGTCCCACCAATATCATTGCGAAATCATATATACATGTTCCAAAATATCAAAAAAAATCATATCATATCTGATGTAATGGAAAGTGTGCCATAAAAATGTAATCATATCATAACATTTGGTAAATATACAAAGATCATAAGCATTTTATAAAATGTATAACTCATGAAAATATGTGGGTTTCTTAAACCAAATGCAATCAAAACATTAACCATTTAGAGAAATAATATGAATGGTATTATTTAACAATAATAATGTATGTCATCATAGATGGGGAAGGATATTTATAGATCAAAAGGATCATTAAGTTTCCTTAAAAATAACCTTTTTAAATATAAAAAATTCTCATAACCCTTTTCATTGAAACCACACTGAAAACATATCAGGGAAAATCATTTAAAACAGTTATAGAGTAAAATATCATTTATTCATTATTTTTTTTCATAAAATTAAATGGAATTATAAAAGAAATGTTTTTTAACATATCCTTGCTTGCTTCTAGGGAATGCATCCAGTTATTATGGTGTCATGATGGTTTAAAAATTGGTTCATGCCATATAATTTAAAAATCATTTTTAATACATCGACTAGAAAAGTAAAAAATTAATCTGTATAGTGAAAATTACATCAAATTTCTTTTAGAACGTTTTATAAAAACTCATAAATTTTAAAAATGAATCTAAAAAATTGATTATAAATTGTAAAAATATTCTTTAAATAAATTTTATGAAACATATAATATAATTATACCCACATAAATAATTGCGTATTAAAAATCCATGAATGTAATGAGATTTTGAGTTAACCATAATTCATTGAAAATATATTTGAATGATTTTAAAATAAGTTTAAAAATTATATTTGAAACATAAAATATTAGTTTATAGTATTTTTCTTTGAAAATTATTTTCAAAGATACTTTAAAAAAAATAGTTGTGAAAATATTATTCAATCATTTCAAGGTTTCCCATATCACTTTGAAACATTTGAATCATAATACCAATGATATAATAAAATTTAACTAATAATTAAATATCATTATAATATTTCTATTTATTATATGACATGTCAAATATAAATCTACAAAAATCATAAAAAACATAGGTGCATAACAAAACATGTTTCAGAAAGAAGGAAAATTGCGAAAAAAAACTACCTCAATCTTTTCATACTTATGAACCATTAATCCCGATGAAAAATATATCATCAAATGGATATTTAAATACCCATAAATTAATTTATAAAATTAAAATAGTATATTCATGGTCACATGTACACCACATAATTGAAATGTGTGGAGAATAAGCCATATATCTCATAAAAAACATTTAGTCGAAATTCCCTTGAAATGGGTTTGATTCCCTCAGTGAATGTATGAAAGTACTATATAATACATTTAAAAATATTATTATCTTTTAAAATAATCAAAAATATATTTAATATATCATATATGATTCATTAATGACATTAAATTACCTGTTTATTAACCATGCCAAATTAAAGAAATGTTTTGGGTGATAAACTCCTTATTAAACATACCTGATTTTTCTTGGTATTCATGATTCTCAAACATAGATCATTATATACCAATTACTATAATATAAAACACGATATAAATATCTTATATATTAATCATATATGTGTTTATTATAATATTTAATCATAAACAAACACACCACTCATGGAGATAGTTGGTCGTATACAGGCATGGATGCTATTTTCATTTTCTTTTCAGGATAAATAAAAATAATGTACAAGATTTATTATTATTATTGAATAATTTTAATTTAATATATAATATATATAATTTTAAATTCGACACTTTTTACAATATATTTGAAATATGTGTGAATAATGAGTAACATCGCAATGTGGTGATGGTTCGTCATACATACGCCTTAGAGACATTATCATTTTCTCAAATTATTTGATGATAAAAAGGTAGAAATAATAATTTTATTATAGAGGTGTTATTATATTATAAATATAATATATAATCATTAATCTTATCATAATTTTCCGTCATAAAATATGGTGATGAAAAAACAGATTACACCACTACATGGAGACATTATGTCATCGTACACCAGCATGGTGATAGTGTATTATGTTGATTACATAAAAATACTGATATGGTTATCCTATAATAAATAATAAAATATATTTATATAGGTGATGAGGTATTTATTACATTAGTATTGAACCAACATAATTGGTGGAAGTAAAATATAAAAAAATTAATTGGATTGTTAATACCATTAGCTCTTCTTTTGTAGAATTTATTAAGAAATTCTATTAGGGAGACTTAGGAGGATATTTTTGGAAGTCAAAGAACTATAGAACAGAAATAATAATTTTGGGTGGCTAATTGGTTTGGAGATATGTTGGTACCATGTTGGATGGAGAAGGAAGTTCGTGGAGTTTTTTTTAGAGTGTTGCATTTTTTTGTCAATGTGGATAAATCAATTAACATAGTAAAAGAATTATTAAACTATGAATATGAATAAATGGTTTGTATTTCACAAATTTAATAAATTTATAGAACTTATGATGAAATACATATAAATTATATGGGGAGTAAATAATTTTTCTGACAAAGGAATGAAATTTTCAAGCATGTATACGCGGAACGCAAGTGTGGCAAACATATATGAGTGGCATGAAAATATGGGTAGCATGTATTAGTGGTGATACAGTGTTTTTTTTCTCAATTAATATGTCAAAATATTCATATCCAAATTATTAATTGGGAAGAAAGTGTTTCACATGTTTAAGAGTGACACACAACAGATGTAGTGTCACACAAGTGATGCAGCAGTGTGTAGGATATGGAAAGTCATACAAGTGATAGAGAGGTGAACATGTGATGAAGATATGTGATTGTTATGGAATGTTTTGAAAGGTTAGTTGCATGCCTCATGTGTAGGGTCACCAAAATTCCAATAAAAATATAGCTACCCTCCATATTTTGATATTTTCGACACTTAAGAGGTAATTTGATCTCCGATCGCGAAAGTAGTTGAACGTGGTGTGAAATATGAAGTATCATGAAGTTGTGTGTTAGGAATAATAGTGGTGAGAAATAATAAGTGGTTCCAAAGATGTAAATTGAGCACAAAGAAGGATGTAGGGTCCCATAGTTGTGTTTTTTGTTAACCAGAAGTGGTGCGAAAATTTTGAGTTATGTAAAATTGTGGTTCCCAAGTAGTTAGTGGAACGCAAGCAGGGAGGAGTGCAAACAGAGTGATGCCTATGTAGTGAGGCACCCAAATAGAGTGGTTATCATGTAGGGTGGTGCACAAGTAGAGTGACATGCATGTAGGGAGGTGCGTAAGCAAGGAGGTATACAATAAAGGAGGCACACAATTAGGGAGTGACACAAAAGTTATTTTCACTATGAGGTTCTTACCAACATCTAGGTAGGGAAGTGATTTTTTAAGATATTTGATTTTTGAAAGATTGTAATGAAGCACAGAAACATTTAATTACACTATATGTTCTATGAGGTAGAACAAGAACTATTTTATTGTTTTCAATGGGCTACTAGAGTGTAAGGGAATATCATTGTCATTTTATTCAACATAAAGTGATTGTTTTCTAGTGGATTGTTTGGTACTGGATTGTTTTTATACCATACTAAGGACGTAGTTATTATTTTTCAGCAGGTAAACTTGTAAATATAATGTTCTTGTGGTTGTTTGTCTTCAGTAGGGAATTAACTCATTTATAGGTGTTGAATGTTTGTTCAGAAGGAATGAAAACAAAAGAAAAGTATATCATCGATTCACCACATCTACTACTTAGTGATACTAAGATCCTGACTCAATATTACAATTATTATCGGAGCTGTGATTACTTCGTTTGTTCTTTACTAAAATTGTATAGGAGAATATGAATTGTCTAAATAGCAAGGGGATATAGATATTATATGGAAATAACAATCATATTTGGAATGATAGAATGATTCATTATCTATTTTCTCGGGTGTATGATGTTATTGGAACTACAACTGATGGGTTTCATCCAATTGATGACATGGTTCCTCTTACTCCTGCCGAAAAAGACAATCTTTAGAATGGTGGAAGAGCTAATAATGCATTACTCTATTTTTTTCTAAGATTGTGTTTTTAATAGTGAAAGGTGTTGGCATAGATAAAGGCATATGGGATAACATAAAGAACATATATGAAGGAAATATAAATGTAAATAGGAAAAAAATACAAATTAGGAGGCTAATGTATGAATATGCGAAATTAGGAGAACATGAATGTGTTGGGGACTTCATTACCAGGGTAAAATACATTGTCAGTACAATCAGATGTCTTGGTGAAATGTTGAGGATTAAACAGTTTTTTAAAGTATCTGGAGAACTCTTGTTGGTATGTTTGATGATAAAGTTTGTATATTAGATGATAGAAACCCAAAAACATTACCTATGTAAGATTTTCATAGACCTCTAATTACTTATAAAATGATAAGGGATAATACTGTAAATAGAAAAAAAATGATGATAGAGAAATTTAATTCAAGGATACAAATATAGATAAATAAGTGAATAATTTTATTGAATATAATGCTAGAGATTCTGATTATAATGGTGAGGTATCTAAAACTATTGATGAAATTTTATACTTGTTTTTTAATAATACACAAATAGGTGAAAGGAAATACATGATTAACCTTCCATTGAAATGTTTTAAATGTGATGTCGTTGGTTACTTTTCAGCTATCTATCCTCAATAGAAGAAATAATAAGACAATGATAATGATGACATAAGTCCATGAAGGTTATGGAAGAACCAAGACAACAATGATAAGTAATTTTAAAAGGGTAAGGATATAATGTTTTCAAATAAAATGGAAGAGACATTTAACTTAAATATGATGAAGAAGATTATAGTGAAGATAAAAAATGAGAAATTGTTTGCTTAGAATGCTACAGAGAATAAAATTATATCTATAGTAAATAGTTATGATTTCAGGAGAATTCATTCTGAAGTAGAACAAACCCAATATGAATATCATTTGAAAGAAGAGTTGAAATAATATTTGAGGAATATCAAATGTCTTGATAAGGATAACAAGAAATTGATGATTTAAAATTTCATGTTAAATAATACCAATGGTTTTCCTAATGAGAAATTAAAGATTGAAATGGTGATTGATGATATGAAGAGTTCACTTGAGAATGAAATGAATCGTAATGATCATCTTGAAGTAACGTTAAAGTCAAAAGAAGAGATGTGGGAACAATCCAAACAGAAACATTATAACGATGAGGAACATAATATGAGTTTCAATCAATATATCTCAGATGTTGGTGAAATATCTAGTATGAATGAACCAATGAAGGATCATTAAAAGTTACCTTTAGCAGTTGAGAATAAATATGGAACTAATTCTGATAAGAAAAATTTAGGAAATTCGATGTATCTGTATAAAGTTATCAATATTTAAAAATATGAATTATATAAAAAATGAGTCCCTAATGATTTCTACTACTTTTGTTTCTAATAAGAAGATATAGAAATATTAGATAAAGAAGATAGTTATGATTGAAAAAAGGAAGCCCAATGGTTAATAGAGTTCTGTTAAGAATAGTATTGAGAAACATGTTCTCACCACCAGTCATTATGCAAGATTCAGAGGGAAATATTCATTCTATCGCTATTACTGTTATTGTGGTGGATTTTGAAACATGGACAATATCTGTTTGTTTAACTAGAGACATTAATACTTTTACACAATAATGGAAGACCAGGTTTGAGAGGGATTCAATCCTCTCAAATGAAGATGTACGATAAGGATGTTTAGAAGAAATATGAGAAGGCTGGTGTGAATGTTGAAGATAAGTTCCAACCATTGGAAGCAATTCGTGAATGATGTGCACATCCTTGACATTATTCTACGAGATTCATTATAATATTTTCATCCCAAAAAATGGATCCTATCAAATATAATATTATTAAGGAGAATAATAAAATTGAAGAACAAAAAGATCTTGTTGTTGAAACGACTTTAAAAGCTACAAAAAGTGAACATCCCTATTTTCTTGATATTGGGTGTTCTTCTCATATGATAAGAGAAATAATTTTTTTTATGAATGTGAATGAAATCAATGAAGAAAAAATGATATTTGGAAATGATGAATCTCTAAGGATGAAAGGTGTTGGATTATCCATCATCGGTAAATAAAAAATGAAATCTAGGAAAACATTTTATACTGATGGATGAAACACAATCTATTGAATATTTCATAAATTTTTCATGAGTTCAACAAAAATAACTTTAGAAAAGATGAGTTTTTTGTGAAAATTGAATATGGTGGAGAGGTATTTACAAGAGGAAAATGTATAAAAAGGAACTGGTTCCATGTTGGTGATTTACCAAACTCTTGATACATTGACATTGTGGATAAAAATCAATAATGTAATAAAAGGATAGGGCATATGATTCATTGAAACATGTTCCTATTATCATTCCAAGACAGTTTCTGAGATGTTATAGATTTATTGTTATGAAGAGATTAGTGTTGCACTATTTCTGATAAGGGATGATTACAAACACTATGCATAGGAGATTTGACATTTGTTCAATAAAACACTTGGAACATATACATTATGTTATATATGAACCAATGAGAATTTAATCAACAAATGGGGATAATTAATTTACTATTTTCAATGATGAAATTACTCTCATTATATGTGTTGTGTACATGAGACATATGTTATATTCCCGGAAAAATATTGTGTCTTTCATGAGTATAGTAGAGAAGGAATTTTTAGTATTCCATGAAAGAAGATGATCACTGATAATGGGAGAGATTATAAGGATTAATAGATTAAAAGTTATCTTGGGAAGCATGGAATTTTACATTTGTGTTTTTCAAAATACACACCTCAATAGAATGGGGTTTTTGAAAGAATTAATTTAATTTTGGGGATATTGGGAGAAATATGTTATTCGAACATAGTCTTTCACATTCTCATTAGAGGAAAGACATGGGAACAAATGTATATATTCAGAACTGATGCTTCTACATGTAAAAATCATAAACAAATTCATATGAAATTTTCAATGGATAAACTCAATGTCTAAAACACATAAGATTTTCTGGGAGTCCATGCATTATAAAAAAGAATGTTCGAAAATTAGGTATGATTTAGAGAAGAGGAGATGATGGATTTTGTCTTGGTTATTCTCTAGAAGGAAGACGAAATGGGTGTTAATACTAAGAAACCTAGTGAATTATTTACTTTACTATTAAAAATGTTTGTGAAAATATTAAGAATAAAAATTATGCTTATTATGAGGTATAAGAAAATTAGTATAAATAATTTTTTTATGAATTCTTACAATGCTACAGATAGTTGTAGTCCTACTCAAGAAGAAGAAACATACACAAAAATTTCATGTGTTGGGGATGAAGTTCCAACAAATCATCCACATTTGAGGAAGAATGTGGAATCTCAAAATATTATTGGTGATCAATATACAAAAGATCAAACAAGAAGAACATCAAAAGTTGTGACACACTCATCATTGTCTTCAAATGACAACACGAAAGACGTGAATGAAGTTTCTGAGCATCTAGAATGGGTTGAGGCAATGAATTATGAAATTTTCATGATAGAAAAAATGAAACATGGGAACTTGTACCCAATCCAGACAATAAGATTAGTATTGGAACAAAGTGGGTTTTTTGGACCATGCTAAATGAAGAAGGTGATGTGATAAATAGGAATATTGGATTGCAAAGGGTATTCACAAATTGATGCCATTAATTTTGATAAATCGTTTTCTCTAGTGGATAGGTTGTAAACAATTAGAATATTTACTTATTTTTTGTACAATGTTGTTAAAAATTATTAAAATGGATAATAAATTTTCATTCTTGAATAGTGATATTAATGAAGAATTTTACATTGATCACCCTTGTGCATTTTTTATTCGGAAGGATGAATATTATTTGGCCAGGTAGAAGAAGGATTTGTATCCGGTAAAATATGTTTTGAGGTCAATGTATTCTAAATTGGATACCTTCATGAGGAAGAATAATTTCATAAAGGAGATAGTTGAAAACAACCTTTACATCCTCAAATGTGAGGAGTTTTCTCTCATCATAATTATTTATGTCAATGACATTATCTAGGATGGAAATGATGAATGATCATGTGAATAATTTTCTGAGGAGTTTAAGAATTAATTTGAGATGTACAAGTTGGGAGAAATGAAAAACTTTCTTGGGTTACTAATTTTATAGAAGAGGAACCACATTTTTTATTCTCAAGAAATGCAAGCTATAGAACTACAAAATATATTTGGTATGAAAAATTCGAAACCAATTTTCACACATATCTCTATGGGAACCAAGTTATCTAAAGATATATAAGAAAAATATGCTGATCAGAGATATGATTGATAGGATATTGTATGTTTATTATATTTGATTGCCTCAGGACCAATCATTGTTAATGCAGTAACTTTATTTTCAAGGTGTTAGAGTGCTGCTAAGAATCACATTTAATATCTAGAAATATGATTCTATGATATTTCAAAGGCCCAACAAATTTTTGAAATAGGTATAATGGTGTATAAAATACTGATTTTTTCTGGTATTCAGATGGTAATTGGGCATGAAATGTTGATGATAGAAGATCCACATGCAATGGAGTTTTATTTCCAGGGAAAAGATGTGTTAATTGGATCACAAAGAAACAAAATTCACTGACACCAAGCATAGATGAAGATGATAATGTTCCTCCCACTCAATATGCAACACCTCTTTGTGGATGATGTCTTAGTTTGATGATCTTCTTGTTGTACTGAAGATACCCTTAATCTTGGGACGTGATAATCACTACGCATCAATCTTACAAGGAGCCCAGTACGACATTCTCATTAAAAGACATATAAATAATGAAGCACAATATGAAAGTGAATGTGGTAAAGAATAAATTGATGTTTTAGTAATTTATTATACTGGAACAAGTTTTTGACATATCCATAAAACCATTACCAAAGGAACCATTTGATAAATTGAGGTTTAACTTGGGTGTCCAACCTCTTTCTCATCAACAATGATGTTCGTGTGTCAATCGCTACTCTTATATTTCAATTTTATAGTGTTCTGAAGGGTTATAATTTCTTCATAAATAAATCTTATTGAAGTATACATAATGGGGAGTTATGGTTAAGCAATGAATCTAGCAAGTATGCATGTGAACTATTCTACCATTTTGTTGGAGTGGTTGTTGGTAACAAATTTTTGTCTTCCAATAAAGTATAAAATGTTAATAATGATGATTTATAAGCTTGAATATTTTTTGA
Source organism: Viscum album (assembly GCA_963277665.1). Taxonomy (NCBI): domain Eukaryota; kingdom Viridiplantae; phylum Streptophyta; class Magnoliopsida; order Santalales; family Viscaceae; genus Viscum; species Viscum album. The sequence goes on along the minus strand of OY728123.1, from coordinate 117,667,065 downwards.
AGAAAGATGTAGAGATATAGAAAAGATATTTCATAGTCACTAATTTTGGACAACATGGATTTGGCTGTCAATAATTCTTTCTTTATATTATCAGTTAGCTCTTGTAGGAATAGAATTGTTGAGAAGTAATCCATTTTAGGAGGATAAAATAGTCTTGGATTTATGAATCATGGTTAAAAAATTAAAAAATGGTGGAAATTATTGGGACCATGTTTGTTGGAGAGGAACTTTTGTGGAGTTTTCGTTGGTATATTGTTGTGTACTGTTGTCAAATAGGATAAATAAATGCACAGTGTAAAATTTTTGGTAAACTTTGATGATGATTTACATATTATTATTTCATAAATGTCATAAGTTTTTCAAACTTGTGATGAACGCCTTATGATGGATAGGGTTAGTAAATAAGTGGTTTTAAAAAAAGAAATAATGTGGTCTATAGGTATATGTGGCACGTGAGTGTGGCATGCATGTATAAGTAGATCAAATGTTTATGTTGCACGGAAGTCATATTTCAATATCATTAAATCAAAATATGAAAAAGGAAATAAGGTTGTGAGCATGTTAAAGAGTGGGACACAAGTGATGGAGAGGAACATAAGTGATGGAGAAATGCACAAATTATGGATATGTGTGAAAGCGATGGAGCAGTGCACAAGTGATGGAGTAGAGTGAGAGTTATTGAAATGCTCGCTAGGTGAGCTGAATTCCTTGAAGGTACTATTATCGAAATTCCAATAAATAGATGGATACTATCCTTATTTCTAGATGCTCAAAACTATAGAGAAGATTTGATCTGTAATTGAGCAAGAGAAAGTGGAAATCAAGATCATGTGTCATGCAAGTTGTGTTTTATTCACTAAATTGGCATGCGAGAAGAAGTGGAGTGCATGTTGTATGTTATGTGAAAGCAAGAATTTTGGGTCTAGAAGTGTGTTTTTTATAAGCCAGAAGTGGCACACCAATTACGAGTTTTTCACAATTGTGGCATGAATGTAGTTATTGTCAGAGAATGAGGGAGGTACACAATTAGAGTGGTGTTCATGTAGGGGGGCATGAAAACAGAGTGGCATGCCAGTAGGGAGGTTCCCCAGAATTGTGGTGAGAAAGAATGTAGGAGCGCAAGCAGGGAGGTGCACAAGTAGGGAGGAGTGCAAGAAGGGAGTACCACACAAGCAGTTTGCTCTAGGAGGTTCTTACCAGCTTCTAGGTGAAAAAGTGATTTTCTTTAGAGATATTTGATTTGTGAAAGCTCATTAAGAAGCACAGAAACATTACATTACTCTATTTATGCTATGTGTATGGCCACACACTATTGGATTTTTTTTAATGTGCTACAGCAGTTTATGGGAATATCATACTCATTGCATTATACATAAAAAGATAGTTTTCAAGTGGATTGTGTGGTAATGGATTGTTTCTATATCATACCAAGGACGTAGCTACCCATTTTGAGTAGTATACCATGTGAATATAGTCTTTATGTGGTTGTGAGTGTTCACCAGGGAGGGAACTCTTTTATAGGAGGTGATTGTTGTTTTAAAAACAAATAATCATAAAAAATAATGTATATAACTGATTCACCCCTCCCCTTCTTAGTGATACATGGATCTGGACTGGGTCCTTTAGTATGGATGATCAATAAGGACCATGGTGGTGTGAGGAAGCAATGGAGGAGTTTTCCTTTTATAAGATAGGGGTGAGGCACTATAAGAAACTATTAAAATATTAATTTAATATAAATTGAATATTGATTTCAAATTTTTTTCAAGTGAGTAATTTTGAATCTATGGTGAGGATGGGTTGAAAAACACTCAATAAATTATTATTATATAGTTTGTGGTAAAATACATATCCACTATTTTTGTTTAAACCCATAGTTATACACTTTAACTCTATACCCTGAAAACTTATTTTTTTTATTCATTACAGTTAATGTAATTAAAATAAAATTTCAAAATAACCCCAAGATGATAATTGATGAAATTTCTAATATTATTATTTTATTTTTGTTGAATTATTGATTTTTATGAATTATATATCATTTAATAAAATATTATTTATTTTAATGTATCATTTCTATAAATTTGGAAACTACCTAAAATTTTCCATTTAAAAATTATCATAAAAACATTATTAATTTGATCTAAGGCTTATAATATATACATAAAAAGTATAAATTAACTACAATTTTTTTTAATTTTTCATTATTTGTGTCAAATTATATATTTTTTCATATTGTTAATATCATTTACTAGAAATTTCATTTAATTGAGAAATTTTTTTTTCATTATTAAGAGGCATTTAATTAAAATATTTCTTATATAAAAATGAAAAATAAAATACCAACACTAAGGAAAATTATTTATCATTAAATTTTTTATTTAAATTCTAATTTAACTTATATATAATCCAATATAAAAAATTATTTAGTTATTAAATTTTTGAGTATGAAAATTTTAAATTATCATTAAATAAAATATCATAAATATCTTATTCCTACCCATGTATCTTAAAAATATCCTAATTTTTAACAAATGTATTAATAGGTTGAAACCCACTAATCAAAAAATATTAGGGCATGTTTTAATGAAACATTATAATATCATGATATTATTTTTACATTTAATTATATTACTACCCTTAACTGCTGTAAATAAAAAAAGATTACCAATTTTACAATCCAAAAGAAACTAATATTTATGCATTTATATTGACTCATTATAACATCAATACATGACATGCTTAATTTCATACAATTTATAGTTTCTTATATTTCTAAAAATCCATACATTGAATGCATATGGTGTAGTATGAATATGGTTTCTCAATGAAGTGGTATAACTATTAACCATGTACTTTCAATTATATATTTGTAACACCCACCAATAAATCAATGTTAATAACTATAACATAATTACATAATTATCATTAATCTAATTATTTTGTATTAATATAATTTCAAAAATATCTATCGTAACCTTTTCGATTATTTATGAAAATAAAACACTGCTTATGTGTATGTGTAGACTACCAGAAAAATGAAGTGAAACATTTAGTTTCTCATTATTGATTCACATTTATGTTAATAAGAATTAATTTATTTAATATATATCATATTATTTTTTTATGTATGGATTAAAGATTTTTTAAAGTTAATTCATTCCATCAATCAAAATGTAGATATATCACTTATGTGTTTGTAGAGACGATCATCTCCCAGAGATGGTGTAATTCGTTCTTTATCACTACTTTAGAAAAACAGTTTTAAAATGTTATATAATTAAAAAACATGTTCCCATGATATTAAAATATTTATGATTATTATTGAATTATTATAGAAATATATGGACCGTGAGCATTGATCTGAAAAATGAATGTAAAACACTGATGTTATCACCCAAAACTGTGATTTTAATTAAAATAATAATAAATAAGTGAAATTTTGTTATACACATTTCATGTATGATATTGTATACATTTTTTTATAATATAATATTTTTATAATAAATATATTCCTTTATAATATGAGGTTTTATCATGTATGGAAAATGATTATATTTTTGGGACGAGTTTTTGATTTAATCATATATTAATGATGATATTTTAAACATGAATTTCAAGTGAGGGAAATTATATGATCATTTTTTGATAAATACATTTTTATCCTCTCTTTATAGTTCTATATAATTCATTTATTTAGACAATTTTCTGGACATTGGATCCCAATATTATTTTCAAATTATTATTAATAAAAACTGACCATATTTCTCCCATATTTGTTAGGAATATTTCTCTTATATATATAAATTTAATTTAATATTTTTGGGAATTATTTAAATTTAATCTAATTATTCAATAAGGAGATTATTACCAATATATAAATATCAATATTAACAATTCAATATCTTTATCATGTTTTCCATTGAGTGATATTATTTTTACCGAAGGTGGAAAAATATTTATTTTAAATGATATCAATATTGTCAAATTTTCCTTCCATCAAGATCACTCACTACTTTGATAGTTCCTTTAGATAATTGGAAAGTAATTTTCCAATAAAATTTATTCCTGCCAATATAGGTTATATTTTTAATTAAAATAATAAATTAATATTTTAAGATTTCATTTTCCTTAATAAATATTTCAATTATCCATTAATGGGTGATTACATCTTTGAAAATATAAATTCATGTTACATATTCGTTAACAAATATATGTTACATTAAAATATAGATTATTCATTCACTATATGTTTTATAATTATGAGGATGATTATTTTTTTATTGACCCCATTATTTTTTATACATTAGTTTATGATGAAATAATGAATTTTTAATGATCATATTGGTAAACATATAAACAGATTATGATTTTATTACATGTGGTTTGGAATTATATATCCCTCCAACCAATTATTTGTTGATTACATAGTTAAAAAACTCTGAATATATGATGTAGTTATGAATATACTAAGATAATATTAATTAAACAGACTTCAAAATGATGATGGAATTATTAATATTCTACGAGATGATAGAGTTAAATAGTTAAATTTTAATCTGAATAGAACATTGGAATTACACAGTTGATTTCATTCAATGATTATTATATGATTCACAATATACTAATACTATTATATTTATGATTTAGTGAAAAACCTATAGGGACCTATTCACTTGGTTATGATTTGATATCATGGATAATAATTGATTTATGAAAATTAATTTCTATTATAATTCATTTATTTTTAAATTTACATTTTCAATGTCACTACTCATGTTTGTGATCACAGAAAAATTATGAATGGAAATTTTAATATGTTATCATGATATCTAATATTTATTATATATATATATATATATGACCATTGAGTGATATCTCCCACTGATAGCCCAAATGGGATTCTATGATCCCCCTTTTTTATTTTTATTTTTTATGATATGAGTATATTTTTTAAGTAGGGTATGTTTAATAGGGGTATAGTGTGATAAGAACATTATGATATATATGAATGGTCTTTTAAATACTATGGTGTTTAATTATAATGTCTCCCTTAATGATAAAACATTATGTGTATAGTGTGTGAATTATTATGCTGTATATTAATATTAATTTTAAATAAATTAATCTTTATTTATGTTTTGATCGAGACAAATAAATCCATTTTCAACTTTACCCATTTTGAAATTGAATCCCTCATTATGGAATACTAAAAAAAATATTTTCTATTGTACTATGGCTAGATCCCTAAAATAAATCATTCCTCAACCCATGAATTACAATTATTCAAAACAATATTATAACTCAACCATTAGGTATAAAATACTAATAAATTTCTCTCACCCAACATATAAAATACTTATATATTTTCATGAATAACATTATGTATCTATTAGAATATTATATTAACCCTTAAATACATGGTTTTGTCCAATACACAATGGGTGTTTACAATTTTATAATATTATTTTCCCACTACATGCTTGTTCTGTACCCAACAAGACATTCCTATACTATTCATTTCTTGAAAACACCCCATCCCTCATGATATATAATAAATTTTCTATGTCATGATATTTGATGAATCCCTCAACACACTATGATTCCCCATATTATAGTGTAGTGTTCACTTAACCATATACATTCATCCACATTTACTGGTAAGCACATGAATATATATTATTTGGTAACACTAAAACCCATTCATCATATTATGATCCCAAATAATATAATCAAAATTTCATCGGACTATGTTAATTATATAGATATATGAATAAAAAAATAATATATAATTTATTTTAAAATGAAATAATTGGCATTTATGTTCCAAAATTATTTCTACTTTTAGATGACATGAGTAGGAATGTGATCAATATTTATATGATCAACTAATATTTGTAATTTCATTTATGAATTATTCATTTAATAATTTTTTTGATGTTTTTATGGAATGATTTATTATAGATATACAAATATTAACTTCTGTTTAATGCTATTTGGTTTTCCATAATTCCATTATTTGAAAAAACATTTAAATGTATTACACCAACACCTAAATAGTAACATATTATGATATAAAAGAATCAATGTACAAAATGTAACACCCCATGATTTCATAGTACGTTAGTTATTCAATGTAATTCAATAACATACACTACACGCAACATCAAGTTCAAGCGCACCATGACCAAGAAAACTAGCCGTTCAAAACTGGTTTTGAATAGTATTAACATAATTTTGAACAATATACAACCCTTATAATTTTATAGTCCATATTATGAGTTTCTTAGACATAATGTAAGGATAAATTAATTTTTTTCAGATAAAAGAAGTATTTTTCTAAAAATGAAATTTTAACGCCTTTCAATGGGGAACCCTTTTTAAATACAATATTTGAAACTTTTATATATTCAATCTGAAAAAATAAACTTCTTATTTTGGATCGAAACAAAAGAATTTAGTTTCAATAAATTTTTGGTTTTTTTATGAAAACTTTCATATTTGGGTGAATTGTGAAAAATAATATATTTTAACTGAAAACAACTTTTTTAATAAAAACAAATTACAGTTTTCAATTATACATATGAATGGTTTCGATGTATAATTAGATTTTATTTTTTACCATTTAATCAAATTTTGGTCATTGGAAGTAATTTCACGTTGAAATTGGACATAAACAAATGTTAATCTTTTTGTAGTTATTATTTCATAAAAATACGCTTTTTGATTTTGACAATGGGAATTAATTTTAAACTAAAAAATGAAATTTATATTTTTTTAATTTGTTTAAATATACATCATTTTTGTTTTCAGAATATAAAAATTATCTTAGGGTGAATTTTTTGTATGTTTCTCATATCATTTCATTTTAATGAAAAGTGAAAAACACTGAGTTATAGTTTAAAACTGAATTTTTATTTAAATAATTATTTATTTTCTTTAAAATTATATTAGGTAATAATAGATACATAATACCCATATATGTTCAATTTAATACATTGGAGTCATTTTGTTATAATGTTATATACATAAAATTTTATTGTACTTTTCACGGTCATTTACCCACCTCCTAAAAGAATTTGTAAATTCACACAAAACATAATTTTACCACATTTGTGAGTTGAATTTTGAAAATCCCAGAGACACCGTTAATATAATGGAGTAAAATGTGTTTCAATAAAATAAAAATAATTTTTGGTGAATTGTAACTTTTTACTTTTATTTTCCACTGTTAAAAGTAAATAGGGTAATTAAGGGTAAAAATAATATTATTATTACCCTAACACATGTCTTAATTATATTTGGTATATATAATTCCACGAAAAAAACCTTAGGAATAAATATATGAACCTTGTTGGCCCACTTGGATTATATAAGGACATTTATTATTATTTAATTCAAATAAGAGTTAAAAGAGTTAAAATCAAGGTTTAATAACTCTATCATTTCTAATATAGGGATAAACATAAGATAAATTCATCTGTAAATAATTATTATAATGCTAAAAGGATTTCCTACATTACTGTATTTTATTTATATTTTTTATACATTATATAATTTTATTTATTAATGGCAGAATGATGATGTAGTAAATAATTAATTAATGAAATATTAGAATAATTGATAATATAAATATACAAATAAATGTAATTTGAGAGTTTTTATGAATTCCATTAATTTTATTTGTTAACATGACATATTATTGTTGGTTAGATGAATTGTTTTTGATGTAATAATGCTGTTATGAATTTAGCAAAAACAAAAGTTCAAATAGTGTCAAATTGACATAAAAGTGTTTTTAAATCAAATATTATATTATTAATTGATATTATATTCCTAAAAATATATTTTGTGGCCAAAGTACCTAAAAAATGAAAGGCGTATCATTAATGAACCACTTATGGTTCGCTTGGAAGTATTTATTAAGCTTATTAACCATATAATATAAAAATACAAGGAGACATTTTAAATGTCAAACTATTTAACTAAGATTTAAATCTAAAAGATAAGTTTAACATAGTGACCCAAACCTATCTAAAACCTATTGGTTGAGTGGTTTTTGACCCATCCCCACCTTAGCCTTTAAATAATCTACTTTGGAGAAATTAGAGACCGAATTTTTTATTATTATAAAATAATATTTTATGTTTTTCCAAAGGTGCCCCTCACCCCTCTTATAAAAGGGAACATCCCCTTCTCGCAAATTCACACCATCAATGCCTTTGGACATAGCCAAACCCTACCCAAATATTCTATCAACTTCCCTCAAATTATCCTAGAGGCCCTCATTTGGTCAGAAAGCCATCTTAGGGATCCCTTTTGATCAAATCAAAAGGAAAAACCCGAAAAAGAGGTAATAATTTCACCACCCTCTTTCAAGTTCTTTTCTTATTCAACTTCTTATTTCATTGTTATTTCCATTCTAATATAATAACTTCAGTATCTTCTAAATAATGTGATGTTATTATAAATATGGAACAACCATATTCATTATTCGATCCATCCTTTTAATGACATGTCACCATACGTGCGTACGTACGGATTACCGTCTCCATGTTGTGGTGTAATTGTTATTCAATACGTTATTTTTTGGATGGCTATAATAATGATGTGTAATTAATATAAATATTAAAATATAACATGATAATGATTCTATATATATGATATAACATCCAATTATATATTATTTTAATATCAAAATAATGATATTGTCGCTTGTGCATACGTACGGATTACTGTATCCACGAACACGATGGGACTCATTACCCATCATATCCATTCAAGACTCGCTACTAGGAAAGAAGGTTATAAAATTGGTTCTAATCCATTGGTATTGGCCATAAAACTGATGGTATAACTTATACCAACGGTTTTGAAAACCATAGGGAAGTAAGTCGTGAAGAAATCCCTATACCAACGTGTTTATCTAAACCGTTGGTATAGCCCACTATATTTATTAATATACCAACAGTTGCAGGATAACCATTGGTATATGTTTGTATAACATTTTTTCAAATTGTTTACAGAAACTGTTGGTATATATTGAATTATAAACACTATACCAACAGTTTTAAACCGTTGGTATAATTTTTAACTTTACCAACGGTTTAAAACCATTGGTAATGTCTTTTTCCAGAACTATTATACCAACGGCTTAAAACCGTTGGTATTGTGTTTTTCCAGTACTATTATACCAACGGTTTAAAACCATTGGTATTGTGTTTTTCCAAAACTGTTTCACAAAAGCCCTCAAGTAGCCCCTCCAGTATACACCTGCATAATAAATATCAAAAAAACCACATAAAATCATAAAACAGCTTAAAAACACCTAAAATAGCACAAAAAAATAAATAAATCCATCAAAATCTTACAACCATGTCATGTACTACAATTCACTATTTCAATCATCATATGAAAATAATCATCCAGTAGTGTTAATAAATGTTTCAATAACATAAACATTATTTACACCCATTTAAATCGTTATATGATAACCACTCTTCCAGTAGTAATTCACCTCACCCCAACACAACCCCCCATCTAGAACATCCCCCCACCTCCCCATCAAATTATAATAGGCATAATAGTATGAGAAATACTTATTTGAGTTGAATAAGATTTTGAAATTGGCTCAAATCCCAATTTTTTTCTAATCCAAGATCTGGGTATGTAATGATTTGTGATTCATTTTTCATTGAACTTGTATTTTTCATAATATATGGTGAAAAGGTATTTTCTTATGAGTCTCGTCACTTATGACCCCATTAGTGAAACTACCAAACTCATGACAAAGGGTTTGTGACTATCATTGATGAGTGTAAATTTTAGTTGATGTATTCACTTAAAATGATGTCCCTTTGGAACAAAAAAGAGACACTTTGAGTGGTTCCGGCCACACCACACATCAGATTGAGGCGGGGTTGACTCATACACCTCACAAATGACCAATGGATCATTTTCCTAAAATATAAACACAATATGAATGTGTTTGTTCGTCTTTTCATATGCCGGTTGTTTTTACTTAAAAGTGTATCAATTTTAAACAAAATAAAGACACTTTGAGTGGTACAGGACACACTGAGCCTCGGATTGATGCTGGTTGACTCGTAAATGTCACAAATGACCAATGGATCCTTTTCTTAATGAATCAACAGAATATAAATTCTTTTGGTCAGTATTATGTATGTTAGTTGTTGTTGTCACATAAAATGTTATCCATTTCAATGAAAAGTGAAACACATTGAGTGGTGTCGACCACTCCACGCCTCAGATTGAGGCGGGGATGACATGTACACATAAAAAATGACCTGTGGATCATTTACCTAAAGATTAAATAGAATCTGAATGCATTTGGTTCTTTTTCCATATGTGAGTTTTTGTTTTCACTTAAAAGGATGTCCATTTTAAACAAAAGAGAGACATTTTGGGTGGTGTCGGCCACACCGCACCTCGGATAGAGGCGAGGTAGAATTTTACACGTCACAAATGACCCATGGATCATTGTACTAAAATATCAACACAACATGAATGTGTTTGGTCGGTTTTAAGTATTCCAGTTGTTGTTTTCACTTAAAATCTTTTCCATTAAAAACAATAGAGAAACACTTTGAGTGGTGCCAGCCACACCGGCCCTTGGATTGAGGCGGGGTTGACTCGTATACATCACATATGACCCATGGATCATTTTCATAAAGTTTCAATATATCTCGAATTCCATTGGTCAGTTTTCCCTATGTCAGTTGTTGTATTAACTTAAAATGATGTCTTTTTTAAAATAAAAGGGAGAAACGTTGAGTGGTATCGGTCACAATGTTCCTCGTATTAAGGAGGGGTTGACTTGTAGATGTCACAAATGATCCATGGATCTTTTTACAAAAGTATCAACACAATCCGAATGTGTTTGGTCAGTTTTCTGTATGCTGGTTGTTTTTACTAGAAAGTGTATCCATTTTAAAAAAATAAAGACACTTCGAGTGGTACTAGGCATACATGGCCATATATTGAGGAGGGGATGACTCATACACATAAATAATGACCCATGGATCTTTTTCCTAATGTATCAATAGAATCCAAATGTGTTTGGTCAGTTTTCTGTATGTCAGTTGTTGTTTTCACTTAAAATGTTGTCCATTTCAAGGAAAAGTGAGAAACTTTGAGTAGTGATGGCCACACCTCTCCTTGGTTTGAGACGGGGTTCACTCGTGCACCTAAAAAATGACCCATGGATCGTTTTAATAATGTTTCAATAAAATTTGAATGCATTTGGTCAGTTTTCCATATGTTAGTTGTTGTATTCACTTAAAATGATGTCCATTTTAAACAAAAGAGAGACATTTTGAGTGGTGTTGGCCAGACCGCTCCTTATATTGAGGCGGGGTAGATTTGAACACATCACAAATGACCCATGGATCGTTTTCTTAAAATATCAACATAATATGAATGTATTTGGTCATTTTTAAGTATACTTATTGTTGTTTTCACTTAACTTCATGTCCATTTCAAAGAAAAGAGAAACACTTTGAGTGGTGTCGGCCACACCAGCCCTAAGATTGAGGCAAGGTTGACTCTTAAATATCACATATGACATTTGTATCTTTTTCTTAAAGATTCAATAGAATCTGAATGCCATTGGTCTTTTTTATGTTTGTCAGTTGTTGTATTCAATTGATATGATGTCCTTTTTAAACAAAAGAGAGACACTTTGAGTGGTGTTGGCCAAACTATGCCACAGATTGAGGTGGGGTTGACTCTAACACATCAAAAATGACACATGGTTCGTTTTCCTAAAGTATCAACACAATCTAAATGCGTTTGGTTGGATTTCCATATGATGGTTGTTTTTACATAAAAGCATATCCATTTTTAAAAAAAAGAATGACACTTTGAGTGGTACCGGCCACACCGGGCCTCATATTGAGATGGGGTTGACTTGTACACATCACAAATGACCCAGGGATCCTTTAACTAAAGTATCAACAGAATCCAATTGTGTTTGGTTAGTTTTCTGTATTCCAATTGTTTTTCACATAAAATGTTGTCCATTTCAATGAAATGTGAGACACTTTGAGTGGTACCAGCCAAACCACCCATCAGATTGAGGCGGGGTTGAAATGTACCCGTCAAAAATGACAAATGGATCATTTTCCTAATATTTCAATGGAATCTGAATGAATTGGTCAGTTTTCCATATGTCAGTTGTTTTTTTCACTTAAAATGATGTCCATTTTAAATAAAAGAGAGACATTTTGAGTCGTGTCGGCCACACCACACTTCGGATTGAGGTGGGTTTGATTTTTACACGTAAAAAATGAGCCATGGATCATTGTCCTAAAATATAAACAAAATCTGAATGTTTTTGGTCTATTTTAAGAATTCCAGTTGTTGTTTTCACTTGAAATCATGTTCATTCCAAACAAAAGAGAAACACTTTGAGTGGTACTGGCCACACCGGCCCTCAGATTGAGGTGGGGATGACTCGTACGCATCACTTAGGACCTATGGATCTTTTTCCTAATGTTTCAATAGAATACGAATGCCCTTGGTTGGTTTTTTGTATGTTAATTTTTGTATTCAATTAAAATGATGTCCTTTTGAAACAAAAGAGAGACACATTGAGTGGTACCAGCCACACTGCACCATTAATTAAGGCGGGGTTGAATCGTACACATCAAAAATGATTCATGTATAGTTTTACTAAAGTATCAACACAATCCGACTACGTTTTGTTGGTTTTTTGTATGCCGGTTGTTTTTACTTAAATGTGTATCCATTTTAAACAAAAGAATAACACTTTTAGCGGTACCAGCCACACCAGTCCTTGGAAAGAGACGATGTTGACTCGTACACATCAAAATTGACTCATGGATCCTTTTCCTAAAGTATCAATAGAATCCAAACGTGTCTTCTCATCTTTCTGTATGTCAGTTGTTATTTTCACTTAAAATGTTGTTCATTACAAAAAAAAAGTGAGAAACTTGGAGTAGTGTCGGCCACTCCACGCCTTGGATTAATGCGGGGTTGACTTATAAACATCCAAAATGACCCTTGGATCGTTGTTCTAAAGATTCAATAGAATACGAATTCATTTGGACAGGTTTCCTTATGTTAGTTGTTGTTTTCACATAAAATGATTTTCATTTTATACAAAAGAGAGACATTTCGAGTGGTGTTGGCCACACCATTCCATGGATTGAGGTGGGATTAATTTTACACGTCACTAATAATCCATGAATTGTTTTCCTAAAATATCAATGCAATCCAAATGCGTTTGGTCTGTTTTATGTATGCCAGTTGTTGTTTTCACTTAATATCATGTCCAATTCAAACAAAAGAGAAACAAATTGAGTGTTTGTTTCCCTCGGAATCTGGGGATGACCTCCATGATGGGAGGTTCAAACATTCCGATCAGTTTCTAATGGGTTTGTTCGTAGAACTGGAAAAATCCAATGATTCCACATCCATTCGGACCTACTTTCCAAAGGTAGGTGCTCATTAGTTTGTGGACTGATGAGGCTTAGGAATTTGCATTGGTTGAGATGATGGGAGGTCGGACTCATCACACCTTTTTTAGGGGAATTATTGTCTACTCCGAGACTCTATTTATAGATCTAAGTAATGTTCTTGAATCCTTATTACATTACCAAGTATAAAATGAGCTCTCCTTCAGATCAGAAAATCAATGATTAAATATGTAGGAAATCTAGAGAATCTTTTGTATGTATTCGAGGTTATTCATCGGTAGAGAATCATCTGTATTTATTAGAGATTCTAGTACAATGGTACCCTTAGATACATTTATACAGAAGCCTCTTGGTCATTATGATGACCATGCTGGTTTTAAAGCCACTCAGTGGGGCACTTGAAGTTTATTGTCATTCAGAAGGACATGGATTATTTTAGAGTTGGGATCGAACCCATGGACGGGCTACCTACGTATCCTTTTATTTAGAAAAGGAATCAAAACCCATGTAGTTCTAGTAAGGGAGTATGATGATTATGATTGATGGCTCAAAGAAGGATGTCACAATTACTTTTACACTCTATGCTCACATGAGTCATGCTCGGTGTGAGAAACAAGAGGTATTGGTAAAAATTAGACAATGTTTCCATGAAAGATGCAATCATAAGAAATAATATGGGGCTTTATGTCTGTATGACAACCCAGATAAATGAAGGTTAGGATTTACTTTAATGAAGAAATCCAGGAACATGGTCCATAAAGGTATATGTGCTTCATGGAGATTTTGAATACTCTAACTTGGGGCTTACTCTTGAAAAGGAGGCCCAGGTTAAGAGATTTAAAAAATTAAGGGACATGGGGTTTACTCTTGAAGAGGATGCCCATATTTGAGACTGGGGATTACTCTTGAAAAGGAGGCCCAGTTTAAGGGAATTAAGGTTTGGGGCTTACTCGTGAGGAGGATGCCCATATTAGGGGACTGGGGATTACTCCTAAGGAGGATGCCTAGATTTGGGAACTTTAAGAATTGGGGATTACTCCTAAGGAGGATCCCATGTTAAGAATATTTATTGGGGCTTACTCCTAAGGAGGATTCCCATATTTGAGACTGGGGCTTACTCCTGAAAAGGAAACCCAGGTTAGGGGATCTGGGGCTTACTCCTAAGAGGATGCCCAAATTAGAGGACTTCTGACAAGGGATTGTTCCTAAAAAGGAGACCCAGGTTAAGGATTCTCTCATCTTAAAGGATGAGATTGAATGAATGAAATCTCAATCTTTCGTGACATAATGATGTGTAAATCACTATGTTTTGAGAGATATTCCACATAATTCCTTTCAGATAAGGAAGTCAAATCAGGAAATCATGCCATAAATGGATTTGAAGAGTGTCTTGAAGACTGAATCTTGAATAGGAAAGGTGTAATGACTTAAGAGGGGTGAAATGGGCACGGAATTCACCCAAAAAGGCAGGGGCGCGCAAGTCCTGGCAGGCGCGCAGGTACTGCGTGGGTGCGCAAGTCCTGATCATGCAGGTATGCTTGCGTGACACATGGTGAACTTGCGCGACGGTTAACCAGCAGGGTAATACTTGAGAGACTCTTCATTAAAGCCTTTAGAATCCTCTTGAGGTTCTTCCAGAAGAAGGTCGCGCAAGATCTATTGAAGGAGTAAGGCGGCGCGAAAATGTGGCCCTTTTCCCTTAAGGGATGACCACTCAGGCGTGCAAGTGTTGATGAGTTTCAACACTTAAGCCTTCCTCCCCCTCTTTAGATCTTCCGTTCTAGGTATGAAATTACCTTATAAGTGTTTCAGAAGCATTGAGAAGAGACTAGGGTGCTGGGAGCTCAAATCTAAGTTTCTGAAAAGAAATCCTCTCCGAATGGGAGGCCCACAGGGTCAATTTATAGGTTGGAGAAGACATCGGGAGGTTATCCTTTAGTGCGCGCAAGTGACTTGTGCGACTAACTTCAGCGCGCAAGTGTACTTGCGCGACCATTGTAAAACATGTGTGGCCCTTGCACAATGTTCTTCTTATTCCTTCCTTTGTCAATTTTTTTGATAATTGTCCAAAGGTTGAATCACATTGAGCTAATATATTCTCATTTTCCAATCTTTAGATTCTGTGATGAAAGGAGCGTCAACAAAAGTCCCCCCTCAGAGTTGGATCCGGAGTGAAAAGAGGATTTGAATCTGAGGAAAAAAGAGAAACCAGGGGTCTTTGAAATTATTGGCAGTTTAAAGTCATGAATTTCGGACATAAAGAGGCTAATGTTTTAAGGTCAAAATATCTTTGACCGAATGAATTATAATTGACTAAATTCCTTGACAATTCATCTGAAAACATAGCACCATACTCAAGTATGAGGTAAAATATGTAAGCTATGACTTAAGAATATTTGAATCTGATGAATGATATGAAAAAGAGCTAAAAGGCATTAGAAGAAGCAGTTTCCAAGAATGAAGTTACCATTATTTAACAAACCCGTTAGGGGGTTGAATTATGGAGGGCCACCTAAGGCCATTGGATGCATAGTTAAACAAAATAGTATCTTTTGGCTAACAAGTCTGTTATGTAGACTGTTTATGCAAGGCCGCCTATGGGCACGTGCTGCATAGTCAGACAAAAGAACTCTCAGAAATTTACTTTCCCAGTGCTAAAATCCAGTGAATGTTTATGGATATTCAATTCTTCAAAATTATAGAGTTTCCTGTATGGAAAGAGGTACTTGAATATGGAGAAGATATTTACAAATAATATTATCGAAGAACTGGATGAATATCACTTCCATGAAGGTCTGATCCAAACGTAGGGAAGAAGAATATAAACCATAGACTTGAATACTTTTAGATCATGATAAAGGATATGTGACAAATATGTTAAGGATGGCTATTTTTTTGCGGATCCCTACATACTATCATTTAAGACAAATAAGGACAAAAGAGGCATTCTTCCCAAGAATGATGTTACCACTATCTGACAAACTCGTTAGGGGGTTGAATTATGCAGGGCCACCTAAGGGAATTGGATGCATAGTCAAATAATTGTATCTTTTGACTAACATGTCTGTTATGTAGACTGTTTATGCAAGGCCGCCTATGGGCACAAGCTGCATAGTGAGGCAAAAGAACTCTCAGAAGTTTGACATTTTTGTGACTAGAATTCATGAAAAGGGTTATGAGGATCTGAAAATATTTAAGGTTAGGATTATGACACATAAAGATGGGTATTGTTCAATGTATACAGAGATACATAGATCAATGCTAAACATAATCATGTTGTGGCTGGGTCCTAAATTGAAATGTTGGACTTCACTACGTATCCCATAACAATGAGAATAAAGTCATGCGTAGTTCATACACTATAGTTTAACGTCGTGTGGGAAAAAAGGATTAGAGATCTTAGATTAGGGTCATGGAGCATGGACCATTGTAAGAAATACACAGTGTGTGTTTTCATGGGGACTTTTCATCCAAGGGACTGAAACTGGAATTTGGGGTTAGGTCGAAAGACTTGGGGCTGGATTCGAGGGGCACTCGAACGTTCCTATTTATCTTATAAGGATGGAAATAAATACCAAGTAGTTCTAGAAATACCCTATGTACAAATTTGGTTCGTACATGTGAAGGGTGAAAGGGGACTTTAGTGCAATGATGGTTTAACCCTAGATAAAAGGTTCGGGCATTTCCATGTATGCACATAGTCTTTAAAATGAAACATGATTGAAAAATCAATGAAAATAATGGTTCCCTCTCAGGTGAGGGTATCAAAGAAATTTGTAGTTTATTTTCATACTGGAAAAAAGTGTTGTATAGTTCAACGTCATATAACAAGGATGAATGTGAACCAATGTAAAGATATTGATTCTTAGGGTGGTTTCACGAATTAACATCGTATGAGATGGAGATGAACCGACGTGAAGAGATTGGTTTTGGGCTTGAACCTTGGGAGGTTGCCTATATACCCAACCTAGAAGGAAAGGATCAAAGTCCGTGTAGTTCAATTAAATAATGAATTAATGATCAAGTTGTTCTTGGGGAAAATGACATAAAAAATAATTTTAGGAAATACACATGGTTAGCGGACCAGAGAGAGTGTTATGGTTGAGGTTTGCTCTAAGATCACGTGACTCATACTCGGTGTGAGAAACAAGAGGTAACAACAACCTCAATGATGCATAGTTTAATGTCATGTAAGACATATAAAGGGACTATGTAGTTTAATGTCTTGCAGTTAGGACTATTGGTGCTGCACAGTTTAGTGTCATGTAGTAGGGACAAAATACATTTCAATGTCATGTAGGACGTATCATGGACTTTCTGTATAGTTTAGCATCATGTAGTTAGGAAGATGGGGAAAATAGAGTTTAACGTTATGTTGGACAAGAGGGGGGGACTTTGCAGTTTAATGTCATGTAGTGAGGACAAAAAAGTGCACCATTTTAACGTCATGTTGGATGCATTGGGGATTTTTTTTGCACAGTTTAACGTCTTCCTGGACGTAAGTGCGAATAGTTTAGGGTCATAAGCATGGACCGTGGATGGTGCAGTTTAATGTCAAGTTGGACAAAAGTGTAGTTTAAGGTCATACAGGACATTTGATGATTATGTAGTTTAATGTCTTTCCGGACGTAAGGCACTTCTATACAGTTTAGTGTAATGTAGTTAGGACATCACAGTTTTACGTCTTGCTGGACGTAAGGAACTCAAAAATAGTTTAGGGTCATATGTATGGACCGTTGATGATGCAGTTTAAGGTCATACTGGACCATTGATGTAGTTTAAGGTCATACAGGACCATTTGGGGAACTTTTTCACAGTTTAGCGTCGTGTGGGACGAAAGTACAAATAGTTTAAGGTCATATGTATGGACCATTGCTGTATAGTTTAACATCATATAGCAAGGACGAAAAAGTTACTTTGCAGTTTATACAAAATACTTCTTCAAAAATCTGGCATTGGCTGGAGTAGTGACAAGTTCTCCATCCATTGAGATTAATGAATAAGCTCCATTGGAGTAGACCCTATGTATTGAATAAGTTCCTTCCCATTTCGGCTCAAGCTTGGGAGGTTTCTTTCCTAGTATCATTGGAGTTCTGTGAACTAATACCAATTCTTCCTGAGTGAATGAATGAAGACGAACTTTTTTTTTAAAAGCTCGTGCTATTCAATTCTCATATACTTCCAAGTGGTGAAAAGTGCACAATATTTTCTCATCTAACCGTTCCAATTCATTCAATAGGTTTTGAGATTTTTCATCTATAGATGATTGATCACAAATGGAAACTCTGAGCGAGGGTAGTTGAACTTCAATGGGAAAGACGGCTTCCGTTCCATATACCAATGAATATAGAGATGACCGAGTTGCAGTGCGGGTGGTAGTCTGATAATCCCATAAAGCATGAAAGAGTTTATCAATCCATGACCTCTTATATTTATCCACCATCTTTTGCAGTATTTTTGAAAGAGTCTTGTTAAAGGCTTCTATATGTCTGTTGGCCGCTGCTGACACTGAGATGAATGGTTGGATTTGATGTTGTATTCTTGATACAACTTCTTCACCTCGGATGAACAGAAATTCGTGCCATTATCCGTCAATATGGTATGAGGGACACCAAATTTGGTAATGATGTTAGACTTGATGAAGCTATCAATGAATTTAGAACTAAATTCCTTGAGAGGTATTGCCTCTGCCCATTTGGAAGAGAAGTCAGTAGCAGTAAGAATATACCTAAACTGCTTGGCCGTAGCCGAAGGGTAAGGTCCCACCACATCCATTCCCCATGTGGCAAATGTCCATGAGTATTTAGCTATATGAAGAAAATCTGGAGGCTGATGAATGAGGTTGACATGTACTTGTCATGAATGACACTTATTTGCGAAATCCACACAATCTCGTATCATTGAAGGCCAAAAGTATCCAAGCCTTCGAATCTGATCAGACTGTATATGTCCAGACTGGGGGGCACCACAGACTCTTCCATGAACTTCATTCATGATAGCCATTGTCTCTTCACCATAAATGAATCTAAGGATAACTCCATCAAAACCACGTTTGTACGTAATTTTCTCTAGGTGATCTGGGCTATCATAAAGAGTAAAATTAACCACACGTCGCCATATTTGTTCTTTCTCAGCTCTATCAGGTGGAAGTGTTCCATTTTGAAGGTATTCCCTGAAAGGTGACATCCATCCTATAGAATGACCATATGGTTCAGGAATGGGAAAAATTTCATTAATTTCATCTGTTCTGTTTCGAACATAAGGTGAAATTGCACGACGGTGGGCAATACTAATGGTTGTCTCGTCCCGATTTGGATCTGCCAGAGCCGTGGCTATATTAGCCAATGCATCAGCTTGAGCATTTTGTGATCTTGGGATATAAGAAAATGTTGGTTCCAAAGGGAATTCCGCCATTAACTCTCTAACGTAATCATATAAAGGGATTAGTTCTTCTTTTATGATGGCATAATCCCCATTGACTTGTTTGATTGCCAGGTCTGAATAACCTTTAAACTTGAAGTCATTCACTTGTGCTTGAAGTGCTAATTCCAAACCTACGATGAGAGCTTGGTATTCTACTTCATTATTAGTACCACCTTCCCACAATAAGAATGAATAAGGTAACACAGCCTTTTCTGGAGAAATGAGCACAATTCCTAAGCAAACTTTGTTGAATTTAGTATTTTCCATTTTCCTCCTTGTTGGACTTCTGGAAGCACCATCAAAATACATTTCCCATGCATGAGGACATTCTCGAATAGAGAAGACTTCCTCATCACGGAGTTGAATATCTGAAGATGTGTCTTCCACTGAAGGGTGTTCATCTAAGATATCAGCCAGAGCATGGCCCTTTATCGCCTTTTGAGACACATACTGAATGTCGAATTGCTGAAAAATAACTTCCCACCTTTCCAGACATCCTGTAAGCATTGGATGACTTAGGATAAATTTGAGCGGGTTATTGCGAGATAGCAATTGGACCTCGTGATGTTTCAGGTAGTGTCTTAACTTTTGATCTGCGAAGATTAATGCCTGGCAGCACTTCACAATACTTGAATACCGGGTTTCTGTTTCAAGAATGGTTCGACTGAGATAGTATAGACTATTTTCATTCCCAGAATCATTCTTTTGAGCAAGAAAGGCACCCAATGATCGCTCTAGAGCTGTCACATAGAGGATAAGTGGTCTTCCTTCAACAGGTGGCATGAGTACCAGTGTAATCAAGAGGTATTTCTTGATAATATCGAATGCTTCTTGACATTATTCAGTCCATTGGTAAGTGACTCCCTTCTTCATCAATTTGGTGAAGGGTAAACTTTTGCCGGCTAAATTGGTGATGAAACGCCGAATATAGGCTAAGTGTCCTTGAATTCCCCTTAATTCATTCAAATTTCGAGGAGGTTACATAGAAAGGATTGACTTGGTTTTCTCAAGTTCGACTTCAATACCACGATTCCATACAACAAAGCTGAGAAATTTTCCTGAGGTTACCTCAAAAGCACATTTTAAGGGGTTCATCTTCAAATTATGTTGTCGAAGCTTGAAGAATATGAATTCCAAATCATCCAAGTGATTAGAACATTTTATGGATTTAACTACCAAATTGTCTACATATCATTCAACAAACATCACTAAGAAGGGTTTGAAGATACGATACATGGCACACTGATAAGTTGCACCTGCATTATTTAAGCCAAAGGGCATTACCCGGTAGAAAAACACACCCTGAGGGGCTCTGGAGGCTGTAGATTCCTTGTCTTCTGGGGCCATTCGGATCTGATTATATCCATAATATCCATCCATGAAGGAAAGTGCTTCATAGCTAGCTGTTGCATCAATTAGAAGTTCTGTAATCGGAACTGGGAAATCATCCTTAGGACAATGCCGATTAAGATATCTGAAATCGATGCAGACTCTAATTTGTCTGTTATTTTAATTTATAGGGACAATATTAGCCAACCATTTGGGATATTGAACTTCTCTGACAAAGTTAGATTTGATAAGCTTATCCACTTCAGCTTCATTTTTTGAAGCATAAGTTGGGTGTGTTCTTCTTGCGGCTTGCTTAAATCCTTGATGATCTTTTGGTAAACCCAAATGATGAGTAGTAACATCTGGATCATGCCCGGGAATTTCTGTATAGTTCCAGGAAAATATATCTTTATTTTTCTTTAGAAAAGAAATATACATATATTTCTCTTCAAGAGTCATGGATGCCCTGATTAAAGTGGGGCATGGATCTCCTTTTGTACCCAGATTTATTTCTCTGAGTTCATCCATAGTGGTAGAGATAACCTCTTCAAATGCTAGAGGAGCATCTCTGAGATCATCCTCTTCTTCTTCTTCATGTGTTATTTCATCCATTTCTACTTGCATAGTATATGATAAAGTAAAATTATCATGATCTGAAGAGATGACAAAATTTTCATATTTTGATGAAAAAGCTTCCATTTCCAACCCGATTGATGCTGAAGGGTCTTCTTTGGGTAATAAAGTGGAGATGTTGGATTGAGAATCAACATCATTTTTCACCTCCGATGTTGCTATAACTTCTTCTGGCTTAATTGGTGAAGCATATACTTGTTGGATTTCAGCAGATGAAATGAAGACGTCACCATTTGTGCTTTCATCACTGCTTGGTAGATTACCAATTTCTCCCATGTTGTCTGGCTCGATTGCCGTAATTGACATTATGGATCTTCCCATAAGAGTATTTTGATTTGGTTCTATCTTGTCAATTTTACCGATAGAAAACACATAATCGGTACTCACATGTGTAAATGGATTTACTAGAATTTTTTCCAAGCCATATGCAGCATTAACTTTGGTAATCTCCTTTGTTATGGATTTATCCCTTTGCTTCATGTGATAGAATTTCGCCTGAATGTGTTCAGACTCACATGTCTTGAATGGGGCCTTATCACCATACAATGTCCCAACATGACCATATAAATAATATTTGAGACATTGATGGTATGATGAAGGGATAGCCGCATGTTGATTTAGCCAGGGTCTTCCAAGAAAAATGTTGAAGGCTGAGTCTTGATCAACAACCATGAAATCTGAATTGGATACAATATCTCCAAACTGAGTTCTGAGTGTAACTTCACCCAGTGGTTCTTGTTCATTTTTACCATATCCCTCTAGCATCTTGGTGGAAGGAGATAAATCATATTCTGTGAGGCCCAATCGACGAAGTGTATGAATGGGCATGAGGTTGACTCCTGAACCATTGTCAATGAATGCTTTTCGAACATCCACACCATTGACTTTTCCAGACAAGTAAAATGGTCTAATATGTCCATGCACAAAATCAACTTCATCTTCATCAGTAAAGGATTTTATTGCATGGCATTCTGTAGGATTATTCTCTATGTGATAGACTTCAGCTGCAGCAATTTCAGTTTCAACCTCCTGAGGACTTGACTAAGACTCGATAAGTGCTTCCTGAAGATCTTTTGACAGATTCAGAGCATCCAGAATTGATAACATGGTTGGTACTTGGACCAAGTGTTTCAGTATATCATACTTTCGATCCAGAGGTCTGCGTTTCCCAATAGGAATATGTGGTTTAGCAGGTACCTTGGAAGCAGATTCTTTGGAATTTAATGCCTCTTGTATTGGGATAGGAGTCAGAAATATTCTTGGTTTTGGAAGATTAGACCGATTTGATCCATTTACTTGCTGAGAGGAAGAAGATGGAACCTTCATCCGGTCTTCCAAAATTACTGTACCAGGACTGAATTTGCTATTGGTAGAAGAACTTGCTTGTTCTTGCTGAGTTCGTTGAAGGGCTCTACCATGAGTTTCTACTGTGAACACAGTTCTAACAGGGGTAGAATTGGAATAGTGGCTTCTGAATGATCCATGTATTTCCCTGTATCCTGTGCCCATGGAACTTCCACTGATTCCTCTTTTTGATACAGGGTATTCAGGGACATTGAAATTGAAACTTCAACTAGCATATGGATCTGTTAATTGAATCATATTAACATAGCCAAAGATTAACTCTTCATCTGATTATGACTCTGCCAGATTAGCATGTTTAGGATTTTCTGTTTGGTGGGCGGTGCCTGTGGCTTTGAAGTAGATGGCATGAAGTCCGCCAAAGTCAAAGACAACTTAGGCTTTGACACATACTCATCTTCTTCTGATTCTTTTTCTTACATTCAATCATGTCGTTTCTTTGAGGACTTTTCCTATGAAGAAGAGGGTTTTGCCACAACATTCATGGCAGAAGACACAATTGGTTACTTTAATTGTGTTCTCAAAATAGAATGAGTTCGATTGATTGCCTTTCTGACCATCCAATCATCATACTTTTGTGCATTTTTTCTTTTGACTTCCTGCCATTCAACTTCCTCCTCTGGAACTGTAGCAGTGACACATGCTACCTGGGCTAAGGAACCTTTCAATGTGACCTGTCCCAAGTCAACCATCTTTTGCAAGAGGTCTTTAAAGACAAAACAATCTTGGATGGGATTCCCCAACATTTGATGAAAAGGGAAATAATTAGGATGGTCTTCATCTCCTTTCTTGTTTGGCCTCATGGGTATTGGTAATTGAACCAAATTGTTTTCTAGAGCCGAAATGAAATAACCAAGAACTTGTTAATTTAGGAAAGAGTATGTTTTTCTCTTCATATCCTCAAATTGTTTTCATCTTTGATATTTTTGATCATCTGGATGAAAAGGCCTTTGTTGTTGGCGCTCAGAAGTTGGAGCCCTTCGAGAAGATGATGTTTTTGAGGTAGAATAGGTACAAGTGCTTGTTTTATCATAACTGTAGCAGTTTCTACTTTACCCATTCTCCTTCATGGAGATGATGGAATTACACGTGCTTTAGCCTTAGCCTGTATAAGGGAATCTTCAATCTGCTTAGCGATTGAAGTAAGGTCTTGAAACCCTCCTGTGTATTTCACAGGGATTAACGACGTTTGTAATTCGTCACGCAGATTTGACACAAATATTGGCAACAATTTTTCTTGAGGGAGTTCTAAACTCAAGGAATATGTTAATCCTATCCATCGAGCAATGAAATCAGAGACCCTTTCATTCTCCCTTTTCTTACAGTTTGTATGATCGAAAACTGTTGTCATTGGAAAAGTTGAGTTGAACTGAAGGAGGAATTTTTGGTCAAGATCCTCCCATCGTGTAATTGACTGGGATTGCAAGATTGTATACCAAACAAAAGCTTGTACTTGCAAGTTTTGCACGAAGCATCTGAGTTTCACAACTTCTTGCAGCTCCGAAGTTACTATCATAGGATCGTAACAAGACGTGTAATGCGTCAAATGTTGTTCTGGATCACCTAATCCATTGGAAATAGGGAATACAGGGTTCCCAAAACTGGATGGAGGAGAAATTGAATCTACCCATTCAGGGTAAACATACTTTTCTAGTTGAACTTGTGCACGCTTCCCTTACATAGTTTCTAACCTAATTATTAATGATTCAATAGTGGTTACTAACTTTTTTGAAACATCTGGTTGAACTTAGACTTAGGTAGGTGGAATGACTGGAGCTTGGACAGATGTGGCGATTGGCGCTGCAACTAATGGTAGCACTACCAACTGTTGTTGCACTTGAAACATAGGATTAGACCTGTGAGGGTTTACTTATAGAGGAGGATATTTTTGATCTATCTGAGTAGCTGCAACAAATTACTTTGGCTGATTGACTCCAGCATGCTTAAGAATAATACTACTCTGAAGTAGTTCTGTATTCGACCTTCTTAATTCATTCATTTCTTCCTCCTGTTTTGCAAACCTCTGCTCTAGTGAGAGCGATTGACCTTCTCCAGAGGAAGGATTTGTAACCTAGTTCATTCCCAACCCTTTGTTGGATCCTTTTCGGAGAGGGGGAAGTGGGTTACTCGAAGGATTACTTATGTTCTGAGTAATCCTTTGACTTCTTGTATGCACACCTTCTTCATTTGTATCAGTTCAAATATCCTCTTGAGTAGGAACCTATTCATTTGAGTCCCCTGAGTGAGCCTCATCTGGTGAATCAGCAACAATGGAATTGATGACATTAATCGATGCATAACTCATCGCATCCCTTCTATTAGCATTTTTGTGATATTGTCTACTTCCATGTCTTTGATGAGACATTGCCTATTGTTGATTCAATCCCTTAGGAACATCTTCATGAATCGTAATTTGGAGGGAATCACCTGATAATTTGGCTCTTCGTTCCTCTTGAGGTTTCTTCCCCAATCGAGAAAAGACCGACTTTCTCAGAGGAGGGGATTGATGATTTGAAAAAGTACCCAGTCCAGTGGACTGGGGTTGTTCATGCTGTTCTCGCTCAACTCCCCGAATCATTTTTTTGATTGTAAGGGTTGGTTTAAAAGAGTCCCCAGCCTAGCAAGCTGGGGTGGTTCATGACATGCTATGTATGAGACTTTCTTAAAAGTCATCCTGATCTTGCGAGCCTTATTCCGGAAATTATCTGGATTCATTAATCTGTATCCACATTTATCACCCGGTTCAAAAGACCGTTGGATGATTTCTGACACTTCTATCACTTGGTGACGTGCTTGCTCCAAATGAGAGGCATGTTCAATATTCCCGTTTGCTTGATTCAAGAGTAATTTGACAACTTGTTCTCTGTATTCTTGATTTTGAGAGGAATTAGTTGGATCCTATTATTGGGCAATCTTTTGGTTACAAACAAAGCCCATTGACTGTGGCCGGCCATGGGAAATAACATTGCATGAGACCATTTTCGGTGGGCTTTACTGACTAGAGATAACCGTGAAATGCAATGCTCCATGAACACCCCATCCTCTGCCACGAATACAAGATAGGGAATTGGAAATTAACTGACGCAATCTTCATAGTGCGCCAAAGCATGAACGTTGAAGGGCACTCTGCTACTTTTCATCATTCAGATATCGAGAGACTGATAGAGACGCCAAATCAATTTGTCATTGTAACCTTTCAATTATCTCATGATGATTTTCATATTCATCATAAGATAATACTTTCTTTTTAAACTGACAATGATTTTTCCATATGTTGAGACGAATATCAAGAATTTCAACTTCTGTCAACATTTCTGGAATATTATACTGAGAGTCAGCCAGAGGCCAAAACATGACTGGCACTTCACCTTTCACTAGATGTTTTCTCATATTCAACATTTCCTCTTTAGAATTTGATGAAGATTCTTCAACATGATTTTACTAGAGTTGGTGTTTCCTTGTTGCTTCATTGGATTCAACAAGATTGGTAGGGAAATCATTTATCAAACTAGATGATACATGAATTAGGGGTGGTTCGGAGAATGACTTACACCCTGGGCTATCTTCTGATTGATAAAGTATTTAACCTGCTAGCGATGATGCTTTAGACATGACTGGTTTCTCATTTCCATGTGCCTCAACATAAGAGGGTTTTCTAGGCACTACATTGTCCACTAGAGCATTTTCCGGGCAATGTGCATCACTACTGTGGAGAGGACTTTCACAGTTAAATTCATCATCATGGGGAGGACCACCATAATGGGTTACATCAAAAGATGAGATCTCTTGCTCCTTGGTCTTCTGACCACACAGAGGGTTCCCGTGGCTCTCATCTGAAGATGAAACTTCGAGATCGACCAAATTGTCATGAAGCAAGCCTTCATGAGGAAGTGTCTGTTGAAGACCTTCGGAATTAATGTTCCCACTATTGGGAACTGAGGGAGTAGAACCTTGATTTCCAATAGATAATTGTCTGAGGGCTTCAAGAACTCTAGCATCGAGCAAGACCTCGTTACAGATTGGTTCTTGATCTCCAGACTATGCTGGGCGGGTCTTTTTCTTAACGCCTTTTTACTCGTCTTGGAATCCACTTGTTGACGAAAGTGGCTACTCTGTGCAGGTGTATGTGCCTGATCAGGAAAGATGGCCAGGTTAGGCTGACGATCTCCTCTCAAATCAGGTGTATGTGCCTGACTTGGTCATTCGTATGATATGGGGGAGTATGCCCCATAACCCTCTTGGACTGGAACAGATGTGTGTGTCTGTTCCAGAGTGAATTGTTGATGTATCACTCCACTGGTAGGGATATAGTTATGTTTCTTTCCTTGAGATTCCACTGAAGTTGTTATCATATCCTGGAAGGAATCCAGAATATGAGCATGGATTTTCTTCATCTCTTTCACCATTGATAGAATATTCTTGGTGACTTCAGCTATCGAAACGGCAATATACGTCCATTCTGGGCTTGGAGCAGGTGTATGTGCCTGCTCCTGTCCTCCTGTTCCTGTCAGTGAATCCTAATAGTTCTCAAGTGTGGGGGAAGAGAGTTGAGTCTGCCTCTTATTTTTTGTTGGGGCTTTCCAACTAGCTTCTTCGAATTCTACCATGCGAGACTATTGGTAGGCTTGATTAATACTAACAGGTGTATGTCCTTGCTAATTGCACTTCGCCAAACGTGGCTGACGAGATCCATCATATGTAGTCAGACGAGCCTGCTGACTAACTGATGATGTATAAACAGGTGTATGTTCCTACCTATAGTACTCTGCCAGAATTTCCAAGAGGGATTGGCGTGATGCTGCCAGACAAGTCTGCTAGATAGAGGGTTTAAAACGGGCATGTGTATGTGCCACTAGTGCAGAAAAAGTTTTTTACATCACCATTTTTTACTTCGGTTATATATAACCGACGTAAAAATGTGGCGAGTAGATTTTTAACGTCAGTTATTTTAATAACTGACGTTACAAATCGCGCCTGTTTGGTTTTTACGTCGGTTATTTGGAAAACGACGTAAAAACCAGATATCTACGCCTTTTTTACGTCGGTTATAAGATAACCGACGTAAAAACCCAATGCACGTGGGGTTTTCTACATCGGTTATTTTGAAACCGATGTAAAAAACCCGATATCTACGCGTTTTTTTAGTTGGTTTCCCAATAACTGATGTAAAAAATCCCCCCGTTCTTTGGTTTTTTACGTCGGTTATTTGATAACCGACATAAAAAATGGGTAGATATCTCCTTTTTTACGTCGGTTTCCAAATAACCGACGTAAAAAACCCCCGCGCATTGTTTTTTTACGTCGGTTATAAAATATCTGACCTAAAAAACCAAAGCGCGGGAGCTTTTTTACGACATTTTTAAAATAACTGACGTTATAAATTTAAAAAATATTTTATAACGTCGGTTATTATATAACCGACGTTATAAAACTTTTAAAAGGCATGTGGACTATAATTTACGATTTTTCGATTGATAGTCTGCCGGCTCGTCTCTCTCGCGCGGTAAACCCTAATCGACTCGTTGATCGACCTGCGTTAAACTCATTTTGGCTTCATTGTTTATCTTCTTCACTCCTCTCGAATCTATCATCTCAACTCGAAACATTCAAGTAAGCCTTCCATGAAATTATTTCATTCTTTTTTTTTCACAGATATTCCGTAATTATTTTTTGCGATTTTTCTTCATTGTTTATCTTCTTCATTGTTGTCTGAGGTGATATCCAAGGCCATCAGCCCTCGGAAGGTCACCGGTGAGTTGGGTGTGGTGCAGAAGGTAAAAGAAGCCATGGCTTCCCTAGTCTATGCACCCCGACCGTCGTCCCATCCATCTTCCTCCACCCCTGCCGCCTCGCTGTCATCCTCCTCCTCCTCTCGGATCTATCATCTTAACCGAGAGTGTTTATTTTATTTCTTCTTTCCCATACTTAAAATATTCTTAAATTATTATGATAAATATGATTCATTTATGGAAGTGATTCAATTTGACATGGTGTAGGTTGATTTGTGGGTGGGGTGAGACCATGACATTAGCATTGGGGTGTGAGAGGAAAACTAGTGGAGAAGTGGTATTCGAGAACCTTAATTTTAGTATATATATATTTATATAATTTTTTTATACAAAAAGGTTTATTTATATGAATTATTTTGTGAGTGATCCATAGTGAGCATATGAAACTATTTTTCCTTGTTTAGGTGACGATTTAGATTCCTTTTTTCATAGGGCTTTAGTGTAATTCTTCAACATTTTCATGAGATGTTTTAGGGAGGATCTTACTATGTATACATGTTATGCCCACCATACATAAATATAAACAGTTTTTTTGGTTTTTAAAATCAATTTGTAGTTTTTTATAGATGTTAGTAGCATGGAAGTGTTGTGGAGTAGCCTTCATGAGTATATAGAGTTTATTTTTTCTTCCTAGTTTTACTTTTAGTACTAATAATCTTCTTTTTGGTTTATGCACAACAATACAAGTATGAATTCATTCATAATTATCTAAATTTATTCATTTCGAACTGAGAAGGGTTACTTTTGGTGGGAGCATATCCTAAATGATATGGTATGAATTCATTCTATCATAACCATAAATAAAATATAGTTTTATTTTATTTTTCATATACATCAACAAATACGCTTCTTTTTCATCACAACCCCTTTGAGAATGAAAAACCAAAATAAGGGCTTTGGTATCCACATTGCCTTTTGTTATAGAATATGGGACATCAAAATCAAATGATTGAACATATTCCTCCCAAAAACACTTCCATTGATTTTTATAATTGTGTGAAAATATTTACCAAATGGATTTAGGGTCTACAGAAACCATTAATAACATGTTAAATAGGTAGTTTATCTAATATATTAAAACATCAAAACCGAAATCAATATTAAACTATGTAGGCGTCATGGTTTTCTTTGATTCAATGAAATTTAAAACTGCTATATCTAACTATATTTTGTTTTAAAAATAATATTCAAGCATTTTTTTTAAATACCAATGGATTTGTATTATATTTTAAATTGTTTTACATTCAAATTAGGATTTTTTCATATAAACATATATTTTTCTTATCTTAAAAATATATATTTTTTGTTGATATTTGTTATAGGTAATAATGAGTCGAAGTTGGATTACAGCACATCGAATGAGGAATGAATTTGAGGAAGGTGTTGATGCCTTTTGGAATTTGAAAAATGAAATATTCCATGTAGTGACATTTTTTTCTGTCCATGCCTGAAATGTTTGAATTTGAATAAGTTGAAAAGTATAGAGATAAAAGATCATATGATTTGTCATGGTTTTAATCCGAGTTACAACCCTTGGATTTGGTATGGTGAAACTGGATGGAATGTCACTGATGATGATGATTCGCAAGACGGTAACTCCGATGGAATTGAACAAATGATTCGCGATATTGTAGCAGAACAAATTGAGATAGAACCGACAGTTGCGCGTCTATATGGTGATGTTGAAAAACCATTATATCCTAGTTGTATAGATTTTATGGTTTTGTCGGTGGTGTTAAGATTTATTAACCTGAAGGAAATGCATGGATGGAGTGATAGAAGTTTTACAGAGCTACTACAATTAATGAAAGACATTCTTCCAAAAGATAACGATCTTCCAGATTCACATTACAATGCCAAGAAAATATTATGCCCGATGGGATTGGGATACAAGAAAATACATGCCTGTCCGAATGACTGCATTATATATAGGATGGAATATGAATTTCTGTCAGAGTGTCCTAAATGTGGGACATCACGGTATAAGGTGAAAGAAAAATCACAGGATGATGTAGAGATTACAAAGCTCCCATCAAAGGTATTTTGGTATCTTCCTATAATTAATCGTTTCAAACGTTTATTTTCTAATTAACATTATGAAAAAAAGGATAAGATGGCATGCTGAAGAGCGGGTATGTGATGGAAAAATACGCCATCCAGATGATTGTCCACAATGGAAGAAAATTGATGCGCAGTATTCTACATTTGGAAATGAAATTAGAAATCTCAGACTAGGGTTGTGCACATATGGAATGAATCCATACTGAACACTCAGTAGCACACATAGTTCATGGCCTGTTTTATTGGTAATTTACAACCTCTCTCCTGATGTTTGTAAGAAGCGCAAATATGTCATGTTGAGTACAATGATCTCTGGTCTAAAACAACCCGGTAATGATATTGATGTTTACTTGTCACCGTTGATTGATGATTTGAAACTGTTATGGCCTGATGGTATTAGGGTGTATGATTCTTATAAAATGGAATATTTTCAACTGCATGCAGTGTTTTTTTTCACTATAAATGACTTCCCGGCGTATGGAAATTTGTCTGGATACAGTGATAAAGGGCATAAAGAATGTCCAATTTTCGAACAACAGACGTCATATTGTCAATTGCATCATGGGAGGAAAACAATATAAATGGGTCATCGAATGTTTTTTCCTATGGAACACCCCTTTAGAAGACTAAAAAATGCATTCAATGGCTCACAAGAATTTGATACTGCTCCAAAACCTTTATCCCCTGATCTGTATTTTGAGAGGGTGAAAAACCTTGACGTGACATTGGGAAAGACACAGAAATATGGAAATGATAGACATATTTGGAAGAAAAGGTCAATTTTTTTTGAGCTACCATATTGGAGGTGTCATGAAGTTAGACATAATATTGATGTCATGCACGTGGAGAAGAATATCTGTGATTCTTTGATTGGAACATTGTTAGATATTAAAGTAAAGACAAAAGATGGGTTGAATGCAAGATTAGACTTACTATCAATGGGAATACGTTTGGAGTTACCTCCCACTCCTAAAGTAAGATGAACATTTCTTCTCCTGGCTTGTCATACATTTTCGAAGATGGAGAAAATTAGCTTCTGTCAATGTCATCATGATACCAAATTGCCTCAAGGTTATTCTTCTAATTTAAAAATTTTTGTCTCATTGAAGGACTTGAAGTTGATAGGTATGAAATCACATGATTTTCACGTCATGATGCAACAAATTCTACCAGTTTCATTGCGTGGAATATTGCCCATTCGTGTCAGAAAGACTATAATGAAGTTGTGTTATTTTTTCAATTCAATTTGTAACAAGGAGATTGATGTGAATGCTTTGAACATTTTGGAAAAGGATGCAATTTTTATACTTTGTCAATTGTAAATGTATTTTCCTCCAACTTTTTTTGATATAATGGTGCATTTAGTGATTCATCTGGTTCGAGAAATAATGCTTTGTGGACCTGTATATCTTCATTGGATGTATCCTTTTGAAAGGTATATTAAAATATTAAAGGGGTATGTTAAAAATCTATATCGACCTGAAGCCTCCATTATTGAAAATTATATTTCTGAGGAGGTAGAAGAGTTTTGTACGATCTACTTGGCTGCGGCGCAACACATAGGTTTGCCTCCATCTCTCCATGAACGAGTTAATAATGAGGGAAAGGGGATTCGCGGCTTGAAATTCAAATCATTGTCAGGTGAACAGATGAAGAAGTTAGAATCATACATCTTGAATAAAATAGCTGATGCTCAAT
Source organism: Viscum album (assembly GCA_963277665.1). Classification (NCBI taxonomy): domain Eukaryota; kingdom Viridiplantae; phylum Streptophyta; class Magnoliopsida; order Santalales; family Viscaceae; genus Viscum; species Viscum album. The sequence goes on along the minus strand of OY728123.1, from coordinate 117,634,310 downwards.
CGTATATCACATTGCATATTAAGGAGTTGAAACAATGTCATCCAAAGAAGAAAGAATTATGGATTTTGAATGAGCACAACAAAACTTTTTTGTCATGGATTAAAAATACTTTTCTTGGTAGATTAGATGTATCAGAGACATTAAAATGGATAGTGGGTGGTCCATGTTTAAATGTGATAACATGGTCCGGTTATGACATTAATGGTTATACATTTCACACAATAGCTCAGGACAACAGATGTGGATTTCAGAATAGTGGTGTATTGGTGTTTGCAGAAGAAATGAATTTTTCGAGTGCTAAGGACAAAAACCCAATTTCTGCATCAAGTTCATATTATAGAGTGATTGAAGACATGTGGGAGGTTGATTACATTAAAATTAAAGTTCTCGTTTTTAACTATAAATGGTTTAACGGTAACAACAATGTCAGACACGATGAATTTGGAATGACACTTGTTAATCTGAATAGATTGGAAGTCACAACTGATTCTTTTATAATGGCAACACATGCAAAACAAATTTTCTATGTAGTAGATCAATCAGATATGCACTGGACTGTTGTTTTACAAGGGAAAAAAATATGTTGGTGAGGATGAACTTGATGAATATGATGATTTATATGATATCCCTACTTCCATGGAAATATTAACAGAACATAATGATGATCATGTTGAAAACATAGTTTGTGCCATAAGGAACGATCACGACGAAGGAATTTGGAAAAACAATCCATTTGTACATTCCTAAAATTATAGGTAACATATGTTTATTTCTTGTTTACATTTATTTTTTCCATAAATGTTAGATATTGTAATTTTTTTATATATTAAAACATGTTTTAAAATAAAATAAGTATATGTTTTTGTTTGTTTTAAGATTGTTTAGTTTACTTTATCATGTTTATAACCATTACATGAATTTTAAAATGCTTATTTTTGTTCACTGAATATTACTTTACCATGTTTACAATGTTTACCAGGTTTACCATTTTTACCATTTTTACCATCCTGACCATCTTGACCATCTTTGTCATCTTTACCATTGTTTAACATGCTTACCATATTACCAATGTTTACTATTATGTAACTTAGTACACTTTTCTATTTTCTGATTACAGTAGTATTAAAATATTTGAATTTGTATATTTGTGAACTGACGTTTGTTTTTTTTTTGATTTGAAGGATAATGACAGATCATTTAGATGATCAACCACATGATTCTGGAGAGGAGCATATTGTTGGTCATACCTCTAGGGATGAACATTCACATGATCATATTACGACAAAGAGTTCAAAGGTTGGTAAATGTGGGTGCACACGTTTACCAAAATTATCACTAGCCCATACGCAGGATCAGAGGATAGTCGTTGAGTTTGATGATGATGATATTCCAAGAGGTCTGAATGCCAAAGATTTTTAGAGTTTTGTTGCAACTCAAGCTAAGACCAAAGTAAGCATTCTGTATGATGATTGGAGATGTGTGGATAAAGCGATTATCTCTCAGTTGTGGGAGACAATTTTGGTAAGATCTTTTGTCATTGTTTGACCATTATTTTAATGTTTCTAGTATATATAATATGTTTAACCTCTTCTTTATCAGATAACATTTGATACTCCTGACACTGGAGGAGTCAGGAAGAAATTCTTATCGTTGGATGCCAGGAGATGGAGGGATTTCAAATCAACCCTCTCATCTGATTTAATTTATGGTCATAGGAGTCATGACAATCCATGTCGTATATATCCTTTTATAGATGAAGAAACATGGAGATTGTTTTTTGAAAGTAGAAAAAAAGAGTCGTTTCTGGTAAGGGCAATGTAAACATTTATAAACGTTCTTATATAAATGTTTTTTAATGTTTTGTTAATGATTTCTTATTTTTAAATTACAGAAAACAAGGAAAGCTCATCAGGAGATCCAATCTAAAAATGTATACCCTCATAGTTTATCTCGGGGAGGGTATTCATTATGGGAAGAACAAATGATGGTGGAAAAATTTCAACAACTAAGAGCTGAGTATTCAAGCTCTGGAGAGGTGGCCCCTCCATCCCCTCCATCTAGACATGAAAATTGGAAGAGATCTCGGAAGGGAAAAAAGGGCAATATCTTCCAGAAGAATCGAGAATCGTAGCTGAGCGGATTGTAAGATATCTATTTAATTTATTTAAGTTAACTTTTTTCTTCATATATGTTTCAATCATTACAGAAATGTTCAGCTAATTAATATAGGACTCTCTTGTGGAGCAAAGTTCATAGGGGATATTTAGAGCTACTGGGAGGGAAGATATTTTATTTGCAGCATTAGGAAGGCCCGAACATCTTGGTCGTGTAAGAAGATATCCGACAGGTTTATCGGTAAGAAAAGTGTTTCCACGTTCTTCAGCTTAAAACATTGAGGGGGTTTATAAAAAAATAGAATCCTTGGAGGCTGAAGTTCAAAATATTAATGCGACGATGGAGGAAATGATTAGAGAGTCGGTGCATTCAATGTTTGTAGAAATGCAAAGACAATTTCAGACTGCAGCTCCCACTCCTCCACCTCCCCCTGCAGACCCCATTATTTATCCTCCACCTCCGCCAGTAGCTCCCACTCCCCCACCTCAGCCTGCGGGCCCCATTTTTTATCCTACGCCTCCGCCGCAGCTTCCTACATATTGCAAGTTGTATGTTGATGATTCTCAACATCATATAGTAGCATACGAGTTGGTATATTGTATAGAAGATATAGTTCATCATCAACAAATAGAGGTAGAGAATCAGAGGGTCACTATACAGGATATTATAGATAGATCAGCTAGGGTACCAATACCCACAGATGAGGTGGCGATAGTTGGACAGAGTATCAACCATTTTTTAGTTTGGTCATCCAGACTTCTTCGACTCATTACCATAGAGGTATGAATGTTATATCTTTTATTTTATTTGTTTATTAATGTTGATTTATCATTTGAAAACTACTATATTTTTCAATTTTTTTTCACAGGAATACTTCAAAGGTAAAGAAATACTGTATAGACAACAACAATGACAACATGCTATGACATCAGATACAGATTCCAGTGGTCTTGACAGATTATCATGATATTAACATTTGTTGTTGGATTTTTATGAGATTCCAATGGAATATCATGTTTGTGGACGTGAAATAAGTGTGGGGATTACAAAAACTGACATCATGGAGCTTGTTACTGGAGATAAGTTGGGAATCAATGTGGTGAAATTTTTTTCCATGTAAGTCTTAACACCTTTTCCCTGCATTATATTTATTAAAAATGTATACTTAAGTATGTTTTGTATTAGGTATCTTTATAAAATTTGTGAGAGGAATGAGATGAAAGAAGTATATGGATTCATGGACCCACAATTGATTTCCCCTGAAGCATGTGCATTGACTGAGGAACAAAGAATGGTTTATATTGCTGAATGATTTGAAAAGAATATAATCAGACAATGTTGGATGATGCCTTTTTGTGAGAGGTATGAAACACATTTCTCTCAAAGAGTTAATTATCTTTTAACATAAAAAAACACTAACATTAAATTTCCTTTTATCAATGATCATTGGATGTTAGGGATTTTTTGCCCAAGGGAGAATGTTCTTTATTGGATATTCTCTGTTCATGGTGATATGCGGGAAAGTTTTAAGAATATATTGGAAAAGTAAACTTCAATTTCTCAATAGTTTTATATATTATAATGAATTTTAAATTTACCCCATTTGTATTATTTTCTAACAGTGCATGGGTCTACGTTCGAAAAAACACAACGAAATGAAATTCAAAGATAAAATATGTAAATGCGACGGTAAATTTCCATTTATAATTTGTACTTTTTGATTCATTACATAAAAATAATATATTGAATTTACAATCATTCAAAACAGAATTTTCATGAATAATAAGGCCTCATCGAATGAGGATATAATATGTTAAGATTTATGTATGAAATAATAACAACTGGGAAAGTTGTGAATTTTGACCTGGTACGATTCCCTCTTAAACATTTCCATAATATTTCAATTTGATTTATTCATTATACATGTTAACTATATTCTTTTTCATTTGTATCTTTATGATGAACCTTAACCCTATACTGCTGAAGACATCAAACACATACAAGTGGAGTGGTCAAATTATTTTACAGGTTTGATTGAATTTTAGTTGTTTGTAATGTAAAATGTAATTTTGAATATTTTCGTTTTAATTGTGTATTTGGTAGTTTTTTAGGTTGGATTTAGTTTTTTTGAATTTGACAGTGTATGTTTTGAATGTTATATAAGTGAATGTTTAATTTTTCTCTACTTATTGTTTTGGTTTACTTTTGATGGTTTTTCTGCTATGGATTTGGGTCTGTGGGGAAGGGATGTCCAGGGGTGTGGGAAGGCGGTCCAGGGGTGTGGGAGTGTTGTCCAGGGGTGGGGGGGTTGTCCAGGGGTGTTGCGGGCTGTCCAGGGCTGTGGTGGGGGCTATCAAGTGGGGTGAGGGGGTGAGGGGGTGATGTTCAGGCGGGTGGGGGTTTGTCGAGGGGTGTTTGGGGGTGTCCGGGGGTCGGGGGGCAGTCCAGGAGTGTGGTGGGGGCTCAAATGGGGTGGGGGAGGGCTGTCCAAGGGGTATACATGAGGGTGGGAGCTCCAATGGGGTGGGGGAGGGCTATCCAGGGGGGTATACATGAGGGTGAGGGCTCCAACGGGGTGGGGGAGGGCTGTCCATGGGGTATAAATGAGGGTGGGGGCTGTCTAGGGGATAAGTTTTATATGTTATCTATGAAGATGCTTAATTTTGATATACTTATATTTTTGTGGTACGATTTCTTGATTTGTTTTCTGGTTGATTCTGGTGGAGAGAGGATGACTGCATTCTGTTTAAAAAAATAGGGTTTATCACGTCTGTTATTAAATAACCGACGTGATAAAATTCTTGGAAAATAGTTTATCACATCGGTTATTTAATAACCGATGTGATAAAAGGCTTGGAAAATAGTTTATCATGTTGGTTATTTAATAACCGACATGATAAAAGGCCTGAATAATGGTTTATCACATCAGTTATTTAATAAACGACGTGATAAAAGGCCTGGAGAATGGTTTATCACGTCGGTTATTTAATAACTGACATGATAAATAGCCTGGAGAATGGTTTATCACGTCAGTTATTCAATAACCGATGTGATAAATGGCCTGGACAATGGTTTATCACGTCGGTTATTGAATAACCGACGTAATAAACCGCCTCCCACCGGTTTATCACGACGGTTATATAATAACCGACCTGATAAACCCCCCTCCCCCGATTTTTCACGTCAGTTTTATTTGAACCGACGTGATAAACCACGCTCACCCCGGTTTATCACGTCGGTTCTATATGAACCGACGTGATAAACCCCCTCGCCCCTATTTATCACATCGGTTGTTTAATAACCAACGTGATAAAAAATTTTCCAGGCCTTTTATCACATCGGTTGTTAAATAAACGACGTGATAAACCCTTCCCATTTTTTTATCACGTCAGTTCTAAAATAACCGATGTGATAAACATCGCGATTTTATGTTTTTGACGTCGATTTTTAAATAACCGACATCAAAAACCTTATTTATAACGTCGCACATATTAACATCGGCTAGAACCCGACGTAAAAAATGAAAAATAACCGACGTAAAAAATGTTTTCTGAAGTACTGTGCATGCTTGTTGCTTGCCACCAAGTTAGGTTGGTGGACTTCTCTGGAGATGGAAGAGATGAGAACCTACTCAATGTTGACCGGATTCTGCCTCTGGTGGTTCGTCTTTCTTGCTCGGGTTCAAGGAACCTGAGCCGAATTCCTGGAGTCGGTACCCTCATCATTTTGAGGGGGCACTGCCGCACAAGTCTGGAGGCGATTGTTGGTCGGAGCCCTCATGAAGGACTCATGTCTGTTTGAATTAAGGTCCTGAGGGACCTGCTCATTCACCACCCCAGAATAAGGGAGCGAATGGTGATTGTTTTATGGGGATAACGACCCGAAACGGTTGGAGATAGTAGCTAGCACCACCTTCTTCTTGATCACTAGTCGTCATTGTCCGGATGACCGATGTGAGTTGTTTACATGGAGGGCTTATCGGGAAGCCTCCAGAGTTGGGATGATACCATGTTGACAGTACTCTTTAACCGGTGCGTTTGACACCTAGCATTGAAGACGTTGAGTATGTGATATCGTCCTAAGAGTGGACGACGATCCAACAGGAGTAGCAACAGTGGAATTTGCAGCAGCAGTATTCTCAGGTGTGAACTTGGGAGCAGCCATTCTAGAAATGCAGATGATCTTGGAAAAAGAGTTCATGTTTGATATAACAGACGTAATCAAGATAAATTTAGCCACTACATCATTTGGATGAGCACATATGTCAATGATTGTTTTTGTTGGCCCTTTCATTGAGTTTTAAATTGGGGCCTAACAAATTGGTAAAAGATCATTTTAACTTGGTTAAGGATTCATGTCGGGTTCACCATATTTGTTTCCCTCGGAATCTGGGGATGACCGCCATGATGGGAGGTTCAAACATTCTGATGAGTTTCTAACAGGTTTGTTCGTAGAACCGGAAACATCCAACGATTCCACATCCATTCGGACCTACCTTCCAAAGGTAGGTGTTCATTAGTTTGTGGACAGATGAGGCATAGGAATTTGCATTGGTCGAGAGGATGGGAGATCAGACTCATCACACCTTTTTGAGGGGAATTATTGACTACTCTTGGACTATCTTTATTGATCTATGTTATGTTCGTGAATCCTTATTACATTACCAAGTATAAAATAATCTTTCCTTCAAATCTGACAATCAATTATTAAATATGTAGGAAATTTAGAGAATCTTTTTTATGTATTTGAGGTTCTTCATCGATAGAGAATCATCTGTATTTATTAGAGATTCTTGGTCAATGGTACCCTTCGACACATTTATACAGAAGTCTCTTGGTCATTATGATGACCATGATAGTTTTAAAGCCACTCAGTGGGGTACATGAAGTTTATTGTCATTCAGAAGGACATGGATTATTTTAGAGTTGGGATCGAACTCGTAGACGGGCTTCCTACGTATCCTTTTGTTTAGAAAAGGAATTATAACCGACGTAGTTCGAGTAAGGGAGTATGATGTTTATGATTGATGGCTCAAATAAGTATTTCACAATTACTTTTACACTCTATTCTCACTTGAGTCATGATCAGTGTGAGAAACAAGAGGTATTGGTAAAAATTAGACAATTGTGCCATGAAAGATGCAATCATAAGAAATAATATGGTGCTTTATGTATGTATGACTGCCCAGATAAATGAAGGATAGGATTTACATTAGGGAAGAAATCTGAGAACAGGGTCCATAAAGGTTTATGTGCTTCATGGAGATTTTGAATACTCTAACTTGGGGCATACTCCTCAATAGGAGGCCCAGGATAAGAGATTTGAAAAATTAAGGGACTTGGGGTTTACTCTTGAAGAGGATGCCCATATTTGAGACTGGGGATTACTCAGGAAAAGGAGGCCCAGGTTAATGGAATTAAGGTTTGGGGATTACTCTTGAAGAGGATGCCCAAATTAGGGGACTGGGGATTACTCCTAAGGAGGATGCCCAGATTTGGGAACTTTAAGAATTGGGGCTTACTCCTAAAGAGGATGCCCAAGTTAAGAATTATGACTGGGGATTACTCCTAAGGAGGATACCCATATTTGAGACTGGGGCTTACTCCTGAAAAGGAAACCTAGGTGTGGGGATCTGGGGCTTACTCCTAAGAGGTTTCCTGAATTAGAGGACTTATGACTGGGGATTATTCCTGAAAAGGAGACCCAGGTTAAGGATTCTCTCATCTTAGTGGATGAGGTTGAATGAATGAAATCTCAATCTTTTGTGACATAAAGATGTATAAATCACTAGGTTTTGAGATATATTTTACATAATTCCTTTCAGATAAGGAAGTAAAATCAAGAAATCATGCCATAAATGGCTTTGAAGAGTGTCTTGAAGACTGAATCTTGAATAGGAAAGGTGTAATGTCTTAAGAGGGGTGAAATGGGCAAGAAAGGCACCCAAAAAGGCAGGGGCACGCAAGTCCTGGAAGGTGCACAGGTACTGCGTGGATGCGCAAGTCCTGATCGCGCAGGTATGCATGCGTGACACATCGTGTACTTGTGCGACTGTTAACCAGCAGGTTAATACTTGAGTGGCTCTTCATTAAAGCCATTAGAATCCTCTTGAGGTTCTTCAAGAAGAAGGGCACGCAAGATCTATTGAAGGAGTAAGGCGGCGCGCAAGTGTGTCCCTTTTCCCAAAAGGGTTGGCCACTCAGGCGCGCAAGTGTTGATGAGTTTCAACACTTAGGCCTTCCTCCCCCTCTTCAGATCATCCGTTCTAGGAATGAAATTACCTTAGAAGTGTTTCGAAAGCTTTAAAAGAGACTAGGGCGCCGGGAGCTCAAATTTGAGTTTCTGAAGAAAAAAAATCCTCTCCGAATGGGGGGCCCACATGGTCTATTTATAGGCTGGAGAAGACCCTGGGCAGTTATCCTTTAGGGCGCGCAAGTGACTTGCACGACCAACTTCAGTGCGCAAGTGTACTTGCGCGACAATTGCGGCGCACAAGTAAACTTGCGCGACCATTGTAAAACTTGTGTGACCATTGCACAATGTTCTTCTTATTCCTTCCTTTGTCATTTTTTTATAATTGTCCAAAGGTTGAATCACTTTGAGCTAAGATATTCTCATTTTCCAATCTTTAGATTCTGTGATGAAAGGAGCGTCAACAGTGGTGCCGGCCACAACGGCCCTCAGATTGATTTGGGGTTGACTTGTACACAGAAGATATGACCCATGGAACGTTTTCCTAAAGTTTCAATATAATTCGAATTCCTTTGGTCAGTTTTGTGTATGTCAATTGTTGTATTCATTTGAAATGATGTCCTTTTGAAAGAAAAGAGAGACACTTTGAGTGGTTTCGGCCACACCACGGCTCAAATTGAGGCAGGGTTGACTGGTACACATCAAATATGACCCATGGATCGTTTTCCTAAAGTATCAACACAATATGAATGTGTTTGTTTGGTTTTATGTATGCCGACTAATTTTACTTAAAAGCCGATCAAATTTAAACAAAATAATGACACATTGAGTGGTACCAGCCACATTGGGCCTCAAATTGAGGAAGTTTTGACTCATACAAATCACAAATGACCCATATATCCTTGTCCTAATGTATCAAGAGAATCCAAATGAGTTTGGTCAGTTTTCTGTATGCCACCTTTTGTTTTCAATTAAAATGCTGACGATATCAATGAAAAGTGAGATACTTTGAGTGGTTCCGGCCACACCGTGCCTTATATTGAGGCGGAGTTGACTCGTACATGTCAAAAATGACCCATGGATCGTTTTTATAATGTTTCAATAGAATCTGAATGCATTTTACAAGTTTTCTGTATGTTAATTTTTGTTTTCACATAATATGATGTCCATTTTAAACAAAAGAGAGACATTTTGAGTGGTGTCGGCCACACCGCACCTGGGAATGAGGCGAGGTTGAATTTTACACATGACAAATGACCCATGGATCATTTATCTAAAATATCAACACAATATGAATGCGTTTGGTCAGTTTTATGTATGCCAGTTGTGGTTTTCACGTAAATCGTGTCCTTTTCAAACAAAAGAGAAACACTTTGAGTGGTTCCGTCCACTCCAGCCCTCGGATTGAGGCGGGGTTGACACATACACATCATATAAGACCTATGGATTGTTTTACTAAAGATTCAATAGAATCCTAATTCCTTTGGTATGTTTTCCTTATATCAGTTGTTGTATTCACATAAAATGATATCCTTCTGAAATAAAAGAAAGAATCTTTGGGTGGTTACATCCAAACCATGCCTCGAATTGAGGCGAGGTTGACTCGTACATGTCACAAATTACCCAAGGATTTTTGTCCTAATGTTTCAATAGAATCTGAATGTGTTTTGCTAGTTTTCTTAATGTTTGTTGTTGTTTTCACTTAAAATGTCGTCCATTTCAATGAAACGTGAGACAATTTGAGTGGTGTCGGCCACACCATGCCTTGGATTGAAGCGGGGTTAACTCGTGCATGTCAAAAATTACCCTGGGATCATTTTAATAATGTTTAAAGGAATCCGACTACATTTGGCTGGTTTTCCGTATGACAGTTGTTGTTTTCACATAAAATGATGTCCATTGTAAACAAAAGAGAGGAATTTTGAGTGGTGCTAGACACACCGCGCGTTTGATTGAGGTGAGATTGACTCTTACACGTCACACTTGACCAATGGATAGTTTTACTAAAATATCGACACAATCCGAATGCATTTGGTCGGTTTTAAGTATGACAGTTGTTGTTTTAACTTAAAATCCTGTCCATTTCAAACAAAAGAGAAACCCATTGAGAGGTGCTGGCAACAGCAGCCCTCGGATTGATGTGGGGTTGACTCTTACACATCAAAGATTACACATGGATCATTTTCCTAAAGTTTCAATTGAATCTGAATTCCATTGGTCGGTTTTCCGTATGTCAATTATTTTATTCATTTAAAATGATATCCTTTTGAAACAAAAGAGATACATTTTGAGTGGTGTCGGCCACACCGTGCCTCAGATTGAGGCTGGGTTGATATATTCATTGTTTTTAAAAGTGGAACTAGTTAGTTGAAACTACTTATTGAGCATCAATTTATTACACCCTAAACTATCATTGTGAGTTTTCATAGATAGAGCACCACCATTAGAGGGGCTTTATTAGAAAAACATGACTTTATTTATCAAATAAAACAATTATATTAAAGAAAACTTATTCAAGATATGAAATTAAATATAATTATGTAGAATTAAGAAATAAGATAAATTCAATTTAAATCATTCTTATATTAAAGAGGCTACAAGAGGGACTCTTCCTCAAGGGGTGTCTCCCATGGGTGTCTTGTGGTGTGTAGTGTGTATCTATGATTTTTGCGGTGCTTCTGTATTGTGGGAAATGTGTATTTCATGCTCAGTTTAATAAATACATTAGTCAATTATAAAATAAACTCATAGTAAATAGAGATATACCCACTATTTATAGGGAAAACCATCCATATAACCAACTCGGAAATTCGAGACTAGCATTTTACTTTACCAATTCCAATTACATAATATATGTAGCACCAACATATGTTTTATGAACCAATCAATTAAAGGGAAAGACACTCTTCACAATAACCAATAAAATATCATATAGCATCACTCACCTCCAAACCATTATAACATAATTAGGCTTCAATATTTGGTAAATAATAAAGAGTTATAATGAATTAAAAAATATCCACACCATAGGGAAAAACCAGTTTAAAAAATAATGAGTTATACAGAATTCAAAAATGTAATGGATCAATCAGCCCCTGATAACCATCACCATCACCAATGTCATCATCGGTGTCATCATCACTGCCATCCCTTTCCTCTTTATCATCCTCATAATCATCCCCATGCCCATCCTCATCCCCATCATCTCCCTTGGCCCCATCCATGCCCTCAACACCATCCTCACCCTCGTCCCCATCCTCACCCTTGTCCTCATCCTCATCCTTGCCCCCATCTTATTCAGCATCCTCATCATCAACATGAATTTCATCATCTCCACCACCACTAGAAATTCTACCTGGTGCATTGGATAATTCACCCATCGATGACATAAATTCTTAACAAGCCGCACAGGACTCTGGTGGAATTGATGAAGATAAAGCTTTCATCAGTTTCATAAATTATTTTTCCCTCATTTGAACCTGTACATCCAACTCTATGACAATTTTATCAGACTGCATGGCATGCTCCCTATCCTTTTCCAACTCGGTGGAACTATAATGGATACCTGGAGAGGACCAATACCTCGTTGGGACTATATTCTTACATGGTCAGCAGTGTACTCGGCCGAAGTGCTCATCTCCCAAAACCTGATATAAATGATCATGTGGCCCTAAATTGTCCGGCTCCTGGGTATCAAGGGCCTCTAAAGCAGCATGTTAGAAATATTAATATATTATTACATTTCAAAATAGATATTAATCTTTGGAATAAACAAATTAAAACATACAATATTTTCTTCTGTTGGTTCATTAACCGCAGTTCCTTCTTTTTTTCTTCTACTCGAGCAAAACAATTTTGGCCAAGGTAAACGTCCTTCAATATTCAATTTTCACTTCTTTAATGACATTAAAACAATATAAAGTTAAATTCTAATCATATATTAAATATTCAATAAATCACATAATTTATGTTGGAAACAATAAAAAGGGAAAGTCCTAAAGAAGAATTATAAACAACTATACCGTACCAGCTGCCTCTCATGATCTGGCATAGTCATGCTCCACAAAGTGTGGAAGTATTTCTTTGAATCAATGTTTTTTTGTTTCATTAAAAGATTACAAAATAATCTTTAATAATAAATTAGTTATTATTAATGCAAAATATGAAAACTGTCATTTAAATACCTCAAATGGGATTAATACCTTAAATTTGGCAGTCACCCAATAGGTAATCATTTGGAGATATTTATCTAACAAGAAGTCATCCACGATAGGTAATGTCTCCAACTCCGTTCCCACTCTATTAGACCATCCAACATACATCTCATGCTTATAATCTCACCAAAGCTCACCTAGCTCCTTTAAATGTGCTGGTCGTGCACCTTCTCCGTCTGGAAATTATACTGAAGCTGACACCCAATAGATTAATTCATATAAATACAAAAAAATACTACGTTAAATTCAATAGATTTTTTACCCATGTTTGTGGCCATGCATTGTATTTGAATTGGTGTGGCAGATGTCTCCAAGAGAGAGGGATGACCGGAATGATGTCGGAGTATTTGACTATCGTCGCCAAAAAACCGTAACATTCCTACCCATATTTTTCAATCATCTGTCCATCATTATTGTATTCAACCATCAAATGTGTCTGGCGGTTCCATTCCACATGCAAGCGAGTACACCCACTCCCCCACACCCTATCAGTAGATGAATCATCTATTAAATAAAAATATATCAGTACAAGTTATAATAAAAATAAATTTTGGTATAAAAATTTGTTAGAGTTATATAAATATAACTATGGTAGTCGGATCAATGGGCATAAATGGATGTGCAGAAGCTGAAGGAATATCCTGTATAGGTGGAGTGTCCCTAAGTGTATGCTCCTTAGCCACATACTGTGTTGGAGTAAGATTCATGGAAGGTGGAATATAATTTCCCAGAGATAATGGACCAGAAGAAAAAGATGATGGCACATAGGTCTTGCTAACTAATAGTAAAGACATCAGGGGGATAAATATCTCATGGGGCCCTAAAGACACACCAGGATCAAAATCGGGCATAGAAGATACCCCTATGGTATGGGCATAATCCAATCGGGTATGACCAGTGGATCGTCTAACTCTCTCACCATGATCCCTAATACCACCGGCCTCAGTACTAGGACCACCGGATGGTCGTCTAAATCTGACACCACCCCCATCCTACCACTAGCCTCTGTACTGTGAGAAATATCAGGCTCTTCGTCGGATATCTCTCGTCTAGGGGGTGGATCCTGAAACAACATTTAACACAAAAGTAAACACATGATATTATAAGTTATTGAAATATATATATTTGAAATAAAATACTCACAATAGGTATGAGTGGAGAAATTCTCATATGCGTCATGCGATGATTATTATCTATCATCTTTTTCCACTACTTCTTTTCAATGGGTGTCATTTCCTGCAATGAAAACAAATATGGAAGTAATTAGAAACAAATAACTAATGTGTAACCCAAAAAACAAAATTTAGAAAACCCATTCTAATAAAATAACATAATGAAAGAGATGATTTATGGTGGTTTTAAGGTAAGTACTAGGATGCGCACTCCAAATGATGTGGGTGAAACATGTAGGTGAGAAAACGACTGTATGATTTTATATATTTACCACCACTACATCAGGTTCACAATCAACTCTGACTATTGAGCTATTGGATTCATCATAAGCAATAAACGGATTGCTTCCAATTGCAGTAGGAATAATGTCAACATCATCATCACCATCATCAAAAACATGTCTCTGATTTACTTCAACAATTACACCGAATTTAGGATGACAATGATCTTTGACATAAAAAACTTCTTTCACTACTAATTCCAATACATATGGTTCATTAGTGGCAAGAGTGTGAGTCATGTCAATAACTTGTCATCCACAATCATAAATAAAGGTACCTTACCTCATCATTGAATCAAACCAATGAAATTTCATCATCGTGACTCGACCATGCGAGTAATAATCCAAAAATATTATTTTCCCCATGACTCCATAATAATATACATTTTTAGAACGAGGTCTATTATCCGATTAACTGGCATAATAGTCTGTTGAATCAGTTATCATAACACCATCATGTTGTGTTCTCATTTTTCTTGCTCGTTCAGTGATAATAAATTTGTATCCATTGATCACAAGTGATTTTCAGGAACCAACCATGGAATTAGGACCAAAATCCAAAGCTCATTTTTCCACAGAAACAAAGTCTGCAGGCAAAGTCGATACCCGAAATATAATAAAATAGTAAAATTAATTATATATTTTTTTAATTTAGTTATTACAGAAATATTTTTACTTTCAATTTCAACCAAGTAGAAAACCCTTTGGTATGAAAAGTCTCTTTCCTTCTCAAAGATAAAGAACGATGAATTCTATATATCAATTCTCTATGTTCCCTATAGATTAATATAATAATTGTTTAACCAATATTTAAAATTACTAGATATAAGATAAGAGATACATGTACAATTTACTTACTTGATATACTCATCGCACAAATCACAATTGAACAACACAGTGCGATTTTCCATCTCTCTCTCTTCAAGGATTAATTTCGTCGATGTATATGATCTCGTAATTCTTCCAGTCCGAGGAAGTGATGGAAAACTGGGTTCAATTTCCCTTAATGTTATTCTTAATTTCTCATTGGTCTGTTTATTATCATAGTAAGATCAGAAAAATACATTGTGTAGAGATCTATACATTCATTAGCCAAGTAACCGTTCACAATTGAACCTTTGAGGTAATTCCTAATTCGAACATATGTTTTCAATATGCACAAGTTTTTTTTAGTTGGATACATGTAACAGAAAGTTTTGGGTCCTCCAAGAAGTATTTCAATCGGAATACAGATAGGTAGATGCAATATTCATGTAAAAAATTATGGATGGAATATTTTTACTAACTCAGTCAAAATTAATGGTTTCTGTGCAAAAAGTTTTTTTCAAGAAGTATTTGGACAACCTCTTAGCACAAATATCACAATACCAATAGCACAACCGAATAACTGAGACTCTTACATTATTGGAAAAGAGATGACAGATTGATATTGGAATCAACTCATGAAAAAGGACGTGATAATCATGAGTCTTAAAATATTTATGATTCAACCCTTTTCTGTTGACCCGTTTTGATATATTTCTTGAATAGCCATTAGAAGCTTTAATAGTCTCTATCACTTCCAGAAATTGATTTTTTTCAGCAGGCGTCATCACATAATATGCACTTGGAACTTTCCATTTATTTTTAGTGATACAGACAAGATACAATTCTGGTTTGATCCCCTAATCTACCAAGTCACACCGAGATCGTAAATCATCTTTTGTCTTCCCCTTGACATTTAGAAGAATTGAAAGCAACGTTTCACAGATATTCTTTTCAATGTGCATTACGTCTATGCAATGACGTAACATGTTGGTTGACCAATACGACAAATCAAAGAATATATTATTCTTATTCCAATTGTAACAGGTATCATTTGAAACATTTTTCCTCATTCTAGATTTCATTACACACTTCCCAAATGAATAACTGAAATCTTTCAATTCATTAAGCACATCAGTTCCATACATAGGCTGAGGTAGATCATTATTCTCCATGGTATTGTCAAATCATTGACAATTGTTTCTATATGGATGGTTCATTGGCAAGAATCGTCGAGGTCCCATAAAACTAAAACTATGATGATATTTCAGTCTTCTTGATCGAGTATTCTTTATAAAAATAGGACATGACAATTTTCCTTTTGTGCTCTATCCAAACATCATTTCATAAGAAGTAAAATCATTTATCGTCCTCATAAGAGAAACAGACATATGAAATATGTCATTCGAACATGCATCGTATGTCGACACACCCACATCCCAATGAATATTCAACACTTTTATTGAAGGTTTCATGTATACATCTATATCATTACTAAGATGAGAAGAGACAGATATCAGTATACTCAAGAAAGTGTAAGGATTTTTCATACACAACCATGGGGGAGGTTATAAATGTTCATGAAAACCAGCCATGTGATGTGCGAAGTAAGAATCTTCCCAAATGGATTACAACCATCACATGAAAGACCCAGTCTCAAATTACGCACATCGGCTGCAAATTCAATATATCGAGCATAAAATCTCTGCCATGAAAATCCATCTGTAGGGTGAACCAACTATTCATTTTTCTTTTTTCTCTTAGTGTCATGCCAATGCATTTTTTCTAATATTTCTTCAGACATTAAAATTTTCTGTAATCTGGGGATCAATGGAAAGTGTCACATTACTTTTTGTGGCACACAAGATGGCATTCCATCATCTTTTGTCTTCCATCATGAGGTTCCATAGTTGATACAATCATTTAATTCAGTAGTTTCCTCCCAAAATAAGATGCAATCATTCGAGCAAGCATGATTTTTTTTTGAGAATCCAAGTTCATCAAATAACATCCATTCCATATAGTGGTTTGAGGGAATATCAGCATCATCTGGAAGTAAGTCCAACAAGATGGTAAGAATGTAATCAATTGAACTATTTGAAATCCCATACATAGTTTTCCCATGAAACAATCGGATTAAAAATTCCAACATTTTAATTTTACCACATTGCCGATATACTGGAGTGGTCACAACATCATTCAATTTTTTCACCCTATCAACATCATCATTTTCATTGGACGCATCTTGTGTTCTTGTATAAAAATCTTGTTGGTTGCACATCATTTCCTTCTCATGATGCCAAATAAATGAAAACCGATCATATATCAAACACTGCAATTCATTCATATCATCTGGATCATCTTCATTTTGAGATTCCATTTTCTCTCCATTGTGATACCACACATAATAGTTTGTTTGGAAACCATATTTGGTAATATGATAGTTAACTGCTTCACGACTCAACCAAGGTTTTACAACACAATTAGAATATGGGCAGTGAATGCGACCACTATCTGAAGCCTTTTTAAATGAAAAATATAGAAAGCTGTTGAAATTATTTAGAAAATCGGTTGAAATCTGATCAATTTTGTACATCCAACTTATATCCATTCTGTAAAAAAATTGCAATAAGTCATTTCAAAGTAATACAATAATATTTAAGTTCAATAAATTTTTTTTTAGGTAAATGGAAACTGTTTAAATTAAATAAAAGCATAACTGACACATTACTCTATATGAGAATCAGATTAAGAAATACAACACAACATAATTTATATAAGAAAATAAGATACATGTTGGTAGGGTGTATTAATTGAATCATGTCCCAATTGATTTTGGAGAGGGACCTTCAATAGTTATGGGTACGGATTTGATTAGAAACACCTATAAAAAGGATATCCAGGAATTGTGACGTCCCAAACCAGGAGGCCACTCATTAGTGACCCAAACCTAGTTGGCCACTCATTGGAGATGGACCTTCAAGTTCTATTGTGTTTTATCTCAAATACAAATAATTCCTTTTCATATGTTTGGGGTATAGGGAGGTGGGTGGTGGGATGTCTTGGGTCCAGGGAGAAGGGGGGGGGGGGTTCTAGGTTCCATGAAAGAGGGGGGGTGTGTGTTGGGACTAAAAAGGTGGGTGGGGGGCTGTACTGTGTCCAGGGAGGAGGGGGGTTGTCTAGGGTCTAGGAAGGAGGGTGGGGGGATGTCTGAGGTCAAGAGAAAAGGGTGGGGGGATGCCCTGGGTCCAGGAAGGTGGGGGGTTGTCCTGGGACTAGGAAGGAGGGGGTTGTCCTGGGTGGACCTCAAAACACTAAATGGGGTACCACTGTATAGTACTGAGAATATATTATCCAAAGCTACAAAGATTCCACCAGTAAACATGACAACTTTAAATCAGATCCATCAATAATTTCATGAAATTTAAGGGATATGTGTTTTGTGAAAATCCTATACATTATTGTAAAAATCCTATCCACTTAACAATTTAGTCTTGAATTTCCGGGATGAAAGTTTTTTGACAGATATAATTACTACCTAATCTATAGTATGGCCCACATACCCATGAAACATAGCCATGTGTAAATGTGACGTTTTCATCACATCATTGGGCTAAACATAATTTTCACCATTAGGGATTGGCTATGTATAATTACATGGATAACCAAGTCGATCATGTACTGTGTGTACATTCCCATGTACATTTCGAGGACACTAGATTATCGTAGACACCATGTCAACCGTTATACACACCATCTAAACCCTTATACCATATCGTCATTATTAAAACTATTAATAACAACTTAATAAACAAAATAACTTGTAAAAGATAATCAAATTGAACATAAATCAATAATAATATTTGATATATCAAATAAAATGAAGTCATACTATCTTACATCCTAAATGAACACCCACAAAAATGATCAATGACCACAAAGCTCCCCTTTCGGCCAAATAAAAAGTGAAAAAAAACACATAGTTGCAGAAAACAAAATCCTTTGTGTGAAGAATAATAATCTCATGGTCTTATTGATATTTGAAGAACACGGTAAATATTTTCAAGATGAACTTGTGTCCATGAAACCATATGAGAAACACGATTAAATACCTGTGTATTTTTTTGATTTTCCCAAGCATTTTGAGGAACCCAAATCAGTGAAAATGGTCATTGTGTTTCAAAATAATGACTGAATATCTCATGTATGATGTTGAAGGAAGAATGATTCATGGTTATATTAGGAAAACAAATATTCATTAATATTGTGAATTTGAAATTCTGTGAATTAGTTTCATGAAGATGGAAGAAGTACTACATGATAAAAGGAGAGGTCTCATCGAGAGTTCCCTTTGTAGATATTTTATTCTTAAAGAACATTGGGTTGTACAGTCAAGTACTTCTTATTTCATCTGTGATGAATAATTAGGGACCACAGACTATTTTTCAATGTTCAAGAAGATACTCTATATGATCTATTGAGAAGAATATAAGTGAAAAGTGTGTCATTTTATATATATATATTTTGATAGAGACATGATACATACTTCTTATGTAATACACATAGTATACAAAAATTAAGACGAATAAGATCTTCATGATTGACATGATCATAATGAATGTATGTATTTTCCTGAAATACTCTAAATAAATATAACAAAAAAAATTCTTCAAAGTTCATATACATGAATATGTAATATTTGAATCATTGACATTAAAAAAACAATGAATATTTAAAATTATAACACAAGAAAGAGACATCATGCCCTTATAAATGAATATGTGAAATGAAAACATTAATTGGAAAATGTGTACACTGATGTAGTGATTTGAGTACACAATTTGTGGACTTAGTGATTTGAGTAGACAATTTGTGGAGTAGTGAATCCTAAAATATTCCAAAAACCTTGAAATAGGGAATGATGATATCCTTGAGAATAGTAGGATATCCTTTAGAAGAGGTGGAAGGATATACTTGAGAAGATGTGGAAGGAGTATAACCTGGAATCTGATCTGATGTAAGAGGAGCACCTCTTCTGGGGATTCTCAAGGGCTTATGGGAGTCAGGAATCGCTTCTGGAGAGTCGTACACTTCTTCTGGAATCGGGGAGTGGGGAGGGGGGGGGGGTCGTCTACAATATGTCGAATTTGGGGTATCTCTTTCCAAACGGTTATTTAAAACTGTTGGGAAATCACTTTTTTCCCCACAGTTTGATGAAACCATTGGGAAAAATCCCTCTAATTCCATATTTACCAATGGTTTATGCAAACCGTTGGTAAAGATCAGCTAAACGAACGGTTCAAAAGAACCGTTGGTGTATAAGCGTTGGGAAAATTATTTTTTCTTGTAGTGACTAAATTTTATTTGATGATTAAAAGTAATATTTAGAGACATGATATCATTCTGGATATGAATAAGATACATCCCATCCATAATAAATATGACTAACATAACAATGAATATAATGGGAAACGAATCCATTTACACCCGAAACGACGATAACACTATGATATTATTAACAATGCAATGTTAAAAGATAATATATGATATCAAATTGATGTATATTATTTCTTTATAATTTAATAACAATTATTTCACCATTATACAGGAGTTTAACCTACCATCGAGCAAGGAAAAAGTAAGGGGTTTCTTATCACACATTTAATTCTGTGAGATTTCCATTGTTCACCACTTATTTATTTCATGTGGTGTGTGTATTGCCCATGATTGTATTCATTAGGTAAAATCCTTTAAATTATGGATATTTACATCATCATTGTATGATCTTTCTTTCATGGGTGTATGTTTCGTATGTTACCAAATCAATAAGGGAATTTAAAATTTCAATTTCCACATATTCAGATTTGCACATACTTCATTGATTATTTTACTCCAGGATTTTGTGTTGAATAACTATTTATTTTCTTATGTCATAATTTACACTCCACTTTCTATGGTTATACTTTTGATACACATAATCACCCCATTTATAAATTCTTAAGTCATCGATATGAACTTGATATGAGTAATTTTAACTCAATCTCCATTTGTTGAGTTAAATACCTAATTCGTTGGTGTTGGTTTTACAAGAATATGTGTGAATGTCCTCGAATTGATTTACACTTAATATCCAATCATATTGAGTGTATTTATATTTTTCACACATAATTATGTCATTGATATATACTTAACCTAAGGATATATTCTTTATAAGAGATTTCATCTCAATTTACATTCCATTGAGACTTCTTTGTTGTTATACACCAAATCACTTTTATATGGCGTATATAATGTAATTTGAGATAGTATATCATGAATAACTTTATTTCATGTTATTAAAAAGTATTTATTACCTTAATTAATTGCATTCATGTGTCTCTCTTTTGGTTCATAACTCTAACTAAAATATCAATTTAATTGTTTTAGCGATTTCTTATTCTAAATCATTCTCATTAATGTCCATGTTTTAAAAATGATTTTAAGGATTTATTTATATGGAAATTAAAATTTTAAAAATAAAACTCCTTTTAAAAGTTTCAATGTTTTATGGGAAACTTTGATTAAAAATTCTATTTTTAAATGGCTTCTTGACAAATAGTGTGACTTTTAAATGTTTTCATGAAAAAGGGGGATATTTCTCTCAAATAGTTTTGACGATTATTTTCATCTATGTTGATATCCTTTATTATTCTTGATTGAGGTTAATATGTTACAATAGAATCTTCCATATTGTATTTAATGAGTAATGTTTGACTTTGGATGTTCTATTTTTATACCATTCATGGTTTGTGGATAATGTATTGACATTTCTTATGTTAGTTTTTATACTAATGTTTAGATTATGTTTCATCTATTTCATATGAAGAATGAATTGGACATTGTAAGTGACGGGTGGAGCCCACTATAGCACCTTGATTCATCAGTAGGTCTCATTAGACAAAGTAGTTTCTTGGCACAAGGTCTTGACAAAATCTTATTTGTAGTCTTTGCACAAGCCCATGACTATGTGGTTATGAAATTATAGAATTATGTATTCCATCATTTTGAATGTTACTATTGATATTACATTTGATTAATCGACTAGTATAATATCCATGTAAATAAGAAAATATAATTATTTGATTTTATTTTTTTCATATTATTCTAAAGTTCATGTTTAAAACGATTGTGTTCCAGTCTTATACATTGCCATAAATGTTTATACTTATTTATGAATGTTTCTGCTATAATTTTATCTTTACTGAGCATCTGGGCTCACCACTTTCTGTGTATTATTTTTCCCAGGATTCAAGGATGTATATTATGACTGACCTCTAGGGATATCCTATTAGATCTCAGTGTTGTATATGGAAACAATGTTGTTATAGTTTTCCATTTTATAATGCAATGTAAAACTTTTGGATGTATCTAGTACTTCTATGACTACTAAACTAATAGGTGTTCTGAGACTTGATATTTTATAATCCTGACAATGATACGTAATAATTCCCCGACTCTGGGCTTTTGGGGTTGGGGCATTACAGTTGGTATCAAAGGAAGTTTTTTACAAACCTTGGAAACTAGATTTAGGTAATCCCTGATTAGAGCACATAGCCCTAAGATAGACATTGAGGATTCTTATAGATGAACTTCCTAAAATTTTGGTATTGTAGTGATTTTGTGAGTTTTACACGAAATTCATCCCTGTGTAGATACGAGCTGGTAGACGCGGCTCTGGAAAAGTTGTACCTAGGAGTAAAACCTGAGAACACCGCTTTGAGCTAGACTCAAATGGGAATAGGTGCACGACAACGGGCCTTGATGCACACTTGTTTAAGACACTCCCGGTGGATATTCTTAGGAAAATTTACATTTTCTTTAAAAACAGATTTGACGTATTTTAATATTTGATGAGAATAAATTACCTTGGTTAATCATAAGTTGTTTCAAATTGAAAATATAGTGTCATGATATTCTCTAAATGATTTTATGAGTACTGTTACACACACAATGCTTTTTGGTTTTAGTCAACGACTGGATTCCATGGAAGAAATAGTAACTTTGAGAATGACGTATAGGGTGGGAACAGTGGTGGAAATGAGAAACAAAATGGAATGTTGATCAGCGTAAATGATACCATGTTCACGCGAAATCAATTTTCCAAAAATATGATCAAAAAAATATATAGTAACCAACTCCCATACTCAAGAAAGAAGAGAAAGGTGATGAATGGTAAGAGATCTAGCTGTGGAGACCATGAAGAATAGAATCCTCAATTTCTATAATGTAGGAAATGTGGAAGGAGACACCCAGTTAAGTGTCTCAATGGAACAAAGAAATGCTTTACGTGTCGGAAATAAGGATATAAAGTGAATAATTTATTAGATAAAATGAAGAGTACTATGGAAGAAAATAAAAATGGTCCCATGAATCCATTTATAGTCATTTTCTGTTAATGTAGGGGACCTGACCATTACCCGAGTAAATGCACTAGTCTATAGGATATTTTCTTAGTCAAAGAAGATGCTATGTAGAAATAAATGGTTGGTGAAATGTTTAAAAGTATCAGTGCTACTTGTGGATGGGATTACTTTGGAATAATTTTCTCTTTTATTTGCAACCCTACAGTTGTCATCTGAAAATTATATTTAAGGAAGAAATATATTTTCCCTTGTGGATATTGGTAAAAATAACCACTTGGTTTTATATGATCATTGCGTTTGAGCCAACTACAAGTTATTATATTTTGGGGTGAAATTTCAAGGTATGAGATAACATTTGTGGTTAAATTGTGTTATGGTTATTTTGAGAAATTAATATCATTTTGTTAATGTTATAAAATATAGTTTTGAAAAAGGATAACACGCAGACCGTGTGACAACCTGTCACATCGGACAAAGCTATGGGAGTCAAACCCACAACCAGAGTGCGATTGGGATTTATCACATACCACTGGACTACATGATGTCCTTGGTTAGTGTGACTAATTATTTTTTTAGATGAATGATTTTATTGATCAATAATAAGTTTATTTAGAATCTTATGTCTTATCAAATGAATATACTTATTATAGGAAAATTATTTGGTGATTAAGTGAAAAATGTTATTTTGGAAGACGTTCTCTTTGTTGGGAACACTATATGCACACGGAAAATAGAATACTATGGGATTTTTTTTGAGGAGTAATGATGAATTTTTATATAATTTTTTATTGAGGATTTATAGTGATTTGGGTTATTTATGGAAATGTATAACCTATAATAGAGAATATGTGATTAGGATAATTACTTTTAAGTATGTGACATTAAGAGTAGTTGATTTAATTTGGAGATACAATTTAATGTGGAAGACTACACAAATAAATTCTTCTATGTTTTGGGTTTTAATATTAGTTTGTATTATATTGAAGGATTTTAAGGAAAATTGTTTATTGAATGGTATTTATTTACTTTGGGGCATTGTTGGTTTAATTTTAGAAATTAAGATTAATGTTTCTTTCTCTAATGGAATATCCTTTTGGGGGATCATCAGATCTTGTACTAACCATTCCGGTTTTGATTAATCTATAATGATAATGTAAATATATAGTTTATCCTATGTGGATAATGTGATACTCTAGAAGATTATTCTAGCTCTTCCAGTGTGACCAAGTCTTTTTTAATACTCATCGTTTAAAAAAATGAGTTAGTGGTAGAAATTTATTAAACAATGATACTATATATAAAAAGTTAGTATATCTATTTATGTTCATAGTCAATATAATTAACAAATTCCTCATTTTAAGAATTTTAACTTTAAAAAAGGTTGTCCATTTACTTTTCCTACTGGGAAACTAATGACAATTTTTTCCATTACATGTTTGTGGTTTTCTTGTTGTTAAATTTCTCTGAATCATGTTTTCTATCACTCTCCCTCGGGACTTGACACATAGTTTATCTTCCATATCTATGTTTTCCTACATGGAATCCTAGTATGGGTTATCTTGGGTGACCTTTGTACTTCTCTTTCTTTCCTTTAAAGTGATGGAATTATTGACTCTTTTTTTGATGTGAGACTTTCCATTATATTCCCATTCCTGAATTTAGAAATTGCAAGGATGCAATTTATTTAAGGAGGGAATGATGTCACACCACATGATTTCATAGTACATTAGTCATTCAAATTAATTCAATAACTTACACTACACACAACAGCATGTTCAAGAGCTCAAGGACTTACCAAACTAGAAGTTCAAAAGATGTTATGAATAATATTAATAGAATTTTGATCTTTATATAACCCTTATAAAATTAGTGTCCATATTATGAGTTAATTAGACATAATGTAAGGACAAATCAATATTTTTCAGATAAAATAAGTATTTTATAAAAAAATGCAATTTTACCACCTTTTAATGGAGAACCATTATTAAATCCAATATTTGTTACTATTATATATTAAATTTGACAAAATAATCTTCTTCTTTGTGTTCAGGACATAAGAATTTAGTTTAATAAATTTTTGGTGTTTTTTTATAACTTTCATATTTGGGGGAATAGTGAAAATAATATATATTAACTGAAAAGAACTTTTTTAATCAAATAATTTATAGTGATAAACTATAAATATGAATTTTTTGGATGTATAATTAGATTTTTTTATTTACCATTTAATCCAATTTTGGTCATTGGAAGTAATTTAACTTTGAAATTGGACATAAATAAATGCCAATCTTTTGGTAGTTATTATTTCTTAAAAATATGCTTTTTGGTTTTGAAAACGGGAATTAATTTTAAACTAATAATTACAATTCATATGTTTTTAATTTGGTAAAATAGACATCATTTTAGAATTTATAATATCAAAATTATCATAGGGTGAATTTTTGGTATGTTTCAGGAAACTTTTAATTTTTGATTAATAGTGAAAAGCACTGAGTTATAGTGTAAAACCAATTTTTTATTTAAATAATTATTTATTTTATTTAAATTTATTTTAAGTCAAAATAGATACATAATACCCATATAAGTACAATTTAATTCATTGGAGTAATTTTGTATAAATATTAGATATAGATATTTTTTTGAACTTTTCACCGTCTTTTACCCACCTCCTGGGAGAATTTGTAAATTCACAAAAAACATAATTTTACTACATCTGTGAGTTGAATTTTGAAAATATGAGATACTCGGTTTATATCAAGGAAGAAACTGTGGTTAAATAAGATATAAATAAGTTTCGGTGAATAGTATCTTATTACTTTTATTTACCATGGTTAAAAGTAAATAGGGTAATTAAGGGTAAAAAGGATATTATTATTACCCTAACACATGACCTAATTGTCTTGGATAAGTATAATTAGACCATAAAAACATTAAGAATATAATATGAACCTCTATGGTCAACTTGGATTAGATTAGGAAAATTATTATTATTTAATTCAAAGAAGAGTTAAAAGAGTTAAAATCAAAGATTAATAACTAAAAAAATTTTAATATAGGATTACACATAAGATAAATTCAATTATAAATATTAATTAGATAGTTAATATTATTTCTTAAATAATGGTATTTTATTTATATATTATAGACATTAAATAATTTAATTTATTAATGACACGATGATGATGTAGTAATTACCTTATTAATGAAATATTTAAATAATTGATATTATAAATATCCAAATAAATGTAATTTGAGACTTTTAATGAATTACAATAATTTTATAGGTTAATATGACATATTAGGGTTGGTTAGATGAATTATTTTGATGTAATAATTCTGTTATGAATTTAGAAAAAACAAAATACCAAATAGTGTCAAAATTGACATAAAACAGTTTTTAAATCAAATATTATTTTGTTAATTGATATTATCTACCTAAAAATATAAGGCTCAGACAAAGTACTTATATAATGATATGTGTATCATTAATGAACGACTTTTGGTTCTCTTAGAAGTATATAGTTAGTTTATTAACCATATAATATAAAAATACAAAGAGGCATGGTAAATGTCAAACTATTTAACTTAGAGTAAAATCTAAAGGTTATGATTAATATAGTGACCCAAACCCATCTAAAACCTATTTGTTGAGTAGTTTTCGAACCATTACCACCTTATCCTTTAAATAATATAGTTTGGATCCCTTAGAGACTGAACATGATTTTTATTATAAAATAATATTTTATGTTTTTCCAAAGGTGCCCCTCACCCCACTTATAAAAGGGCACTTCCTATTCTCTAAAATTCACACCTTCAACAAGTTTTTGATCTGCCAAAACCTGCCCAAATATCTTCTAATCTTCCCAAAAATAATCCTAGAGGCCCTCCTTTGGTTAGAAATCCATCTTATGGATCCCTTTTGATCAAATAAAAAATAAGAACCCGAAGAAGAGGTAATAATATCACCACCCTCTTTCAAGTTCTTTTCTTCTTCCACTTATCTTATCGTTGTTATTTCCATTTTAAAATAATATATTCAGTTTCTTCTAAATATTGTGATGTTATTATAAATATGGTACATCCATATTAATTATTCTATCTATCCTTTGAATGGAATCTCACCATACGTGCGTACGTACATATTACCATCTTCATGTCATGGTGTAATTGTTATTCAATACATTATTATTTGGATGTGTATAATAGTGATGTGTAATTCATGTAAATAATAAAATATTACATGATTATTATTCTATATATATAATATACCATCCAATTATATATAATTTTAATATCAAAAGAATGATATTCTCACTCATGCGTACGTACAGATTACTGTATCGACGAACACGATGAGATTCATTCCCCATCATATCAATTCAAGAGTAAATTTCATTTGATGATTAAAAATAATGTTTAGAGACATGATATAATTCTTTATATGAATAATATATAACCCATCCTTAAAAAATATGACTCAAACAACAAATAATATAAAAGAAAATTGAATCTATTAACACGAGAAACGATGATAACACTAAGATATTATTAATAAAGTAATGTCAAAATATCATATATGATATCAGCTTAATGTATATCAATATTTTATAATTTAAAAACAATTATTTCACAATTATACAGGAGGATAACCTACCCTCGACCATGGAAAAATTACAAAGTAATGGGTTTCTTATCTTACTTTTAATTCCGTGAGATTTCCATTGTTCACCACTTATTTATTGCATTTGGTGTGTGTATTGACCATGATTGTATTAATCGGGTAAAATACATTAATTTATAGATATTTACATCATAGTTTTATGATCATTCTTTCATGGGTGTATGTTATGTATGTTTCCAAATTGATAAGGGAATCTGAAATTTCAATTTCCACTCATTCATCTTTACACAAACTTCATTTTTTATTTTACTCCAAGATTATGTGTTGAATCACTTTTCATTTTCTTATGTCATAATTTCCACTCCCCTTTCAGTGGATATACATTGGAAACACATAATCACTCCATTGTTAAATTCTAATGTCATTAATATGAACATGATAATAGTAATTTTAAATCAATCTCCATTTTTTGAGTCAAATATCAAATTCGTTGGTGTTTTTTTACAAGAAGGTGTGTGAATGTACTATGATTGATTTACAATAAATATCCAATCATATTGAGTGTTTTTATATTTTTCACATATAATTATGTCTTTGATTTATCCTTAACATAAGGATACTGTCTTTATAATAGATTTCTTCTCAATTTACATTCCTTTGAGACTTCACTGTTGTTATACACAAAATAACTTTTATATTTTGTATATAATGCACATTGACATAGTATATCATGAATACCTTTATTCTCATGATATTACAATATTTTGATTACCTCAATTATTTTTATTCAAGTGTCTCTCTTTTGGTTAGTAACTCTAACTAAAATATAATTTTAAATGTTTTAATGATTTATTATTCTAAATCATTCTCATTAATGTCCATGTTTTAAAAATGGTTTTAATGATTTATTTATATTGAAAAAAAGTTATAAATTTAAAACTCCTTTTAAAATTTTCAAAGTGTTATGGTACAGTTTGATTCAAAAATCTATTTTTAAATGGATTCATGAAAAATTGTGTGACTTTTAAATGTTTTCAAGAAAAAAGGGGATATTTCACTACAATAGTTTTGATGAGTATTTTCATCTATGTTGATATCCTTCATTATTATATATTGAGGCTAATATGTTACAATAAAATCTTCCATATTGTATTGAATGAGTTATGTTTGATTGTGGATGTGCTATTTTTATACCATTCATGGTTTATGGATAAAGTATTGACATTTCATAAGCTAGTTTTAGTACAAATTTTTAGATTATGTTTCACCTATTTCATATGAGAAATGCATTGGACTTAGTAAGTGACAAGTGGAGCCCTCTATATCTCCTCGATGCATCGGTAGGTCTCATGAGACAGACTAGTGTCTTGGCATAAGGAATTGACAAAATATTATTTGTAGTCTTGGCACAAGGCCTTGACTATGTGGTTATAAAGGTCCGGAATTATGCATTCCATCATTTTGAAAGTGTCTACTGATATTACATGTGATTATTTGACTAGTATAATATCAATGTGAATAATAAAATGGAATTATTTTATTTTATCATAACCATATTATGATGAAGTTCAAGTTTAAAAGGCTTTTGTTCTATTCTTATACACTGCCTTTAATGTTTTTTCTCATTTATAAACGTTTCTGATATAATGTTATCCTTACTAAGCATCTCAGCTCACCCCTTTATATGTATTATTTTTTCCATGATGAAAAAAGTATATTATGACTGACCCCCAAGGATAGTCTATGGGATCTCAGTGTTGTCTATGGACACAATTTTGTTGCAGTTATCCATTTTATAATGTAATGTAAACCATATGAATGTATCTAGTACTTTAAGGGCTACTAAACTAATAGGTCTTCCGACACTTGATCTTTTATGATCATGCCAATGATACATAATAATGCACTGACTCTGGGATTATGGGGTCGGGGCATTACACAATATGAAAATCCATGTGTTCATATAGAATTTATTTTTTGTAATCATTAAAATTTATTCAATATGATTTTGGATGATCATATACTCTATTAAAAATGAAATCATAATTTTATTAAAACAGATAAATGTATAAGTTTACCAATTAAATTTTTTGATTGTATTCCTCATTATCCTAGGGGTGAAAATAATATAAAATCGTTAAAATTTTCAAAATAAAAAATATAAAACTTTAATATATAAAATATAATTTTTTTCTAATATGAAAAAAATGGCCCATCATGAGAAATTGGGGCCATGACATCATATTTAAAAATCATTATCAATGTGAGGGTTTCATTGATTAAAATTCTCAATAATATTTGAACATAACATTAATGGATTACTATTGTTATATTGACAACATGAACATAATTATGAAATATAAATATGTTTTATATTAATATTTGAGAAATAAGAAATATTATATTGTCACGGTCCATCTCATCAAGCATCGAGTTGTAACTACCACAATAAATCTTCCATTGGCCATGGGTGGCAACAAGAGATTATGGAAATAAACTTATTTTGGAGGCCTTTACCTAATTTACATTTGTAATCATACCAAACTATCTCAATGAAAAAGTGAAGACGAATATAAATAAAATGATTAAATATCAAGAGAATTAAGATGAATGAAAAAACACTAGATTGTACAACAATATGGTTATGTAAAGTGAAATTTAATGTGGGAAAACAAATGACCAACTAAGAAGATGACCAATCCTAGAAAATGTAGAAATGTAAAGTCTACGATTTCCAATCTTAAAATCTCAAATATCCACCACTATATGCATTAAATTACACCAAGTATCCATATGCACAATTATAATTATCATCGACCTTCCTATCAAGTACATAGGACACAACCCATAAGAGAAATGACCATGAAGGGGTGAGTATATAAAAATCTAGTAGGATAACCCATTATCAGTTGGGTAAATTATAAGAGGCTTGAATGGAAATATGCAAAAATACCCAAATAAATATGGTACAAAATCCAATGACATTGAGAAAGATACATATACTCAACTATAGAAGGCCAGATGGGTGAGAAATGGGATTTTCATCTAACATGCCAACCCATGAAATAATACGATGACATCCAAGGTGTACATCAGAGATTAAAAACCACTCACATATTTTAAAAAAGATATATCAATGTAAAGACACACCTCATGATTATGTTGTAGAGTCTAGGGGTACAATATCTAGGTAGTAAATACATTACATTATGCAATGGGAGGGTTCCATTCAATAGATAACAATATCACCCATTCCATATCCTGGTAGAAGGGTGCCACTCTCATGGTTGAGGATCCATTCCATGACTCCGCAAGAGGGAGACGATCAATAGTTGATAAGTGACCCATACCATGTCCCAGGAGGAGGCTGACAATGTTTTAGTATAGGATCAATGCCCTGATACTACAAGTGGGTGAAAATAAGAAAGTATTTAATAGACCCATTCCCTGCCTAGAATGAGGGTTTCAATCTATTATATAGGTAGAGGAAGCATTCCCTACCCATAATGAGGGTGCCACTATAATTTGTGATCGAGGACCGATTCCCTTCGTAACATGATGGTCCCGCTATACTATATCTATTGATCGAGATTCACCAATAACAACATTTACTGTCACACGAAGTATCATGGCAATCATAAATCCTTGAATCATATCCTATAATATTATATGAATTACAAATGAACATTAAATTTAGAAACCAACTCAGTATTGGGCACTCTTAGTCCACTATAAGAGTCCAAATTACAGATATATGATTGGTTATTGATTTAAAAAAATTAATGTATGTGTTAAAAACATGTATCTGGACCCATATGTTGTGGGTTCAGGCTACGTTTATTGGGAATTTCCCTAGAATTTTGGGGCATTCAAGCCATATAGGCCCTCCAAGAATGTAATGGGGATACAAAGTGTGTCTTATCCACTGTAGTCCCTGCCCATTCACCAGGATGTGCCTATTTTCCATTCGCCATATCCATGTACATTGGTACATAGAGTGTCCCCCCACATATATTCATAACCATGTACTCCACCACATGGAATTCTTTTTGGAGGAGGGTCACATAATATGTGTCACAGTAACAGTACTTGTTATCCTTGTCTTTTCAAAAACCCCAGTGTTGTAACCAAATTGGAACTACAAAAAATCATCACAGTACACACCATCTATTATTGTTTATAAATGAATTTTAGATCAACATAAATAATTTCCTACCTAAGAATAATTTTTGGGTTATCCCCTAAAAGTTAACCAAAACCCAAGGAAATCATCAATGTTCATTTTTTCTGCTATCAAGTGATATAAAACAGAATAATAGATACCCAAGTTTACCAACATGCATTGTTGTTTCTCGTAGAACAACACTGTAACTCTAAATAAATTTTGTAATCACCCAAAATAATCAAATAATATTCCATCATCCATTATTATTCAATCCACCCTCTACATGTGAATTATTTGAAAATCCAGTGTCTGATTATGCTATGACTTACCCAAAAACATCATACTGAGACCCCATAAGATAATCATTGAAAAAACAATCAGGATAATTAGAAAAAACTCAAAATAAAACAAGATAAATAATTATTTTCCAAGATTTATTTGGAAAATAATAAAAATATAGGATATTTTAGTGAAATACAAGGACCAATAAATATATATTTAATATCAAATTGAAATTAGGTACACATGATATGAATACAAAACTATTTATTACTCATTAATTCATAATTTCTTACATACAATTACACATAATACATCCTTGAATAGTGAAAAATATATTGTATTTTTGAATTAGGAAAATATTATAACATCATGAACCTGGGCTGATTTTTTTAAAACTTCCATAACATGATCATATTATTCTTTAATGCTTAATAAAATATGGGATAACATGAGGGCATTCACAAGAATGTTGAGAGATATAATGTCTAGTAATTGAAGAAACATGGAATAACATGGAAAAATTAATTCATTTTAGATAAAAGAAATATTAATGGGACGTTAATGGGGTGAGAATCATTAACATGCACAATGAGTCATGATATAACATGATAACATAAAGAAAACATGGGAAATGCCTCCATAACATTTAACATTACATCATTAACATTTGTCAAGAATATCTTCCATGATATAATAATGCGAAAATTCCAATGATGTATTTGTTTCAACACAGCAACCCTTGAATGTGACTCAGAAGAAAAAACATTAAGAAAATAATTGGACAACTATATAATTATGGGTGCACCCCTCACATTTATTTCATTCTCATGCTTCTATGTGACACATAGTTCATACCACCTAGATTAATTCTAAATAATATTTTATTATAATGTCTTAGTATTAATAATACATTCACATATATCCCTAATAATTAATTATGAGTCCATAAATTTGATCTATATTGATATGAAATGGGTATGTGTATTCACTATGTAATTGTTTGGCATTTAAATGTATTGTGAAATTTCTGCAACATAATTTGGGAATATGAATGTTCAAGATAATCCTTGATTAGAGTGAAAGAGGTATATAATATTTTCTTCAACAAATTTACATTAAGGATTATATTGAATAAAATATATAAACATTATGAAATTAATATAAAATACTTAATCTAAAGAAGATACTTGTATAATGGGGAAATAGAAAAGATCCCTTACATGGAGAATGTGATTCCCAATGAGTAATAAGAGCTTCATTAAATATTGGGGGATCCATGGGAGGACTCTAGAGTAGATATTTAAGAGTAAGGATGTGCTCAAAGTATTTTCTGTAAAGAGAAATGGGAGCTTTGTGATTTTATATTGGAAAACAATGGCAATTTTTTATTATTTCCAGAAAATTGGATTTTGTGTCAATATAGTAAAATTACAAAAAACACAAACCTTTCAATGGTCTCTATACCATGTTTTCATACATATAGGGGTATTTTATGTTGTTATTCATAGATACAAACATATTAAAATATTACCAATGGGGATATGGAAGAGTGTTAAAATTCTCAAGAAATTATTTTAAAACCTTAAAATATATTATAGGGTGTTGGAGGATTCCTAATAGATTAATAAAATTATAAAAAACTGAAAATCAAATAATATAAATGGAAAATCATGAATTTGGTTTTTTTTCATTTATATTATTTATTACATAATCTATGATGTCATTATACATGCCATATATTTTTATGGTATTCAATTTCTACCCAAAAAAATTGCATGTCTCAGAAAATTATGAAACATTTACCACTGTATAATTTCGACATTACGATTCTAAAAATAAAATTAATCTTTTAAAAATATTTTTCATTATATTTGAATAAAATCTATTATATTAATACTTGACATGTATTTTGAAATGAAGGGTTTTTTATAATAATAGTGTCTAAAACAATATAATAATTAAGTTTCACAACATAAAACTGATATGATATAATAATTTGAATAAAAAATATTTATTAATAATTTTTTAAAATATTATTATTTATTTTAAAAATCCATTAATTAGTGAAAATAAATTTCTTAATTGAATTTGAATATTTCCCAAATAATTAATTTATGTTTTGCTGTATATAAATCTAATTCATTTATAAAGAATCAATAATATATCCAAAATATGCCCATTATTCATCATAGTATACATATTAATATTAATATGGCATTGATATATTTCCCATCAATACACTAGAAAATCCCTTAAGAGTAGGGCTCATGATGGTGAGACTTCATTGGGTTAGTTTAACATACAAGGAATTGGTTGTCATCTCAATGTGCATGAATTACCCCCTTAAATGGTTTCTATCATGCACAAGCTATTTGATCTCATATTTAGATTATTAAAATAAAATCATAGGTATATTATATCCCTTAGAATCATTGATGAAGGATATTTTTTGGGTATAATCCTAGTGGTTGAGGGCATCACGTATATTTTTTATGTTAATTGGATTTATTAAATCTAAATATTTATTTTGATAATTACATCTATATTACACATATATTTAATCAAAGGTAATTATTCTTAATATTATATTTTATACAACATGATATGATTAAACCAATGATATGCATGTGTCTCCCATAACCATAATAAATATTATAAAATTTAATAAAATAAACATGGAAGTTTTATCTATAATTGTTTGGCTGTTAAAATAATCCAGCCATAAAAACATTTCTCCACAAAATATGAATTTCACATTGTAAAAAAGATGATAGTAAATCAGTTTCATCACACTCTCGAGTTCCCAAATTTCTTATTAAAACATGCTGTTTTACCACACAAATTTGACCAGATTCATTGTCTTTTTTGTACAACAATTCAATATGATATTAGATCCTGAAAGGATACTCCTCACATGGGTGATCATTTTCCAATTCTTACACCTTTGGATTGTGTATGTTTTAGGAGTTTGGTATGTACATTATTAAGAGTGATACATAGAACACATTATGTACATGGGATATGTTCTATGGGAGTTCCATTCGATAAGCCCCCTAAAGTGAATCAAGGATATGAAAGAGACAGATGTATCTTGGACTATTATTTACAATATTCCAAAATCTAATGACTTTTTTCTATTGAGTTATGTATAGTAATACCATGAACGGAAAATTAAATATTTTATCCTCATATATGATTTTCATCATATATCTTATATCAACTCTTAGATGAATTGATGTGCCACTGAATAGTCTTATGAATTCCATCATTTCCACTACCATTTTTTATCTAGTAAATATAATTCCCCATCATAATCACTACATTTATGATTTCATTACCTTGTCCCATGGAAGGATTCATAAGGATCCTATAGTACCTCTGGTTTGAGGTATGTAGCATTTTTTTAGGATTATTTATGTTTTTAAAGTTCATGGTATGAGTTGAGAAAAGGTTGGGAGTGTTTGTAATGGTTTTGAATATGATTGGAGGCTTTTCTAAGGGAGCATGGTTTGAGCATCGTTTGCAAAAACCATGTGGGTTCTCCAATAAACCGTGCAGGGAGAGGCAGTAGTTTTTTCACGGCTGGTGCATGGTTTTCCAAACTGTGCGAGGAAACCATAAAGACCCTTGCTCCCAAGATCGTATCATGTGCAAGGTTAGTGAAAGGTTTTTTAAACTGTGTGGGATAACCATGCGCCCACTTAATTTAAGGGGTTTAAAATATGGGCCCTCTCAAGATTGGCCTAAAATACACCAATAATCCTCCCACTTGAGCCTCACTCTAGATTTATGGTTATAAGTGGTTGATGGTGCTATCCCACTCATTTTATTAGAGTTTTGAAGAGGTTTCTTGGTGGATTGAAGATGGTTTCTGTCGGGTAAGACACTCCTCTTGGGATCCTTGTGTTTTCCTCTAGATATACATCTCCCTCTCTCTATTTTCTAGATATACACATGTTGTGTCTAGATATAGGGTTGTGATTTCTTTGGATGTTAATTTTAAGGATTTTGGATGTTACGGAATGAGATATAGAGAGGCTTTGTTGGTGCGTTCGCCGGTTTTGAGAAGTAGTTTCTTGTGGGTCGATTTCTTGGGAACCCTAAAGGTAGGTGGCTTATTTATTGACTCCACTTAGTTAGAGTTAATTATTCTGGATATAATTAATTTGGTTTTCTTGAATTTAATAACTTTTTTATGTGGGAAATTTGTTAGAAGTCCCTAGGGCGATGTTTTGGGGATTTTAGGGAAGAAGTTATTTTTGTGGTGAAGTGATCATTTTTTCGATTTTAAATTGCAGATTTTAATATGGGATTGTGAGTTTTATTTTTAAAAATAGTTGATGAGAACTTGTTTTCAATAAAAGGCTATTTTATTGAAATTTGTTTATTCCTAGAAAATGGGTAAAGGGTGTTTTCAATAAATGAGTCATTTAGTGAAGTGGTAGACATGTAATTGGAATGGTTGATTTCATGTTGTTATGGCCTTTGTGTGCAATGCTTGGTAGTGGTTTGATTTTGAATGTTGTGTGGAAGTGGGCGGGAAGTAACACTATAATAAGGGGATAAATAGTGGACGGAATGGCCACCATCAAAGGATATGTGGTCGGTAAGTACTGCAAGTTTTGAATGGGTGAATGGGTTGGAGGAAAGTCCCACTGTTATAGTTTCTTTATTGTGCATTGATTTGAAATATGGAAATTGTTGTGCTAATGTGTGAATGATGAAATAGCATCTGGAATGCATGTTTGTATTTCCATTTTTATCTTGTTTTGGGTGTGATGGCATGGTAGGGATGTGTTTGGCTTATGGTAATGGATGCACTTGTGATTATTTTATATAAACATTTTTATATTAATGTGCTAATTATATTATCCTAGTGGAGTGTGTTGGGAAGTCATTTGGGGAAATCCAACTGAGTATTTGTAATCACCTCTTGCTTTAGCACATTGGTGTCTTTGTAGATGTTGTGTATCGTGATGTGGGAAAAGGTAAGGAATCACCCTCCTTTAGTTGTGCATCATGATGTCAGGGTGGAGCTTGGATCATGGAGCTTGGTGTGGAGCCATGGAGTGTGTCTAGGAATATTTTGGGTCTTTTGTTGAGTCTTCTGCAATGTAATCTGATGTGGTATTGGCAGTATTGGTTTTGGGTTGTATTGTGGAACAACCTGGTTGTCTTTTTGGAATAAATTCTTGAATTTTTTGATTTAAATGCATCATATTGTGGTTGATAATGGATGGTTTGGTTGGTTTTTTCATAAGGGATAATCATTACCCAATTTGTTCTCGAAGCCCTCAGAATTTATTTCTACACTTTTGCGTCTTGTGAACGTTTCTTAAGGCCAACTAACCGTCACTACCTCCCAAGCCAATGAGGTTGGGGCAGGGTGTTACAAGTGGTATAAGCTTGTTTGATCATTTGGATTTGATTCTCAGATTTGGAGTTTACATTGGTTGTGGTATATTCCTTGATTCGTGATGGTATCAAGGCATAGGAATGTCGAAAAATTGAATGTATAACATAAAATGATGCAGTTAACCCTTTTATGCTGAACATCAAGTTACCAGGGAGTTGGGTACATAAGTGGTTGGAGACACTTATAGGCATTGGGTATCTCATTTTTGTGGGTGTAGCCAATGAGTTGAGCAAGGCATTCATGGTAGAAATGACTTTTCTCTAGGATTCATATTTCATTTTGATATGATGATTTTTATTGTGATGCGAATTTGTGTATTTTCTAAAATAGGAATTTGGTTTCAATATGGAATGATTTGAAACTTGGAAAGTGGTTGTATTTTGAAAAGGGTTGTCTTTCAAAAATGGTGAAACCTTGAAAATGTGAAAAGGGTCGAAAAAAATCATTGTGATAGTGTTGTGTAATGCGATTTGAAATGGAAATTATTGAAGTCTTCGAAAGTGAGACTCTTGTTTAATTGTTTTCTGTTTATAGATATGGCATTGGGTAGTCATCATATAGACCAACGGGAAGTGGTTGATGAGAACGTGGTAGCACCTGAGACATAGGTGAACCAGCAGTTAGACCAAATTATAGTGCAAGCATTCCAAGATGTGGAAAGTGGAAATAAGTAGGATGAACCAAGGCATGCAGATGATGTGGTTCAGTTTCAAAAAAAAATCCACCCATATTCAGGGGAGATTCAGAGCCAGAAAGGGTAGAAGCATGGATGAATAGAATGAATAAGATATTTGAATTCTTGGGAACACCAGTAGAGTTAAAAGTGAAATTGGACACGTATATGTTGGAAGTTCATTCCCTTCAATGGTGGGAGTTTGTAGTCCAAGATGGAACGGACCAGGGTATGACTTGGGAGGGCTTTGAGGAATTTTTTAATAAAACATTCTACCCACATATGTTTAGAATTTATCACACAATGGCTTTGTTCTGTTTGGAAGAGGAAAACCTTTATGTAATGGTGTATGACGCTATGTTTATGAACATAGTGAGATTTGAACCTGATGTGGTAGGTATTACATCATTGAATGGTTGTATATTAGAAGCTATTTTGAGGCAAGAGATTCATTACAAGATACTGGTGTTGTGTATAGATGATTACACAGAGATGGTGAATAGATCCTTGGTGGCTATGCGGGAACTGTTGGGAGCTCCGGGTGGAGGAAGCATGGTGGTACCCATGGAGAATAGTCTAAGTTCTAGAGGAGGAGGGATACATCATCATTATTGAAAACATCCTTAACATGCTCATATTATTCTTTCTCATTTAAAAATTCATGGGACAACCTTGAGACCTACATAATAAACATGTAATCTATATATCCTAATTTCACAATAATCATTTTAATAACATGTATAATGTAATTCATGTTAGAAAATATTTAATGCAATGGTGAATAATAGTTGTGATAATCATAAAAATGAAAAATGAGGCATGATATAACATGATAACATAAAGGCAACATGTAAATTTTGGAAATAACTTATTACACTACCACATAAAAATAATGTCATGAAGAACAACAATGAAATAATACTAGAAAATGTCCCATTATTGATTATGTTCCCATCCAAATAATTTTATTCAAAGTAAATGAGGCTAAAAAATTACACAATGCATTAGAGATTTATATAATTCATGTCACACCAGTCACATTCATTTCATTTTTTCACTTATGTATACCAGATTGATCATACAACATGGATTCATTCAATATATTATATTTTATTATGTGATTATGAAGTGTGTAATAAAAAAAATTTATGTCCTAAATCATGAAGTGTAAGTGAACAATAGTTAACTCCATTTATAAGAAATGAGTGTGGTCATTCAGTACAACATATTTTGTCATGAATAATTGTGGTGAACTTTTAGCAACATAACAACGGAGTATGAATGATCATGAGAGGTATTAATGACAGTTAAAGTGTTAATTAATTATTTAAATATAAAATTTAATGTAAGGGGTTATGTAAAACATATAATGACATTTTTAATGAAATAAAAAATATATAATATACTTTATATAGTTAAATAATGAGGGGATTGAAAAGATCCATTCCATAGAGTCCGTGATTCCAAATTCTTGAGAGGAGCTTCATGATAGTTTCGGGAACAAATGAGGTCTCTAGAGAAAGTATGGAAGAGTAAGTAAGTTATATAATGTTTTAGTGAATATTAAGGAGACATATAGATTGTTTATATTGGAGAATATTTGTGGTGTTATTTATTATTTACCAATCTTAGTTCTTGGACTCTATATAATAAAATAATTGAAAACAAAAATATTACCATGGTTTTTTCGAATTTTTTCTATCATATAGATGTTTAATTCATTATTTTATTAATCCAATGTCATAACATATTAATATATTATCATTGGTGATGTGGAGAAGGTTCATACTCATAATGAAATTATTTTAATACAAAAAAATATATCATATTTTTGGAGGATTCATAATGACTTTAGAAAATTAAAATAATAAAAAATAATTAATAGAATTATAAATGGAAAATTGTATTTGTTCTGGGATAAACATTATTGGATTTATTATATTGATATTGTTTCATTATTTTATCATAATACACACTATTTATTAAGTACAATATTTTATTTTTTTTATCAAAAATGTGACTATAATAGAAAAAATAAAAAATCATCTATTGGATAATGTTAAAATTTAAAATAGAAATATAATATTTATTTTAACAAATAAAATTCAATATATTATCATTTTTTATTTAAAATAAATATCAGAATTTATTTTGAATTTATAGGTTTATTTCACAATAATAGGTTTCGATGAGCCTGAACATCTCCTATAAAAGCATTCACTCCTACATAAGTTTTTGGGTATAATCATCAGAAGGGTCAAGGGAAAATTTCAATGACTATATAAGACATAAAATCTCTTGATAAATGGGTTTCTTATGGTATGATTTTTTAGGATGATGTCATCACTTCCCTTTTATATGTTAATTATGTTTTTCAAAACCGAATATTTATACTAATTTTGTTATCACTACTTAGGAAATATATTATCATTGGTAATGAGTCTTAACGATGATGTTAATTATTTTTGATATGGTAATTCAAAATAACAATTTGTGTTTTCTTTAGTAATTATTCATAATTAATCATTTCATTAATTCAAAATTGTAATTTCTTTTATAATTGTTTTGGTCATTACACGTGCACATGAAAATTATTTCAATTGATGTAGATCAAAAGAAAATGAGAATCGTTCTTAATATATTTTGTCAATTGAGTAAGAGTCAATAATTCAAGAGTCAAACCCTGATTTATATTTTTCAATGAAAATGATAATGCTCACCATTTACTGACAGATATTATTGCATTCACTATACCTCGATTCTACTGGATCTAGAGTATTGTAGTTTTCTAATTACGATTGACCAATAGTGGTTGGAAATAAAAACATTCATCGAACCTTAGGTTATGTGGAATTTTTTTCTCATAATTTTCTATTAATTTTGGATTTACATTTTGGATAATTAATAAATAATTTAATTATTTAACCCACTGAATGAACCACCAATGACATTTTTATAAGAATGCCCTATAATAACCTATCTTAGATCACTCATAGAGTAAAAATTGTGTTCTTGATTCAACAGTTGTTTCATTTTATCAATCGGATTCTTTTTGAGATTTATCATAATTTATTTAATAAACCAATCTTGTTGGATATAATATATAATTATTTAAAAAAATAATAATTTAAGGAAGTACCCGACAATGGAATCGCATGTCGTTTCCGTATCTAGATCTAAAAAAGTATATATATATATATATATATTCCAAATTATTTCAAACTAAAGAGAGACAATATATGATATCATCTTTCATTATTTTTTACAGAAAAAGGGGAAACTAAAAAAATGTCTGGATACTAAACACACATCATTCTCTCTCACTCACAAGATCTCTCTAGCAGGATCTCGTGCTTCCATTAGACATGAACCAATAGAATGGACCATCAATATAGGGTCATCTCTAATAAATACTCAATTTACATTATGTGATACAAAAATCATCTCCATCCATGATGTCTAGCATCACCAATCGGCTAAATGTGTGGAGTCACGAACTTATATGCTTAGTTTTCAATCACAAAAGACATCTTGCTACCGCTCCAACTATGGGGGTTGGGTGAGGTTGTATGAAAACTATCTAATCCACTACAGTATATTTAAAGTCTAAATGGACCCCATGGATTTTTATACCCCATCTGAATCACCTAAATTCTCATCATGGTGAGTCTATTAGGAAACCAATGTCTCCCTTCGGAAACACAAATCGACTATGATGTCGATATGTATAATTTGTTTCTTTTTCTAGATTATAATAATCACATCAAATACGAACACTATAATATTTATCATCTATTGTACTATATTTATAGAAATAAGTGATTCCTCATTGATCCCATTCTATAACAATGGTGAAAATAAGGGCCTATCATATAGGTCCTTGAACGGTTCTATGCTCATATTAGAGTGGTATCTATATATTATGTAAACTATACCAATGGAATGTGATCCTACTATCACTACCCAATTTCAAACACAACATCCATCATCATATAATTATGCACCTGGATAGTACACATGGAATTTAGATATATTGGTTGGTGAAGACTATACTCATATTAATATTGGACCTAAATGCCTCTTATAGGCCTCTCCAAATTATTGATGTGAAAAATGCATCGCATTTAGAGATAATAGTAGAGGGAACCCCCAAAAGAAGAAAAATATATCATACATAAAACTACTCCACAATATCAATTAATGAATTCCCCCAAAATACTAGGAATTTCCTTGACATCATGAGTGAGTCAGCTATCACCAAGATGGGTACATGGATTCCCACTATCCATGAAATATTTTAAATTATGTCCATGGATATTTCATTCCTTTCCCACTCTATGAACATAATAGGATTCAACATACCCACAAAACCCAGGATCTCAACTATTCTCATACTGATAGGTGATGCACAGATAGATGAAAGAAATGACACTCTATTTCATTTCCACCACCAAAACTATAGCTGATATTATTCATATATATTCCCCAGAATAGTATATATATTTACATCAGATAAGTGTTTTACAATATCGTCACCTCATCCCAAATAGTGACATGTTCCAATGTCAATTCATAGAAAATGATAATGTGATTCCTTATTTCATAAAATCCATCATGTGAGTATCATGATTATATCTGATCATGAATGTTCTTGTATTAGTTATCTTAAAAATGGTACACAATAATGATTTGGATGAGTATTGGAGTCAAAACCATATACTGAAGAAACATTACACCCTGCAACTCACCTAGAGACAATTTCATGAAATTGAAATACTCTGATGCCACCAATACCAAAGGTGGAAAATAAATCCTTCAAACATAATGTGCCACCACATTTCCCTTCCCTATATTATATACTACATGATAGTCATAGTCCTTTTGGAACTCAAAACCAATCCTTTATTTCATGTTCAGGTCTTTAGCCTTGAATACATACCTGATAACATGATATTATTAGTAAACAACAATGTTCTATCTCATGACATAGTTCCCCATGTCATTAAAGAGACGAATATCCTACCATATCTAGGAAATGAGTTACATAGTTCTTCATGTTGGGTCACAACTACCTTGGCTCGTATTATATAAATTATGTTTTATGCATCACTGTGTAACTGATCCCAATGACTGATGTATCGAATTGTACTATATATTCCTTTTCCTCCTCTAGTAGTCTAAAAACATGATCAATCATCTGCCTCAGACTCATCTCCTTGATGGATATTTGGAAGTGATCAATCCTTGAAAATAGATTCCACTTCTGTGTCATGGCGTTCAAAGTGGATTAAATCCTAGAGGAGTCTTCAACAACCATATATTAGTTCCCCACTAATCTAAGAAAACTCCTCAGAAATTAAATAATATTTGGTTGATCCCATGTAACAATTTCATCAATGTTCACCTATTCCATGACTAAACCATTATTAGATATGACATTCCCTATACCATTATTATCATAGGCATAAAATAGACACGTTGAGAGCTTAATATAAATATGGTGCATGCAAAACATTAATAGGACCATCATTATGTTCTCTCTATACTTATCCTCTAAATAAAGAAAAACTCAATATATTCCATGAATAGTTGGAAGATAGTAAACATTAAATTCATAAACATGAAATGACATTTCTCACACATTAGGGAATCACTAGGAACTCATAGTCTCTGTAGAGTGATTGGAAGGCCAACATATGAATATTAGCTACACAAACTCTCTACTGGTGGTATCCAGATCAGAGATCTATAATTGAAAACCATTTCATACCACACAAATTATCTTCAAGTTCTTCAAATCATAGTAATGGTTACTTTTCATTTATCATGGTCTGGTTCATGTGATTATAAGTTAAAAAATATTAAAGCTCATGTCATTTATTTTCACAAACAAATATCGGGATATCGAGGGGAACACACCTATCTTGATAAAATTATTCTCTTAAAACATTTCCATATGCAACCACAACTATGAGATATTTATAGGGTCTATTAAATATTCCACAAAAGATGTTAGAGTAGTGTTTGGGTTCATTTCATGGAAATACACTAACTCCTACCTCATTGGTATTCCTGTAACATCATCAAGGAAAATTTTTATAAAGTCCTCCATGAATAATGGAATATATAAACATGATGATAATTCTTCACCTAGAGAAAA
Source organism: Viscum album (assembly GCA_963277665.1). NCBI lineage: Eukaryota > Viridiplantae > Streptophyta > Magnoliopsida > Santalales > Viscaceae > Viscum > Viscum album. Next base: position 117,589,813 of record OY728123.1, on the reverse strand, counting down.
ACACTCAAACTGATGTATGATATCTGGAATACTCTTACTCAAAAAACACACTTATCCCTACCTAATAGTCTCTCACTTATAATGGTTAATATAATCCCATCATATGAGAAGGCATCATATTCCCCTATGGTGAAAGTCAATTTGGGTTTGATCTATTAATAAAAATTATATACATAATATTATGTGATTGGGTTTCACTAGGATGAAAAATGTCTAATTATAACATTTATCTTCCACGAAATATCTCATAGCACTAGCATATAAATGAAATTGAAGTATCATTACCTATGAGAACATTATGACAATGCTATTGGGATATAACCACAACAGGGTGCTCCATCTATAACATCATTACTAAAGAGATTAAGTAATGTCTCAAACCAATGTGTACTAATAATTAATCAAGAGTACAATAAAAACATATCATATCTAAAATCATTTCTTGTACAAATTGGTCATTTGTATCCATATCCTAGAGCTGCGTTTGTCTATGAGTTCCAGATCACAATTCCTAACATGGGACACCTATTACTGGTTGGGGAAGGATCCCATATCATCTTCTACCACCCACGTCTCCTTATCTTAGATCCTTATCCAATCCTTTGGTTTCTCTACTACCCTAAGGTCCACCCTTCTCTTTTATGGGTGACACACGATCATAGTACTGCCTCTTACCTGGATGTCTATCAACTATATTCCTTCCCTCAATAGCATGTATTGTCGTGAAATCACATTCCATGTTACCTTTCTAAACATTCATACCACTAATCCTCTCTAGGATACCACTAGTCTATAACCACATGACCATGTTGGATCCTAGGATATTCTCCTGCCCTATGATCCATTTTACTTGAACCTTCTTATTTATATAGAAGTATCAACCCTATAATAGCCAACGCTATATCTTGTTACTCTATGTCCGTCAAATGGGAATATCTCTATTCTCATCACCCATTCCAACAACCCGACATATGTGTGAAATCAAAATGGTACTACAGTAGTTTGTATATCAATTCAACAAGCCTTATCCAATTATTATTGTTGATTTTAGCCATACCATATTTTATCAAGATTGTAACAAGAGTTAGATGGAGGGGTATTACTCCTCATAAAATTATTACTCTCTTTCGGTACATGAGAATATCGACTCATTATGCATCTATTAAACAAAATTCCACTAGTTCCCCATCGATCCATAGAAAATGTTACCCTCTAGTGAAACCACGATATTAGTCAGTTTTTGGATACACTAGAAAACATGGATAACATACTCTAGGAAATCAGCTGACACATGGACATTGGTCTCACCATGAATCCTATATATCCTATGGAACATGAAATCATAGCGTGTGCTATTAATAAAATCATTTCTATCTTTATCTACTAGTTTGATCTCCTATTCAAAAGGTGTTGGGTGTAACTACTTGTACCCTTAGAGGAAGGATCTCATATGATTACCCCAAAACTGGGGCCTCATCACTCATCAGACCATCCATAGAATCTAGGACAGGAAACCTAATAGTATATCCTCATGGAACCATCCAAAAATCATTAATCAAGTAATAATAAATTCAGATGTAGAAATAAATATAATGGGGGAGATGACTCTATAAGGACTTTCAAATTTATCAATCCTATATGATTATAATAACATTAATAGCTATTACAAATGTTTTCATTAATCTATTTGGAAAATAGTTTATTCAGAGTTTGGGTCAATGAATACAATATCCACAACCTCAGAACTAGGTTACCATTATAAAAAGCTGTACTCGAGATACATTGACATTGTTTCAATAAATCCCAATAAAAACCTCATAAGAGGACTACTCTGCACATCATAACAATGATTAAACAGCTCTAATAAATAGTTCTCATGACACGACCCATCTAGGATCGAGTTGAGACTACATCAACCCTTCCTACAAATTCCAATGTGTGGTTAAAATACCTAAATATTACAAATAATTATCGAAGGACATTTAATAATGTTCATGTAGGCACATTGGTTAATATATCAATGATGAATTGAATAAGAAGAATAAAGAATTGTGTAATAGAAAGATGATTACAAGGCATCAAATAAAATCTGGGGTTTACAAGAGTATGAAATTGTATAATAAAATTTAAACAGAAAAATAAAAGCACATCTAGAATGATGTGCCAGACATAATTAACTATTAATGTATAGTTTGGGAGATACCACATCAAAATATCCATGATCATACCACCATAATCAGGGAAATTCCCCATGTATCCCTATAATCCTCTTTAATAATCGTTTGCGTCTACGATGTCTTCATAAAATACGACATTTTTGTGTATATCCCATCTAGGTGTGACTATATAAATACATAGTAGGATGCCATGCATGATTAAGGGGAATTAGAAAGACACATGTCAAGAAAAAGTAAACTCAACCTAATTTAAGTAAGTTAAGAATATAATATAATGGATATATATATATATACACTCAAAAAATGAAACTCAAATGATATTGAAAGGGTATATCCATATCACAACCAAGCCTAAAAAATAGTGACAGTAGTTCTCAGAGGTCCATCAATAATGGCTAGCATCTTGATCATTTGTCTAAAGTGACATCCTTGTTAACAAATTCAATTCCATTTCACCATTGAATCAGGTGTCACATTAACATGGTAGAGGAACCATTCCTTGCTTCAACATGAGGGTACACTTAGTTGATGGTATATGACCAATTCTTTATCCAAATAAAATTGTTCAACTATGATGGTCGTTGACCCATTCCTTGACTCTGAAAGAGGCTTCCACTCAATATAGATAAAAAATGAATAACATATCCAAGGTTGAGGATTCAAATCTAGTAGTAGAGGATCCAAGCCCTGATACCACTGGAGGGTTCCACTCAGTTTGTAGATAGACGACCCATCCCATACCCAACATAATGGTTCCACTCAAGTATATAGGCAGTGGACCCATGGCCCACCTAGTAGAAGGGTCCCACTATAATATTCAATTTACATTCCATTCCCCACCCAGAAGTAGTATTCGACACTGATGGTAGATAGAAGAACCGTTCCATACCCAAAAGGTTGGTTCCACTATAGAGTATCTAGTGAACCTTCCTGATTATTATCATCATCGATCATATCTAAAGGAATCAACATTATTATAACAGCTATAATCAAAAATCAAATGAAAAAAATAAGTCCACCATTGAATTCTTTGTGAAAAAAAATCAGGATAAGCTTCTGATGTTCTAGTATCTTAGTCCAAAAGAAGAATATACAATGGGAAAATTATCCTAAAACGAATGTAGGGGTACACAGTATGTTAGGTGACCCATAGAGATTATGTTCCTTCTACATTTCATTGACTTTTCATATCTACTACATTAATAATTTCAAATTTATCCCTACATTTAATGTAAATTGGATACATGAAATGTATCTTCCACTCGGGGTTCTCCCAATTCCCATTTCTAGGTCCCTAATTTTTTGGTTGTTTTTCAGTTCATTGATACATTGTGTTTCCTCGAACAATGGGACCTACATATGTGCTCCACCAAAAAATACGTAAACCTTAGGAGTTTTACATGCCTTAGGTCCCAGCCACATGGCATATGATAATTATATTTTTGAATGACCTAGCGCTACAACACAGAGTGAACTACACTGTGTGCGTTCATCATAATATACATCATGAATTTGATTTTTTATATAATGTTCACTCTTCATCCAAAATTTTACATCAGCAACCAATGTTTTTGATATCACCTCCATTCACACAAATCCATTGTTAATCAACTTCGTTCAACATTTCCTTCCATATAGTGGCTATAAAAAAGAATCCAAATCACTAATATGTACATGCACATGATCTCATTTTCCATAACACCTCACTAGATCTCCAATCAAATGGTGGAATCACCCAAATCTAGATAGTATCTGAATACATACCATATTTTTCAATCCCGACCTTATACGGGAAGTCATTTTTAATCCAACGGTTGATCATGCTCGATCTTACCCAATAATGTAGAAATGATAACACTTAGGCTAATCAGTGAACAAAAGAAATGATTGGGATTAATGTCTAAGAACATGGGTGAGGAAATATTTGGAAAAGTGTTCATGTTGAATGAAAAAACAATTTGGGATATTTGAGTTAAAAATCATGTTGCAACACATACAGATTTGAAAATAAATTTAAATTTGGTGCACAACAGTTTTTAAAGGCATGAAATTGATACACATAAAAGAAAAATGATGGGCTTTCTTAATATATTTAATCAATTTGGGTAGATTTTGAAATTTGAAGAGTTCTAACTCGATTCAGATCAATTGATGGGGAAGAATGTGATCAACAAATTATGAGATAAACCAGTTCAATCATCGTGACTTGATTCTCCAAGATCGAGAGTTTCTTCATCATCTTATTTTTATTATCCAATGGAGGGTGGAAGGATATAAACTCAATGATCCTTAGTCTTTGCAGCTATTCATGGATATTTTTCATAATGGATTATTTATATATTAATTATATGTTGGATAATTAATTAATTAACTAAATTAATAATTAAATTAACCTACTGAAAATAAGTTCAGTGGTTGTTTTATTAGAATGACCCACACTAACCCATTTTAGGTCGTAGCTAGGATAAACCTCATTATTTGGATTCAAATGTGGTATCAAATATTTGATATGGGAATCCATTTAAGATTATTACACTTTTATTTATGAAATCATGTGTTCATAATAATAAACTATTAATATTTTTATAAAATTAGTCTTTGGCACACAGGGACCAAGAATTGCCATCATTTACATGCTTAGCTGCAAAAATATTTACAGATCTATTCCAGATTTTTAAATGGGGAAATGGGTCACTACATATATGATCACCTTGTTCAATTGATTTATTCATGTACTTTTATTGGGACTGATTTTTAAAAAGGATACATTATTACAAATGTTAATTGGAGTACATTATAGTGATCTAAATAATATATCATTAGTATAATTAATATATATATATATATTACATTAGTAATAAAATATATTTTCTTTTGGTATCTCATTTTTAAGATTCAATAACATGTTGTAAACACATTATTTTTTCACTCTCAATATTCCTTTGCATGATATTATGACCATTTATTATTATTTTTTTCAATTATCCATATTTACCTATTTTTTATTGATTCAATAATCATTCAATTTTTAAATAGTAAATTTTATCACATAATTCTATTTTGAATAACTAGATACATTTTAATTTATTTTCAATGCCATTTTTTTGGGTTGATTAGGTCATATAATTCAAGTGATTTTTCCACTCCCAATTTTCATTTATTACTGGTTTCAAAAAACAGTATTTTTTACACTTATAATGATTATTGAAAATGTTTTCATATATTATATATTATGTTTATATAGTAATAGTTTAATAAAAATATACACAGTCCAATAAGATTCATGATAAAATTATTCTACGTAAAAATGTCATTAAATTTCTATTTAGTTTATTTAATAACCAAGATTCATAAATAATATTTACATAAATTAAAATATGTAGGAATCAATTAATCTGTATAAAATTTATGATTACTATTTTAAAATAACATTTAAATATTTAGTTTAAATATTAATTTCTATATATAACATATTATCCAATTCATCATGACTTCCTTATTTTATTTTTTTATGATTGAGGCTATGAGGGGAAGGATAGTGGATTGTATGCTATAATAGTGACATAATATAATCTTTAGGATAATATTTTTAAATTATTTGGTCTGTTTATACGAATTTGTAGTTTTTAAGAGATTTATTAAATTTCAGATAATGAAAATCCTTTTTCTGGACAAGGGATTCAACATTTGGAAACATTGATTTCTTGATTTGATGTTTTTTCATTATAAAGCATATTGTGTTTTCATTTGAGGGAATTAATATATGTCCCTATGTTTCTAATCATGTAGGATGGTCCATTTAGTTATAGTTGTCACATGGTACCTTGGTTGCACCATGATTTATAGTGGTATAATTCATTTTGTATAAAATTTAATGATCCATTTTATAATTATTTCTTGACTATTCCATATAATGTTCAATGTTTCATTAGATTCGTGGATGGTTGAACATTGGACGTGGGATATGTGGGGAATAACAACATGATTTCTAGAGGTATTACAATGATTGGAAAATTTTATGAAAGGGAAACCTGACTATGATAATATTATATGAAGGTACTTCCAATGTAAATTTAGGTGTCCAACTAAATTATTTTTATTTCCAACCTCTTACATGAAACTCATCTATACTATTATTTCTCCATTGGATACTGTTATGTCCTTATTAATGTATTTACCTCCAATGTTATAGATAATTTTTTTAGTACATTAGAGTATATATATTCCCATTTAATCATTCACTAATGTATATCTTATTTGATTTTATGAATGAATTATTTTTATCAAATATTTATGTAGTATTTTTGAGCAATTTCATTTGAATGAATCACAGTTTCCTAAAAATGTTGCTATTTTATTATTAATTTATATTAATATATTTTATATCAAATAATTTTGAATAATTCATATCTAATAATCACATTCCTGAAATCTAAATATATTAATATTTAGAGGAAATTAAAATAGGTTTTTCAGTGGTTATTAATATTTAATTGATCAGAATAAAGAAAAAATCAATAATATAATAAATGAATAGTTTTGGAAGGGTTTCATGGTCAATTGCGATGATTCTTTACAAACTATTTCTTTCCAAAAGTGATTGAAAATAAAATGTGTTTAAGAATATTATTATTTTTATTATTACTTATGTTATTTTCTTGAAATTAAATTTTGATATAAATATTATGATAGTGAGAAATGTGAAATATGATCAATAATCATGAATTTATATTTCTTATATTTTGAAAAATACATATCATATTTGATTTATCTATAAGTATATTAATTTTTAAATATTTTTATAGCTAGAAACTAATTATTAGAGTTATTTTTTTGAATAATTATTATAGAAAAGATAATAATTCTTGATGGAATTAAAAAAATTATCTCCTAGAAATGTAGAAATTACTATTTTTTGATGACCTGCTACATTATAAGAGCTATCCATAATTAGTTTTATAAAGGATTGATATATTTTTATTTATATATATTATGCACATTGAGATCTGGGATTATCTTCTTTTAATTGTTCGGTTTTTATGTAAATTTTTTTTATAGGTGTTGAGATAATGGATTCCCTATTATTAATGTTTTTTTATTCTGAATAGTTTTTAAAATTTCTACAAAATGATTTTTTTCAGATGAAATTTATATTCATTATGGTTATGTTTGACAAATTCATATAATATATGATAGTATTGAATCATACTGAATTATAATGAATTAATGTGGGTGGTTATGAATGATAGTAATGATATATTAATTGGGATCCAATAAATCATCTAAAATAATTGGATGAATAAATGAACTAGATTCATAATTATAATATAGTTATGCATTTTTATAAATTATGTTTGGGGGTTAATACTAAATTTATAATATAATTATTTAAATGGAATGTTAAATTAAATGGTGATTGATGATGATGGATCTCTTTCTCATCTATCTTCAGATGGAATGTCATTCCAATTTTGGTTATGAAATATGTATTTTAATTTGGGAATATATCCATAGTTAGAGTCGATATTTAGATATATTCCCTTATACTATGGCCTTTTATAATAATTTTGGATTTTATAATTTTACAAAAGGTACACTCTTAGTCATTTTAGTAGTTTATTTCCATGATGTCATCATGTTTCATGTGAATTACGAATATCATGGTTGTTATATATGTATAAGGATAACAACAATACATCAAAAATAACCCACCATTATACCTAGGTTATTTTTAATGAAATGAAGTTGTTTTTGTGTCTTATTTCATAATGATTTATTTTCATATAAGTTGTAATGTATATCTGTTATTATATACATATATCTATGAGTTGTGATGGAAAAAGGTGATAGTTTATAAATGTATTTTATGAATTATGCATGGATTTTATTGTCTTATGTTGTATAATATATTATAATAGACATCACGTGATATATTTGTGGTTATTGAGATTTTGATGGGATATATATTATTCTGTTTTTTAAATGAATAAAGAAGTGGATGGGACAACCCAAAAATGTGTTACGTGTTTTAAGGGATAAAATTTTATTAGAAGAGTATATGTTGGGAATATAAAAAATATAATTAGATAAATATTATGTAATAATATTATATATGGTGTTTGGTGAAGGATATTTATAGTGGTTTATATTTTCTAAAACATCAGAAAAGTAACATGTGGATTTCATCTTCTAATTCACTATGATTTATAATTCGTCTTTCATATTTATAGGAGTGGTTATAGATACAATCTTAATCATTATATTTTTATACTAACAACTATATATATAATTAATTAATTATTTATGTTATCTTTCGATGATGATGACTTGAAGAATTACATTCTCATGGTAGTTTTAGAGACCCACTAGTGTTTTCTGACTGTAAACATACTTTATTCCTCATAACAAATTAATTCACCTTTTTAATAATATATCTCGTTCATGGGTGTAAAATTATTAATTACAATATTTTTATTGGAGGTTTTTCATTTTGGGAGTTATATTGATTGTAACACTTATTGCTTAATGACATTATATTGTCGTATTTATAGTTTGAATCCCTTTTCCTATCAACAGTTGGATTCTTTGGTCTCCCAAATTTTCATGGATAGATAAGTAGAGTTATCAGTGGCTACAGTGATTGTGATATATTGGATTCATTTAATTTTTTTGAGATATATTATAGAAATTTGATTTATTAAATGATGTATATTTATATTTTTAGTTGGAATCAGAATTATTTCATGTTAGTAAACATTATTAAAATGGAGACCATTATTTAAATTGAATATTATTGACCCCTATGATCCAATAGATGAACTACAAGTTTATTTTACATTATATAAAAAATAATATTTATTTTATTTTAATTTATTGGTTTTTTATGTTAGTTAATAATTGCCTTTTATTATGATCTATCTCTGTTAAAAATGGAAATTGGGATAATAAGATTAATTATTCAACATCATGGGATTATGTTGTAACTAAAAGTTATCTTTATAAGGTATACTCTTTTTATGGATATAATTATATTATTAGATCCCAAATATAGAAACAAATATTCAATTTCTAGATTGTAATTATTTCCTTAATAAGTGAGTTACATTTGTAAATTCTATTAGCGATGATGAAATGTTAATTGGAGAATATGTTATAAGGATCGGTTGGATGTGTGGTTTGTTCAAATCCATATTTAAGGTAGAGTTGATGTTGATTTTAGCAGAGTATAATCCTATTGTGTAACCTATATATGTTTATATATAAAATTATAATAATTTTTTAGTTATCTATAAAGGATCTATTTTAACATGAGAATGATATTCGTATAATGTTCATGTTGGATCATATGATGATATAAATATCTATTTATTGGATGTTTCCATATATGTTGCAGCGACTATGGATCCTGAATAATATCGTCCATTTGATTTTTGTGTTATGGACTTTTTTATTCTTTATTTTCAAATATTATTGTTCATGTGGAATGAAAATTGATATTTATGACTATATATTGACAACTGTCTATTTAATATGTTGATATAATCAAAAATCTATCACATTACATTGATTTATAATCTATTTATTCATATTTTTGGATAAAATTAGATATATAGGTCAATTTACGACCACGATATCATTATATTTTGTTAATGGATGTATCCACTATGTATAAACTTTCAAAATTCATTATGTTCCTTTTCAGTCCACTATGATGCAATTTGATGATTTTTTTTTGTTTTTCATGTTTATGGGATTAATGAATAATATGTTTTGACGTATTGAATATATGTTTATATTGGTGGTCATTGATAAAATCCTCATTTAGTCTATGTCATTGGTGGACCATTTATATCATCATTTAGTGATTCTATAGTTTCTTCAATATAATGTGGTGTTTGAGAAATTTTTGAAGTAATTTTCAATATCCCTTAAAGTCTATCTGTTGGGATATGTTGTTTCCATGTTTTGACTAGTTTTAGATCATTTGAATCCCAAGGATGTTTAATATTGGGTTTCCTATATGAATTTTCTATATTTGTAGTTTCATTTATATTATGGGTAATTCTAGGACGTCCATAAATTTTATCATCTAGAATTTAATAGATGCATAAGAATTGACCCAAAAGATGTTTTCTTTTTCTTTTAATCGAATTTTTGGGAGCATTTGTTCATTTAGAGAAGAAGATAGTCACTTCTCATTATCATCATTTTCTAGAATGAATTGTTGTGTATAAGGATTTATGTTAAGTTCCACATAATGTCTTTGGTGAACTATTACATATATGACCTCATGAGAATAATTATGCATCCTATCATCATTATCTCTCTAAAATGGTGTTTTCATTGATATTTTGTATCAATACCTCATAAATGAATGATTTTTGGTATTCATGGGTCATTAGGTCTTGTATTATATCCTCAACCAATCCTTATATGGAAATTTTAGAACAATATAGGATATAATTAATTTATTATGTTTTAAATATTTCATTATCAATATTTAGTGGATATTTTGTAACAATATTACTAAGATGGATTTCAAGTGGATATATTATTTGTGAGTACTAAGAATATTTCACAATGGTGATTGGTTAAATGAAAATACACCATGATATAGTTCATATACATGGTAGTGGGTGTAATATCTCGACCAAGAGATATGGTTCATCCAAGTTTGAATTTTTGTTATACTGAATGCTACGAGGGTGTATGCTAGTTCATAGGGGTGTTCGTGATGATTTAGAAAATAAATGGGGGGTTGAATATGTGATGATATCATGGTGAGTTAGTGCCAAATATAAACCATGAACAATAGCTAGGCATGGTTGGGAAGTTAGGCTCATGGTTGAGGAACCACACATGGGGTTCTTGAAACCATGCGGGCATGGAAATATCCACCCTAAACATCCACCCTACAATATTATCAATCATGAAGGCTCTTCATAAATCCTGAATCTAACACCCCATCCCTAGATAGAGGCAATATCATTTTTACCACATAGTATGTCAACCAATTGAGGTGGCTAGCTATACTATTCACCCTTTTCCCCTCTCGGATAGAGGGATATGCACTGTTGCTGCATGGTTTATCCAACCATGTAGAACATAAAAAGTAGAATTTTACTATTTCCCTCATATTTTATTTTACACTCCATCAAATTTCACTCCCTTTAAAACCCTAAATCTAGGTTGAGAAAACATTAGAATCCTCCTCATAAATGGGTTCTTATCATTGGATTCAGAGGAGTTTGGAGTGATATTGTTTATGTATCAAATATGTGTGTGGTATTTGACTTTAATTCCATTGATTTTCTTAAAGGGTAATGGCTGAATGATTTCATTACTTCTGGAGCTGTAAACCCATCTATTTTTATTATATTATTTGTTTGGATGTAAAGGGATATTTTGTTGGATCAGGGGAAATTTTGGGTGAGTTTGGGTGTATGAGAACAAGGTAGGTGTACTTAATGGTTTTTTATATAGTATTGATGTTTTATTATGTGTTTTTGGTTGTTAGATTTTTACTAATATGTGTGTTTTATTGTCCCAAACTAAGGAATGAAAATTGAGAATTATTTTTATGTGGGAGATCCTTCGAAGACCCCATTGTGTCCATTGATGATCTGAGACAGAACGTATGGCTACCCATGGGGTTTGATGAACCCATGAAAATGGGGATGTAAAAGGATAAATGAATAGATAAGGAATCTATTAGAGTAATTTTATAGGGATTGATATTAGGTATTGGAAATATTTAATGGAAAGGGAATAATATTTATATGCATGTTTTTTGTAATTGTATATGTGTTTTTGAAAATGATCAAAAGATTCATTTTCGGTTCTTTCTTTTATGGATTTTGCTAATAAAATGAAAATTTTATTAAAGTGGGTAATAATTTTAATGGAGTTTTTGACTTAATATTGGCTTGTAAAGGGGTTTTTAAATTATATATATATAATAATGATTTGAAATAAGTTCATGGATCCTCTAATTTTATAACATTATTAAATGAATATTCAAAATTTTTGTGAATGGAAATGAAATCCTTGGGACCTGAATTTTTATTCAAACAGTTGGTCCCATTTTTTCAATGGTGTAATAAAGATGATTTGAAAAATTGTTTTATTCTAAAATTTTATACCATGAATATATATTAAGGTTCTACTAAATCCTTGATAGTTAATTGATATATGGGTAAATATGATCATCTTTTGATGAAAAATTAAATATGGTATATTATATGATTTAGCAATGAGACCAAAGAAATACTACCTTGGTTTGGACTAAACTAATTGTCTTATCCTCGAAGATGTATTTTTTTGGGTTATGATGTTGGAATGAGGCTATATTCTCTTGTAAAATTGAAATATTTTCCTAGTTATTTGTTTTGACTTGACCAATGATCAAAGAGACATCAATGATTTTTTTGGGGTTAGATGTTAGACTAAGGGTATATGCTCATATTGTTTCAAAATTACATGAATATTGAATGGGGGATCTATGGTTAGAAGTTCTATTGTGACATACCCATTATAATTGATTGTATCAAACCCCATATTTTTTAGATTTGTTACCCGACATCTCTATAACATTTAATGTTAATTTTTTTTCATGATATAACATAAAGGAATAAATGGTTGATAATTAATAATTTATATGTTAAACAAATTTCCATTATTTTAATGATCAATAACTACCCCATGGTTATCTATATACAATATTATACAGAATGTGTATTATTTTAGACAACATTGGAAATGGAAGTCTTATTTAACCTCACACCATCTTTAGGTAGCTATTGAAGTTTGGTACCCAAGAATACATAACATGTTTTTGGGTTTAGTTTTAGTATGGGGAATTGATGTTGGGTTTGTTCATAGTCGATGGTTCTAAGAATAACATATTAGGACAAATTTTGGACTTAGGTATATGATCGAGATATTTTTTTTATTGTAACCATTATATGAATGACTTCGTTACACATAGTGTATCCAGCATATTACAAGAACAGGTGTTACATGGTTTATTGATTTCCATTTCCTATTTTAATTACATTGAATTGTTTAATTTATTATATATATATATATATATAATTTTATATTATTTTTTTAATTGGAGAAAAGGTATAGAAACCTAATTGTTCCATTATGGTTCTCTAATTATAGTCGACAGTCTCTAGCATATGAAGAGTTGTGGTTGTGGTTATGTGGTGACCCAGCTCGGTGCCCCGATATAATGATTTTTTGGTTAAGGTGATTCAAATTTATATCAGTGGATTGTATTTTTGTGTAACTATTTTTGGAATGGTATAAAAGAGAGTATTAAATTTTTGAGTCCTGTTAATGGGGATGTTCTACTGTTTTATCAAACTCACACATGACGTAAATACGGTGTTTCCTAGGGGGAATGATATTCAGTTTTTTCAATGTGTTGTTAATTAAAACATCCACTACAACTGGAAAACATTATTGTAATGTTATTTATATATGAGGTTATATCTCATGTCTTGATATTTGAGTAGATGTTTTTTTGGGATCATGAATCATGATAAGCACAAGAAATTGATGGTTAATCATAGTGTTTCCTTTGATTGATTGATTCATGAGATTTATATTCTAGTATTTTACACATCTATCATTGGTTCATTTCTATTTAATAACTTTTTGAAATTGTTTCAGTGAAAATATATTGGAAAACTATATTTATTAATTGTTGTTTCCTTTGAAATTTTGAGTTAATAAAGATGATTTTTACTGTTTAAATCATTTTATTTAAAAAATTGAATATTTTCAAAGGGAATAGTCATGTTTTAAATAATTTTTTTAATTAAAAGGGAACACTAGAATAGAAGGACCTGTGATACATTGAAAATGATCGTCCCGTATTATGATATATTTTACTTGTAATTATTATTTATGGGAGAGTGAGTTCTTTTGTATGTGACCATAGTTATGTGTTATGAGTCATGTTTGTTTTAATGTCTAGTTATAGGTATATAGTTGTTTTAACTTCAGTTAGGTGGTAACAATGGGGTTTTGAGATGTTTTTGTTAATTTTTATATGGTTAACCATGTGTTATGAGACCTTGTGAGTAGTGTTTTGGACCCAAATTGGGATTTTGGATCATAGTTCAGAGTAATGTGGGTGTATATCATTGATGTGGGAACTAGGGTAAACTATCATTGGTTGAATTAGAGACATTTTGTTCACAAAAATGGGATGGACTTCCACATGTGGGAAAATATGATCTTTTGGTATGATGTGTATTTGTTAGAAATTTCAATGGTCTTATCAATACATAAATCCAGTATAGGGAGTTGGTGTCTTTTTACCTTTACGAGTGTCCCATTAGAGGGGATAGTTTGATTTCTAGTATTTTCTGATGTGTTTTACATCTATGGATATTTTGGATATTAAAAGTGTCACATAGATTCTATTTCTTAATCTGTTTTCTAGTAAAGGGAATGGATATGATGGAAAATGGTTTTTGGGAATGTGACTCGAGTTGTATCCATTAGTTTATAGTATGGGAAAGAATCAACGGTGACCTTGAGGGATGTTAGAATCATGTTGTGTATTCTTATTAATGTGAATAATTGGAATATTCTTTAGATGTTTAATTAAAATATAGAGGGAGCCATCTAATTTTGATAAATTATTATAGTAATGGATTGGTTTATTTTAACGATATGAACATCCATTCATATGTTTTTTTCACAGATGGTTTCAAGGGGCATACTCATTTAAATGCCTGTATAATAATTTTTTTAAATTATTCAATGTGATAATAAATATTTATTATAGTCGGATGTGGTATGTGTGGTAAGATAATAGTATAATGCTTCAGATGTTGATGTGACTCCTAAATTATGTGATGATCCTATATTTGTGTTGATTTTTTGAATGTCTAGTCCGTAGGACAGAAATGATGTGAATTCATTAATTTTCATGATGATGCTAGACCTGGACTCATATTTAGTTGTGTAAGAGTGAGCTAGGGTATAGATTCAAGGACATTGAAATCATGTGACCTATAGTATTTTTCATAGAATTATCACTTGAATGTGAGTGACCTCAGTGATTCTTATAGAGACTGGTTGTTGGGAACTGTCTTAAGATGTATGTCATCATTTGGAATTTGTATCCATGTTCCATGGGAGTAAGAACCTATATATTCCATGAAAACCAATCTAGCTATTTTTTAGAGAGGCTATTTTTTTGGATTATTGAAATTTATCATAAGGATTTCTTTACAAGTGTCCACAATTGTACTAGAGGTTTTCGAGTAGTGTGGTGGATGAATTATCAAGAGTAATGTGGATCAATGCCTCGTGGATGAGAATCATAGGAGATGGTGAGTTTTGGATGATGAATACGTCATTGATGGAGATGGCTGAGAGTTGCACAATCATTTCAGGTAGGTAATCATGAGACTTTAAATAGGTTATGTTGTCCCTACTGTTGGAGGTGATATTGGTAATATATCAGTTGTGGTAGTTTTTTTGATGACATCTTGAAGAACTTCCACATATGAGATGATCATTGCCATCATATTTCCATCATCATTTATATAATGGGATAAAATTTCCATACACCATTATACATAATGGTTGTTCATTTTCATTGATTGTGAACAACTAGTAGGTTGTTTTTGTGGAACAATTTGAGAAAAGCCACTGGGTGGGAGGCTCTCCATTAGCAGTTTTCAGTTGGGACCTCAAGATAGATCATGTGGTGTATAATTCACTGGATGTTTCTCTTTAATTACTTGAATGGGAAGGGGTTATATTTTTTCATTGATTCATATATGTGGGAATCATTTACATGAAAACTTCTTTGGATCTATAGTGATGGTGCTTATGCAGTTGTGGTTGGAATTTCTTAATGAAATTGGTGACAATGACAATCCTATAGTGGGGAGTGGTACGTCAATATGATATGTGTTTCGTGTACTGTGGGTTGGATGTGGTGGCATCAAAATAACACTGATGAAACTATTAGGGCCATGATTCAAATTACTCATGAAAGGAAAGTCATGCCATTGATGTGGTGGATATGTGAGCTGTTATTTTTCTATAGGTTTGGTATGGTTTAATATGTAATCTAAGGTGATTCTATTAGGAATGATGATTGGTAAAGTGGGTCATGATGACAGTTTTTGGGACATAGAGGTTCATAGAAATAATCACATTTGGGGTTAGGTATGAGGTCCAGAAGATTCATCCAGATGGTAGTGTTATACCGTAGATGATAAGGCACCATGTTCATGTGAAGTGGTAATATAATGATATGGTGATATGGTTTTTTTATGATGAGTCAATTGAGATTGTCCAGATATGTATTAGAGAAAGAAATGAAATTTGACAATTGTAAAATGTAGAATAGTGATCTTAAAAATGGAATGTAAATTTTGGAAATGAATATGAGCCTTGGTGGAATCCTATTTTTCATTATTTTTTATATGGATTGTGGATGTAAATCTGTTCCTGGTGTCTTCAATAGAAATGATAGATCTTAATGTGAGTGATTAATCTCATGGGATATTGGGAGTAGTTAGTCGGGAAACATGTTTTTTTAATGGGAGATTTATTTTAGGTTAATCTGGTCAATTTAAAATGTTAAATGTTCCAAAAACTAGTGGAGGCTAGTCTTGAGATAATGAATGTCGCATGGGGAGCCATTAGAGGAAAGTGATTGGTTAATGATATGATTGGTGTTACGGTTTGGATGGGTCAAGTAAGTGTTATCTTGGTGTTTTGATTTTTGAAATTGCTATTTGACTGGGATTTGTTTGGTTTAGTTATATGAGATGAGGGTTCTAATTTGTGTTTTGATTGTTGTGATGTAGACTGAGGACCTTGTCTATTGATTTTTAGAATAAAATTGTTCATAGAATATGGTTGGAAAACATTATGTTTCATAAGTGGATGAAAATTTTGTTTCATTATCAGGTTCCAAAAGAAGGTTAGGTGGTTCATATGTAATATTGATCTATTTGATAATTATAGGTAGAATAAATAAATGGTGTACCTATTATATTAAAGGGGTATTTTTTATCACATGTTTTTTCATGTACCATATATTATTTGATATTTTTTTCTCATATGATTTGTGATGATGGAGTGAATTATATATATTAGAAAATGATGAATCAGATGAGGAACATAGAGTTCATGTGGCATATCGTAGTTGGAAAATAAATATATTATCGAAAATTATTTTGATACAAATTTTATGATGGAAAGGCCATGATCAATAAGCATCTTAAGGATGTGAATACTGAATATAGGCCATATGGAGTAATGAATTTTAGATGGGTTTTAGTGGTGTTTGAAAGGACCGATCAAAATTGAGCTATTTTAATGTGGAGATTTTGTGTGATCATGGCCATAAGATTAAGTATTTCATGTTTTGATTTATTGTTTTCTAGACTGGTTTTGGGTAGTAAATTAGATCTTTAGGGTGTTTTATAGAATTAGGTCATGAAAATATGGGATTAGTCTAATATATAGTAAGGGTGTTGTTGGCACTATATTATAATAATTCATGGATTATAATTTTATATGCTTAGAAATGGTGGGTCAATGTTTAGGTAACGTGGAAGGGGGATATGAAAACCATTCGGTCATGGGAAGATACATTCATCTTGTCAATCCCATTGTTTTTTCATCCATGTGGAATAAAAAGAAAATATGTTGCCAAAAATCCCCTCAAAAAGTGTCTGGAGAATAGGATATTCATGTTTATTCAAACCATGCAGGCGGATATGAAATCTATTTTACCAGGTCCCATCTTGAATAAAGGGAGATGTACATTTGGTTCATGGTTTTATAAACTGTGCAGCTATATCGTGCATAACATAAGTAGTGGAATTTTATAATTTTCCCTCTTGAAAAAACTTCCATCTCCCCCAAATTTCGTACCCATTAAACACCTACATCATGTGTGGAAAAAATAAGATTTCTCCTCAACCATGTGTATTTATCCTTCAAATCAAAGGTGTTTCGATTGTGGTTGGGTATGAATCGATGATCAAGGTATGTCATACACTTTTTTCGGTCTATTTTATAGAATGGGTATGGTTTAATGTGTTCTCTCATTCTGAAGCACCAAAACAATATTTTTCCATTATATTTTTTGTTTGATTGTTATTGTATGTTTGTGTTTGGGTCATCGTCCATGGTTTGATTAGAATTTGTCTATTTGGTTTAGGTACATTGTCTTAATTATTTTTCTCATATCCATGATGTCTTATATGTGTATTTGGTTGATCAAATTCATTGGTTTACTATATTTTATCATCATATACAAAAGAATGTGTCTTTGGATTTTGATTTAACCAAGAAATCCTTTGCACAATCTAGCGTGTATGTTTATGATCCTTGACCAAATCTATGGCTTCCCGTGGAGTATGTCGAACACTTTAAATGTGAAAATAAATTGGTAAATGGTCTGTTAAAGAAATTATGAAAGTGAATGGGTAGGGTTTGTAACTTCATTAATGTTCCTGGAGAATAGATATTTCAAAATATTTATATACCACCTTTTGGGAATTTTGTTGGTGGATTTTGAATTAGTTTAAATTATGTAATTTTTGATTTGATTCATTTATGGTTTTAAATGATTAAAATTTTGTTTAGGATGTGTGTAATAATTTAAAATTAGATGTTGACATCATTGTGATATGAAATGTTGTTTTTCTTAATAGATATCAAATGATGATGTTAAATAAGTCTGTGGGTCCCCTTAGTTTGAATGTTATTTATTTATTAATTGAGATTATAGAGAATAGGAAAGAAAGCCATCGGGCGTTGTGGAGTTTTTCAAAGAGGATGGACCATTTCTTGAAGGATGGTTTCAATATGATTTTTAATAAGTGATTTGTTTTGGTGTGTTATGTAATTAATGGACATTAAGGATCCATTGGGACATTATTAATGAAATTTCATTTTTGGTTAAATTTGATAAAATGATGACGAATCATTTCCATGTGGTAAGATATATGAGGGGGATGATTGACCAAGGCTCCTACCACATTGTTTGGGATTGACCAATTATCAAGTCTCTACTGATGTATTGTTTGTGTTACGAATTAAAACTAAGGCTCTGTGCTCCTAAAATAAGGAGTAAGGGTCCCCATTTTCTGTTAGACATAGACTAAATTTCATTTCCCCAATAATGTGCTTTTCATTTTCGGATGTCAGAATGAGGCTCTAGCTCTTAATGTATACATATTTTGTGGCAATCATATAAATTTTTCGAAAAGTGTTGATAAATTATATGAATTGTTACCTCCACATTGTGACTAAATGTATGTTACAAAATAATCTATTTTTAGGCTCTATACAAAGCTTGAACACAATAGGATGGCTTTATTTCAATATTGGAATTTAAGTAATAAATTTTTAATTGATAATTTTTTAAATGTGAAACTTTCTTCTTTGGTGTTCCTTTTTAATTACTCAAAATTTTTTATCTTTATAGGCCATTTTACATACTGGATATATTGGTAGACAAAATTGGTGGTGGCCTACTATGAAGTAGTTACACCCAACCAATAATTTCATTTAACGATGTTTCCAATGTAGACTCATCTTGTTTTCAAGGTTCAGGTATGGAAAGGGGCCATGGGTTAGTTTTTTATAAGATAATCGGTCAAAGCATGGGATTATAGACCTGGGATGGGGCTCATGTTCAGGTTTAATATCTTATATGGTTTTTTGTTGGATTATTTGATTTACTACTGATCGAAAAATTGAGTAGACACCATATTGTTGTATAATTTTTTATTTGGTTTATTATGTGCCTTTTACTCTATTAATTCAATTGGCCTGCCTAATTTTGTTGTAACCTATGTGGATATTATTTTCTATTATAGTTATATTTTGAAAAAACTATTGTTTCCTCATTGTTTCTTTTAAACCCGCACAAAAATTCATGTGAACTATCAGTTATGATGTGGAATGCATGAGGTCATGTGGGTATATGGCTCGACACACCAGTATATTGGCTTTTAAGAAAGGGCATTACAATGGGTGTATCTAACAAATGGAAAAAAATAATTTTATTGTTGCATTTAGTGAAATCCCATCTGGGGGAATCAATATTTTTTATTTAGAGAGAATTATTAATTTGTAGTAACTCCCCTAAGGGATGATCATTTAATGATCAATACCAGGTGTTATTCATGGGGATGATATTTGTTCCATTGGAGATATGATAGTTTTTTCCTCACGAATTATATAGACCATCATCTAATGTTTTTCATTGTATGGAAAATATGTATCTTCCCCAAATATATTATTTTTTGTGTGATAATAGAAATAAAAAAATTTAGGTGTCTGTATATTTATATTTACTATTATAGAAGATAAAGGTTGAGAATCATTTCACTGGGGGATTTATTCATTCACTTAATTTTTTATTGTGGAAGTGGGATGAAATATTTTGGGATCACGCCGCTAGTTCATATCATTTAGATGGATTATTTGAATCTATTGTTTGATATAAAAAAGGTTGTTTGAGTTATCATAATCTATAGTGGTTATGGAGTGATGTGTAGGGGATTTTTTTCAATGTAGTATTTTAGGGATTTAGTATTAATCATTGGAGTTCCAGTGATTTTTGAAAAATAGAAAATCTTTTATTTCACTTCCTATTTGTATAGATTATAGTAATGTTATTTTATTTTAATTTTATTACTAAATTCTTTTTTTCGTCCACATAAGTATGGATATAAAATTTATCATATCTATTCCGTAAATTACATGATATGAACATGTGTTATGGATTTTAGTGCTTCATGTATATGTGTCAAAACCGAATAGGATATTTCATATAATAATAATTATTAACCCAATTTTGGATATGCACAATCAAATCTCTATATGTACAATATTATAGATGTTTATTATGTTGGAAAAAAGACCAATAATCAGTTATTCTAGGACCTGAAATGGGATTATAATGTCATAGAATATTCACACTAACAATATTATCAGATAATTAAAGGATTATGAGTGTGTTAGGGAAGTTTTTTATTAGTTATAGATTTAAAAACATATGAACTAGTTATTTGAGGTCTTTTATTTGTTGCAGCTTCTCAGTATCTTCATGTTAATTCCCGTTTAATTTAAATTTTACAGTTGGTAATTGAATATTATTTCATGTTTGAATATAACCCAAATAACATTCAATATTGTGTGGTAGTGTACTCTCACATTCATATGTTTCCTTTTGATACTTAAAAATGGCTCGATTGAGGATTGGGAGGGATTACTTATGAGTATGAGTAAAAAATGAATACTCAGTATCTAGAAATAGTTTTAAACTATTTATCTTGAGTTGTTATGAATGAACTTGATTGATTTTTTACATTTATTATATATTTTTATTCACTTTTATACAATGATTATATATTTATACTCCTTATACAAGATCATTTGGAGGTATCTCATGTTGTTGTTATCTATAATTATTACCTGCCTTCCCACTATATTATAGTTGTTGATCATTAGGTTGAAACTTATTTATTAGTTCTATGGTATATCCAATTGTTTCATCCATTTACTTTTTATTTCGGTTTGGGTTTAGCAGAAATATTGGTGAATGTATGGAGGATTGGTTGGACTACTATAGCAGAAATTATATCTACAATATAGAAATTCTGAATTGGTCGGTTCGAATGTAGAGTAGTATAATTTTTTGTACATTTTATTAAATACAACTCTATTTCCATCCCACATACCTCTCAATTTAATAATATTGATCCCCATGTAAAATGTTTAGTCATTATACTAAAAAGGAAATTCTAATTCTATGGTACCAAAGATACACAAGAGAGCCTCAAGTAGATAAGATTGTCTATATGTTGTTTTAGGGGTCACTAAATCTAGATCACTCCATAAAATTTATTTGATTATTACCTGGAATTTTATGATTCATCATATTACATAATAATGGATGGTTCGATTTGAAGCATCCCTACATTGGGTATATCAATTTCTGGTTTTATAGAGAATTACATATAAATGTTTATGGGGTATTCAATAAATAATTTATACTGGGAGGCATAATACAGATTTATTTCGTCTTGAGAAAAATAGTTTTTAGTTTTTTTTATATACATCCTTGGATTCAAGGTAATCCCTATAGTGTTTATTTATTATAAAATTTTAGAAACTATATTTTTATTAATTGTTAAAAATTCATAAAATTTGATATATATTCCTTTAAACACAGGGTAACATGAGTCGCAGAATCACTACATGTTTAGTGCAATTTCTTCTAATAAGATATAGGATTCTTGAGATGGAATAATTGGTTTCTTTAGGTGAGTTTCATTCATCCATTTAGTTCATACACTATCAATTATCCACTTTCCAATTTATGATTTCCCTATTCTCATCGATATATATTTTTCAATATCAATGATAAATTTTGAAATCATTTGGGATTGAAATAATATTTAATCATGGTTTAATCATTAGAATTTTTTTGGTGTTCTATACCTAATATTCAATTAATTAAAATATAAAAGTAATGAATACTCTAATATATAGGGACGTATTGACTTCTAATTTTATATGCATTCACATGGGATTAAAATACATTATCTAAAATTGGATAATTAATGAAATTGATGTTAAAGTATATAATAATATATAATTTATGAATTAAATTTAAATCGATAGTTTACATAATCATAAATGGTAATAATTTTCCTATTATTTATTACATCAACTAATCTTATCAATAGATTGTTTGGAAATAATTTTCCTTTCATTATAAACAATATTTTCTGGACTAATAAAATTTTTTAGAATAACATAAAGATAGTTAGACCACTGAACAATTAATGGAAATCATTAGATTATATTTCAATTCTATCATAACAAACATTAAATGATTTTTTTCATTTTTACGTTTCATTGTTTTATTATAGATGGTTATAATTGATAATTATTGGTTTATTATTTCTTTAAAAAATATAATTATTTGTTCAAAAATTCATTATTGAAAAGGGAAAAAATTATATTCGTTAATGAAATGATTGAGGATAATTTAGATAATGTGTTTGATTAAGACATTTTTCCCCTGGTGTTACATCCTTCGATTCCAATTGAACTTATTCAAATGATAATATAATTTCTTCTTTTTATATGACATTTTATGATACCAATACAGATGTGAATTATTATGTAACAATGTAAGGTATGATTATTTGGTAGATTCTCTAATTGTTTCTTGCTTACTTTCCTTTATCGCGGTTGTTTTAACAATATTAACTGTTGAAATTAGATAAGGTATTAATGTGATGTAATTTCATTGTAGAATTATGATATTCTTGTTGGTTTAGTTTGAATATGATTAATATTATTGATTTCACTTTTTTATTTTTGTTTTTCAATGATCTTAGTTACTACTTACAATAAAATTTGCCACTCCACCAGGTCTCTCTCTTCGATTTGAATTAACATGGTTGAGTCAATTTATAAAATTTAATATCTAAATCTATTGTTTTTTTAAATTTTTGGGGACTATTATAGATCCTAGTTATGAAATATTAAATTTGAATATATAATTGGTTATATCAGATAATTTATGGCAATGGGATGAATCAATTGGTTTGATTTATTATTATGAAATTAAATTATCTTTTGTTAAATTAATTTTGATTTTTATACATATAATATTAATTTTATCATATAATTTGAGTGGTAATTATTACATTACTAAAGGATTATAGATGAAAAATAATGGTCCATATTTGTGTACAAAATGGGAATGTCATCAAATTAAATGAAATTGTTTCAATGTTGTTTTTTGGGATGGTATCTATAATTATATTTTAGTACATGTGAGTTTGTATATTTTATTAGTGTGATATACAATCATTGAACAATATTATTTCATACTCTACAAAAATTGTGTCAATAAGTTAGCTGATTCCATAATTAACAATGTCTCTCCATTGTCTTCCAAACATCAACAATATCATTGATAAGGATAGATGACTAATACACCAACATCTATCTCAACTATACATGGAGTATTCAATGAGAAACCAAGTCAATAACAGTTTACATTTATAAGTTAACTGATCATATTAGATATAATGGCTCTTGGTTGTACCATTCATATATACAAGTGTTTTGGCGGATTTATGTTATAGTGTATACATGTATTTTTCTACTGATAAATTATATATAATGGACAATGGTATATGAATAGTACATGGGATGGAATGGGATATGTATGGGATTATATTGATGTTATTTTTATATACATTCAATTCTATGTGCATTTCTTATAGATGGTATATGAGAATTAAGGCTTAAGACATTGTGGTTTTGGGGTATGATTTTATTAATAAAGTGGATATATTGAAACATTAAATTATATAAGATTAAAATTTATCCAACCTATTTTTTGAAATTACATGGTTAATGATCCTTTTTGAGGATGAGATATAATACGGATATGTTAGATTGTGAGTGAAGTTCTAATTGATATTCACTAGTTTTTAGAAAGATTCCACCATAATTAAAAAAGGGGTATATTGGAGGATCCTAATGAATATTCTTTTTTGGTAACCTATATATATATACTACATTTAGGTCTATATGTGGTGGATAGTGATTGAATTAGGTATTATTTGATAATGGTCATTTTCATGAGCTTCTATTGTTCATGGACACAACCTACGTATTTTTTTATCATTTATGAAATATATTAAATTTTATATGTTATTACGGATATATATTCTCAAAATATTATTTTTTTCATTACTTATATTCTTTCCTAATATATATTCTATGTAATTCATGGATATTATGCATTTATATACCCTTGGTGTTAGTGAGCATAAAAATATTTATTAGATATGAGCATTGGCTGATAGTCCCATATACTATACTATCCCATGTGGTGTACGAGTTGATGGATCATGAGTCATAGAATATAATATAGTATATATTATTTTTATTTATGCTCTTCCAATGTCATTATTTTTTATTATATATTACCTTATAGGATCATATAAAAGGAAATATAATTCGAAATGTTAATGATATATATTTCAACATTTCAAATTACATTATTGATAATTTCCATTATAAACATCAATTAGACTATTGTGAGACATCCGAAAATATGTCATTGGATAGTGGTGTTCATTAACATAATACATTTTAAATAATAACATTTATGATCACGGTATTTTTTTATATTGATAATTGAAATTTTTTTATATCAATAATAACTGCAACAAGTTTTTTGAATATAATTTTAAATTGTATTAATCAAATGAATATACTTAGTCAATACATCTGAGAAAATATTTGTTTTTCCATGTAACACTCAAAAGAAATATTACAATAATTGGTGAATTATTCATATATAAAATATATTTATTCTTTATTTTATGGAGTTACTCAATTAATTATCATTATTCTCTATCCATAATGATATAGATAATAATTTTATTCATCTATTATATTTATCATGGAGAAAAAATCATTTTATATTAATAATATATAATCATATTTCACATGATTTACATATAGGATGATGTTATACAAAACTCACATTCAGAAAATATTCTTCTTGAGTCCAGTGAATCAGTAAATTACAACAAATAAGATGTATATTTAATAAAAAAATTAATTTCTCATGATGGGGTGAAATGAATTAGACATTCATAATAATAAAATAATTTAATCCAATGTATTTTTATTAACAGTAAATATATATTTATCTATAGAAACATTATGAATGTAATCATTAGACTCTTAAAAGAGTATATTTTACAAGAAACACAATTTTATTCTACACCATGGTAGTATATCTTTTATGGTGGATAATGATTACTATTTGATTATATAGAGTCTTTGAATATGGTGTTATAATGGAAATAAAATCATTTATTATCCACAAAATATCCAAAACAACAATTTAAATTTAAAAAATGTTATGATAACTATTATAAGTAACACCAGATTTTGTTATAAAATATATACCACTATATGAATAAAAATTAATGAAATATTTTTCTTTGTTACATTTTCCATAACATTTTCAAATCTCATTTTGGAAAAAACAATTAATATGAAATAAGTATGGATGAGAATGTAACATATAAATCGGAACTATAAAGGTAACATGGTCCGTAATTGTATTAATGATTTCAATAAATCATCATTATCATTTATAAATTTTCTAGATTAACTATGTTAAATAAGTAACTAAATTTTTAATGGTGGAAATAATAAATAATAAATATAAAAATAATTATAGATGTGATGATGAATATTCTCATATCACATCTTTTGTAAAAAAAATAAATAATGAATTTACACAATATGATACGAAAATTCCAAACGTTGTCCATGATGAGAATCTCCACAAAAACCATCATATTTCAATTCTACATTATGGATATAAGATGTAGAATTATCATCAAAAATATAATCATGAATGAAATATTCATAAATACAGAAAACAATATGTTCTATCAGAATAAGATCTGTAATGGGTTTTATATCTTCATCCCAAATTAGAAAAGTATCTTATTCTTTTTAAGATGAAATTTTCAAATTTTATATGAATAAATAATTTATTAAACATATACTAAAAACGCATCATCAAATAATTAAATAAAAAAATTATAAAAATAAATTTATGAAAAAATTTTAAATGAATTAATATAGTGACCAACCAAATTATCATTCATTTATAGAGATTTTTTATTAATACGTACAAGTATTAATATTTTTTTCCACTAATCAAACAATTTTCTAAAAAACCACATTTTTCATTGCATTGTAATTTTCATATAATGAATAAGGTATGCCTGTAGAAAGTTGTAATATTTCATTATGTTGAATATCATTATGTATAGGTTATCAACATATTTTTAAGGGGACTTGTGGATGTTATTTTTTGTGCTACCCATGCATAAATGATCAATAAATACTAATTCAATTTCATAATATGGGACTATTGTATAGACATATAATTAATGTGTGTTGACTGATAAATAAAAATACATCATACCTAAAAAATCCATTCCTTTCTAGACTAATATTACCATAGTCTTTATCAGTCCCTTCAATCTCATTCACCAAATTGTTTTCAGTTTTATTACCTCATATTCTGAATTTTTACATAATCAACCATTTCATTGAAATTTTCATCTATTTACCAAATTCAATTGTTAATTTTCCTAAATACTAATCTACCACCAATTCAATATATTTTATAATAACTTGATGATTTGTTTGATTGATAGAATTATAAATCCTACATTATAGATAATTATCTACAACCATTTTATTATTCATGCATCCTAGTGGAATATAAATATTTATTTATATTATTATCAATTGAAAAAAATAAGCATAATAAGAAAAATAATTTTACACTTACAACCAATATCATGGATTTAATACTTTTTATATGAACATTAGATAATAGTGGTTATTCACTTTTTATATTGTTCACTAAAAATATATTAAAATGATCATTTTAAAATACCCTATCAATATATACAAAAAAATTATTGGTATCTTAATATATGAATATATAATTTTCAATGTTAGATAACATATTAGAGTAATTTTTATTTATAATCATATTCAATATTAAATTAAATAATTATTTTTTATCTTGTATTAATATAAAATTTTATAAAATACTTTTAAAAAACTATTCTTGAAAATGAAATCCATTCTAAGAGTTTTTACATTCTCATAATATAAATTGATGGAGGCCCAATGGATTCATAAAATTATTTTAATATATAAGACATCATGTGTAAATCATGATTATAAATATTCTTATATTTTCTATCAAAAATGATAATATTAATTTCTTGTTTAAATTCATGGTTAATAAATTCCATGTTTAAAATAAATATTCATGAAATTAACATATATTATATTCAACTTCATATATAAATGTTATTTTATACAATGATTTCGATAAAATTTCACTATAATATATTTATAACCATAAAATTGATTATTACATAAACCACGGAATCATAATGAAAACCCCATGAATTAATTAGAGGCCATATTTAATTACCAAATGATATTAATATTTTAGTTTTTATTAATCACGGTTTCTTGTTATGTTGATTAGTTGAAAAAATCAACAAGTATTGACAATTTCCGATTAAACACGTTATTTGAATGTTATGAGATATATTTCATTGTTTTAAATTAATTATAAATCATTAAATAAATAAATAAATTGTTCTTAAAAATAATTTTTTATATTATTCATTTATACAATATAATTATTAAATAACATAGTATAAAAAATAATAATAAAGGAATAATATTGAAATAATTAAAATAAAATTCCTGATTAATTCATCGTTTAATAAAATAACAATAAGAGAATGTAATATTTGGTTGAAATGAGGAAAATTATTTTCTATATAATTTTAGTGTTTCCTTTGATAGAAGATATGACTAGTCTATCAATGTTTAATGTTAATATCAGATCAAAATTCTTTTTTTATTTAACCTATTATTATACAAAAAATACATGAATATGATCATAAAAATTTATTCTAAAATTAATTAAAATAAATATAATAAAATGCAATACATATTAATATCTAATAATAATAAAGACACTATCATAAATCATAAAAATCAATGAAATATCATTATTCACAACATTAATAAAGAATTTATCGGGAATATTTTATGACTTCTAGTTCGTGTATGAAGTAATATATATATTCAAAAATTAATTAATTATGATATTAAATGATTTCATACCATTTTATTAATGATTGGCCTGACTATATTGATATTTATATTTAAAAAATTGTTGTGTTATATCATTTTGTATAATATCATTATTGGAAATAAAAAACAATCAATATTTTAGTAATCGTAGCATTATTAAAATTTATCGGTACATAATTGAAATAAAATATAATGTCTAGTAATGTTTTCATCATCCATAATCATTAAGAATAATTTTTTTTATTATTTATATAAAAAAAATTATATTGTAGATAAATCAATTATTATTTCAATCTTATAATAAAATTGTAATAGAGAGTTTTTAAAAAAGTTCAAATATGTGTTGTTTATTTGCAATATAAAACAACCATGATAAACATATGAGTTAATAAATAAATTAATATAACCAAATTTTATGTAAATATTTTTTACATATAATTTACCATTACTGAAATTTATGTTTTATTTAATAGTGACCAATTAATATTCTTTGTGTGTCCATGAAATATATCAAAATTAAAAATAGTTGTAATTTAAATCATCTTATGAAATTAAACTAAAATAGGATCCATTGAGTAAAACTAAATGGACCTAAATAAATAATAAAAATAAGAAGGATGTTATTTTAAAATGTTTAAGGAATAGAAATCCTATAATGAAATATCAAATATCAAATTTCATGTTGGATTTTTTAAATCGAACCCTGATATCTACAAAAGTATCAAATGTAAATTTAATCACTAAAAAATTAAAAAATAAATAAATTTTCATTGAAAATATAATAAATACCTCCCATATTATAATGATTCCCCTAGATTGTGTATTTGTGTGTTTAGATGGATCTCAAAATCTAGGTGGAGTTGTGTTCTATAAAAATTTACCCCAAGTTATTTTAACAAAAAATCATTTACCCAATGAAAAAGCCTATGATATAATCTTCTTTTTAAATATATGAATAAAAACTTTTATAAGATTTAGATGAGTCCTCCATTTTAATCATTTAAGCTCCCACTATAGCCATCAAGAACCATGTCACCCTTTTAGGTTCTATCCCTGTTATTAATGATCTGACTTATGAAAATTTGTTTCCAAACAACTGGTACAGAAATATTTTATGTTCTCAAATTTCTATGAGTTCTAAATTTTCATAGATTGATATATCATTAATATAATTTAACACCCCAAGATTTTATATTTTGTTATTTTCTTTAATTTAATTCAATAGCTTGCGCTACACGCAACACCGAGTTCGAGCGTACCACGACTTACCAAACTAGTCGTTCAAAAAGATGTTATGGATAGTATTAACTGGATATGGAATTTTATATACTCCATATAATTATCGAATCCATTTTATGTGTTTCTTAGACATAATATAAGAACAAATTCATTTTTTCAGATAAAAGAATTATTTTTCAGAAAATGAAATTTTACCTCTTTTTAATGGAAAACCATTTTTAAACCCAATATTTGGAAATTTAAAATATTCTATTTAATGAAATTAAATTCTTATGTTGAATTGGGACATAAAAAATTTAATTTGGATAAATTTTTCGTACTTTTCTGATAAAATTCATATTTTGATGAATACTGAAAAATACCAAATTTTAATTGAAAAAAAATGTTTTAATAGAACTTATTTATAATGTTAAATTATGCGTTATAATGGTTTATATGTATAAATATATTATATTTTTATCATTTAATACAATTTTTTACATTATAAGTAATTTCAATTTTAAATTTGACATAAACCTATGCCAATCTTTTGAGAGTTTTTACTTTATAAAAACCAGCTATTTGGTTTTGACAATGGGAATTAATTTTAAATTAATTAATGCTACTTCAATGTTTTTAATTTGATAAAATAGAATTCATTTTGTAATTCAGAATATCAAAATTATCTTAGGCATAATTTTGGGTATTTTTCTGAAAACATTTTGTTTTTGTTGAATAGTGAAAAATAGTACGTTATGTTTAAAACTGAATTTTATTAATATAATTATTTATTTTATTTAAATTTATATTAAGTCAAAATAGAGACATAATTTCTATTGAATGTTAGTTTTTGGCTAGTGTGGGCCATTATTGAATGTTAGTTTTTGGTCGTAAACAAAATAATTATGTGAAAAATATTTTATTGTAAAATCCATAACTTTAAACGGTAATAGGGATTGGAAATATGAGAGTACCATTGTGTTTTTTGGGGCTTGTTTCACTTGGGCAGAGCCTCAGATCGACCGGCGAAGGTTGAGGGTGACTGTAAATAATTTTCCCAACTGTTTTTAGGTACGTTCAGAAAACGTGCGAGCATGTTTTTCTTACTTTGGAACTGGTCCTCGGAATTGGAATCTGGGGGCACCATTGAACTCGAAGAACCAATATTCCAATAAGGAGACTCTCACCTCGACGACAGATGGTCGATGGTGAAAGTTAGTTTTTTGGGTTTTTCATGAATGAATAAAATAAAATAAAAAGTTGTGTAGCTTTATATTTATTTTGTTTGTTAAACCTCCAAGTGGAAGTAGGATGTGGGATCTTCTAGAAAAAAACCTCCATGTGGTAGTTGGAAGTGAGGACTACCAGACAACCTCCCTTGATGGGGTTTTTTGGTGGGGACCACCCAAACCATTGCCTCCCAAGAGAGGTTATGGTGGTGGGGACCACCCGGGTCTAAACCCCCCTTATAAATGAGAGAAACTCTCAACCCCCCAAATTAATGTGGAGGAGTCTCTTGACTTCCTCGACATTAATTATTCCAAAACAATAATATTTTTTGCACCAATGTAAATTAATTGGCATGATCCCTTTTATAAATTTTAGAAACAATGTCATTAGAATTTATGAAGGTTCCTAAAAAATGACCCATCATAAATTCCAATGATCATTACCTACCTCACCCCTGTCCTATATATATGGATCTTGGGAGTTGGATTTCAGATGACTTCAAAAAGTGATGAAGCGTGGGTAAAATGACATGACACCCAACACATGGAGGATTACACTCTCCAATAAAGAATGTGTTCTTCCATGAAGAACGCTCCACCAACGAAGAACGCTCACTCCCTTAGACATTTTTTCTCAAGACTTCCTACGACGTAGGATGTGTTTGTCTACAACAAACTAATGTTCGTCTTCTCAAGGAAACGCCATCCAACATTGAATAGGTAGGGTCTTTAATTAAGTATGATTTTATTCCCTTGATTCTTTCCTTCTAAAAACAAAGAACGCAAATCAAATTTTTATCAAGTTGATCCGATAATGTTTTATTTTGTGTGATTGGGAATAGAAATTAGAAAGGTATTTTGGGAATTGATGTCTTAAAATTTCTTCCATGATCATTTTTTGTTTATGTTCTTGAAGTCCACCTGGAACCACTCTAAACATAGAGAGAGTGGGAAGAACTAATATGGCTCAACACCCTTCTCAACTCTTCTTTGTGATGTTCTTCGGAATGGAGGAAGGAAACAAGACGATGACAGAGATGAATGCAATGGCACCGCCACCTGTGGCCACTACGACTTGCGCTGCCCCACGGAAACCCGGCCTCTGGCTGAACCGACCCCATGCCGCTGCTGGCCGAACATGCCTGAGCCACTCCGCCTTGGCCATGACGGTCAACCCGGCCATGCCGCCAGCCGGCCGAACCGACCGCACCATCCACTGACCACCGATCCACCCCCACTCATGCCACCCACCTACCTCCCGAGAGGTAGTGACCATGCAGTGACCTCCTATCCAAACTAGCGGCGCAGAACTCTCCCAGCCGAATCAGTCACGCGGCGCCGTCCCGGCCGAACCAACTGCGTGGCACCCTCCTGGCCGAACCGGCTTCATGGAACTCTCTGAGCCGAACCAGCCCAGCACCTTGGGCCTTGATAACCTCATAGATCCCTCTAGGCTGATATTCCCACATAGAACCCTCCGGGATGAACCGCCCTTGCACCGACCTGCTGCTGGTCTGCACCATCTCGGCCCACCGCAGCCCCTCGCAGCCTATTGGGCTGGGCCCAGATGGCGGAGCAGAACCCAACAGGCTGGCCCAACCAACGGGTCAGGCCAGACCCAATGGGGTAGGCTGGGTTGACCCGAACCAGATCGGTCCGACCAGGTGGGACCGGACCCGGGCCCACTACATCCCACTCTAAATTCCTTTGGCCATATCATTGGCACCGGGTGTCCATTTGATGAACTGTCAGATGTCCTGGTAATCTTGGAGCATGATGGTGCTTTTGAGTATACCCCACTAAAGTTTGGGGTATAGTTGTTATACAGTCAGGTCAGATCATGCACGAATCCAACCGGGCCCCTGGGACAAAAAGGCTAATAACTCACAGAACGAGCATCTGATTGACGCGTCGTCTATTGCGTTGAGACCCATATGATGTGTTAGAACATTGGGATTCTTCTTCATAGGACTTCGTGAAGGTGGAGAATCGAAGTGTAGATTGTGGAGCGGATCTTCCGGAGATGAGCGAGCATTTGTGTGGGAACATAGTAATTGGATGAGACATGATGACTGATGACTGTTTGACTTAGAGTGACTCGACTAGCCTAGTGTGGAGCAGCTGGTTGTGGCAGTAGACCCATAGTGGAGGAGCACCTGGTTGTGGCGGTATACCCACGGTACTCGACAGGAGGAGTACCTCTTCAGCCTAGGAGGGGGAGCACCTGATTGTGGCAGCAAAACCACTGTGGCGAGTGCCTTTTTATGTGACGTAGTAGACCCACATTACTCGATAAGAGGAGTACCTTAGTAGTCCAAGGTTAGTGGGAAGTGCCACTGTGTTAAACATCATGCCCACTATTATTGATAGAGGAGGAGTTCTCCAGCAGCTGAGGGTTCAGAATGTTTTTACCCCTTGAATTAATCCAAGTTTGAGCTAAGTCAATTTTTGTTGTGTTTTCATGAAGATTGGGATGGATCACTAGATAACTTAGGTATATATATGGGAATATACCTATGTATGGTTATATATTGATTTCATACTTTTTGGTACATCCTTTTTGGATTTTTTGAGAGGTTGAGATTTTGGTGTCCCTTCTAGATATCGTTAAACTCTCCCTTGCACTGGATATTGAGGAACATGGTTCTATATGTTGTAGACGACAG
Source organism: Viscum album (assembly GCA_963277665.1). Lineage (NCBI taxonomy): Eukaryota > Viridiplantae > Streptophyta > Magnoliopsida > Santalales > Viscaceae > Viscum > Viscum album. The sequence continues at coordinate 117,555,757 of OY728123.1, read as the reverse complement.
ACAACATTGATTAAGGATGAGAGTACCAGGACTGGACGATACCCAGATATGGAACTTAGGACGAGTCAGCACACAGAGGAGGAAGATGGATGTGGAGTGCTGAAGAGTCTATCTAGATATGATTATAATAAATCTAAACATATAAGTAGTACCAATCAAAAAATCCAAATAAATATACACAATATTACTTTTATATTCAATTTAAGCGAAAAACTTCCCTCCCTAACTAGATTTCAAATTTGGTTGGAAAACTATGAGTTAGGGATGTAATAATTATATGATATCCATTCATTAGAAAACCCATATTGATATAGTTAAATAATATTATTAATGGTATTGTATAACGTGTTGAATAGAATAATTATATTGATTTTCAAAGTTGTTTTGTAATGTGAAACTAGCCAAAAAAGGTTAAGTTGTTAGTAGTATTCATAATAGTATGTGAAATTTGATCCCTATAGTTGTTTTATTTTCAAATGATTCCCTATCATAAAAATAGATGATTAGTTTTATTAAATTAACCCGAACATTTCCCCGATACTCTCAAAAAATGATTTATAATACCATTTATACAATAAGTACTCCCTAGATTTATATGAAATGTTATTCCTTTGAATTGAACCATATGTATAATCCCTTTAATCATATCATTATGCATCCTATGTATAACTAATGTATTTTTATCCCCCATTTCGTAAACAATGGAAGATATTCAAATGTTAATGGAGGTATTTGTAAAATATTATAATAAAAAAATTTATTTCTTTCATTCAGTGATGATATAACTCTAATCCCAAACATATCTACTTATATTTTGGTCCATTCATGGATCTAAAAAAATATATATGATGGAATTATTTCCGTCGTCCTCCATCACTATTTAGAATAAAAAATTTATTTTCTTATATCATCATTCAATGAAATATTTTAATTTTTCCTCTAGGATAACAACGTCATTATTTAAGTGAAATTGTAAAAACCTTCATTAGTACTCTACATTAGTTCAAAAATATACCAATTCAAAATGATGATATTTTTTGCAATGTCATAGAAAAAATATTTTCTCCATGATTTCTTCATAAATTCCATAGTTTTTATTTTTCAAAATACAGGCATAAGCTCCATCATAATATTCATTAATATCATATAATTAATTTACAATACTCATGTAATATGGATGTTTTACCTTGAAATTATTGAATTTGGAGTGTATTGCGCCTTTATAATTATTTTATATGATTGATTTCAATAATTTATATTCATCATAATTATTTTCCAATAGTGTTTTAGATTTGATATATTCCCTTTTATTTAAATAAGAATAATTCAAAAATGTAGGATATGCTTTCTTGGAACAATCATATTTATGAATTTGTCTTAACCACACGAATATGTCCAAATAATGACATACATTTACAAGAACATTGGTCATTATACTTTCTATGAGCTCCTTGTGGGTATTCGATGGATGAAGACCTCAAATTCTTTCTTTATTGATGAAAACGACATTATAATCATTAAAAAAATGAATTAATCATTAATGACTAGTTTAAGGATCTAGATTTCCTATAAATAAAATATACTCACATTGCAATAAGAGTGGAAATAGATAAAGGATATGGAGGTCTTTTTCACTCACTTATGTTCATAGCATTAATCATATTTTAGATGTTACTGAGAAGAGTGAAATTTGAAACCCTTCCTGAAAAAAATCCCAAATTATATCCATTAATGTAATGTGAAGATGGATTCGAAAAATTTTAAATCCCATCATCATCAAATTAATACTATTTTTTGAGTAATGTAATTTTTTTCTAAAAATTGAAATCAATAAATGATGAAAAATTATAATAAATGTATTTATGTAGTATCATTGTCCTGATTTTAAATATTATGAAAATTTAATATTAGAAATTTTTTATCATTATATAGTTATGTTTTGACAACATGACAGTATGGGATTTTTTTGTTCATATGTTAACTCCTAAAATGTTTTTTATTTTGAATATTGTTTCATAATTAAGGATTTTCCACTAAAATGAATATTTATAATTATAATGTTTAATCTCAATTAAATGTGTTATGATGAATTTATAAATATCCCACTATTTTATAATTTATGTCTTAATAATGAGATATAATTCATCCCCGATAATTATAACATTTATAAAAACTATTCCTTCGATGAATTTTATTATCTGATCCTCCCATTTTCCAATTTATTCAATAATATTATATATTTTGTTACATTAATTTCTATGTCCTATTTTTGGGTTATTTTTGTCATATCGCTATTAATATCTGTCGGATATTCAAATGATGATATAAACCTTCATTAATAATAAAATATTTTATAAATAATTAATTACTATTATTATATTTGGAAATTTCACTCATATTTTTTATGAGAAACAATTGTCTCATAAATTACCTCATTATTCCCATTAAAGAGTATTCACAAAAATATACCTACACTTAATTGATTTTAGTTTTCCATTTAGGTTACTCACACATCTTAATCATGAGGAAAAAAGTGATGGAAGACATCCTAATGTAGAATGATCTATGCGTAATAATTTTTCATGTGGATGATATGAGTATGATAGGTGGACCTATGATTATATAGAACTAAAATCCATATGGTAATGTTTTTGTACCATGAGATATCTGGTATGGGATTTTGGAGTGATGTTTATCCATTATGGGACTTCTCCTACTATGTTATGAGGTCTTCGTGATAAGACTTGACTAATATTTGGGATCACTCATATAATTGTTTTCAACCTATCCCAGGTTTCCAAAATGTTATCATGTTATATCGTTCCTCAATAACACACCATGGATGAAGATTTTTAAGACTAAAAGAATAATATAATATATAGGATGGTGGATATAAAATTAAAATAATAAAATTGAAGAATATATGTAATAATTTATTTATCATTCATCTTTGGATTGTGGTGATGATATGGTATAAGTGAAAAAGAATATTAAAGAGTATGTGGAGGAATTTACCTTTTAAATATTTCTCCTTCGCAACCTCCTAAAGCTATTGTATATTATTATTTTTCAAGACTAAAAAAATCATAATGTGGAAATTGATGAGGAGAAGGGAGTTTGGATGAGTATAGTCAATAAATTTTTCTTATGGTGATGAATTTTTTTGACGGAATAACTCACCTTTTATAATTGAGGTTTTGGGAAATTTAATATATACATAAATTATTAAAATATAATAAATCTAATATATGGATAATGACATAAAAGGCCTAAAAATCAAAAGAGATATCCTTTTGGACACAATAATATCATATTATTATTCACTCTATATTTTTATTTTATTTAAATAATTAAATAATTTATTTTATTCATGATATATATTTTTAGGTCTAATTTAGCACAATTTGTAACTCTAACATTAAAATCATCATCAAAGTGTCATAATCCAAAAACAATATTTTATAATATCCTTTACATATCATATTAAACTAGAGTATTTAATTATTTCATTAAAATAATAAATTATATTTATTTTAATATTTATTCTATCATTTATTTGATTTTTCAATTATTTAAATAATTATTTCATCATTATTGTACAAGAGATTAAGGAAATAATTTCTTCCCAAAAAAATATTATATCATATCAAAGATAAATTCATTATAATTATAAATAATATTTATTTCCAAATATTTATTTCGGGAAAACATGTATTCAAATTTTATACTAATTAAAATCAATAGTGTGGACAACATGAATTTCTTCCAAATGAAATATTATAAAGGGTCTTTATGATATCTAAGTGGCTTTAAATAGTCAACAATACATCCAATGGAAATAATTATCAAGGAATAATAAACAAATAAGATTTATCTAGTTATTTATTCAATTAATGGTTTTTATAATTTTAATTAAAATAATTATATTTATTTTTCATCTTCTTCCACTTACAATACATCAGTAGTGCATAATAGTTATTTTTATTTTTAAAATATATAAAATTAATAAAATTAATTATTATAATACAAATAAAGAAATAATAATAAATATAACTATTAATATTCATTCATTAAGTATATTTTATCATGTCCATTTGAAGAACAAATCATTAATTTGTTAATTTGAATTTTCGTACATTATGCAAGCATTTCACAAGGATTTCGATAAAAATCATGTTCTATAACTCTAAAATTCAACAATATTTGACATAACCATTACCTTTAAATAACAATTGACAAAATAATTTCGGAAAATACTATTCATAACTCAATTATTATCTATAGGGAACAAAATATGATTTTTTCAACACTACACATGCACAATAATGACACTTTAAATGACTTTTATACTAATAATGAACAAAATTAAAATTTAAATGTTATTAATTATTTATTATAAAATATTTATAATAATATATCAATATTTATTTATACAATAAGATTAATAAAATTTATATGATAATTATTTCATTATGATGTTACAAAAAATGATATTTTTAAATATAATATTGTTTTACCATTCCCCAAAAATTAACACTTTTTCAGAAAATTCTAAAAAATTATAACTATGATAATTTTGAAATATTTAATTAAAGATGAAATTACTTTTGTAATTAAATATTCTATTATTTTATATTTAATAATTTAAATATATCTTTATAGGGAATAAAATAATTTATTTTAAAAAGTACTTAACATACTCTAATTATCCATATAGTTCAATAATACTAATATGAGAACAATTTGATCTAATTTACCAAGGCTATCAAATTCTCAACCCCTCTTCGTAATTGACTCTTATCAATTTATTCAACTATGAAATAAAAAGGGATACCTTTCCCTCATATAATTTTTAGGCTCCCATTTTCATCTATAATCTTATGGAATCTACAAAAAACATTATACCGTTGAAATATCGTTGTCTGAAAAACATTCACTATTTGATCAAGAACTATGACAATATTTTTTTATTAAAGAAGGTTCTATTCCATATGATCTACATTTTGTCTGAATACATTAGATGTATTTGAAACATACATTTTTAATAGCAACACATGGAAAAAATTTCATAACTGGGAGAAACTCCTATGAAAAGATACTCGGTAAGAAATGTAACCAAAATTGCAAAATATTAAATAATGTCAAGAGACCCAAAAACATAAAATTACATTTTTTTTTTAAAAAACATAAAACATTTGTAAATGGATTGATTTAAAAGAAAACCTGATCACCAATCTCAATAAAAAAGTAGTTCATCCTATTATCAGTAAACCTTTTTTTATAGCTCTGAGTTTTCCTGATGTTTTTCTGGAAAATTTTTATTTTAGCAACCTACTCTTATAATTATATTCCCTATGATCATACTCTACTAACATTCATCCCATGATTCTTGTTATTGAAACTTATATCCATATAATTCCTCAAATGTTTTAATCTATATGGTGGAATGAAATCTACTTATATAAGAAAATACAACAATATAAAGATGTTGATCCCAACTTCCTGGAAATCCATTGATAAAGCATCAAACAATTCCTTAATTTTCTGATTGTTTCAATTAGTCTATCTATCATATTGAGGATGAAAGGAAATGAATAAAATTAATTTTTTTTCCAAATGACCTATAATGGGAATTCCAAAAGTTATATGTGAACATGGGATCCTGATCAGATACAATGATGAGAGAAACTCCATGTAACCAAATTATATCACTAAGATACAACTAAGAATGTATATCTAGGGACATGTAATTTCAAATAGTAAGAAAATGTACAAATTTATTCAATTGATCAACAATAATCCAAATAATATTGTTACCTTGAGAAGTCATTGTTATTCCCACCATGATGTCCATTGATATGTTTTTCCATTGCTAATATGGATCATGGAAAGGATGAAGCATCTCCTTTGGTAGTGGGAACTCTACTTTAACCAATTTAAAATTCATTTTTTATGGTAAAATCAACAATATATCTTTTCTATTCATCCAATAATTAGTAGTCCTGAATATTTTTTTACATTTTAGTTCGTCAATGTATAATACAAAATGGAGAACTTTGAACTTAACATAAAATTTTTTAGGTGGATAACCCAAGGTACACATAATATCATTTCAAATCTGAAGACATAATCATTAAAAAGATAAAATTCAATCAATATAACTTTCATAGAAAATTAAATTTTTTATGTAAATAACAGTATTACTTATTACCATGCCTACTTCTACCTGAGAGAGATAAATAAACTTACACAAAAAACAAAACAAATTAATTTCATGAAACAATAACATCCAAGGAAAATATCATCAAATGATTAACCAAGTGTCATGTTGTAAATGAGACATGGTTAGTGATGTGTGATTTCTTTCAATAAATCCATCAATCAAATTTTTCACTTTTCCTGGATGGTAATTGATCATGAAAATATAATCCTTTATCATTTTCAACCATATTCTCTTCCCCATGTTTAATTTTTTAAGGTAAAAAAATACATCACACATTTAGTGTTATTATATAATTTAAATCAAGATCCATATAAATTTTGTCTCAAAAATTTTAATGTGAAAGTAATATCTACTAATTACAAGTAATTTTTGGGGTAATTTAACTCATTAGAGTTATGTTATCAGGAAAAATAAAAAATTACATGATCATTATACATCAGAAAATTACCTAGTCACTTCAATGATGCTTCACTAGAGATGAAAAAATCATAACTTTTGGAATGCCGTTTTGAAAATAGGATCATTCACTAATATCCTTTAAATTCTTGAAATAAAACATCTCATTCATATTTAAAAATTTATTTTACCAGTTTCCATGTTAACATAGTTAGTGAACTAGATAATAATGAAATGTTACTAACAAAATAGTGGTAACAGCCTACTAATCCATGAAAAATACAAATCATAGTAATATATTTAGTCTTTTTCCATTCCTTAACAACAATTATTTACGTGGGATCAACCTTTATTAAATAATTATTTATATTGTTCCCAAAGATTTAAAATTGTTATAAAAAATGAACATTTGATTAATTTTCTATATAAAATATTTTCATTGGGGATTTGTTGGAAATTCATTATTGTGTTTTCATGATCTTTAACACATTTTTGAAGAACAAAAACAACATCAATAAAAACAGCCAAAAAACATTCCCAAACAATCACAAAATATTCTATAAATATGATCCTCAAATGAAGAAGAGTAATTTTTTAAATTATATTGTGTAATAGCCCACTCATAATGTCTATATATAGTAAGGAATATTATTTTTAAAATTTTATACTGCATCTCAATCAGCCTGATGGTAGTCAGATCTCATGTCAATCTTGGAAAAATAAACACCTACCAAGAACAAATAAGAAAAGTCATCGTTTTGAGGAAATGGATACCTACTCCTAACAATGATGTTATTTAATTATCTATACTAAATAAAATTCCTCATGAAACCATATGTTTAGAATACAAAATAAGGGCACCCCATAGTGATATTCAAGGATTAATGAAACCTTTATTATGAACCTTATGTGACGTCTTTTCCAATTATAGATGTTATAATTAACCCATTCGATAAGGGATTGTTTAATTATATTATAATCTATAAGTATGTAAAGAATGAATTTGACAGCCATTTCTAGTATAACATTGGGAAACTCATCAAGAAAAATAACAGGTATTCATTTACAACTGGCATGTCTTTAATCTGAAAAGTTCCCTTATTTTCAAAAACATGTTCTTAATAACAATCATTTCCATATTTTAATAATTTCACACCTTCATGATATTTTTTCAATGGTATGGGTTAAATAATTTATATAAACTAATGATATTTTTAAAAAATGACTTCATTATCACTTTAACAAATAGTATATTTGTAAACAAAATAACAATTCGTACACATAATTAAATCAAACACTACTAAGGAAGAAACCAAACTTTTTATAGTAAATTTCACTCCATATAATAATATAAAATTATTCTTAGATGTACATTTTTCATTCATATTTCTTATAACACTCCCAAATGATAAAGGGTTAAATGAATATATGTTATGACTCATGTCAACAAGGTGCACCTTCCTTTTTGGGACCCTGTTTGATTAGAACTCCATAGTTAACCATGCTTGGCCTGAAGTAGAAATCATTATGGGTGACCTTCTGGGAAGATTCACATGGTTTGTACGGGTGGGGACAAAGCACACTGGAAAGGACATGTGTTGGCCTCTGGGGACTATCATTAGTCAAATGACTGGTTCAGGCATCTGGGTGGGGATCATGTGTCTATGGTGCAACTGGTGGTACCTGGATGGCATGGACCCAACAACCATGTTAAGGAGGGGTGGCTATGCTGGAACCGGGACCTGGTTGTTACATTTGGTATCAAAGGAGGAACCCACCCTTAAGTGTGGTGCACTACCTGGGTTGAGATGTATGGCCCACAATGAGGACATTGTGGTATAAAGGGGGGTGATTGTAACACCCCCAAATGATAAAGGGTTAAATGATTAAATGATAAAACTCATGTCAACAAGATGAACCTTCCTTTTCGGGAGCATATCTGATTAGAACTCCACAGTTAAGCGTGCTTGGCCTGATGTACTAATCAGGATGGGTGACTTTCTCGGATGTTTCCCAGGGTGTGTACAGGTGAGGTCAAAGCCCACTGGAAAGGACATGTGTTAGCATGTGGGGACTTTTATTAGTCAGATGTCCGGTATGGGTACGTGGGTGTGCTCCACGGTGGGGACCACGTGTCTGCGGTGCAATTGGTGGTACTTGGTGGGCCCGGAGCCGAAAAAAATGTTAAGGTGGGGTAGCTGTGCTGGCACCGGGACCCGTTGTTACATTTCCATAAATTTTTTACCATAATATCTTGTTTCATTTCGTGAGGTGAATTTTCCTATTTTCCAAAAAACAAACAAAAAATAATGGAATTTGTAGACCCCATATAAAACATGACATTAGAGAAATAAGAATAATCATAGAATGTATCAGATAAAAATTTCTTAAATGGACCAAAATTTAATGAAGTATTCACAATCCATTTCACTACACATATTTTATTAAGGATTGACTATATCCCCGTTATTTATATTCTTCTCTTTTCAGGTGTTTGAATATTTCACCATCTAACAACATTAAACAACTATTACAGATTTCATATCAGAATTAAACATAAAAAAATTATCATTACAATATCACTCAATATTCCTAAATATAAGATATTATAAGAACTTCATGTATTTTATAAGGTATTCCCCACTGTTATTTTCACCACACATCCCACAAACAAAAAATTGGATACTCTTACCCTAAGATTTAATTAATTGATTGAGTTTACTATTAATATAATGAATAAGATTTGGAGTATTCATCACCAATCTATCTGTGTTTGATTCGTTCATGAACACAGTATATTTCCCCATTTGTATGAAATCATGAAATTTATTTTCCATTATATATTTTAAAATCTTTTTATAATATTTTTAAGGGAAAATATTATTAAATTCATCCCATTACAAGGAATCAATCCCATATAGATCCATAATAGTCTAGACTATTGACCATTACTAGTCAGCTTCACCATTAAAATGAAAAATAAATAGATTAACCTTTGCTCTATCTGAACCCCTGTGACATTGAACATTATTTCAACAGCTTTAATACACCTTCTCATCCACCAGTAGATCAAAAGTACAACAGAAAGAAAGAGGGTGTTGCCTCATAAAACGTTTCACTATATTCATGTTTATCTATGTATGTTTATGTTTTTTTATTGCATGGATTCTAAAAACATTTATATCTTGTGTCAACTCTGCTGTTATAGTCATAAAACTACTAACATCCAATTCCCACTAATCTAGGTTGATGATCTTGAAGGATATCATCCTCTTGGTGTCTTTCTACATTATCCTCCTAGTTTCCTCTGAAAAAAATACATTCTTAATTGATATATCACAGAGGATGTAACATGGTAATCATGAAAATATATATTATCTGAAATAACAAATAACTAAAAAACAATTTATTTTTATATATTAACATCATCCTAACCCTTATAGTTTTTAAAAACAGTTTATGATTCCAATAATAAGGACCTAGATTTAATCATCACGTAATCGAGTTCATTCAATTACAATTCACATTTTTATATTCCCATTGATATTTTTGGATTAAAATAAATTAAAATCCATTCATAAACACTGCAAAACAACCCCCAAGCTCAGAAATAGACTACTACGAAAACAATATCCCTTATTCTGTATAATATAAATGTTATTAACAAAACATGAATTATTTTCAGGAATAACAATGGAAACATTTATCTTGGGTACTTTTTTATCCTACCTTACCATGAAACCTATGTAATCATGTAAAAAAATATTATTTGATGAACAATATCATTTTGGGATGTAAAATAAGGAAGGAAATTTTTAGTCCATGAATACCTGTAATCAATGAAATCATTTTCAAAAATATATAACTTTCGGCCATTAATAATCAAATAATTACATTATGAAAATGCGATATTGACATAAAACAATGAAAAAAGTAATAAAAAATTTCAGGAACATGGGGAAACATTTATTCCATACATATATATATTTTTACCCCTTACAATTATAATGGAATTTTTAATCCTCACAGCTACTATATAATGTAACCGTCCTGAATACCATAGGATATGACTGTTGTAATTATACTAGAATCACCATTATGATCTGAATACAACATAAACCTACCCAATTCATTATAGGTATATAATGTATCAAACCATCAATAAAATAAAATTCAGGAGATCCATATAATATTTATTAAACAAGAATACATAAATCATAAGAATAATTCCTCGAGAATGATCACACATTAATGGAATATTACACATATGGAAAGAAAATAATTGAATTTAACCATGTAATATTTAAAATAATGTCTATAAATTTAGGCTACTGAAGGTGGTAAATCTACTCATTCCATATATTTTTTCAAAATACATTCATTTTTCATTTTTTAATTATTGAAATTAAACTATTATTTTTAAATTAAAAGTAAATTACCTCTTGTTAGAATTCATTCAAATGTGTTAAAATATACTATATAATGGATTATAGTTTGTTATTTATTTATTTATAAAATATATTTGTATTTATAATACCATATATTGTCTTCTTATAACTTCTTTATAGACATTAATTAATAATATTGGTTGTTTAAATTATATTGAGTTTCTTCGTTTCATGGTTTCAGGTTTGGTTCATTATGGATTCTTATATTAAATGTAAATAATAATCCATAATAAGGAATATATATATATATATAGACCTACACACACACACGTACGTAATTTTAAAAATTATATGTAAATTTGAAATTTCAATGATTACAGTAGAGGGAAATGAAAACTCATAATCCATGAGGGAAGTGAATTGGTACACCATGAAAAAAAATTTTGTATGTAAGAATAAAATAATGAAATAATAAATTAGATGATGGATACAACATAAAAATAATAAATAAATATATATATATATGATTCAGGAGATATCATTCTACTTTTGATATGCGGGGAGGATATGGTAGATGTGAGAAAGAAGTAAAATGAGTTGAAGGTAGAATTTACCTCTTGAATATTTCTCTTTGAGAACCTCCTTAGTGTCTATGAATTGGGATTTTTGTGAGACCAAAAATAGAATAATGTGTTAATAGAAGAGGATAATGGAATTAGGAAATGATTATATGAGTATTATTGCATTTGGTGATGAAATTATTTGAAGGTATGTGTCACATTTTATAATTGAGGTGACGTGAAATATAGAAATTTCTTACAATATTAAAATATAATATTTATAACATAGAGTTAAAGACATCCAATTGGAATAAAAATCAGAGGAGAACACATTTTTGACATAATATTATAATATGTTGAATTAAACATTTTATTTGTGAATTTTTTAAAAAATCAATGAAAAAAATATTTATTAAATATATTGTTTTCAAACATAACATTATTCATATCTATTACATAAAAAACATCCAAAAAGTTTAAAAACCAAACCAATATTTTATTTTTTCATATAAATTTCATATTCATCTATAGTGTTTTTTTTATTACCATAAAAATAAAATATTTATTTATTTTAGTATTTTTAGTTTCACTTATTGATTTTTTCAGTAATTAAATAATTAATACATCCTTATAATTGAGGCCACTAAGGTAATAATTTATTAACTAATAATAATAAATAAATTCCCAAAAATACGATAAATTTATTACCGTTCATATTAATATTTATGATCTAATTTATCTTCTGAAAAACCATGTATTAAATTTTTATTCTAATTTAAAACTGTAGTGTGTTCAACTTAAGTTTTTATTTAATAAAATTTTATAAATGACCTTAATCATATCCAATATGATCAAAATGATCATTTATTTTATCCTTGAAAATTTATGTTTGAAATAAAATCACCCAATATGGTTTATCCATTGTTTTATATCATTAAATCATTCTTATAATATTTTTCAAATTCAATTAATTGATTATTTTTTTCCTTGCATAGGAACTGTATCAGCATTTCATTAGAAATAAATTGATTTCTTTCATATATATAAATTTAAAATAAATTAATATCATTAAAATAATTATATTTTTTCCATAAAATAATTTAAATACATTTAATAATTATATTTTTCTATATCCTTATCAATTCAACTTCATTACTTTGTAAAAATGAATTTTCTTCCCTTACGCAAAAACTTCACATGTATTTGGATAATACTAAAGATACAAAACACTGAAATTTGAAAACATTATTAAATAAATATATAATAAATAATAATTCTTTTTAGCACTATTTTATTATATATATGGAAAATAATTTTACATTGTCACTCGTACAAAGGCACTATGTCAACAATTACAATAACTATTATACTTATTATTAAATAAAATTTAATTTACATGATCTGAATTATATCGTGTAAAATATTTATATTAAAATTTCATTATTTATTCAATCCTATGTTTAGAAAATTTTACATAAGAATTATGTCATGATGATGTAAAAAATTATTTGAAAATAAAACTATATATTTTTTTATTCACAATAATAATTTTTTTCCATGAAATTCCAAAAATGCCTACTAATGTTTTCCTAAATATTATGAGTTCATAATAAAAATTCTATTGTAAAAAAATTTAACATTTTAATATATGAATATATTAAAATATATTATTTATTTTAAAATTATTTATCATAGTGATTTTATCTATTTAATTCAATAATATGAATATAAAAAAAATTATTCTATTTGTACCAAGGATGTTACATATGTGGAGTATTTTTACACTGAAAATTTATAGACTCCCAATCATCATAACAATAAGTATAATTATCATCATAAAAACTTGTCTAGGTAGAGATAATACACACCATGAGTGATTTTCCCAGAACAACCTACGTAACTATCTATTCATCCATTATCCTTAAAAAATATTTAATTTTAAATGATCAATATAAATTTTTTTTAAATAATCAATAATGAATCCTAGAATTAAAATGACATAAATTTACATTCATTTCATAAACCAACATCAAATAATTTTCAAAAAAACTCATTTCCATCAAAATATTTGTGTTCATAAAAAATATCATTCCAATATTTCTCATGAATTTAATATGATGATATTATAATCATTCATTTCAATCCATTATCATTTCCCTTATGTCCATACATTTTTTTTAATTCTATTTTTAGTGATACTGTCAAACACACTATGAAATTTGAAAAAAACATTATTTAATGTAGAAAATAATTATTTTGAAATAAATATGAAATTCATAACAATTCAACAGAGAAATAATATATTCAACCAATATGAATTAACTTATAAAAAACTAGCTCAATAATACTAATTTTAAGGACCCGGTATTTTATTACCATAATAGAGTCATAAGTTTTGAATCATATAATATGAAATCAATGGAATTCAATTTACAAGGGAAGATATAGATTTGTAAATTAATCAATGATCAACCTACGAAATATACAGTGAGAAGAATTAGAATGAAAAAATAAAAAATATATATATTCAAGCCTTATAAATATAGATTCAATGTTTCAATTCTCAATTAAAACGTTTATTATTTAATGATAGAAAGGACACAATTAAATTAAGATATCATCAAATATTAAATGGAGTGAATGAGGTTTGAGGGGTATGTGATTTTATTAAAAATTCTAGTTTTATGATCTAATTTATGAATATAAAAATAATTAATCAGTATCGCACAATTTTTCAGACCATGTACCAACCATGTGCCCAACTATTGGATAATAGAAGGGCAGGATGGTTTGGCCATATGATTTAAAAATCCAAGATCCAAACCTTAAAAATCCTACTATCCATGGAAAATTAGTATTAGATGACATATTTATAGTTTGGAATAAACTTATTCATTACCTTTAACCATCATATAAAACTCCACCATATATACTAATGTATCCAAGATGATCCCACATAGTTTTTCCTAAATGTGTTCCAACAATGGAAATTACATGAATCCAATATTAAATCCCAAAAATCACCAATAATGGATAGAATTCAAATAATAAATATAATTTTGAAATTATTTGAACTTCATAATTAAAATACCAAACTAAAAATATAATCATTAAACATCGAATCAGGGACTCACAATGGAGATTGAAATGGATATAATTGATTATGATTGTATCTACGAATATCCTTTCAAAAATAAAATTATGGATCAATCAATGAAACACTGGTCAATTTTCTAAAATGAAGGATTGGAGTAAAAGAATAGAGAAATAACAAACAATTATGTGGTATAGTTGAGAAAAATATATAAATCATCAAAAGACATTATTATCTACAATGATTCAATGTTAGAAGGTCCAAAATTGACTCATGAGTGACCTCAAGGTTGAATGGGTCCAATTATTTACTAAGGATATTATGTTACATCAAAAATATCGATTGGGTATTTAAAATTTAAAAAAGTTAAAAAATTCATATGAGTCACACATTTTGTCCTCAAGGATTGTGAAACTATAAAAAAAGGATGTCAAATTCGTCTAAATTGGGATATATAGTGTTAGGAGGATGATACATGATTTTCAGTAAGTATGTTCCTAATCATGAATCATCCTCTAAAACTACATATAAATAGGATTTTTTTACGAAATACTAACACTATATTCTAGAGGGGTTATATAATTTTCAATAACCCTTTTAAACATATAAAAATACAAAAAACAACAAAAACCATCATAAGTGAAGGACCAAAAAAATATGATATAAATAAATATCAATAAATACCTAAAATAAAAATTCTGTATGTTACAATATAGTTGGTGAATAATACCATATATTCTGGGAACTAATGGTAAGGGTCCTTGGTAACTCAATTATAGATCAATGAGTTATATTAATCTATTATGTAATTTGATCTAAATTTTGATTAAAATATTATAATGTCACACAATTATCATAAATATATGTCATTTCATAATAGATCAAAATTCTATACAAAAATTTTTATCCATTCCAACAATGCATTGTTCTAGTGGTTTTGTAATCATATAGACAAAAAATAATTATAATATTTCAACACCATATTCCAAATTGTTCATCATTACTAGAATCCTTAAAATAAAATCATACATAAATCAATCATCATACCTAGGGAAAGGACACAAAGTAATGAATGGGATTATATAACAAATAACGGAAAACATGGGAGATATCAATGATCACATAGTCAAAACATGATAAAAATTATTTGCTTACAAGATCATGACATTTGAAAATCATACCATCCTAATTAATGATCACAAAATCAGTTCATCATATAAATAATTATAGTTCATAAGACATGAATCATAAATGAATCAAAGAACACGAGTCATGAGAGCATGAAATAGGCACAAAACATTGACTTATGGAAAAACATAATAATAAAACTCATTTCCATATAATTCAAGGATCACTTACTAATTAATCAAAGTATATTTGGTTGAATCCTAGAAATATCATAGTTTTCAAGGTTAACATAAAAAAAGTGGGTAGGTTTCATTATAAAAAAAATCATATTTGGAAGAATCACTGCCAAGACAATTAGTATACAAATTTTTATTTCTGAAATTGGTTCACTCCCAATTGCAGTCTTGTTTTTCTAATAATTTATCAAACATTACCCAAACAGTTGGAGTGAGATAAATGTAGCAACCATCAAAAAATGAAAATCATAAATATATGTTCCAGATTATCATAAATCATTAATTATATCATAACCAATGAAAAAATGGGATTAAAAAACATTCCACATTTCCATCACAGCATAACCCAAGGAAAATAATCATGTTTCATAAACATTTCATCTTTTAATGTAGAGTAACAATCATGAAATAAATGATGTTCATTTAAAAATATTCAACCTAAAAATACACCATACTTGGTATTAATAATTATGGAATCATTTTGTAATGTCCCCGTTAAATCTTATTTAATACAAAAAGATTCCCTCATAGATTGAAAATTATTTTTTAAAGATAACATCAAACATTCTCTTATGAAATTATTCTTTTCACATAAAAACACTTATTGAAAATTAAAACATTCTTAAACATTATAGATTATATTTTCATAGAATAAAACATTTTTAAAATTTAATGTGTTCTTTATTTAATTATTACCTTATGATGGTGTGAAATTCCACTCATGTTAAAATAATTATTACATTCACATTATAGATGAAAATTTAAATGATCCATGTTAGGTACAAGATAATAATATTGAATATAATAATTATAAAATAAACCGTAGGTTTAAATATCATTGAAAAATAATGATAGAATTTTAAAAATGTTCTTGATTACTTTTTTACGAAAAAAGGTCTGTGGATGGAAAAGTGTTTTCGATCATAGTGTGAAAAAAATTGATTTTTCAATAAAATTATTATTTTTGAATAATTCTTTCATAAATAGGTGTAAATGAAGGGAAAAATTTAATTTTATAAAAATAAAAATAATAGAGTTAAATTCTTGAGTTAGTTGAGATATATATCTTATGTTATCATCCTTGAAAGTATAATCGTAAATATTACCCATAAACAAAGGGATTTTAATATAAAACACTTACTACAATGGTAGATATTGAATGATAGTGTCCACAAATGAGATAAACATACATGGATATGTATATCCTATAAACAATTATATGGATCATGAATGTCAATTGTGTAAAGTATATAGAATGAAAAAATGAAATACGCAGTCATTATGGAATGGGTACCCCCAATATGAAATATTGATGTAAATTCCTTAAATATATTCTAGAATATGTTTATATTCATTCAAACATACATTATTTAAACTATTGGATTTTTTATATATTGTATAACTAGACTTGTATATATAATTCCATATAATTTTTAATCGTGGACTTATAATAACTATTTAATAAAAAATCATTGTTATAATCATATTTATGGTAACAAGTACATCATTTTACATATGTGTTTAGGTGTTTTATTTTAGGTCATTTCACATTGATCGTAGCTTCCTCGACCAAAAATTCACTAAACATGTTCCCCAATAGGGGTCACCAAATGACCTCAATCATTCCTCTCCATATTCCTGTTGTTGTCGACCAGTAGTGACAGTCTATCATGCCATGTGGGAAAACCGCACCCTCATTAAAAATGTAATCCACGTAATATAACCTATGAATTAATGGAAAAAATAATTAAAAAAATTGAAAAAATGAATTAAAAAACGTTTTCCAAAAAGGGTACAATCCAAAACCAATAAAAAATATTCCATTTAATGCTAACATTACTAATAGTAATGAAAACTCAAAATAAAGACCAATGGTTGAATCACGCACAACAAGTCCTAACACTATGTCTGGATCCCCATCCATGCACATCTCAATCCCATCTCAACTACGTTTAATAAATACCATTCCCTTTTCCTTATTTTAAATATTGAATTCTTCTTAGGTAACCAACAGTGGCCCATGTAGGGTGTGAGTACCACTCAATAAGACTACTCCAACAATGTCTACAAAATATCCTATCCAAATCGGTAGTACATGAATGTAATAAATAAATAAATAGGTAAAAACAATGATTACATTTAAATATAATATTCAATTTTACCATTCCCATCACTATTACAATTTTAAAATTATTGTCACTTCATTACTAAGATAATTTTCATCTATTGTTACATGGGTTATTCATTTGCATCATTTACACAATGGCCTAAGCTGGTCAATTACTATGAATAAGGGAATATTTCAATATCCGTAGCATACTATGGATAAACATATCAAAACATTACAACTTTCCCGCCTCAAAAACATTGTCTAGTTCGTCTCATCAAATAAAACCACTAGGGGAACTGAGCCTCAGTCCCCTACCCTAACCTGTTTATTATCAGATGTGGTTTATAGCATGAGTCTAACATGACCCGTGGGGGTAGATCATCAATTCCAATACCTTACAACTAAAAATAAATTTTCAAGTTATTCTTTATTCATTCACCACATATACAATATCAATTTCTATAAAAAAAATAAATACACATAATATTCATTTTCTGTATCAAGTCATCATGTGAATCAATATCATGCCTTAGACCATTAGCGCATTACCATTTCCATTTCATTGACCATTACCATAGTTTGAATTTCACATGACTTAACCAATTTAACACCTAAATTTATTGTCATTCCTTATCCAATTTAACATATTCATCATGTCATATACTTTAACATATTTATACACATTCATTATTTCAAAAGAATTAACCCAATAATGGATTTCAATTACAACTCATATGATGTGGTTCACAATTACATTAATCCAATCAATAAATTTTTACAAAATGGAAAAAAATCCCTTATTCAATTATTAATATATTGACACTACTATAATTTTATCCTTTTCAACTCAACCTATATAATGACATGTTCATCATGGGGTCAACATTATCACAATTCTTTTCCATGATTAACATTATCATTTTTTATAATTAGGAAATTTAGTAAACAAACATGGGTGACCCTAATCTGGTAAACCATCCTGAACACATCCCACATAGAGCTTTTGGGGTTTATTTAATTATTTACTGAACAATTTAATGAAAGACTATCAATGGAATCAAATTCACAAAAATATATAACCAAGAACACAACCTCACATGAAAAATTCAACTTCGAGACTATAGGATATAACTTGTAAACCACCTACCGTGAATTTAAAGATGATGTCAACCTTATTGATATCCATAGATCCATATTGAAGAACCCTTTCAATAACCAACTTATTTTCTATAATAAAAATAGAGTTATACAGATATTTAAATGAAAAGAACAAATCATTAATCAATAATCGATAAATAGGAAGAAAGAGTAGTGTTAGACTTACCTGATTCATTGATATGTATACTACTACACTCTAAATGGTCTAGAATCGAAGGAGCTTGATCTTTGGGAGGCCAAGATGGGGTTTTATCCTCAGTATGGATGGAGGATGATTAAATATGGAGAAAATTTGGTGAGTTTCATGAAATACCAATGTTTTAAATTGGGTTTTTGTTAATTTTTAATGGGGTTTATGATTTTGCTACAATATATTCCAAACCATGTGCCAACCTCTATCCAAGAGGGGCTATGCCACATGGTTACCAGGATAAACTCACATGGATTGATAATCCATGCAAAAACCAAGTGAAATTATACTTTCCAAGGTCTCATGGTTTTTCTATCCCCCATGAATGGTTTTCTCTAAAATTTTCCAACAAATAAAATTTTATTGGATGTCCCAATTCTGATTTTATCCATGTCGTTAACCACTAAGACACCCTCAATCTTGCACATTCACCCATAAAACTTTTATTTATCAAAATTTAATAGATTAAAATAAAATTTTAAATGATAATGTACCTCCACAATGTTAGGGATCTTACAACCTCTCCACCTTATAATAGCCGACCCATGAGGTGAAATTCAAAATATCATTGTACATCCATGGGAAATAGGTTGGGCCACTATGCCCACATGTCTATAACAATATATAATGTATCTTTTATATCGTTACCATGTGGTTTCAAACTCAAATAAAATCATGATTTTCCCCCACAATAATTAACAATATGAGCCACAAAATGAACCAAATGCTCTTCAAAGGAGACATCAACTTCTGACGTACAAGAACAAGAAAAACAACATAGGGAATATAAAGAAAAAAATATAATATTTAAATAAAAGTAAAATTAACACAAGAGATTTCACCATTGTGTGTGATCAATCCAAAACCCCATATGTCTGATCTTCTACACCACCAATGTCCCAAATGACATGGTTCCATTTTATCATGTTTTGAAAATTATAATAGTAGCCCAAAATTCACACCACCTAATGAAAACACTAGGTATATCTAGTGAACGTCCAAAATATTCATAAATACACAACTTATGACTAATTACCAACAAAAAAGCCAAGAGAGATACAACAATAGTCATGTAACCCTTCACGTCAAACCAGAGTTAATGATCGTTATCTTTATAAAACCACCAAAATTGTCCTTAATCATGTCCCTTCAACTAGAAACCATTTAAGAAATCCATAAGGGATTTAACCTATATTAGAATCTAGTCATAACATCAAAACAACCTTTAAGAAAATCCATACACCATACATTCATTATATATGAAAAAATGGTACTCATGAATGTGTTTCTTAATTTCCCAAAATCCATTTCCATTACAAACACCCAAACAGATGTGGGTCACAACATACTGCATCCATTCCTTTAATCATATCATGTTGAATCATCCCATGTTGTCTTCTCCCAAAATATCCATAATCCAAAATTGTCATGCAAACCCCTTTCACCTTCCCAAGAAGCATACTGACTTGATGCCCAACAATATTTTCCAAAACACCATCCAAGGACATTCCATGACTTCCAGTAGATGTCCACCATCCAGACATCCAATATCCTACAATCCATCATCGTGCTCAACTACATCCATCAACATTACAAAAACATGCAATCCCCAAAACTATAAATGACTAAATAAGGGTAGCATCTTACTCATAAACTATAACCAAAATTTAATACATACCATTCACTTGAAGAATTTAACTAAATGCAGTTCAAAACTCACCTCTTTTATCCCATTCTCTTAGATAAGTTGAGTTTTTTCTGAATAAATCATTCTTGAAATGCTCATCTTTTCTATTGGCATGAGATTTACTTTTTTGAGAATGATTTATTAATACCTATGAACACTCTAGGGTTACCCATCCATACCAAACCGAGTCTATACATGATCATTTATGATATTCAAGATCCTATCCTCCCTTTCCAGGAACAATATTAATGCATTAAATTTCCTTCGATGTATTAAACACAAGAATCTCATATTCTATTTGGAACCACCCTCAACCCAAAGTTAATGCATGGATCAATCTACCAACAAATATATGGATCACAAGTGTTTTTATATGGGATACATTATTCACCTCACGGGTTTCCCATTTTTATCCTGATTCCACTATATCAACTATAATCCCTACCCAACACATCCAGTACTGGATTATTACTCCCTAGCTTCTGAGTGATGTTACTACCACATTCCTCAAGTAATTAAAAACGTAATGGTTCATGATTAGATCATATTATGAACCCCAAAATCTAGAAGTGGGTATCTATATTTTCCCATAACATTAAACTTGTATCAACTGATACATATTTTCTACATCCGAGAATGGAACATACGATGTTCATGAACACTTGTTCTATCCCAATGACCTCACCCACAACCGTCGATGGTGTAACTCCCTCCATCCATCCCCACATATACCTCCCCTTGATTATAAAACCCATTTTGTCTTACATCCAACCAAAACACATTCTTTTCACTTGGAGTAATGCCATATCTTTTTCAATGTATAGGGGACAATGTAATGATGTTGGGCATGATCATAAGTAGATAATGTACAAAAAGAATTTTTCGATTGACACCACCACAACATATAAATCAATGATGCCACATTCATATATGCGGAACCATAACCTATCAAAATTTTTGGGATTCCCTACCTAAACACATCAGATCATTACTTAACCATCACCCCTCAGGAGTGCCTGTGAACCAAGACTCCCTAAAACTCCAAGACCATCCATGAAGGAACCATTAACAAATGATTCTTTTGAAACTACGACCACAACAACACTTGAGTTCTTCTTGAATGACCAGGGATAATAACAAATAAACCGGGTGGTGAACTAAACCAATAAAAAAACACAATCTCAGAAATATCCAAACATTCCACTTTTGTTCCGCAAGAAATTGCTTGCGCATATCCCAAGCCACATGTTAACCCAACCTGAATAGACCCATTCCGTACCAACACATTCCGAGATATGGACCTAATCAGAGAACTGTAGTTCCAACACATTTATGTGACCACACATTAAGACAAACATCATATTACATAAGACAGACATCACAATGCCTAACCCAATTCCTGCTTACTCACATGACCTTGCCTCCGGCACCATTAGCCCACCAACAGCTTGATATTATCAATATCTCAACCAAAAACTGAACCATTCATAGAAAATCTCAGAAAGGGGAATACTCTATCCTATGGTTTCACCTTCATTAAAAAAGAATCAATACACTTTTCATTCACCATTATCCAATCCCCTTAAATCAACATAATGGCCTACTCGAATCCTCATCCAAACTGATGGGTCAAGAATCCAAACTATACATCAATTAAAGAATATACATTCTTACAACTACTAACACTCATGTTCCATTATGAACGAACCAAGGGAAACCATACAATTTGTTGAATATTAGTGGTGTTCTTTATGAATCAATTCTAACTCTAGCTCATCTTCTATGCTTCATATTCCTTGCAACCTAAAACAATAGTCTATCCTCTATAGGGGCCATCCTCAATATTTACAATTCTATCATATCATTGACTCAATTGGTATCACATATCCAAAAACCATATAACATTATATATAACCCTCCATGAGAATTATTCCCCTATAAAATTCCAAAACACCAGCCTACACCTTAGGCACCTAAGAGCACTCATATAACAACATAAAATTCTCACATATTGCTTTCAATAGATGAATGAATACAACTTCAATACTATGGTTGTGGGGTATTAAGTCCTAATCCTTTATCACTATAGGAAATATATATTAAACATATAAAATGTATCCACTCACAAGTGTCTCTATTACCCCTGTTCGATAACACTACTCCCAACTCACTGAATAAAAAATTTACATAAGCTTCCAAGTATATCACAATACAATGACCAAAAATGGAACTATGAACCATGAAATCCATTCCAAAACCCTACAGAACTTGATTGGTCAAAACATACAACAGTTATCCTATCATGTTATAAAATGTTACCTCTCAAACCCAAATCGATAGTTTAACAAACAGTATGTCATGTATTATCCCCCATCATAACACATAATACTCCCCAAGATCTCAATCCCAAAACACTCTCACTTCCCAAAACTCCCATACACTTGGTATTATCACAACTCTAGGGGTACACATCTCACGTGTCCCTTCATTTTCCAACCTCAATCATGAAAAAAAGTCAACCCCCCAAACATGCATCAGAGGGTGTTACAACCAAAAGTATCTATCCTAATAAAATATATGAGGAACTACATTCCATGGGTATCATCACATTGTATAGAAAAAATATGAATTTTCTCATATAACTCCACTTGTCCTATATTACTATTATTAAGCGAGCATCCTCAATGATATCCTCTTATATCCCAAATGAAATACATCATCATTGTAGAATTTCAATATGATTGAAAACATGATTCTTATAACACATGACATAAAACATCCAAATTAAATGTAATTAGGGAATCACACTAGTCATAATAATTATATTATGCAGCCACTGTAGAGACTAACATTTCTACACCTTGAACCCTACCCTCAACCATTGATTTCATTGGTCAAGGACAAAATGGGTTAAACCAAATTACAAAGTTACAATCCATACATTATAAAACATATTAAAGCTTTTATAGTATCTCATAAAAAATCTTCAAGGATATTTTCCCATTTCACAATTTGTAATAACCAATAATTTAACTCAATGAAAACCATTATTATGATCATTTAATTAACACTTTTATCATCACAATGTAATGATTTAACTTTTAGTCACTATTCCAAATTTAGTATTTATCACCACCAAATAATTTAAACCATTTATACCATTTCATTAATCATATTGTTCATTAACAGAACATTTACATTCCTTATATTTACAAATTTTAATTGTCTTTATAAGATTACAATTTATTCAATTATAAAATATAGTAAAATACATCAAACCCTTCCTACCTCACACACCTATCCCCTGAGTTTCTATCATGATAGATGTCATTCATATCCCTAGGATATTATATTGATGCATGAATCAAAAATCTTATGTTATTCCTTCCATGGGAAAAATATCTTAAAAAATCCAATCACACAACATGTCTATCACCCAACGTTTCAAAAATAATTCGGTAGTTTTGAAACATATCTAGAAATACAATTAACTCCCTATGTACTTTTGTTTTCCATCATTAATGGGATAGATACCCTCATGCATGATCTTATCCCTAAGGCCCAACACCTCCAAGCCTCTTGTATACAATTCCCAACTAGTAAGACCATATATATGAAGAACCTCTAATACCACTAAGTAACCTCTCCAAACTGTATGCCACTAAACTGGTGCCCCAATCCAGGTCACCAAATGACCTCAATCATTCCACACCATATGAGATCTTTTGCTGAATATTAGTGAGGGTATATCATGTTATATGATGATTCTATACCCTCATTACTATTTTAGTTCATAGAAAATAATATATGATGTAATGGAAACATTAATCAAATAAAAAATCATGCATTGCCAAACACTTCAAAATTTTGTACAAACAACAACCAATGATTAAAATTACATTTAATGAAAACATTTCCAAACGGGAAGAAAATTAATGAAGAAAAACATATAAATCCCCCACAACATGTCCTGAATCCATGTCCATATCCTCAGACATGAAATTCCCAAGACCAACTCAACTTCATATCATAGGGCCCATGCCCTTTCTTGACATAAAACCATGATATCTTCACGTTTACCCAACGACGACCCAATCATGATGTGAGTAAAACATAGTAGTCCACTATCAATGTTGTGTACGTAATATATACATTAAAATGATAGTGTATGAAAGAACTATAAAAATGATAAGGGAATAAAAATGAAATTGTGGTTCCATTAGATAAAAATATTCACATTAACTATATCAAACAATATTCCCATTTATTTAACATAGTAAATTTCCTTTACTAAGCTAATTTTAATCACATGATCCACAGGATGGGAGTTTACATCATTTACACAACAGAATGTGTCAGATAATTACTAAACATAAGAGAATTATTCAATTTCCCTTTCTATATAGGAATTATCATCTCATAAAAAATACAGTCCCCTTGAAACCTCTATCTCGGTGTTCTCATCCAAAGCATCCATTCGGGGCATATATCTTCAGTCCACTTCACTACCACATGTGTTATAGGGTTTGGTTTAGAGCCTTAGCCTAACCTGGCCATTGGTGTACATATTTAATTCTAATACCCCAATACAACCATGCCATGTGCACATGTTTATTTATCAACACAAGTAATATAATATATCACATAAAAAAATATAAATCAATACCCATAACATCCATTTTCCATAATAAATCAAGATATGAATCAACATATGGCTTTGACCCATCACTACATTACCATATAAATAACATATTACATTAACCCATTTCCATTTTCTCATTCTATAACCCATTGATGATATTCAATGACTATCATACATTATCCCATTTAACATATTAATAAATTCTGATGCTTGAACCCATTTATATTAATTCATAATTTATCAAGAAATAACCCACTTATGCATTTTAATTACAAGTCATAAGACGTAGGTCAAATTCAAATTAATCCAATTACCCCATTTTCACCCCATGCCCAAAAATATATTATGTTTTTGTCAATGTATATACACATATTTCATTTTTTACTTTTCTTCTCAACCTACATTTGGACATGTTCATCATGTGATCTACATTCACAAGTCAATTCCATGCTTAACTTTACCATTTTTAAGGTTAAGGAAAATTGGAACACCCCCTGCATGTCCCTTAATTTCTCAAATCATCCTCAACTCACCGCTCATTGATAATAAAGGGATCATTTTTCATTTATTCAACCATTTTACCCAACCCAATTAAATAAATTAATTGTGCAATAAGAGTGAACTAAGAACAGCACCACACATACACAAATCAACTTCATGACTACAAGATATAACTTGTAAACAAAATACCATGAATATGAAGATGAAAACACCCTCAACCATAGAATTAGATATGGATTCAAGATCTATTTCCGACCCAACATATGATCCACTAGAGAAGTAGTTTTTAAGGATTTTTAAAGAGAAGATAAAATCCACAAGACATAATTAGAAAAATGAAGAATGAGAAGCATTACAGATACCTGGATATTTGATCTACATTAAATGACACCACAAATATCCAATAATAATTATATATGTAACTTATGGAGGTTTTTTGGGTTTGGGTTTGTCACAAGGGATGGAGGGTAATAAACAGGGATAAAATTAGGTTAGAAATATCAAATACTAATGGGAAATTGGTAATTTTTTCAAATTTTAAACAGATACACAGTTTAGCCACACAATTTTACGAAAAGTGAACTAACCATGTTCCATACACTATCCAAGAGAGGATAGTCCATATGGTTAAATAGGGTTCATTACATGGTTTGAAAACCCATATTCCAACCATGCGAAAATCATTTTTCCATGGTCATATGGTTTGTCTTTCCCCCATGTAAAATTTCCTTTAACCGAGTGCCAACCATTTGAACTTTAATAGATGGCCTGATTTCTCATTTCTTCATGTCACTAATCCAAAAAACACCCTCTAGATACTTCATACACCCCTGAAAATATTTACTTAGACATCATTAAGGGATCCAGAACAAAAAATGAATGATAATGTACCTCCACGATGTTCGCGATATAATATTTTTCATAGTTTAATTGTATCTAGAATGTTAAAAATGATATAAATATTAAATATATTCATTTTAAATTTACATAGTTAAATTTAATAATATACGAGCTAGAAATTAAATTTCCATATTCCATGAGATGATTGACCATACAAACTTATTACTATTGTTTCCATTTTCACGACCAGTAGAATGATTGAACGATAAATATTAATTCAACAACAAATAAAAATATATATGACATATATATCATATATATTCACTAAATAAATCCATATTTCTATAAATTTTAAAATAAAATGTATATACATTACATCTCTTCATTGAGGCAGTAGTCCACATATATGCATGAGTGATGTAATCTTTATCAAGCATATTTCAAGGTAAGAACATTTGTGTGGTAATATGATTAAATAAGAATAGTATAGTAATAAATATCACTTATAGTTGTTAAATAAATAATCATATCACTCTATGAAATTAGTTTATATTAATCCACTACATTGGTTTGAGCAGTGGTAGTCCATCGTATGCAAAATAAATGGTTTCATTTTCCATTTGGTCAAAGTGGACATAGATCCGAGAGATGAAAATTACACAATAACATCATAGTATATGGGACAAACCTATATTATTGTGAAATACTATTTGATAAATATTTTATGGAGGTGGAAGATGAAATTAAATTAAAACGCATGGTTATGAAAGGAAATATTTTCTTCAGATTAACACAAGTTGGTTAGCACCAAAAGAAATCATAGGAGGGATTAATAAAAAAAATAATTCGTCAGTTAATACATTATGAAATTTTGGAAGGGATATTGGTAGGTATTGTATGAATAAAAATGTGTCAGATGTTTATAAAGGATGGATTAGTATGATCCCTTTTATAAAGGGTAGAGAGCACCCACTGGAGATTTTTTATATTAAAATAGTAGAACCATTTTTTAGAAATTAAAAAGTAGCTCCAAAATGTGTCCATATTGAAAAATATATTATAAATATAATAAATTTAAATTTAAAATCTAAATTGGATAGTAATAAGGTCATTTTATCCCTTATTATTTTAGTTTATACCTCGGTAGTCCTGTTTTTAACCTTAACCGTGATAAATAAATTTATTGGGTTTACTATTCATTATGATAAAAATATTTAGTTGAACATAATATATAATATTAATTATACTAATTAAAAAATTATATCTGTTTTTCCAAATTCAAATTTTCAAATAAGAAATTATTAAATTAAAAATAAACCATTAAAAATGACACTAAAGTAGTTTTCGAAAATGAAAATTTTCATAAGTTTAAGTCGTTCTATATAAACCTCAACATGAAATTTATTCCCTGGAAAAAAATTTGAATAATAATAACACAATTGAAACTATTTTAATTTTAAAAAAATTAAATTAAAATATAGCTTTTTAAATCATTCAATCTGAAATGAGTAATTTAAAAAATATTAGTGTCCTCTCTATTAATTAAAAAAGTAAATTTCATCGTAAAATATGAATATTTCTTTCTATTATGACTTTTATATGATCATTCAAAAAAAGGTTAATTGATAAAATAAATTTTTTATAGCTATAAATTATTTATTTTAATATTTGTAAAAAACCCCATTGTATTATTTTTTTTCAAAAAAATGTATTTTTAAAGCATATAATGACTACAAAAAATTATGTAGTTATTTATAGATATATTGTGTTTAAATAAATCCATTATAATTTATTTTCAAATATTGATACTATTATTCATACAAACAACATTAATGTCATTGTTATAGCAGTTACAGTTAAATAATAATATTAACGGAATATTATGATTCGTTAAAATGAGGTGTTTTATATAACATAATATAAATAAAATGTAAATTTTAATGAAATAATTTAGATAAAAAAATATCATATTTTTATATTATAAAATAATTAATATAAATTTAGACCTCAAAATTATATCACATTCAAAATTGAGCACACTGATGCTTCACCATATCATTAGGGTCCCATATAAACTCATCATGTGGGATGTTTCATTATGAAACCATGACCGTGTTAGTTTTCATAAATAAATGATCATTATCTCAACAATACCATATCTCAATAGGTTTTTCATTATTGAATGGATGGAGATCATGTAGCATGACCTAAGAGTCTAGAACACCTGAATGATTAGGTATGTACTTCCTCAGGAAAGATACATGTAACACATTATGGGCTTCAGGGTGGTTTGGTGGAAGCGCGAAGAGATAAGAAACCATCCCCAATAGATAAGGAATATTTATGGAACAATATACCTTTGGGTCAACATTCATATCTTCTCTAATCTCACAACCGTATGACATGTAGAAATAAAAAATGAATTTATATAAAACATCATATTTGAGATCATGTTGTTGATTATTATCATAAATGTTTTGTCTATATTTTGAATCCCCTACATGTTGCTAAATTGATCTGACCTTCATTTTCATATCCTCAGATAGATCGCGTCCCAAATGCTTTCATTTTCCAACTACTTCCTAGAATGTTTGTGTTTTGCATTTCATCCATAGAGGAAAATGATACCAATTGGGTGAGATTTTTTTTATGAATTTTGATTCTTTGAGACATATTATTTTTAAAAAGTATTGACATTAATTTATCACCATATTCATGCAGAAAAATTTATTCAAAAAACAACGGTAGAGGTATAAGATTGAGGATTAAATATCTTACACAAGTAGGAATTGAACGGGAAAAAAAAGTTGACTTAAAAAGAAAATATGAAGCACAAAAGAAGAATATATAATTGAAATCCCATGAAATAAAACAACCCAAGATCACCATGAATTAACGAATTGAAGACCGATTCCATCATCAAAAGACATCCACCAAATTATTCTAATGATTTCAAACTGTAACTAGAGTAGATTCCAAAATCTCAACATCAGACCAAAATGTTATATCTATGAACACTTGACTCATGATTTTTTCACTATCTTAATTAGAGGAACTCCATCCATAGAGATCATAATCCCATTCCAAAAGCGAATATCCCTAAAATGTATCAAGGCTCAAAAAAACTAGTGGATTCAAAAACAATAAAAAAACTCAAACATCCACTTGGAAATAAACAAAAAAGAAACATTGAGATAAATGATATGTTATGAATTTATATACATTAATGACGTGTTTATGTACCCCTTTGACATGTAATGCCGTGAATTTATTTATTTTAATATTATTCAATGATCAATATAATTTTATCCATTTTCAGTTCTTACAATTCAATATTAACAATGTGGTATGGGTTTTTGGTTATGATATCATTGTTTATCGAGATTGTAAATGATTAAACATCCAATAATGAAATGTTATGTTCTTTTTATAAAGTAACTCGTGTATTTGATTATCCTCTTTTAATTTCTGGTGAAAAAATTGTTTCCATTAATTTTAATCCCATTATGTAATCATGATTTTAAAATAATATTTTAATAAAAACAAACTTATTTCTCACTATAGTTAAAATCCATTATTCCATAAAAACCATGTTTTCCAAAAATTATATCAAACATGATTTTAGCATTTATCCAATGATTTATTTAAAAAAAATTAACCATGATTATTTTAAAAACATTTTTTGAAATGAATTATAATTCCATTTTCCTTATAGTTCCAATTTTTCCATTATTGAATATGTGATTGGAATATTTTTTTGTAAAGTGCATGACATGAAATATATATTCCAACTTCATTACAAAGTAAATGTCTTAAAAATCTATTATATGTTTAAATTTTTGATTTTTGTTAAAAATCTTTCAAAAACATTATAGAAATTTCTAATTATTTTCAATATTGAAGGGATTTTTTCCACATTAAATGTTTTATATAATAAAAATATTCAGTTGTAAGAATAAATTCTTATTTTAATATAAAAGGATAATTAATTTATTTAATTATTTTTAGTGAGTTTAATAATTTAAAGTATATATTCTTTATGATGTTTTTAATAAAGTTTAAATATTATTTTTTACCTTTTAAGGTTTGCATTCAATGAAATATATCTATATAATGTTTTATGAACATTCAGTATCAAAAAAAGATATTTTCGATGATAATAATATTTGAAATATTTTGTGTTCTAAAAAGTGTATTTTGATGTGGAAAGTATACATTCCTCATAAAATTCACCAAATGATATTACAAAATCATTTTCTATCTATGATGATATCCTCTATTATCACTTATTCAACATCATGCATATAGATCAATGATATCACTATAATTCTTTATTTAGATGGTTTATGTTTATAGTTACATGGTTCTTATTAGTCCTGTTTCAATTCAATGGGTTATACCATGATTAAATTCTGATGAAACCAAATTATTTATCCAATGTTACTACTTCGATTAAATAATTATGAAACCAATTGCATTTCTATATGTAATTATTTGGGGGGATTTTTATGAAGCTCATTTCATTTCATATATTTTTATATGATGAATACATTAAGATATTATATAAAAAATATTTGTGGAATTCATCATGTGAAGCTGGGTCCTATATCAAGACAAAATTCAAGAGGTAAAGAATATTATTTCTTATGATAAATGAAACTACAATGGTGAGTGAACCATGTTCAATAAGGGACAATGTCTTGTATGACAGTATTGGGAGAGATCCATGACAAATAAAATTATATAGGGTGTGAACCCATTACACTATGATTGTATGGATATATTACTTGAACTACATTAGAAACAATTTTCTATGATTATTTCTATTCACACAAAAAATTAATTAGGAAAATTATATGTTCACATGGTTCATGTTATTTTATTCTATTATAATTTATTTCTTATTAGGAAACATAGTTAAAAAAAATAAATTTTTTAATGATATATGATATGCCTGTTATGGTTTTAAAATATTATTTTAATTTTCACATACTATTATACTCTTGATATGTTGATATATTACTGGTTTATCCTTATTATGCATCTGAGCTCACCATTTCTTATATTACCTTTCTAAATGTTATGATATAATGTACAATATATGGTATGTATAAGTGGGTATCTAGTGAAGAAAAACATTGTGGGATATATATATCTTACCCATGGACTGGTTTTTTTATCAATCAATGTTTCCAAAGGTACAATACCATTACAATATGATGTTGTGTGTTTTTATAATGTAATATATATTCAACTAGAAATATGTAATATCTATATGTGAGTTTATTTGTATATTTGATTTATCATCCTGAAACATATATATTAGTAAATCATAACCAAGAGGCCTATATAAGTAAAATCATTCATTCGAGAGTGATTCATCAACCACATGTTGTAAAATGAAATAAAACTCTTTGGATCCCATATGGAATTATAATTAAAACAAAGGAAAATCCTCATAAAAATAAAAGGAACCAGGTACTGTCTTATCCAAGATGGATAAAGGTAACACTTACTGTTCTTGTATGATATTCTATTTCAAATCAATCCATGAAATAACAATTTTAGATTTAAAATTCCATTGGATCGGGATACCATTGAATGAAAATTTATTAAATTTTAAAATGTTTATTATTAAATTTAAACTCATGAAACTGAAAAAAATATAATCTTTCACATAATCTATCAAACTAAAAATATTCCAAAATTGACATAATTAAAATTATACGTAATCTATGATGACTATAAGGCTGAAATGATGTAGTAAAAATAAATGGTAAAGATCACATATGGGATGAAGTGTTCTAAATATATTATTAATGAGGGATATTAATTATGAAATCACAATGTGAGAAATATACTAAATATAATAAATTATTACTTTCTCAATAATTTATATATATTTGAATCCAATGGTTAAAAAATATACATATTAGTAAATGATAATATATCACATATTTAAAATCAATCAAATGAAAAAAACTAATAAAAAACAAATTATGTGAAATAATGAAAGGAATCCTTATTAAATTGTACATAGTTACATACCATCACTTGTACACATCGAAGCATAAAAATCCCAAAATTTCTCACAAAGGCCAATCCCAACGTCTTTGAAAAGGAAAAAGATATAACATTAATAAATTTGAACTAATACAAAAAAATATAACAAACAACATCATGATGACACTATTTAAAACTTCATCTGTGATGTTTTCATTGAATCCCCATAAAGTATGATTATTCCACGATTCACTTCTGTAATATTCATTATTAAACCATAACGAAATTAAATTGAAGAGGTTAATTGAAAAAAATCATAAGATAAAATTGTAGAAGAATTACAATAATTATAAAAGGTGTGAAGTGACATGAGAAATTTATACATTTATTGTGCATCCTATTAGATTAATATTAAATAAAACACAAACCAATAAATACCTCTAACCCAAGAATTACCTGAGTCTTTTTGGTTGAGATTCAATATAATATTATTTTAAAAATGATCATTTACATCTACCACAAACATATTCTCACATATAATACATATTAGACATACCCTATATAAGTCCTTTTTTAATATATAAGGAGAATGAAATATAACAAATGTTGATCATGGACACATAGTTTGGGTATAAAATATATATATTAAGAAATGATAAAATTGTTTGATAACATATGAATATGGTTATGAGAATATCATCATAAATTGTAATAATCATACCAACTCACCCGATGAACACTAATAATAAATTCTATAATAATGATTTTTTTATAATAAAGGACGTATGTGATATCTTTGTCGAATATTAAAAAATCAATCATGATCTGTGGGAACAAAACATAACTATAGTATTTATGTTTTTGACAAACAAAATACAATAGATAATGATTTCCTTAGTAAATTATAATTTCCAATTCTGTTATAGAGGATTAGGTTCACTCCCTATTCAATAAATTTAATAGTCTAGGGTCCCCCTAAATATTGGCTTCTAAAATGGGTTTCCTTAATTAAGTGTGATCCCCACCAATTTTAGTCCACATTATTTCATGATATATTCATCTTTAAATGGTGAATTGGGGGGAAATATAATTCTGTACACCTAAAAATGAGGAAAACCATAAATACATATCCCACATGATCCCAAAACATTCATAAAATCATAATATAATATCACATATAAAGGAAATTTATTTAATGAAATATTTATCTTATCATCATATCCTTTCCAAAGGAAAATATATATTTTTTATAATGGTTTCAATAATAACATTATAAACTATGAAAATAAACATGTTTCAGCAAATAAGCATCAAATCATCATCATAATAAGGATTCAAATTTTATAATGTGAAATTTATCATATGATCATATACATTTGGAATAAAAACAAGCATCAAAGGTTTTTAACAATGTTGCAATATACATATAAAATATCATTCGAAGTATTCTTTGAAAAATAGAGAAAATATCTATTTAGTTTTATAATATTATATCTAAAAATATATATAATATAAAAATTTCATAAAATATAAATAATAACTTATTTTAATTAATATTTAATGGAAATTAAAATCATAATAAAATGAATATATATTCATGTTGCATAAATTAAAATAAATCATTACATTAATACAGTACTTAGATGGAAAAAATGGGTTATTCTGAAATTTTTATAATGAATCATGTTGTTCAATTTTATATAATTTATATAGTATTCATAACTTAGTTTTGTTAAATATAATTCTAATTTACTTCTATTCATAAAATAATTATGGATACTATGAATATGGAACAAAAACATCACTGACAAATGAGAAAATATTGTCGATGTTTACAAAATAATCCTCAATCATTTTGAGTAAATAAGTGTGGAATGTAATAATAATACATAATAAAAACTATAATTAACATTAGTTAATAAGTTAATGTGAATTTAATTGATAAATATTGATAAATTCCATCATTTTTAATCTAGTATAAAAATAAGAAAAATAAATAGATTGTAAAATGAATCACCGACCACTTGTCTCACATAATGTCATAAATGATGAAATATCCCATATAATAAATATTTATATTTTTATATATCATTAGAACCAAATTAAAATAAATAAAAATATTTATAATTCAATTATTATTATAAATTATTATTTTATTATCATTTTCATCCATAAAATTAACATTCTGGTAAAAACTAGTCAATTTTGAATTAATATTTCAGTTCATTATTTTTATTACATGAACCTTGGCCATGATTTAATCATCCCCCAATCCATAATATTTAAATAATAATTATATTTCATTTTCATATTCACATTTATAATTACTCATATAATTAAGTGATTAAAAAGGAATCTGATCTCCTTAAGAATGTTCCATTACACACGTACGCTTGTGTGTTGTTATCATTTCAAAAATAATTTGTGTCTGAAAGTAGAAATGAAACAAATTTGGGTAGTATTATTATTCCCACATTCTAATATATAAAAAATGTAAAATTTCTTTGTAATCATTCAAATATTTCTCATTTTATTATTAATTTCCTGTTTTTGAGTGTATCTTAGGGCTTTTATTGATTGAGATGATTTTGGGGGGAAATTACATAATTTTATAGAATGTATATTTATATGAATTAATGGATACCAGAAATAATGTTATAATTTACTTTTCATGTTCTCCCTGAGTTTAGAGAACACATATGGTTTTTTTGAGTATTCTAGTAAAACATGAAAATTTTGTGATGTGAAAATCCAACAAATACCATGTCATAGGATTACAGAGTATGTAATTTCATATGGGTAAATGAAACAAGTCTAGTATATAGTAATGGGATTAGACATGTTATATTTGTTAAACATCATATATTGATAAAATTTTGGTTACTGTATAAAGGATACATGTTTCATTGTATTTCCTACCCCCATTGATTACATGACATGCAATAGGATTACACATAGTGTACTTTCCACAGAATGTATTTTTCGGTTTCTTGTCGGTGATTTTTTATTCGTTTAT
Organism: Viscum album; assembly: GCA_963277665.1. NCBI lineage: Eukaryota > Viridiplantae > Streptophyta > Magnoliopsida > Santalales > Viscaceae > Viscum > Viscum album. Next base: position 117,519,585 of record OY728123.1, on the reverse strand, counting down.
ATTCATGATATTTATTATCTTGAATATTGTTCTCTACCCTGAAATGTTGGGGATCTACGATATGTCTGATCACCTCTTTGAGTAACTAATCTCAGATTTATTTGGGTTGCATCTATCTAGGTGAGTAATGATTTTGATTATTCATTACATTCAAATGTAGATCCAAAACCTACTAAAATATTATATCCATTTACCTATAATGATAGTTATAATGTTTTCCCTAAATCCATCATGTGATCTTGTTTTGGGGGAAAATACATTATTAGTTACGGTGTGGAGGGTGTTCTTTCATCACGGTTTCTATGATATATACAACTAAACTATTATTTTTCTCAAGTAAATTAATTAGAGAATGTTTTTATGGATTCTAGGGCCTTCATTGAAATAATTACATAACCTATGTTGGTGGATCCTTTTATGGATGTTTATTAACTTAGTTCTGTTAGGAGATTCTATATATAGAATATGTTGGGTGAACTACATTGCTTTTTTATTATATAATTGTTTACTAAATTAATAGAATTAATTGATTCATGGATTTGGTGAGTGTGGAACTTGGTTATTGATAAAATATGTGGGTTTCCATGTTATTTGAAATGAATGCGTATTTTAAATTCCTTAAGAAACTAATATATGTAGTTGTTTTCAATTCCTTGATTTGATGAATTTGTATAAAAATCATGGAACATGGGAATCCTTGGGTACTTAGGTGGATTTGGTAGTAATAAGACTCATCTACTGATAATATAGAGGGGGTAAATCATGTGGTGTTTCTATAAAATATAGGGAAATTTTTCCATGGACATGATAGAAATTAATTTAGGTTTAATTTCGGGGTTTCTCTTCTCCTCTATAGTTTGATGAATATATCAAGAAGCATGATTTAAATTATTGATTGTGTCTAGTGTATTACTGACACATATTTCTTGAACTAGTGTGATCCATTTTATTATTTACCCGTTCTTTTTGAATGTACTAATTTTGATTATAATTCTATTAATTGTATAAGATATTTGGTACATTCTCTTTATTGATTTGATATATATGATTTGACATATTTACGTGGAAGTAATTTCAACTATTTTCCATGACAATATTTCAACGTTTATAAAAATAGAAAATTAATTTTTATTCCTTATTTTTATAAACAGATATAAACCATTTATCATGCCTTGTTTTCATTAATGAGGATATTGTTCATATTACAATAAATATACTTGTTCTAGAACACCTAGTTCAGATTCTAATGATCCTATTATCTCACACAAAGTGCACCCTTTCACTAGTGTGTAGAGCATTATTTTTCATTCAATTTAGTGAATGAAATTTAATAACAATAAAGAAGAGTTGTTTATGCCTGTTAATTTTTGTGATCAGATACTGGTATAGTTCCCACTCTATCACATGGTGTAGAAATTTTACTTATTTTCCCATTTCTGTTGGAATTTTCCATTAGATATGTTTTATACAATGGTTATCTATTTTTACAATTGATTTCTCTGAAGATATATCATATATTTTTCCCTTTCCATGTTTATCTATGTTTTTATGTCAATATTTCTTGTTGTGGAATTAGGTTGGATGCAATTATTACCTCTTGTTGTTATTTTATTCGCACATTATAATAGATGACTTGTGGGGAACGAGAACGCCATTTGGGTATGTGGATATTTGGGGTGGTTACTCATTCGAGAGGGTATCGAGGTTAGGTTCATCACATTTTTCTATTGATGGGATTTAATTCCTTATGATTATTTTTATTGGGTCATTTAATATACTAGATATTTAATTTTAGGACATGTTAGGTATGTTCTAGTGAGTGTTTGGAAAAATATTACCACAATAACAATCATGTTACCATGGTATGTTTGGATGTGTGTCTATAGTTTAAGTGATTTATATTAATCATGATTTTTTTATTGTTTTAGGTTTATAACATATATTAATATATTTCCTAGCTCATTCTTATGTTTCAGTGATATACAATATGACACTGAGACATGTTTTGTGGGTTCCTCATGAGGGTGCAATGAATACTCATCATGGGGAACCTCTTATATATTTGAATATTTGTTTAGGAAATCATGTTATAATTTGTTTATATTTACCAAAATATGACACTTGTTCTTAATGATTTTGTTCAGTTACAACCATGAGTAATAAGATATTAGGATATATCACAATATTTCTTATACATGAATCCATCATCTATAAATGGTACGAATAAACCACACGAGGTTGGGGAATAGTTATACATGATTTAGTATATCATAACAAACCACTATTTTCCGGATATTATCATGGTTTAGTATTTAGTGTTCACACTTGATGGTCCTAGTAAGAGATGGTGTAATTTTATTGTATAAGAAAATAGTTATATAGACTAACACGAGATGTGATTAATGAATCTATAATTACAATATATTTTATAGAGTTGCTGATGATAGATAATTCACATGAGATTTTCTATTTTTATAAGGGATAGTGTTTGGTGTTGGAATACAATAATAGGTTTACTGATCATTTTTGTTTCACTCTATAAGTAGTAAAGAATGAACAACTGAATGTTCATTTCTTTCTATATGGTCTACAAATGAATATTAGATTGGTGTTATTTATGGTGATGATTTTGAATAATGTGGATGTTCTAGACACATATATAATTGTTTGAATAGTATATATGTGGAAATAATGTGTATTCCACCCCTTCTAATCCACATAGTGGTACCTTCAACAGAACATAATGGATGAATAAGAGGTAACCATATCATCATAGGTGTGGTAGTGGTGTTTCATAGTTGAAGGCCTCCTATGAACCACTAGTAAAACCTACCAGTATTCATATGGATTAGTGTTAATGTGTAAATATATAAAAAACCATGGTACCAAGAACATCTTCTATGAATATATGCATTGGTTGTGGAATTATGGTTATTTACTTCATTTCTGTGAGGTTATTTATATGCCTTGATATGTTTTCAGGTCATGGGCTCAAAATTATATTGTGGTGGCATCATATTCCTTAATGATAATAGGTATTCATACAAATTAATTATGAGTTATTAACATTTATGTATTGTGTGTGTTTTTTAAAGAGTTATATGTGGGTCTAGAAATAGTGATATCTAAAATATTTATTGCATCTATAGTAGTAGTCTCTATGTTCGATACTAGTGATACATGCTCTTCTTAATTTTGTCTCATTATTGATATACTTAATTATATAAAAGAAATGATGTATTTTTTTATGGATTTGGAGAAAAATACAGGTATCAGGGAGGGGAATAATTTTTAGTTCCCTTTTTGTATTCAATTGATAGCTGATGTAGAGTATGATTGTAATTTTATCATTCTTGATCTAGATTTCATTGATATAATTATTGTGATTGGTCGGCATGATTCCCATCATGTTTAGGTATATTGTTATCATATGTTTGTATCATTTAATATGGATTATTGGATATCATGAGAGTTTTAAGGAGAGTTACTTCCATGGTATGGTCATACATGTCCTTCCCCCTTAGAGCATAGGAGTATGTTGTCTTCTTTAGTTGTAGAGTCTAATGAAGTTTCTTCTATAGTTAATTTTTATATTTTTATTTGGTATTTTAATGTCATTTTCCTAGATAATTTATCTTGGGATCCTGCAAATAGTTTATTAGACATTAAAACATACATGATTATAGGTATGTAGTCTATTTCTATATCATCATATCTTGTGGAATATGTAGTGTTGAAGTAAATCAAGATTAAGTGGGACAATATTATAGAGAATTGCATTTTTCATCTTAGTGTTTCTCCATGGGAAACCGAAGTTTCCTTTTGGAAGAAAGATGATGGTTCACTATAATTATTTGTGATCATTCAGAATATGATCCATATAATTGTTATGTATAAGTATGAATTTCCATACGTGGATAATTATTCTGATCAGTTAATGGGTAAAAGTATTTTTCTATGATATTAATTCATTCCATTTCACCATATTAGAGTTTTGGTGTTTTTTATATTTAAAATAGATTTAAGAATCAGGTGTAGACATTATGATAATATTGTGAACATGTTTTTGATGACTAGCTCTCTTGTGGTTTTTACGGATTTTATGAATAGGATGAAAAATGGGTATCTTGACACATTTGTGGTAGTGTTAATGGAAGAAATATTGTTTTATTAGAGATCAATGCATGAGAATGAGCACCGTTTCATTTTTTTTCTAAAAATAATAATATGTAACCGTTTGATTGGAAATTATTAAAAATATAATTTATGGCTTCATTAAGTGATGATCTTGGGGAATGCTATTTCATAACATAGATTTAAATTTGAAAATCTTATGATTGTGGTTGTATTGTAATGTTAATTTCCATTGAATTCCTTTAAAATTTTTAAAATTCAAATTATTGGGAGATATAATCAAATGTAAATCAATAATTACAATATTAAAAAAAATTATCATTAAATAAATGGGGTGAATATAATTTAGGATGAAAATTTTATTCTTTTTTTGATCATATGAAACTGATTTTATAATTAACCCATTTTATGCTTTTAACATATATTGATATGTGTTATGTGGTTTTATATATTAATTTTTGTGATGGATATGGTTCTCTGTATATACATGATTATCATGTGGTGGAATATCTATATCTTCATATAGATAGGATTATAAGAATTAACCCACTGAATATTTAGACCATGACATGTTTATAAATTTGCATACGTGTTTCTGGAACTATCACTCTGGGGATATGATGGAAATATTTTCTGACTATATTATTATGATCTATATAATTTCTCATAAAAACATGATTCATAGAAATATATGGTGGTAGAATACCATCATATGATTTCAATCGATATATCCTACTAATGGCGAAGGGGAGTGTCACTACAGATGCTCAAAGTATGAATTTTCCATTAAACATACTAAATAATTAAAGAAAGAGTTGAACATTATGGGGATGTTTTCACAGCCACATTTGTATGGTTAGTAGGATGTAGTAGGTATGATTAGGACTAATTTTCAGTTATTATCATCTATATTTGAGTGTATTTTATAAATCTATTAGTAAGAGTTAATGTTTATAGGAATTTTAGAGACCCTATATGTTGAAATACCATGATTGGCAGGTCTCAATATTTAGATGGTATACTCTGTTTTGGTAATTGGGGTTTATCCCATCATATATGAGGATATATATTTTGTTTTTAGAACATATCAATTCATGGTATGACCATCTAATCAAAATTAATATTTAATATTTCTTGATAAAATGATTCTGGAGTATTGGTTTGATGTGTGACATTGTTAATTATGTGTACCACATTTACATCAAAAAATATATAAATACATGTCTTCTAAAATTTTATATTTTTTCACATCCAATTTTAGTGCTTGTTTATAAATGGGGTAAATCATCGAAGGAAATAGTTGTTATATTACCATGGACACCATGAGGGATTAAGGGTATCAAGGTGGTGATTTATTGCATGACCTTTTATAATCCCTTCGTTATGATTTTGGATACACCAATGGTCATTATTTGGATATGATTTACATGGAAGAGATCATGAGGTCAAATGTTGTTCCTACTGTTGTTTATTTGGATAATGATCCAATGATTACATAGAGATTTTTGAGTAAACTCTATGAGATTATGGGGACCCTGGTTATGTGAATTATGGAAAACCATCCACTTATTGATGGTCAGATGGACTGTTCTATTCAAATACTAGATAATATGCTCAATGCTTATGTCTTCGATAATAGTGGATCATTGGATAACTATAATAGACTCTTTTATTATTATTATAAAAAAAATTATCAATAACCAATTAGAATGGATACATTCAAGGATTTTTAAGGTCACTCTTATAGGTAACCTCGTTATTGTAAATCTGTGGGAGAAGAATCCCTCATGGGACTAATAATTTTTTTGGATATTTCTTAATGGATTTTTGATATTCCACAGGGTTTAAATTCATCTTAGTGTTAAAAGGAATCTTATACATAGTAGTGTAATATTCTTTTTGAGTGTTCCAAATGTGACTGTCTTCTGTAGAATATTTATTTTGGGTGATTGAACATCTGATGATGAAGTAAATAATGTCAACTCTAATATATGTTTGACAGTTTGACGTCACTATAAACCATGGGAAGGTAACATATAGGTTGTCACTACCAATTTATTTTAAAGGTATTGAATGGTTTCCCACATATCACATCTGAATAAATACCTTCATTATCCCCTTCAAATACCACGTTTTGATGAGATTGAGTTTGTGAAAGATATTTCCATTATGGATCATCCTGTAGATATTATTGACTATCATGTGAATGTATTTTATGGGAATATTATTTTATTGGATACAATGTTATAGTAGTGTGAATTACATTCTCATGAGAGGGGATTTCATTTCATTGATGATGTATCAATGAGATCACATCTTTGCTAGAAATCATTAAAAAACATGACTTCATGAGGTTGAATTGTCGTATGGTGGTGGATTTGTAATATATTTTAACCCTCCTTTGGGTATTTCCATTGTCATTATTCATTTTCATCATTATTTGACTCTTTACTATGACTGTCGAGGATGGATATAATTTCGAAGGGAAAACTACCTAATTTTCAAGGATGAATGATTTTATGAAATAATTGCAGTAGGGTATATAAATTTAGTGTACCTGGAGAGATCTCAAAAAATACAGAGAACATCCATGCTGGTCAAGTTTATTTTTTTTTGAAAACAAGAATTCATTTTCGACATCAAGAGAAATACACATTCTGTATTGGGATTACATGATATACAATTTATTTTTTGAATAATCAATTTTTTTGGAAGACATCATGATAGAATTTCACACCATATATTTGGTCCCTCCCGTGAATTTGTGAATGTCATGTATTTGTAAATAGAAAACATGGTTCTTAGAAATTTCATCCTTCCTAGATTACACAATGTTTAAAATGATTAAACATTCTATAATTATCATGGATAATATTTTTATGGAAGCTTATAAATGATATATTTATTCATTCACATTCAAAATCATTTGAACTCAGCCTAGTATCCATCTGAAACAATTCATTCAATGATTGATCTATATTGTGGTTGGGATATACCACTCCCCCTGATCAATCCTTTGTTCACCTAATTTAATTTTCATTTGGTTAGCTTTTTGTGCTACAATTTTTATTTAATGATAAGTGATGATAATTATCTTATTTTATTTTTTATATCCTTCATGAATTCATATTATGGGGTCAATCCTTTGTTTGTTGTGGAATGGTGTGGGTGTTTTCTTCATGAAATGAATGATATATCAACTTCATCGGGCCTATTTATTAATTCAAAAAAATAAGTTATGTTTTGATTTATTAAAGGGCCCATGTTTTCGACATTATGTTGTTCTGTGTTGGTGGATCGTGTTACGATAATGAGAAACCATTGTATTAGTTATTTTGATTCATCTATATCCTATGTAGGATGAAATAAATATCTCTTATCTTTAAGAAATTTTTTTAATAAAAGAAATTTCATGACTGATTGTGGGATTTTTGTTTCTGTAAATGGATTTTTTATAAAAGATGTGATTTCAAATATTTTGGTAATGGAATAATTACTTTCATAGCATTGTCATATGGATTTATGAAATGGTTTTCAATTAATGGTTTTATAAAATTGATTAGGAAAATGTCGGACGTGGGAAGCATTGGGTACATTAGTATATTATTTTCAATATCCCTCATACATTAATACTATTACTGGGTTTGCTCATGGGTTCTTCCTCCTCTCCTAATGAATTTTTATCAAGGGGAAGGATATACCGATTGGGATGTTGAATTTCTATGGTGTTTCTCATTTCCCTTGGGTCATTGAGTATATCTAGAATCATCATTCATGTGATTTTATATTTTGGGGAAATGAGTTCCCTATAAATCTTAAAATATAACTATCCATGGCATTATGTCACTATTCATTTATCTTATACTTTTTTATCATTTACTTCCATGGATTTGATATTATATATAACATATTTATTAATTTTATTTCAAAAATATACATTGAGATATGTTTATAGAAGGCCTAAAATTTGTTTTACCTAGTTTTCTAATAAGTAAAATTATAATACAAAACTATATTACCATGATTTTGTTATACAACTATATGTTTTTATCTATAATTTTTTGAAATAAATTTGAGAATGTACATATTATTGTACATGGACTTGTTAGAGAACCCATGCTCTAGATCCTACCGATCCTCTCATTTCATACCCTATAAAACCCTTCATCAGTTTATAGATCATTTTATGTCTTTCGATGTAAGGAAAAAAATGTGAAATTATAAGGTGAATATGTTTCTTACAATTTATTCTACTTAGTAAGTGGTGAGTCGGTGGAATATTTCCCATGATATCACATAGATTATTAGTTTTTATTACATTTCAAATTGATTATCGACTTATATGATGGTTATTGTTTTCCATTTTGAGACATATATTTTTCATTTACTATCATAAAAATTCCATAAATTTTTTCCAAATATTGTTTTTCATATATATATATATATATTCTTTGAAGTTCCTTTATTTTGTGAGAAAGTTTTACATTTAGTTATTGTGTGATTTTTCGGTGATAGTTTCCCACCCATGGGGACTGACAAGTTCTTTCTCATATGTGGTAATTATAGTCAAAAACACTTTTAGAGGGTATCTAGGATAGGTTCACCCAATAATAATAATAAAATTTTTCATTTAATGTTTCATTTCTAAATTTATCAATATATTTATGTAATTAACTAGTTATAACTCCCGTAACATATGTTATAGTATCTATGTAAACAAATCTTCTAAAAAATCATTATTTCAGATACTCTAAGTAAATTTGTAAATAAAATATTTGTATCATTTAAATTAAAGTAATTCAGGTCTTGGATGATTTCTTTATATATAAATGATGTTTTAATAATTTTTTTTTCATGGTCACATATTTCAATTATTACAAATTATTTGAATGGAAATATTATTTTATAAATCATTAAACCTAAAAATAAATTTATTTATTAATATTAAAACTATGAAATTATTACATAAAATTTTCACTATATTAACAAAATAATGTGATTAAAATAATATTTTAACTGCAATCATGTCAATTACCATTAATCATACTAATATTATTTTAATAACTAATATTATATTTTGATTTATAAATATTGAAATTTTTTTCTCAATGAAAATAACTTTTTTATATTTATTTTCTATCATTGTTAAAATATACTTTTTAGTGAATAAACATAAAAGAAATATTTTGTTTGAAATATTTCATTGTTTTCCAAAATGTCAGTCCACTATTTCACAAAATAAATATATAATTTTTAATTTATTTCAAAAAAATCGTAAAAATAAATATTTAAACGAAATCAATGATCATACAATATCAGTTCGTTGATATACTATCAAAATGTTATAAATGTTATTGAATTACTAATACAAAAGTTTCATAACATTCTTAAAAAATTCAACGATCCCAAAAAATAATAAAAAATCAATAATTCAATTATCTTTGAATTTTAAATTAAAATATGAAATTATGTTATCAAAAATAAATTTTTATTATTAAATCAATACATTTTTTATATAAATATATATATATATATATATATATAATAACACCTTTTACAAAACAATGTAGTACATTATCATTAATTTTTATTTATTATAATTAATATGAGTTTCTAATTGATTATAATAATTATTTCTAATATATGATTTAAATCTATTATTATATTAATAAATCATTTTATATAATAATTACATTACAAAAATACAACATGAAATATCATGTTGTTCCATAAAGGCTTTTCAAAAATCATTTTTAGTTTTTAAAATTTATATAGAACATTAAAACAAACTAAGATGGATGTTGATTAAATCAGAATCCATATTGTTTTTTGTGAATACATCATTTTAAATAATATGTGGTTTTTTTTACATTATCCAGATAAAATATTTTGAAAAATAATATAAATTTGGGATGAGAAACATTTAAATTTTTACAAATGGATTTCCAATATATATATAATTATTCAATATAATTTCATAATTTTAGTGGATGATGATTAAAAAATATGAATCCCTTTGTATTAATCACATGAAATTTTATTTAACTCAATAAATGATTAATAAGATTCTCAAGAAATATAAACAAAAAATATCTTCTTAAAATATCTAAAACATCATAAATGTCACTATATCTAATGATTTTTTAATCACATTGAACATATCATGATTACTGTTATCAGATAAAATAATTTCACCCGTTAAAAAATCAATCACTTCCCCAAAAAAACTAATAAATGGACTATAAAAAATTATGGGAAAATACATTTCACAATGAATATCTAGAGATTGAAATAAAAATGTAATTTTAGTTTCATATAATATTTAGTGGGTTATCTTCCCTCATATTTTCTTGATTATTGAACATATATTTCATCTAAATTGAAAATATATGGTATTTCGATTTCATCATTCCCATGGGTGGCACTAATGTTTACAAAATATAGTAGACATATCACCATAATCACATATGTTATTTTTTCAAATAATTTCTGTTTATCATATATATTATAAAAATGATCATATACATCAGGTAATATTTTAAATAAGTTAAATTTTATTAAAAAAAATTCTCAGTTACATTGATTGTTCAAGACATTTTGACGATCCTCCAATGAGCCATGTGTAATTTGGAAATTATTACATGGGATGGAATTCTATTTTATGCCTCATTAATGTCAATATTTATGTAAATTGTTTTTAAACTTTTATGATACAAATGATAATTTTTTCATTCCATGATATTGTTTAACAATTTGTGGACATGGTGTTATTGAATGATATATTCGAAAAACGTTTTTGTTTCTCCATTATTTGTTATCATCATCCTTATTCTCTCCTTATTTGACCAATTTACATTTAATTTTCAATTTTTTATTGAAAAATTATAATATATATTTAAAATATGTAAAAAATTATATTTAGGAGTTAATTTTAAGAAAAAATTAAAAATTTATATTTTTTTCAAATTTAGAAAAAGTAGATTATGTTTTCTATAGTTTTTCTATATTATTGCATTGATTTTTCAGTCAAATTATATTATTGACATCCATTTAATTGAATCATGTATTTTTTTAGTGGTGTTATATTGATAATGGTTTTGTTTACCGCACATACCGTAGGTCAAATAACCATATTGTAATTATACATTATCAATTTTCATAGCCATTTTAGAATTCAAGTCATGATCAGTAAATTTTAATAATATATTATTTATATTTTCATCCATCATACACAATAAATTCCTATAAGAATAATAATTAATTTACCACCATATAAATTGATTATTAGGTTCACTTCTATATCATAAGGTAAAAGGTTTCTTCAAAATCAAGTATCCTCTATTTGAAAAAATATTATTGTCTGAGAATCAATCAATATAATTTATCAAGAAATAGTGAAATTATAATCAATTTTATACCTAAAAAAATAAAATATTATGATTTGTATTATACTATTTAAGAATATATATTTGAAAAAATTGAATGGAATAGATATGACATTAAAAAAATTAAAACCAGAAATTTAATAATATATTTTCACAATAGTAACCTGTTGGTAACATTGATTCATTAATGTTTGAAATTTTTATTTAATTTTTTTATAATGGGAATTTATATCAATACTAAAAATTGATTTTCTTTTCCCCTAAATATAAATTATTTTTCCTAGTTACTAATTTTATTTGTCTTTAGATCATTCAATTCAATTTTCTATAATCTACTGATTGGTTATATCATTTCATTTGTGTGTAGATAATTTTTGCTCAAAATTTTGATAATATAGTGAAAGTACCTCCTAATAATAATCCACAATATATGGTACTATTTTTGATAATGAAATCATTTCATATCACAATCCAATATCATATCCCACACCTAAGAAAAATTGTAACAGCCCAAGATTTTATGAAAAATATTCTTTTTAATTTCACTAATGACCTGTGTTGTACGCTACAGCAAAAGGATCTTGCACAACACGCATCCTTGACTTTCCTTGCATTACACGCAATCGCAACCTTCCTCGAAAGCATGTGTAGTACGCAATACTGAGTTTCACGAAACAACGATATGGTATTAAAATATTATTAAAACTAGCCGTTATGAATAGTAATAACCACTTTTTGAATTTTATAAATTTTAGCTCTCAAAATGGACTTCATTTTTGGATTCGGAGAATCGAATTTAGCCTAAGGTGAAATTTTTGTACTTTTCGGATAACTTTCATATTCTGATGAATAGTGAAAATTACTAAATTATAATTAAAAACAACTTTTTTAATCAAAATAATTAATAGTGATAAATCATTAATTTGAGTGGTTTTAAAGTATATTTAGAATATATTTTTACAATTTAATACAATGTTGGTCATTGGATGTAATTTCACATTTAAACCAGACATAATCAAGTGTCAATCTTTTGATAGATATTGTTTCTTAAAAACACGCTATTTGTTTTAACAATGGGATTTAATTATAAAATTAATTAATGCAATTTCTATGTTATGAATTTGGTAAAATAGACTTCATTTTTGAATTCGGAATATGAAATATAGCTTAGGATGAAATTTTGGCATTGTTCTGAAAAACATCAATTTTTGATTAATAGTGAAACTACTAAGTGGTAGTTAAAAAACTGAATTTTTCAAAAAACATAATTTTACCGCTTCTATGAATGGAATTTCAAAAATCCGAGAGACACGGTTGATGTCAGTAAGTAAAATGTGGTTCAATGAGATGAAAATAATTTTTGGTGAATAGTAACTTTTTACTTTTATTTACCACGGTTAAAAGTAAATAGGGTAATTAAGGGTAAGAATGATATTAATATTACCCTAACACATGTCGTAATTCTATTGGACAAGTGTATTTCGACTAAAAACAACCTTAAGTGTAAAATATTATCATTTAGGCCCACTTGGATTAGATTAGGACATTTATTATTATTTAATTCAAAGAAGAGTTAAAAGAGTTAAAATCAAAGTTTATTTACTAAAACATTTTTAATATAGAGTTTTACATAAGATAAATTCGATTGTAAATATTCATTAGAAATTTAAAAATATTTCCTACATAATGGTATTTTATTTATAAATTTTAGACATCAAATAATTTAATTTATTTATGACACAAAGATGATGCAGTAATTATCTTATTAATGAAATATTGACATAATTGATATTATAAATACCAAAATAAATGTAATTTAAGACTTTTTATGAATTCCAAAAATTTTATAGGTTATTATGATATATTAGTGTTGACTAAATCAACTTTGTTCTAACATATAATTCTTTTATGACTTTCACAAAAATCATATATCAAATAGTGTCAAAATTGACACAAAATAGTTTTTAAATCTAATATTATATTATTAATTGTTATTTTATTCTTAAAAATCTATTGTTCGGCCAAATGACTTAGATAAGGATATATATATTAATAATAAACAATTTGGGGTTCTTTTGGCATTTTATAGTAATTGTATTAACCATATAGTGTAAGAAAACAAAAAGACACGGTAAAAGTTAAATTATTTAACTTAGAGTTAAATCTAATTGATAAGGTTAAAATAATAACCTAAACTTGTCTAAATCCTATTGTTTGATAGGATCTCGACCCATCCCCACTTCAGCTTAGAAATAAGTCCCTTTGGAACCATTATAAACCGATTTTTACTTTAATATAAAATAATATTTTGAGATATTCCTAAGGTGCCCCTCTCCTCCCTTATAAAAGGGCACCTCCTCCCCCTCCTCCTCACACCAATTTGAGCACTCAAGCTCGGCCAACCACTGCCAAAATCCCTTCTCCACTTCCCTAGAATAATCCTAGAGGTCCTTCTCTTCTTCAAAGACCAATCTTAGTTCCCTAAGTGGAAGATTCAAAGAGGTGTTCCAAAGAAGAGGTAATATCCATTACCGATCTTTTCAATTTCATTCTTCTTCAACTTCTTCTTATTTAGTTGTTTCATGATAAATTAATAACATAAGTATTTATTATATACTTATATGTTATTATAAATATGAAACAACTCTAATTAACCTTCTATCCATCCTACGGAGAAAGGAAATCACCGCGCGTGCGTACGTACAGAATACCGTCTCCACGCCGTGGTGTAATCTATTTTCCGTCACCACCTTAATTGGATGGGTATAATGATGTAATGAGTAACTATACATGATTATTATAAATTTATATTGATACTGAAATAGTATACATACACTTCAACACAATTCCACGACCATGGGAACGATATCATCGCTCGTGCGTACGTACGGACTACCGTCTCCACGACGCGATGAGATTCATTCTCCATGTTAACCATTTAAGAATGATTACAAAGTATATATAAGAAATAATAATGAAATATATGAAATTATAAAGCTACTGGATTTATGTATATATGTATATGTATGTCATCTACTTACTTCCATTCAAGACAATAAGGAAAGGAAAACAGCGTTCATGCGTACGTACGGACTACCGTCTCCATGAACGGTGTTTTTCATTTCATTTTCCATATATTATATATATATATATATACTGAATATATATGATATATAAATCATATTTTATATTCTGGAAGTAAGTAAATCATGATATAAGTAATAATAATGTCAAGAAAAACAAGTCAAAACACCTACGATAAATGAAACGATTTTACCCAAAACGCTTCATTAACATGGAATTTACAAAATAACGGGTAATATAAAGTCATAAGTGAACCATATATGATATCATAACAATGAATATGATTCTGTAATAAGTCAATGACATTATTTAAATCATTATACAGGAGGTTCGGACACATACGAAGCAAATTGGACCTAAGGTAAGGGAAATATCACAATCTCATTTTTATCCGAGATTGTTTATTCGTAAGTATTTACTGGGGTGTATTTTATCATCCACATCCATGTTTCATAAATATTTAATATTATTTCCATCCACCTACAATTTTTTAAATCCATTTTTACCCTTCGGTGAGTTTTTAGTAAAAGAAATGAAAGGAATCTTTTGTCATTTTTTGTACGAGGTACTTTTTGACTTTTCCGACAAAAGTACGAAGAATGTTTTTTTAACTTATACGGCATGAATGGATTTCTAAAACATTATTTCCAAGAAGTTTCCTTTACAAGTATTCAAGTTTATTTTTAATCAACTTCTTTTATTTTAAAATTTTATGACATGTTAAGAAAGGAAAATTGTTTTTGATGTAGAAAGGATATTTTCCTCAAGAATGGGGTTCAAATGTTTTATCAAAATTATTTTCCATCTAAGATAATATAGGGTTTTGTTTTTTTCCCTATTATTACATTGATTTGATTATGTTTTTAGGGAATTATTTTTATGAAGTCATTTACCTTATATGATTTGTTTTATGATGTCATGATGTTTCAAGAATCCCATTTTTGTTACATGTGTTATGCGATGATGTATGATTTATGATTATGTGGCACACATAAGAAAAGATTCATTATAAGATGGGTGGGACTTATATCTCCCTCCAATGCATTGGGTAAAGATTTTATATCTCATGAGATAGACATGGATGGAACGGTACGTTATACCGGTTCAGTGAAACAGGACTGAAACGAGGGTGACTCAGTTCAGAAAGGGACTTTGTCCACTAAGATAGTCTTTGCAATGAGTCTTTACTAACAAGAAATGATTATCTATGATTATGTGTGTATGCCACAAAGATTAAAGTTTTATGTTATGATTATTATGATTACATTTCACTGCCATGATTTATACCATGTTATGAAATTATGATCTGTTTTGCATGTTAAGATTTCCAAAAGTTATGTGCTTGTGTATACGATGAGATTTATATTTCTTTTGTTTACCATTACTGAGCATTTGAGCTCACCCTTTTATGTTTTCTTTTCCCCAGGATATAAAGAACGTTTTAGTTAAAAAAGGGAAGATCTTTATGGGAGATATTGGAGATCTTTCACCATGATTAGAAGATTACGTTCCGAGTTTCCAAATACACTAAACTATTACGATCCTTGTGTGTGTGTTTTTTTTATTTACTAAGTACTCCGAAAAAGTAATGTAAGGTCTATGTACGTCTAGCTTCGGGTCTCTACAGTTGGTATCAGAGGAAAGGTTTAGTCAACCTTTGGAAACTAGGATGCGGGAACTTTAGTGAGATCCCTAGAGATATTTATAAGGTATGTCTAGGGATGTCCCTAAGGATAAGTATACGTATAGGATACAGTCCTAGAACTATGGTAACGATCATAGAATTTAACCTAAGATGTTAGATATTGAGGATACTCCACCTTTATTATGTTGTTTTCCCTAGAATGATTTTTGCCTCTCATGCTATTTTTTTTGGGTTTTAGAAAATGGCTGGAAACAAGATGATTCACGATAATGGAGGATATGATGGACAAAGGAATGATATTCTTCATAATGAAATGGGATTTGGAATTCCAAACATCATTATTATGCCGAATCATCAATCTCATAATATGATCAATAAAGTAAAATTTGGTATGTTTCCTGACTCGGCTAATAATAGAAAGATGGAGTTTCATGATGATCATAGAGGAAAGAAAGTTCAATTTCACCTATGTAAATCATGTGGGAACAGGCATCAAGGAGAATGTTTCAAAGGAACTGGAAGATGCTTTGGGTGTGGAAAAGAAGGACACAAAGCAAGTAAGTGCAAAGGAAAAGGTTCAGTTAACACCATGGATGAGGATAATGGTATTGCTACGACATCAACAATGGATAAATGTTTTAAATGTGGAATGTACGGGCATTATGAAAACCAATTCCCTAAGGGAAGGTCTCATGAAGACAATCAGTATGGTCATATGGGATGTATTTATGTTGATGACGATGAAGAGACTACAAATGATATGGGAGAAGAAAGAATTGTTGAAGCTCGGTCAATGGTTTAAGATTGTAGTGGAATGACTACATGTTTATCATGTGTAATGTTGTATAAGAAATCTCATGGTACTATGGAATAAAGAGAAATCTAAGGATTGTTACACTGTTGTCTTTCCTTGAGTTATGAAAGTGTATGATTAATGGTACCACTATCCATGAAAGGTTATTCAGATATTTTTGGAATTTAGATGATATGCGCATAATGAAGGAAAAATAAGACAGTGAGGTGTTTGATTGTATTCATGAGCTCATGACTGATATAAGGATAAGTTTATATCATGGTTTGAGTATATAGAATTTTTGGATTTTGGTATGTGTAAAGAGTTAACTTTTAACTGCATTCATGTTTTCACTCAGGTTCAATGGGTATTCAAGAGAATACATGATTAAGGCCTTTGAATGTTTGGAATGTGACCAACAAGACATATCTTATGATATATGGGGATTAACGACAGTATTAAATCTCTGGTAATCGTTCTCACTATATTATGAGAGTGGACTGTAGTATTATGGATAAGCCTAAAGATTATAATGGATTATGTTGGACATAAGTTAGTATTGTTTAAGGATAGAATATTTTCGATATTATTGATGGGATGTTATAGTAATGTAGTTTTAGAAAAAGGACAACCTGCAGGACGGGCGACAGCCCATCGCTTCGGACAAGGTTGTGGGAATCGAACCCACAACCAAAGTGCGACTGGCCTTTATCGCCTACCACTGGCCAACAGGAAGTCCCTGTTTAGTAGAAACTAGTTTTATTATATTAATCAGTATGATATATGAAGTATAAGTCCATTTTAGGAACCATATATGATTAATCTCACTATAGATCGACTTATGTATATAATTTTTTCTAACCTTTTGTTTGAGACAGATGGAATGACCCGTCATTCTATCACATGATCTGCTAACACTTCACGAATAACAAATTCAACTTCATTTATTTAAGAGATGAATTGGAAATTGTTCAAGGCACGAACAATAGTGCGATTGTACCAAAATAAAGTAAGTATTTTTTCTAATTCAAATTCTTCAACTTTAGGGAAACGATCTTGAAAACCAAAAAATGTTGTGCTAGTGATCTTATATCTGATTTATCGTATGGTACCTTAGATCGTCACAAATTTATGGATTTGTGACTGTTGGCTTTTCTATAGTCAAGTTCTCTACCACTCTTCATCAGAACATGATGGTTACATTTTTCATCCATATCCATATTTTCACCTATGTGGAAACCCAGTGATTAGTTTATTTGGGTAACCGTTAAGTTTCATACTTTTGTTTTAAAATATTGGTTTTGGTATTCCTTTTTACGATGTGGGTTTCTATTAAAGAAACTTTTGAATACTAAACCATTTATAACCCTGACGAATTTCGAGGGCGAAATTAATTTTAAGGGGGGTAGAATGTAACAGCCCAAGATTTTATGAAAAATATTCTTTTTAATTTCACTAATGTCTTGTGTTGTACGCTACAGCAAAAGGAGCTTTCACAACACGCATCCTTGACTTTCCTTGCATTACACGCAATCGCAACCTTCCTCGATAGCGTGTGTAGTACGCAATACTGAGTTTCATGAAACAACGATATGCTATTAAAATATTATTAAAACTAGCCGTTATGAATAGTAATAACCAATTTTTAAATTTTAGAAATTTTAGCTCTCAAAATGGACTTCATTTTTGGATTCGGAGAATCGAATTTAGCCTAAGGTGAAATTTTTGTACTTTTCGGATAACTTTCATATTCTGATGAATAGTGAAAATTACTAAATTATAATTAAAAACAACTTTTTTAATCGAAATAATTAATAGTGATAAATCATTAATTTGAGTGGTTTTAAAGTATATTTAGAATATATTTTTACAATTTAATACAATGTTGGTCATTGGATGTAATTTCACATTTAAACCAGACATAATCAAGTGTCAATCTTTTGATAGATATTGTTTTTTAAAAACATGCTATTTGTTTTAACAGCAGGATTTAATTATAAAATTAATTAATGCAATTTCTATGTTATGAATTTGGTAAAATAGACTTCATTTTTGAAATCGGATTATGAAATATAGCTTAGGATGAAATTTTGGCATTGTTCTGAAAAACATCAATTTTTGATGAATAGTGAAACTACTAAGTGGTAGTTAAAAAACTGAATTTTTCATAAAACATAATTTTACCGCTTCTATGAATGGAATTTCAAAAATCCGAGAGACACGGTTGATGTCAGTAAGTAAAATGTGGTTCAATGAGATGAAAATAATTTTTGGTGAATAGTAACTTTTTACTTTTATTTATCACGGTTAAAAGTAAATAGGGTAATTAAGGGTAAGAATGATATTAATGTTACCCTAACACTTGTCCTAATTCGATTGGACAAGTGTATTTCGACCACAAACAACCTCAAGTGTAAAATATTATCATTTAGGCCCACTTGGATTAGATTAGGACATTTATTATTATTTAATTCAAAGAAGAGTTAAAAGAGTTAAAATCAAAGTTTATCTACTAAAACATTTTTAATATAGGTTTGTACATAAGATAAATTCGATTGTAAATATTCATTAGAAAGATAAAAATATTTCCTACATAATGGTATTTTATTTGTAAATTTTAGACATCAAATAAGTTAATTTATTTATGACACAAAGATGATGCAGTAATTATCTTATTAATGAAATATTGACATAATTGATATTATAAATACCAAAATAAATGTAATTTAAGACTTTTTATGAATTACACTAATTTTCTAGGTTACTATGATATATTAGTGTTGATTTAATCAACTTGGTTTGAACATATAATTCTGTTATGACTTTCACAAAAATCATATATCAAATAGTGTCAAAATTGACACAAAATAGTTTTTAAATCTAATATTATATTATTAATTGTTATTTTATTCTTAAAAATCTAATGTTCGGCCAAATGACTTAGATAAGGATATATATATTAATAATAAACAATTTGGGGTTCGTTTGGCATGTTATAGTAAGTGTATTAACCATATAGTGTAAGAAAATAAAAAGACACGGTAAAAGTTAAATTATTTAACTTAGAGTTAAATCTAATTGATAAGGTTAAAATAATAACCTAAACTTGTCTAAATCCTATTTGTTGATAGCATTTCTACCCATACCCACTTTAGCTTCGAAATAATTCCCTTTGGAACCATTATAAACCGATTTTGACTTTAATATAAAATAATATTTTGAGATATTCCTAAGGTGCCCCTCTCCTCCCTTATAAAAGGGCACCTCCTCCCCCTCCTCCTCACACCAATTTGAGCACTCAAGCTCGGCCAACCCCTGAAAAAATCCCTTCTCCACTTCCCTAGAATAATCCTATAGGTCCTTCTCTTCTTAAAAGACCAATCTTAGTTCCCTAAGTGGAGGATTCAAAGAGGTGTTCCAAAGAAGAGGTAATATCCATTACCGATCTTTTCAATTACATTCTTCTTCAACTTCTTCATCTTTAGTTGTTTCATGATAAAGTAATAAAAAAAATATTTATTATATACTTATATGTTATTATAAATATGAAACAACTCTAATTAACCTTCTATCCATCCTACGGAGAAAGGAAATCACCGCGCGTGCGTACGTACGGAATACCGTCTCCACGCCGTGGTGTAATCTATTTTCCGTCACCACCCTAATTGGATGGGTATAATGACGTAATGAGTAACTATACATGATTATTATAAAGTCATATTGATACTGAAATAGTATACATACACTTCAACAAAATTCCACGACCATGGGAACGATATCATCGCTCGTGCGTACGTACGGACTACCGTCTCCACGACGCGATGAGATTCATTCTCCATGTTAACCATTTAAGAATGATTACAAAGTATATATAAGAAATTATAATGAGATATATGACATTATAAAGCTACTGGATTTATGTATATATGTATATGTATGTCATCTACTTACTTCCATTCAAGGCAATAAGGAAAGGAAAACAACGTTTATGCGTACGTACGGACTACCGTCTCAATGAACGGTGTTTTTCATTTCATTTTCCATCTATTATATATATATATATACTGAATATATATGATATATAAATCATATTTTATATTCTAGAAGTAAGTAAATCATGATATAAGTAATAATAATGTCAAGAACAACAAGTCAAAACACCTACGATAAATCAAATGATTTTACCCAAAACGCTTCTTTAACATGGAATTTACAAAAGAACGGGTAATATAAAGTCATAAGTGAACCATATATGATATCATAACAATGAATAGGATTATGTAATAAGTCAATGACATTATTTAAATCATTATACAGGAGGTTCGGACACATACGAAGCAAATCAGACCTAAGGTAAGGGAAATATCACAATCTCATTTTTATCCGAGATTGTTTATTTTTAAGTATTTACTGGGGTGTATTTTATCATCCACATCCATGTTTCATAAATATGTAATATTATTTCCAACCACCTATAATTCTTTAAATCCATTTTTACCCTTCAGTGAGTTTTTAGTAAAAGAAATGAAAGGAATCTTTTGTCATTTTTCGTACGAGGTACTTTTTGACTTTTCCGACAAAAGTACGAAGAATGTTTTTTTTAACTTATACGGCATGAATGGATTTCTAAAACATTATTTCCAAGAAGTTTCATTTACAAGTATTCAAGTGTATTTTTAATCAACTTCTTTTATTTTAAAATTGTATGACATGTTATGAAAGGAAAATTCTTTTTGAAGTAGAAAGGATATTTTCCTCAAGAATGGAGTTCAAATGTTTTATCAAAATTATTTTCCATCTAAGATAATATAGGGTTCTGTTTTTATCCCTATTATTACATTGATGTGATTTTGTTTTTAGGGAATTATTTTTATGAAGTCATTTACCTTATATGATTTGTTTTATGATGTCATGATGTTTCAAGAATCCCATTTTTGTTACATGTGTTATGCGATGATGTGTGATTTATGATTATGTGGAACACATAATAAAGGATTAATTATAAGATGGGTGGGACCTATATCTCCCTCCAATGCATTGGGTAAATATTTTATATCTCATGAGATAGACATGGATGGAACGGTACGTTATACCGGTTCAGTGAAACAGGACTGAAACGAGGGTGACTCGGTTCAGAAAGGGACTTTGTCCACTAAGATAGTCTTGGCAATGAGTCCTGACTAACAAGAATAGATTCTCAATGATTATGTGTGTATGCCACAAATATTCACGTTTTAAGTTATGATTATTATGATTAAATTTCACTGCCATGATTTATCCCATGTTATGAAATTATGATCTCTTTTGCAGGTTAAGATTTCCAAAAGTTATGTGCTTGTGTATACGATGAGATTTATATTTCTTTTGTTTACCCTTACTGAGCATTTGAGCTCACCCTTTTATGTTTTCTTTTCCCCAGGATATAAAGAAAGGTTTTAGGTAAAAAAAGGGAAGATCTTTATGGGAGATATTGGAGATCTTTCACCACGATTAGAAGATTACATTCCGAGTTTCCAAAGACACTAAACTATTACGATCCTTGTGTGTGTGTTTTTGTTATTTACTAAGTATTCCGCAAAAGTAATGTAATGTCTATGTACGTCTAGCTTCGGGTCTCTACAAAAATTAATTCCCTATTTTAATTGTCCATGTAAATTTTCCTCTGAAATATATTATCCGCCTTATAAAATATATTCACTAGAATATTATTATATTTCATTCCCATGGATATTGATATTTCTCCATGAGGAAATGGGACAATGTTATATATTTTTTAAAATAAAATGGTAAAACTATCACTCAAAAAATAAACTAACTGTAAAAATAGATTTCATTCAACAAAATAACAATCTAAATGTCCCCAATGGATGATAATTGTACTATACAGTAAATTCATTTAATGTGGTATTAAATGTTAATTGTAATATCCCAGCCCATGTTCCACATTCTCTTACCCCTATAAAGTTCACAACATGAACACATATGGGCCTCCCCGTATGCCAGAGGATGCTAATTGGTAGGGATGGTCTAATATAGATCATGGGGAGAATATATCCTCTATATCAAATTAGCACAATAGTAGAACAATTAAATAGTATAAAATGATAAAACAAAATAACCATGAAAATCCTGTAACACATGATGACTATAATAGGAATATAATATCCAAACTAAAACAATATATATGTCCTTCCAAGTATGTGCTGAGTTTTAATATGAGTAACCCAAAATAAATAAAGACACTGGTAACTCAAAAGAGGTTCCAAAATTTTGTTTTGTTCACTTATCCTTGTATCATCATAATTAGTCCTATAACATATTACTCTTTCTATTATCACTTTATATAAACATGATGTGTATTTGGGTACCAATCAAGAAACCTATGTATGGTGTCTTCACAACTCAATATGGAACCAACAATTAAGTCTAATACAGTATATATTAAAAATGCATTTAATTTTATAAATAACAATGTTCAACCCATAAGTAAACATTTATCACATTATAACTAATCATTAATCCAAAAAACCATAAGGTTCCATAGGACACAAAAACACTCAATATATGGTTCATCCTGTTCTTAATTATATACATTATCACAATAATATGTTTAACAGTTATAATTTCATTTAAAAAATATCCTCTCCAATTGAAACCAAATTCCAATGCCAAATCATGGGCATAAATTGTCAAGTCTAATAGACTATAGGTATTTTTATCCTTAGTACTTATCCCATAAATGTTATCAAAAATGGGTATTTGGAGCCTCATCCCCTTTCCCATACTCATTAATCACTATAGGCTTTTGATGTAGTGGAACATGTCTCACACACGAATATAAATATTAACCACTATGGTATATTAATGTAGCAGACCATGTCTCACACACAAATATCACACAATCACATGTATCATAGTATCAAATGTATAACAATATCACTTCAATAAATGTTAATCAACATTCTTCCTCATTAAAATTACATAATCACAAAATTCCAATAATTTATTCCCAATAAATTAATTCATTTCGACAATTCAATTGGCCAAATAAGGGAAAAATAATTATAAAATTCAAATTATAACAGATTAATTCAACAATTAATGAATTTTTCGAATCATATAAATTTCAATATAAATATTACATGCATCTAATGAAGACAAGACTCCGGTATTTTAATATATACCACCTACCTCTTGTTTGATGATTAGTGGTCACCAATTTTTATACCCAAAATGACATGGAACAAATAAAAACATGATGAATTACATGATCTAAATATGATACCTAGTTCCATGATTAAAAAATATACATATAAAAAACTTTAATTATATCCACAAAAATAGAGGAAACATTTCGCGTGAATAAGGATATAAAAACAAGAAACATTTTGGACACAACACAGGAAGTGAGTCACATACCGGGATAGGTACATATATTTGATTTGCGCTTTAAATAATGATGAACAGAGGTTGGGAGACCATGGAATATGTTCGATAACCCTAAAATGATAGCTTAGGGATGAGTTGGGTCAAATTGTTGTGACTTATTATGGTTTCATGATTTTAAAACCAAATTTTTGAGGTATTGAAACAATTTCCACTATTTCTTGGGAAGAGCCACACAATTTTCTGACCAATGTTTCAAAAACTAGAACCTCATTTATGAGGCTGTATAGTTATGTCGAAGTGGGAAAATAGTTTGAAAAAATGTGCACCGGAAATTAAAATTTCATATATATGTGTTTTTATTGAAATCTGGGATGGGAGTATTTTTTGGTAATTCCATTCACTAATCATGCCTTACCTCACCTCCTTCTAATTTTCCCAAATTTCACTAAAAAACTACACAATGTTAAATCCATAAAAAAAATCAAACCAATAAAAAAATTTGAAACTAAAAACAATTATAGAAATTGAAAGATAAGTTTAGAATATTAACATATCACCCCTCATATAAAAACTCATCCTCGATATTTAATATCAAGGGTCTCTATGATTCAGGTTCATAATGACCAAGAAATTAATACAATAGATACACATCTATCTCCAATGTTTCCTCCAAGATGCGTCATTGTCTCAAAAAAATCTCAAATATCAGCACATTTATTCACATGAATACTTTGGAATGTTATCCCACACATGAATCAGATTCTAATCAATCTATACATCAATATAAATATCAACATCAACCAAATTGATCAAATAAGAAGGGGCAGGGTGATCCATTGAAGTTGTGATAGGCGAAAAACATCATTTATGTCATTGTATCTAAATAGATGATACAATTGGTATTCCACCAATGCAATTCAATGAACAACCTCAAATGGTCTAATTAACCTAGGATACAGCTTGCATTGCCTCAATATCTTGTGGTCACCCAATCAATGTGATTCCCAATAGAATACACTATAACTATGACTATGTACATTATTCTTGTATAGAGTATATAAATTGATTTTATTGTTATGTTGTAAATAGATTTTAAAGCACAAATAGTATTTTTGTTTAATATTCGACTATTAAATCTATTTTGATGAATTACTGGATTTTTTAGTTAAATAATATTTTAATAAAATATTATTATTATTATGACATTATTTTTATTAAAAACTAAATGATCATATAATTTCAGGAATGCAATTGTAATATTTATGATGTTTTGAAATATGTTTTTGTCAAAACCCATGAATTTTAGTTAAATGTCGGTTTTTATTTTAAATGTATAAAATTAACCTATTTAGAAAATTATTTTGATAAAATGAATATTATTTTTTGAATAATGACCTTGAAATCATCCAACAGTGACTTTTTTGAAATTTTCTGAGACAGCCGAATCTTTTGGTAATCATTAAATAACGTTTAAATATATAATGTGATTTTTGACATCGTAATGACCAAATAGTGATGTAATAAAATACTATAAACATTTTTTTAGGAAAATATATGTTTTACCATTAAAATAATGTGTTTTTGGTTTTGTTTTATTTATTTTATAAAGCTTTAGTAGACCCATCATGGCTTTTAAAACATTTTTCCTATTTAAATTGGTTTCCTTGAGAGTGTAACTCACCTCCACATAAGAAACCATTTAATTTTAAGAAGATCAAGCATTGGCCTTATAAAATAATATTTTCCACTACCCTTTTTCAAAAACAATTGTCAAAAACCATGGGATTGTTTGTGATTTTTAATATTATAATGTGAGGTGTCGGAAACCTAAATAATATAGAATTTTCTCTCCTTTCATATATAAACACATCCATGATCCCACATCCACTTCACTCAATGCCTTTGGAGTTTGACCAACCCTGGAACTCGACTCTCTAGAATCCTCCCATCTTTCCCCAATCTCCCACGAAGCCTCTATAAACCCTCTCCCTAGCCTTTGGGATCACACTTCCATGTAATCTATTTCTTCCATTCTCAATTTTGTCTAATTTAATTTATGTTGTTAAGCTATTTCTTCGATTAAAAATGATGTTCTATGATTTCAAACCTCCCCTATAGCTCCCTCTTTATGTTTTGATGATGGGATACCCCTTTATATCTCATTAATTCCTCCCATGTACACTTATTACCGTGCTGGAATTCCATGAGGGATTTCTCCGTCCTCTTTTACATCAATGTAGTTATTTTTTATTATGAATCTAAATTCCATTACATTTGTTTTTAAATGTATCTATATAACCCTATTACTGTCAATTTCAGTTTAATATGATGAGACTCTACTTTCTCCCTAATTAACAGTTTTTATGAGTTCTTTTTTCACGACGTTATGCTGCTGAAATTGCAATACAATTTTTCAAGGCAATTTCATTGTGTAGTGAATACCAGTCCCATTTCTCTATCAAGGGTATTCACCTTTATACACATTTACTTATGGTTTATAAATATTCTTGTATGTATTCCACATCCATTTATTGTGTAATAAATTATGATGATTGATTACATGTTGTATGATCCATGTTGAACACTTATGCATGAAATGAAATGTTTAATAAGGGTGCGCCTTTATAGCACTCCAATGCATTGGGTAAAGTATAGTATAATGATACCATGTGAAATGGGTGTTGACACATGCTAATTCATGTGAAGAAAGGTTTTACTTGTGCTTCATGTGTAATGAGGGTTTACTCATTCTCTATGTTAAATGAGCATTGGCTCATGCTTATTCCTTGTAAAGTGTTTATGCCATATCCATGTTATGAATATCATGCTTTATCATGCCCCTATGTTCATGTTTCTCTTGTACACCATTGGTATGCCAATTTTCTGACAAGTATTGTATTCCTTAGGTTATCGAATTCTTATTCCCTTAATGGGATTTATAGATCTCGATTTTCTTATGCATGTCATCAGGTTATCCAATTCAATGATATGTATGAGAGAATGTATTGATCATGTAAAGGAAGTATTCAATAGAGATGTTATGTTTCATGTTTTAAGTTGTTATGTCATGTTTCTAAGCCCCAAAGACACAAGAACTCTCAATCGTTTATGTTTAATCAAGTGATGTTTAATTAATAAATCTAGTTCATGTGTGTAATGAGGAGTAGGGTGGTTCCATTTGGTATCAGAGGTGGTACCTAGCTTTAAGTGAGGTGCCCTGCCGGAGTTGAGATGTAGGTCCCGTAAGGAGGAATTTGTTCTCTAAAGGGGGGCAGAGGAGATTTTAACACCCATAAAAGATAAATAAATAAATGACTAAATGATATGACTCAAGACAACAAGTTACACCTTCCTTTTTAGGAGCCAACCTAATTAAGACTCTAGAGTTTATCTTTCATGGCTTGGGGTAGTTATTAGGATGGGTGAGTTTCTCGAACGTTTCTCATAGTGTGTGTGACTAAGGAAAAAACACACTATAAATAACATGTTTTGGCCTATTGGAAAAATCATTAGTCAGATGACACATTCATGCATTTGGGTGGGCCAATGGGGGGGATGACGTGCCTGTGGGGAAACGGGTGGTACCTAGTGGGCAAGGGCCCAACGACCATGTGAAGTTGGGGTGGTTATTCTATCACTGGGACCCAGTTCTTACAAAAATGATATAGAAACATATTAAAAGTAAATATGAATGAAATATTTTAATCTAATAATTAATTAATCTACTTAATACTCAATTTTATATCATTTTTAATTATTAAAATTGTTATAGCCTTTTTTCTATAATAATTTTTATTGTGCCAATCACCTAACATTAAAATGGACACCCACTCTCCTCTCACCATAACACCATAAAATAATATTGGGTCAGTCAATAAGTATGAAAATAAAATACTTTATTCTCTAAAATAATCCAAGAAGCCTCATTTTGGGCATATAGACTTGCAAGGAAGTATTTTGTGGAATCCTATGGAGGATATCAAAAAATTAGGTAATGTTCTTCAACAATAATACTAATTAATCTCATCCTCACCTTCCAAAATTTATTATTAAAAAAATAAGATAAAATATCCTAATTATCATATATATTTATGTTATTATTTAATGGTAATTATTTACAATGATCTCCACTTCTATTAAATGGGTTATGAAATCATCATTTGTGTGTATGGTGGTCTACCAACTTGCAAAACAATATCTTTTGATTTTTTATTACCTAAACAAGTTTCTAGGTGTAATGATAAATATAAAGTATATAAAATTTATTTATAACATAATTTGGAAAAATTAATCATTATATCGTATATAAATTTATTAATTTACATTCTTTTTAGTATACAATAATGTCATTCTTGTGTGTGGAGGAATATCGACTTATGAAGAAATGGGAGTCATTTTATCTAATACATTACATGGAACATAATATAGATAATGTTATGGAATATTTGTTTCATAAATTAAATAATAATTATATTTAACATATATTTATCATTATTAAATTTTAATATATAATTTTACTTCAAACCTTTTCCCTCACTAAATTATGATAACTTCATTCGTGTAAGTTTCTGATACATCCATCATGAAGCAATGTGACACTATATTTTCATCACCACACCTCATTGATGATAACTATTTTAATATTTAGATAAATAATAAGTTATTATTTATATTGTTTTATAATATATGGAAAGAATATTACTTTCAAAATTTCAATAATGACTTATGAAGAAGATAAATGTTTCTAGTATGTACGTACAACCCATAGTTACCATGATTTTAATGTGCTTAATTTCTCAAAACCATCATTAATGATAAGACATAATGTTATAGTTGAGGTATAAAAATTATAATTGTTACATGTTTATTAATATGTATATGAAGGTACCATGATCAGTGTAAGGGGACCAAAAAATCAAAAAATTATAAAAAACAAAGTGGTTATTGGAAGAAATATGATATTAATTGTTTGAAAATTGGTTTTAAAATATAATAATTAAATAATATATTTTATGATATATATATATATATAAAATTTTCTCTAATATATTTTTACCAAACTTATATTTATTTTACATGAGGATTTAATGTGTTTAATGGATTTCAAGACTAATGGTTTGGGATTTTTGTCTTAGTTTGAAATTCTATTGGTCAAATAACATATTCATAACCTATTTAATTTATATTTAATATAAAATAAAAATTAATTATTTTTATATCTATTTTCTTGAAAATTATTTTGATTTAAATTTTCTTTTTTGGTACCCACATTTTGGGATATTATGGTAAAAACGTTATCAAGGTCGTAAGATATTTTTTTTCTCAAAATTCTTTATTGGATACTAACGTTATCTTATTTACAAATATTATTTTATAATGACTATATAATGACCGTCTGACATGTTATGTTCGGAATCAGATTCATTTCATAATATTCTAACATTCATTTAACAATATTCTCTCTTGGGTATTTCATATATATTTTATAAAAGTGATAATGGTTTAGGTAGAATTATCATTGTTAAATAGAATTGTTTTGATAAAGTCTAAAAATTTAAAATATGATGGCATAAATCTCAATAATTCTCAAAAATTATATTTTACTATGATTATTCATGATATTTTCAGTTAATAGTTCCTCTTTTCCAATATTTTTCACTACGAAATGTAGATATTTTTTTGATAAAAATATCATTTTAGTTGCACTTCAAAAAAAATTAATTTTTTGAAATAAAATCATATTTTCTAAAAAAAACATCAAATTTTTTTAATTTATAATCTATGATTTAGGAACGGTACTTTGTAACACCCCAAGATTTCATAGTACGTTATTTCTTTAAAGTAATTGAATAACTTTCACTACACGCCACACCGAGTTCTAGCTCACCGTGTCTTACCAAACAAGCCGTTCAAAAATAGTTCTGAATAGTATTAACGGAATTTTGAACATTATATAATCCTTATAATTTTAGAGTCCATATTATGAGTTTCTTAGACATAATGTAAGAAGAAATACATTTTTTCATATAAAAGAAGTATTTTTTTGAAAAATGAAATTTTACCACCTTTTAATGGAGACGCCTTTCTAAATACAATATTTTAATATTTTATATATTCAATTTGACAAAATAAATTTTTTTCTATAATCGGGAGACAAGAATTTAGTTTTGATAATGTTTTTGTGTTTTTCTGATAACTTTCATATTTGGGTGAATAGTGGAAAATACTATATTTTAACTGAAAAAGAATTTTTAAATCAAAATAACTTATATTGTTAAATTATAAATTTTTATGGTTTTGCATATAAATAGATTATATTTTTACCATTTAGTCCAATGATGCTCATTGTATGTAATTTCACTTTGGAATTGGACATAAACAAGTGTCAAACTTTTGGTAGTTATTATTTCACAAAAAAACGCCTTTTGGTTTTGACAGCTTGAATTAATTTTAAATTAATAAATGAAACTTATAGGTTTTGAATTTGGTAAAATATACTTCGTTATTGAATTCAGAATATCATAATTATCTTAGGGTAATTTTTTGGTATTTTCTGAAAACATTTATTTTTTGATGAATAGTGAAAAACACTGAGATATAGTTTAAAGGCAGATTTTTATTTAATTACATATTTATTTTATTTAAATTTAATTTAGTTCAAAATAGATACATAATAACTATATATGTTCAATGTAATTAATTGGAGTCAATTTATAATAATTTTAGATATATAAAATGTTATTGAACATTTCACCCTCTTTTACCCATCTCCTAGGAAAATTTACAAATTCACATAAAACATAATTTTACTACTTCTGTGAGTGGTATTTTGAAAATAACAGAGAAAAGGTTAATATCGAGGAGTAAAATGTGGTTCAATAAGATAAAAATAATTTTTGGTGAATGGTAACTTTTTGCTTTTATTTACCACTGTAAAAGATAAATATTGTAATTAAGGGTAAATATGATATTACTCTTACCCTAACACATGTCATAATTCTATTTTCGAAGTTTAATTCGACCAAAAAAAACCTTAGGAATAAAATTTGAACATCTTTGGACCACTTGGAATAGATTAGGACATTTATTATTATTTAATTCAAAGAAGAGTTAAAAGAGTTAAAATCAATGTTCAATAACTAAAAAATTTTTAATATAGGGTTATGCATAAGATAAATTATATTATAAATATTAATTAGAAAGATAAAAATATTTCTTACATAATTATTTTTAATTTTTAATTTTTAGAAAAAAAATAATTTATTTTATTTATGACAAAATAATGATGTAGTTATTACCTTATTAGTGAAATATTAAAATAATTGATATTAAAAATACCCAAATAAATGTAATTTTATACTTTTAATGAATACAAAGAATTTTATTAGTTATTTTGACATGTTAGGATTGATTAAATCAATTTTTTTTTGAATTAATAAAGTTATTAAGACTTTAACAAAAATAAATTATTAAATAGTGTCAAAATTGACATAAAGGAGTTTTAAACAAAATATTATATTATTAATTGATATAATATTCTTAAAAATCTAAGGATCTTCCTAAGGACATATATGATGCTAGGTATGTCATTAATGAACCCCTTGGGGTTCTCTAGGCAGTTTATAGTATGTTTATTAAACATATAATTTAAAAATACAAAGAGACATGGTAAATGTCAATCTATTTAACTAAGAGTTAAATCTAAATGATATGGGTAAAATATTTACCCAAACTTGTCTAAAACCTATTGTTTGAGTATTTTTCGACCCATAACCACCATAGAATTTAAATATTCCCATTTGGAGACATTATAACCCAAATATGAATTTATTATAAAATAATACATTATGTTTTCCCTAAAGAGCCCCTCCTCCCCCTTATAAAAGAACACCACTTATAACCAATTCCTCACACCTCTCAATCCTGTCGGCTCGACCAAACTCTGCCCAATTAGGCTCCCTACATCCATATCCTCCTACTATATGCCTTACCATAGGCAGAAGACACTTCAAGAGTCCTTTTTTGTTCAAACCAAAGGGAGTTACCCAATTTAAAGGTACCGATTTCTCTTAGCTTCTTTTCATTTATTTTACTTCTACAACCCCTAAAATCTTCTTATTATTTTATTTTGTAACAAAAACATTATCCAAAATATACTAGTATATTTTTATGATAAGTATTATAACTAAACTTACACACACCTCCATCTAATGGGTGATGAACGTAATGTTTCTGTGGATGGAAACCAAACGCCTCACGAAATAATGATTGTTCAATTATCCCATACCACCTTTAATCAGTGGAAATATTGGCTCATCTTTATCGTCATTCAAAGAAGTATACCTGTGTGAGCTGAATCCCTTTTGATTTCCTTTGAGTATTGTGTTGTGCTATCCTGTGTGGATTTACGTTTTTCATTCCTGTGTGGACTAGGTTGTACTTGGGCTCGGATGTTGGAGACGAACGAGAATTGATGACTTAGGTATATGTATGGCCATATACCTAAGCAGTGTCGGATGTTACTTCGTGATTGTATCTTTCCTTTGTGGTTTATCCTTTGTGGATTCTCGGAGACCATCGGGGGTCTCGGGGTTCCTACTGAGTAGATTATACTCACCTCTCCACGGGCTATGCCCGCACTACGTTGTGTTGGTCGTAGACGACAGACATCGCTGATCGTGTGCGGAGGAGGACGATACCTGGAGGTGGACCACTGGGCGGAACATACTCGGAGCGGACGGCTGGATCCAAGTAGCAGTGGAGGCTATCTGTACCCACCCTTAAGGTGGGATCTCTAGGGGACAGCTCGACGTTGCAGCTTTACTTTTCAGTTGCTGTTTTTCCCTTCCAGTTGTACTTTACATTCAGTTTGGGTTTGTATACCGACCCACTTACTTCTCGCACTTACTGTTGTACCTGTTTTTACTTAGTGTTTACTTCCGCATGTTTGCTCAGTGGTGTTTCTGGTTTACTTTACAAAGGCAACGCCTTCCCTTTTTATCGGGATTTACTCCTTGGTGCTAGTTGCCAGCCCCTGGCCTATTGAAGGCGGGCTTGTGGTAGTCACGGCCCGGGCCCCGAGGACGTGTCGTGACAAATTGGTATCAGAGGAGTTCGGTTCTATCACGAACTCTGATCATTTCTATGTGAAGCAATAGTGTTTAGCATATTGGGTGTGGTTATCAGTCCAGGGAGTCCAGTGTTGGTGCAGCGGCTGACGTATCCGTACACCAGGACACTGACTTCTGATTTCTGAATTAATGCACGAAAACATTGATTGCATGTGTGTGTTTCATGTTTTCTTTGTGATTACATTGTGTCAGCTCACCAGGTATACTGTTCTGACCATGGCACACCTGTTTCCTGTTCTGGATGGCCCCATGATGACAGCCATCTAGGGTTCTGAGAGTTGAGCGTGACGATAGCCCGCCGAGCGACGAGGCCTCGGTACAAGGCCCTTTGACAGCTGAGGCACCGTCGGTACCTTTACCCGCCGAGCCACAGATGATTCCAACACCATCCGATGACGATGCACGTTGCCTCAGTTCACTGCATGAGTTCTAGCACCAGCGACCGCCCATGTTCCACGGGGAGACAGACCCCCAAGTATCCGAGGACTAGCTGGAGGCAGTTGTACGAGTTTTTCGGTTAGTGAGGACACCAGCAGACCTTATGGTGGTCCTTGCAGCGAGCCTCCTGTATGCGGTAGCAGGAAGATGGAGGAGCATGATGCTCCAGGTGCATGACGATGCATCACTCCTTTGGATGGACTTTGAGAGCCCTTTTTGCTCAGAGTTCGTCCCAGCCACCCTCCGAGCAGTGCGCATCCAGGAGCTACTACAGCTGCGGCAGGGCAACATGACAGTAGCCCAGTACGCGGCGAGGTTTACCGATCTCTCGCATTATTCCACAGACATGGTACGAGACCCATTCTTCCGGGCCCGGACCTTTGAGTAGGGATTGAGACACAAGATCAGGGCATCACTGATCTCCCTTAGCATTCTGACTCAGGCAGGAGTACTAGAGCAAGACCTTTTGATCGAGAGTTTCCTTGCTGAGCAGTCTCCAGCAGCAGGACCCACCACTAGCCGGCATGTGCCAGAGTCTTCTGCAGCGGGGAGTAGATAGATGACGCAACAGTCCAAGAAGACTAGACCTACTGGTGGTTGACCGCATGACTCATGATCGTTTGTGTGAGGCACCCGGGGTGGACAACTACTTACCATGAGCGGACAGTGTTACTCCTACGGCGGGGTTGGTCACATGGCCCATGACTGTCCGACCCGCCATACGGATGACCATCAGATGAATGAAGGACCTCCCAGGCAGAGGAAAAGGTTCGATCGAGGCAGATTGCATGGAGTAGGATATCGTGGCAGGGGAGATGGCCATGCGGCTGGGGGTGGACGACGCTTCAAGGTGTTGCCACCACCACCACAAGGAGGTCCACCCCGACCGTAGGGAGCTGGTGGACATGGGAGAGCTCAGCTTCAGGCAGCTGAGGCCTATGATCGTGGAGCTCTTGGAGCAGATGGACAGGAGTGGGACTAGCTCCAGACCTGGAGACTATTGTTTATGCTACTTCTAGCATTGTTGATGTTTGATTGTAGATGTTTTGTGTCTTTGTACTTTGAGTTTCAGTAATAAAATACACCTTTCTTTTGGCGTTTACCTTCCTGTCCTCTCTTTGTGTTGTTAATAAGAGGTTCCCGTTTAAAAATCGTTGACTTGACCCTCACTTTGAGATACCTACTGGAGGAGACCCAGTGACAACACACTGATGCCGACAGTGTGACTCAACCCTTATAGGTGAGAGTTACGGCTGGATCTCTTGGTAGTAGCATCAAGGCTTTACGACCTCATCCTTGGTATGGTATAGTATCATCCATGTTAGGATTGACTGTATTAGGAGAATAACGTGGTTCATCCAGGGGATGAGACCAGATTTATCTTCTTGGCAAAGAATAAATCTCAGCAGCTCGAGTAGGACCAGGAAGGTCCAAGTCATCCAAGAGCAGATGAGGACAGCTTAGAGCTAGAAAAAGTCTTGTGCTGGCAGCAGGCAGAGTCCACTAGAGTTCGAGGATGGCGACCACGTTTCCTTATGGGTCACTACTCGATGTGGATTATGGAGATTTTGCCAAGGCGGAAAGTTGTCTCCATGCTTCATAAGACCTTTCCAGGTCCTCAGCAGGATTGGCGAGGTGCCTTATCTCCTGGCTCTACCACCTTAGTTGCACCGGGTGCACGACATATTCCACGTATCCCAGCTGAGGAGATACGTGCACGACCCAACGCACTTCATTGACCATTGGGAGCTAGGCGTTGATGATGGGGTGACTTTTGTGGAGGTCCCGGTGGAGATTGAGGATCGACAAGAGAGGGTGTTACGTGGATGGTCGATTCCTCTCGTGCGAATCAGATGGAATCACGGGAACCTTCAGGAGATCACTTGGGAGCGGGAGGCTCAGATGCGTGCTCAGTACACACTTTTGTTTCCCTAGCTTATGATGTATCTTTACGGGGAAGTAAATCCCTGAGGTGGGAGTGATATAAAGACCCGTAAATTTCAATGAAATTTTTTTTTAATTTTCTTTGAAATTTTACAGGAACACAGTTTCTGACATCACATGATTCTGAGGCCTGGTGTGCCCGGAATCATTTTCTGATGTTTGGATAGGGTACGTTTAGTGAACGAATGAGCGGGTTTTTCAAACTTTTGAACCGGTGCTCGGAATCAAATTCTGGGGGCATTGATGGAATCGCAGTGCCTGTATTTTCTTAGAAACACCTCTTCCAGAGTTGCGTTTGATCGGGTGTGGTTTTTAAATTTTTGGGTTAAGTTATGAAATAAAATAAAGTGTGCGACAAATTTATTTTTATTTCACTTAAAGACACTTGAAATCCACTTAAAGCTTCTTAATCTGAGTTGATGCAGATAGGGTGCTATCCAAAAATATCCTACCAAGTAGGTCGGATATTTCTGAGGTGGGGCCCACACGAGCCCACCGTTTCTTTTCCGCTAAGTAACGCACCCGCGAAAACCCCAATTAAATGAAAGTCAACTGGGGCATTTTCATAAAAAATTAAACGCTCCTATTAAATTGGGCGATTTATTCATTGAAATTAATTCTATGAATTAATGGGTCGTTACTTAGGTTGTTTTTTTTGTTGGCTTGTAATAAAATAAGACCAAAATTTTTTCTTCCTTAGTGTTGAGAGGATTTGACAGAAACCTTACGCCCTTCATCCTCCTTCGCGAAGAACATGAAGAATGCGAAGAACGCAAAGAACGTCTTCCTCCAACGAAGGGCGATGAAGAACGCTGAGCCCTCAGAGATGGACGATGCGATGCCAAGTACCGCGACGCCGACGATTCTTCTCCTGTGACGTTGTTCTGTGACGTTACTTTATCCGCGACAAATTTTCGATCATCCGTTGAGGTGAGAGATTATGGACCTTTTTATTCCTTTGTGGATTTTATACATGACAAGTATTTAATTCATGTAAATTAAATCTGTGTGTTTACTTTACCCCTCGGAGATCATCGACGTGACTCCGTATACCGTGACGACGCGACACCCTTTTGCGACGTGACGATCCTCTTCTCCTGCGAAGATCAATTCCGCGAAGAATGCACGTTCGATGAATTCAATGAGGTAGGGGTTGATTCTTAAAAATCATTGGGATTTATACCAGCGACGTTTGTTAATCTTTTGTTGTGTAATTTTTTTAAAACCGCTAACGCGGTGGGTGCAGACTAACGAACAAGTCCGAACCCACCACACTTTTTCGTTCTTGGTGTGCGAAACGGCGGACGATGACAAACGGGGCCGCAATGGCGATTTGAGGGCCTGACAGTGAAGAATGGGACCATGGAGGAGCCACGACGTAAATAGAAACGGAATCGGACCACCAGAGCAACTCCGGTGGCCCGCGGAATCCACCGGCGGCGGCCAACCAGACCCGCGACCGCGTGGGTCCGGCGACACACGGGATGTGGCAAATCCGCGTCCGCTGACCAAGCGTGGCCCCACGCGGGGCCGTGGCACTTCATCCCGTGGGGGCTACACGCCCCGCGGTTCCTCCTCTCGGCCACTCGACCGAGCCGAGCCGGGCCGACCCGCCGGGCCGGGTCGCGCCAAACCGTTTCGGACCCGGAATCGGGTCCGGTCGACAAGGCTCGGGCCGGCCCAGGGGGGTCGAGCCGGGTCGGTCCGGGCCCAAACCCCCCGTTTCGAGACCTTTTCTGTCTTTTGCTCATAACTTGATATACGGACCTTCGAACGAGGCTATGTCAGCGGCGATGCGATTCTTGGATCGAGACGGTCGTTTTGGTATATCACACTCAAGGTCTCAAATTACTTTGGGTTCGGCCGGGTTGGTTCGTACACGAATCCAATCGGGCCCTCGGAGCGGAAACACTCATATCTTGAGCTTCGGACGTCTGATTGACATGTCGTCGACTTTGTTGAATTCCTTTAAGTGAGACGGATCTTTTGGCTGACTCCACCAGAGGTTTGGATGCAAGTGGAGTATGTTTGGGTTGGTTTTTCCATAAAAACCAACTAGGCCCCTGGGACGAAAAAGCCAATAAATCTCAGACTGGGCGTCCGATTGACGCGCCGTCTGCGATGTTGAGTTCCGGTTGACGATACGGAACATTTTTATACATCAACTCCAGACAATGTGTCAGTTGATGTATCAGCCTCTCGGATCATGGAGCGGACCCTCCCGGAACGAGCTTGCTATGTGCGGGAACCCTTGAGCTGGCTGCGACTGCAACGATGATGAAAACAGAACGAGAATACTCCGTGTTTTCGACAGTGACCACTACTGTACATCTTGGGATACGTCATCTCCGGAATACATGGTAGTTTATGCATCGAGCTCTTAGCTCGTGGAGTGGACCCTCCCAGAACGAGCATGATGTGTGCGGAAACCCTAGAGCCGGTTGAGACTTGATGGCTGCTGATCGAACGACTGGGTGTGTTATATATAGCCTAGTGGGGAGCGCTTGGTTGTAGCGGCAGACCCACGACGGAGGAGCGCTTGGTTGTAGCGGCAGACCCACGGTACTCAACAGAAGAAGTACCTCTAGAGGCTATGAGGGGGAGCGCTTGGTTGTAGCGGCATAACCACGACAGAGGAGCGCTTGGTTGTAGCAGCACGAGGGAGCACTTGGTTGTAGCGGAAGACCCACGATGGAGGAGCGCTTGGTTGTAGAGGCTGACCCGTGGTACTCAATATAAGGAGTACCTCTAGAGGCTCTGAGGGGGAGTGCTTGGTTGTAGCAACAGACCCATGGTGGGAAGTGCTTTTTTGTAGCAGCAGGCCCATAGTACGAGATAGGTGGATTACTACAGCAGTCCAAGGTGAGAGGGAAGTGCCTCGTTGTAGCGGCATAACCACTGTACTTGATGGAGAATGAGTTTCCCAATAGCTTTGCATTCAACTTCATGATTGATCCTGTGTGGGTCATTGTGGGGGTTAGTACCTATCGATCCTTTATGAGTCTGACGGCTTAGATGAATCAGTGGAAATATCTGGTCATCTTTATCATCATTCAAAGAATTATATCTGTGTGAGATGAATCCCTATTTCTTTCCTTTGTGGATTGTGTCGTGCTATCCTGAGTGGATTTACGTTTTTCTTTCCTGTGTGGACTGGGTTGTACTTGGGCTCGGATGTTGGAGCCGAACGAGAATTGATGACTTAGGTATATATATGGGCATATACCTAAGCAGTGTTGGATGTTACTTTTTGATTGTATCTTTCCTTTTTGGTTTATCCTTTGTGGATTCTGGGAGACCTTCAGGGGTCTCGGGGTCCCTACTGAGTAGCTTATACACACCCCTGCATGGGTTATGCCAGCACTACGTTGTGTTGGTTGCAGACGACGGACATCGCTGATCGTGGTTGAGGCTTGCAGAGCAGGACGGTACCTGGAGGTGGACCATTGGGTGGAAGGTACTCGGAGCGGACGGCTGGAGCCGAGTAGCAGTGGAGGTTATCTGTACCCACCCTTCAGGTGGGATCTCTAGTGGACATCTCGAAGTTGCGGCTTTAATTTTCAGTTGTTGTTTTTCCCTTCCAGTTGTACATTACTTTCAATTTGGGTTTTATACTGGCCCACTTACTTCCCGCACTTACTGTTGTACCAGTTTTTACTTAGTGTTTACTTCCGCATGTTTGCTCTATGGTGTTCGTGGTTTACTTTACAAAGGCATTTCCTTCCCTTTTTACCGGGATTTACACTTTGGTGCTAGTCGCCAGCCCCTGGCCTATGGAAGGCGGGTTTGGGGTAGTCATGACACGGGCCCCGAGGACGGGTCGTGACACATTTGGTTTTTATTCCTTTTCAAATGAAAAATGAAATGGAATTATCTTTCATGCGTACGTATGGACTACCCTCTCCACGAACATGATGATATTCATTCCCCATCATATCCATTCAAGACTAATTTTCATTTGATGATTAAAAATTATGTTTAAGGACTTTATATCATTCTTGATATAAATAATATACAACCTATGGATAACAACCACGGCTTATGTAACAAAACATATAAAAAAACTATTAAGTGAGCACTTGAAACGATGATAATAATAAAATATTATTAAAAAAGAAATATTAAAAGATAATATATGATATCATTTTTATGTCTATGATTCTTGTATAATTTAATAACAATGATTTAACTATTATACAGGAGGTTAAACTAACCTCAACCAAGGAAAAGTACAAGGTAAGGGATTTTCATCTCACTCCTTATTCCCGTGAGATTCGTGCCATATTGACACTATTAGCTTTTTTTGGTGTATGTACTTCCCATAATTGTATTATTTGTGTAATAAACTTTAATTTATGTGCATTTATATATTCGTTGTATAATACCTCTTTCATGGGATGTATGTTTCGTAAGTTACCAAATTGTTAAGGGTTATTTTCACAATCTCTTTATTATCTGAGGTTATTTTTACGTAAGTATCTACTGGGGCATATATATTATCCATGTCCATTTTTCATAAAAGAGTTTTCAAAGGGATTATTTTTAAGATACTTTTTACTAAATCATCATTCGAAATGTTTTAAATAATTATTCATCTAAATCATTCTTATTAATATCCATGATTTCAAAATGGTTTTTAAGGATTTATTTATATAGACATGAATGTTTTTAAAATGTTAATTCCATTCAAAAGTTTCAAAGTGGTATGAGACACATTGATTCAAAAAATGTTATTAAATTTTTTCCTTTCTAAATTGTGTGAATTTTAAATGTTTTCATGAAAAAGAGGTATTTCTCTCAAGGAGTTTTACTAATCAATTTCATGTATCTCAAAATACATTAATGGATTTTAAAATTGTTTTGATGTTGATTTATCATGATCAGAATACTCCACATTGTATTGATGGTTTTGTGATATGTTTGACTATGGATGTGTTCTTTTTATACCATTCATGCTTTATGTGTAAAGTATTGACATTTCTTATGCTAGTTTTAATACAAATGTTTATATTATGTTCAAACCTGTTCATATGAGGAATGCATTGGACTTAGTAAATGATGGGTGGAGCCCAATATAGCTCCTCAATGCATCGGTAGGTCTCATGAGATAAACCAGTGTCTTGGCATGAGGCCTTTACAAAATCTTTTTTGTAGTCTTGGAATGAGGCTTTGGCTATGTGGTTATGATAGTCTGGAATAATGCATTCCATCATTATGAAAGGTGTTATTGATATGGCATGTGATTATTCGACTAGTAGAATATCAATGTGAATACTTAAATAGCATTATTTCATTTTATTTTTTCCATATTATGCTGAAGTTCATGTTTAAAAGGATTTTGTTTTAATTATACATTGCCTTAAATGTTTATGCTTATTTATGAAAGTTTCCACTATATTGCTATCCTTTCTGAGCATCTGAGCTCACCCCTTTCTATGTTTTATTTTTTCAAGGATTCCAAAAACTGTATTGTGATTGATATGTAGGGTTATTCTAAGGGAATAATGGGGTTCATAAATGATTATTTATGTTTTTTTTTGTTATAACGTTTAATGTAACATTCATGTATGTAATCTATTTTCTAAGACTGCTAAACTGATTGGTCCTTTGGGACCCGATTCCTTATAATCATGAAAATTTATTAAAATAATGCACCAACTCTGGGTTATTGGGGTCGGGGAGTTATATAAATTAACTAATATTTATATTTATAATTTTTTTATTAGTCTTTATTTATTATTCAAAATTTCCCTCTTTTTTATTTTACAAAAAAATTTAGTGGAATATTTATTTTAATGTGTATATCATAGATGGAATATCCCACTATTGTGAACATAATTTTATTTTAATCATAATTTATATTTTTTTTAATTTCCTTTAAAAATAAATTTATTTTCAGAATGGTTTAATTTTTTTTCAAATTAGAAATTATATTTTAAAAAATTAATACATAAAATAATTTTTTAATGATTCATTTATTTTATAAAAAAGTTATTTTCAAAGGAAATGACTTTAAATATGTTTTTATGTTTTAAAGTTTTGTATTCATTGTGAAAATTTTATTTTTATCAAGTTATGTTTTAAATTATTTTCAAAACATCATTTGTATGTATAAATGGTTATTTATAATGTATGTAATCTAAAAATGTTTTTATGAATTTTTACATTTAAAAGATATTTTAAATGAAAAAAAAATTCTTCATGAAATATTTAAAATGATTTTACAAAAAACATTTTCCATCAAATATGAAATAATTTTATGTTAGATTTTCATCAATGGGGATCTGATCCAAGTATATCCTTCGTATTTATTATTTTAATGGTTAATTTTTAGGAATGTAACATATTTATGAAAACCATTTATTTTATATGGGTTATACAAATAAAAAATCCATATAAAACCATTTTTCATTTCTATAGGTTATTATATAAATAAATTATTTTGAAATCAATCCCTATTATTGAGGTTATGATATGATGATATTTTTATAAAATTAGTTACATTTCATCGGTTCTGTAATGATCAATTTTTTTATGATCTAATGGAACTCATATATAAGGGTGTACTTCTTATATAGGTGCTACATATAAAACACTCAAATGAATTAGATAATGATTTATATCTCATGAAGTAGATAGGACATGAACAAGGATTGAACTCAGTTAATTAAGGGAATTTTTCTTATATGTTTGTAAAGTGAGTGAACCTTCACTACAATTATGATTTGAGGAGTGAACACTTTCAATTATGGTAACCATTGATGTTATAATTGACTACTATGGAAATGATTATTATGCTAATTTTATGTAAAAATTCCTTGTCTTATTCCAATGTAATATTCTCAAGGATCTTATGATTTGATATCCTTGTGAATCATGTCTTATGAACTACCATTATTTTTTCCCGGAGTGTATATTATGATCTTTTATATGTCGGGTATAGTTTTAAATTGTTCTTCTCTTATACTCATATTGTAATGTTCATTTAATGATTATGTGTATCCAATTTTTACCCTTTATAAACATTTTAGATCACCCATATTAGGGTCTCGATTTCATAGTTTATGCAGAATGATTTTATGTAGTTTATGTAACAGAATTATACTTATTTATAAGATCATTATCGGTCTCATTGAAGATCCTTCAAGAAATTATATGATTATATTCCTAGTCTCATATGAAACTGCACTATTATGGTCATTCAGTTTGTGTTTTTTGTTATATATATAATATTTATCTAAAATGATGTAATATAAATCTATAAGGTGAGTAGATCACTAGAGATGGAATCAGAGGAGAAATTCAGTTATCCTTCGGTTTCTCTGTTTAAAAATCACTCATGATTTCCCTAGGGATAATTCTAAGGAATTTTCTATGGATAATATTAAGGAAAAATATAATGTTGATTAAATGTATAAGAAAATTCCTTGGAATTAATTTAATAAATAAAAATATTGGTTTCCATCAAATTACATTCCAATTTTGATACAATAATATGATATCAACCAAGAATAAAGGTACTTATGGGAAATAACTCCTAAAATTTAGAATAAACATGGATTTGATCATCACATGGTGCATGAAAATGAGCCTTACTGCACACCTAGTTTGAAACTCTTGGGGAATATTTTTAGTAAAATAAAAAACTTATTGCTAACCATAATAATTGAATTAAATAGATTATGAGCACTGATGATCATGGTTCATACTAATTCTTCATTGATTTAAAAAATAGTTTCTTTATATAACCCACCTATAAAAGTCTATTTTGAAAATTTGGTTTCCAATTCTGAATAGCATTTCCCATAGTATGCTTTTTGGGATTAATTAATTGAGGAGACCCATTAAATATAGGTTAACAATGAATCTGATGAAAAAAATATATAAGGAAACCCAACAAGTTGATGAATTCAGTTAATGATATTGTGAATATTAATAATAATTTATCATAATACATGATTACTACTTTTTACCTTAACAAAATCATGTACTAAATGAAGACATTAAAGATATTTTTTATTAGGCATTAGTGTGGTGGATACCATTGAGTAATGCTGAATCAGTTTCCAATACGTCATGGACGTGTGAAGAACCAATCAATATAATGTCTCTAAGGAACAACATGATTAATTGAGTTTTGAAAATATTGACACAAAGAATGAAAATAAATTAGAAAAATGAAATTTTTTTTAATTCAGAATATGTGAATAATGGTCTCCAAAAGATATCATCTATTAGTTAATGTTTTAAATATGTAGTGGAATTTAATTATGAAAATAGTTTTTATATTATGAAATATCATGAAGAGAATAAACATGGTTGAATGATAAATTATATTTCTATTGACTATAATGATACTACAAAAAAAATATGAAAGGAAACATGCATTAAAGAATAAAATGATGAAGAATAGTATATGTGATGTGATTGATATGTGATGATTAAATTGAATATGTATTGGAATCTATGACTTATGTTATATGAATCTTTAAATATATAAGTATTTTTTAGAATAGTATTTTTTTAGGATGTGGAAGAATATGTTGAATTGTACTAATAAACAAGGAATGTGATTTAATGGAAATATAAGTTTTATGGAATATATATCATTGAGGGATGTATAACCCTCAACATGATCATGATGTCGAGATAATCATTTTTTTAAAATGAGATGAATTATATGGGTAATGTAAATTAGATATCACTAATTTTTTAATAACTGGTTAATTATTTGTTGTAAAATTGTTTTATGAAATTTTTGATAGAGTTTGATTTTTTTATA
Organism: Viscum album; assembly: GCA_963277665.1. Lineage (NCBI taxonomy): Eukaryota > Viridiplantae > Streptophyta > Magnoliopsida > Santalales > Viscaceae > Viscum > Viscum album. Next base: position 117,474,860 of record OY728123.1, on the reverse strand, counting down.
TTCACAGAATATGTCCATGAATGATGGGATTATAATTTAGTTATTGAGAATGCTTGTATTTGTAAGAACATGATTCATCTATTGATGTTTACCTTTTTTACAGGTTGTTTTTTGAGAAAAAGAATGAATGTCGGGTCAGTACCTACTGCATGCATGTTACATGACATGACATGGGGTAACACGTCTTATACTCATAGTACATTCTATTTAATTTCCATACCTATAATGTAAATATGTAGATAAGGAAGAGAGAACCAATCAATTACATGGCATGTACTTACAACGGCATGTCGTGTATTGATGACCAAAATACATTTTAATGATTTGTAAGTGAGTCGGTAGAAGGGGGAAATATTTTCACATACACGGCGTGTATGTGTAAGAACATTCCATACAATTTTCTTATTGTTAAAATAGGATTAGCCATGTATTACCAACCCAGATAGTGGGAATCACCGGGTTTTCAGGCAACAATATCAGATGATAGGTTTGGGTCCTATTTTGTCGTCTGAACTGTGTTTGATCAACATAAGAAGCATTGGAATCCAAATGGTGATTTCCTGATTCCCCTTGATCAATTAATCCTAATTTCATCTATTGACCTAGTTATATATGATTGTTATTTCATTATTTTTTGTATATTCTCTTATTTCCAGTCTTAAATATATGTTAGGGCCATATGAGGATAGTCATACAAGTATGATGTAGGTTGTGCATACCTTTTTTGGCTTTTCAAAAACATTAGAGGTTTGTATATTTTTATTTCATTAGATGGTATTGAGTGAGACCCCCGTTATTGCATATTGAATTGACTATATGTCTTATTAGATGTCGTTTAGCATTCCTGTTAATTGACTATTTTTGCGAGGCTGGGTTAGAGGCCACCAATCAATGGGATATTTTGGATGGGGTTTTGAAAATGGTTATAATTATTTTGTCGAGTTTTAAACTAGTATATTGATGTTGTTTAAGAGTGATTAAATTGGTTAGAGGAATTCAACGATCTCCATGATTGAGGATGTGGGAAAAAATATTTATTTGAGGAGAGACATCATTGTTCCACCAATTGACATTCTAGGGGCTGGCATGAGCATTCGATTAGGGTTCCATGGGACCATGACAATATAGTTTGGGATAGACTTCGTGATATCGTTACTCGATAAATGAGTTTTCAAGAGGCAGGTGGTTCTAGTTTATGTTATTGTGTTGGAACCTGAGGGTTCACTAGATGATTTTGACTACAATAGTATCTTAGTCCATAGGATAGGGACTCTATTTTCTTCCGAGATTACGTCAATGGATGATGCAGGTGACACTCTCTAGTGTCTACCGAGTAGTAGTGGATGTTTTTTTATTTATTGCTCCATAGTGTTTACCTTACTTAGAGATGTTGGTATTCTTAAACACTTATGATATTTATGCACCATTGGGTGGTATCCTACTAAGATTAATCCCACACCCTACATGGGCCCATCGGGATGCATGCAGACTTTATGGTTTTACATATAGGTATGGGACCAGCCTTAAGAGATGGATCATTGAAATATTTTACATGTAGAATGGTATGGACCTTGAGGTCATTCCCAGCCTGAGTTTTATTATGTTTTAGTCTCATTTTCAACATCATCAATCTTATTAATCACAAATACACAATGGTTTGACATGGGAACCATTTTTTTATACAGTTATGTTTGAGCAACTATGGAGGCATTCATGGTTTGTTTTAGTTGACAAAAATGTTTTAATGCTAGGCATTTCTATTTACTTTCTACTGCATCTATTTACATATCCCTTCTACTATTTATATTATAGTGATGTTCATCCTCGTTATAGGTCAAGTATTATTCTACTAATACCATTATTTAAACTTCATGATATATTATTATACTCATAATAGTTTGTTATCTTTTCCCCAGTAGCTATAACATTCCCACTATACCAATTTACACCCTTGCTACCAGTCGGCAAGCTTTGTAGTTTTGGGAGGAGCATATTAAATCCATGGACCCTAGACCGTTTGAAATTTTTGGGCAGTTGTTTGGGTTGGGGAATATATAAATAGTTTCAGATGAGTTTATATTACATGTTATAATGGTGTTACTATTTTAGATTATGGTAGAATGTAGATATGTTTTGGTTGAAAATGAATTTCTAACTCATGCTTTGGTGCCTGTAGTCCCATGTATGAGGGATGTTTGATGATTCCTTGGTTGGTTTATTATTTTATTCTTTTACTCATATTACTATATATATGATTTACACAATGTTGTATCACATGATTTGTAATGATTATTAGTTGTGATATGGGAAAACTAACCTGATATGGTAAGGGAGAAATAGACCTTGGACCGGAAAGGAAAGGTGTGGGTTTTTGGTTTTTGATAGGTATATTTTTATTGTATTTAGTTTTTATATATTCATGTATTCTTTGTAAATTAATAATTACATGTGAATAATATCAAATTATACGATTTAATTTTTTTTAAATGTGAAATGTTATATTCCATGCTTTATATTTATGTAAAATTTCATGTGCAAAGTGAATGGGCAACACTCTTAGGAGGAAGCTGGTACTCTAGATTAGGTGATTTTGATCACTGAGATTGATGGACTTGGTTGTCAGTATGAGGTAATGAGATTATCATGATGAGATTGACCTGATGATTTTCTGACACTTGGCTCTGTTTAGATTTGGTAAGGACATCGTGAGTTCGGGATGTTGTGGGCATAGTTGTGATGGGGGACTGTAAGGTTTGTTCTTATATGCTATCCTTTTTACTTATTTCCATATATTAATTATATGATTTAATATACATAGGGGTTTTCTAAACATATTATATTTTTGGAGGGTTGATTCAAGATAGGTCAATGAAACATCCAGTGGGTGGTTGTACAGTGCCACTGGAGAATGGTCAGGTTTAGACCCATGAGGGTTAGGAAGAGAATGATCATCTGTTATAGGCTAATGTATTGGATCATGATCAAGATCTAGTTTATGTACTCAAGCTTCCAATCATGACATTTTTTGGGGCATGGTTCAACGAGAAGTTGTAATCTAGACTAATACGTGTTTTTTTTAGGGATAAATTGTGGCTCTCAGGGAACATAACCCAATATTTATTACCTTACTCAGTAGTTCAAATAATATTACCCTCCATTTTTCATGGTGATTTTGGTCTATAGGTCTCCAAGAACTGTATACAGATCATGAAGATGATCTTATTTCATCTTGAGATGCCTCTAGGTTGGAGGGTCAATTTGGGGTCATATTTGTTCTGAGGACCAGAAAAGCGTCGGTGGGGTGTGTATTTTCATGAATGAAGACATGAGGGTCTGGCATAGAAGGAAATCAATAACAATTTCACTAAGCCATTTTTCCTAGAGATGATGAGGGTAGAGAGTTTTTGGCGGATATTGAGCCATTAGTAGGGTGACATGACCATCATGGACTACAAACCATCATTCAAGGAGTTTTCTTACTTTTCACCATGTAAACATCTTAATATTGGCCTCTTTCTCCAAGGAGGTGAATCAAGTGACCATAGTTGAGGGATTCCAAATGCACATGTCTCACAAGGGTTGGGTGGCGGCTTTAGGTGATGATTTAGATGGATAGAAATGAGGTTGGTATGAGTTATAGAGGAAAGGAAAGGGAAAAGACTCATCTAGATTGCATAATGGTAGAACAATGGTGGTTTTATATTAGTGTGGGTAGCTAAGGAATGTCTAAACCAATTGAGATAGGCCTCCAACAGAGTGTGAGGAATGAGTGAATGTTTGGAATCTCATGGTGTTATACTAATAGCCTTTTTAGACAACCAGTATGCATGGACCAGTATAGACAGTGGCATATTGGGGAAGATCTAAATCAGTAATAGGTGAGGGTAGCCGAGGTTCAACAACACGCAGAGAACGTGGCAGAGACAGTGGGACCTAGTTATGGGTTAGTGTCTTGTGGATGGTGTAGAACAATAGGGAGGACAGGGTAAAGGAAGATATGAGTTAGGCCATATGCATGCCCTAGAGCCTCCAAGGGTTGAGTAGTATGTTAAACCGATGATGGTCATATGTAGGGCATGTTTGTGGCCATGATTTTTTTTCTAATCTTTTTTCATGTCCTATTGAAGCATATATATTTTGAGTGCCTACAGGGAATATGATTTATATAGACTTACTAGATATTGGTCAAAGGGTTGGTACCATCTTGAGTGTGTGATTATAGATATTAGGTTCTTGGAATTTGAAGAATCATTAGATGCGGGTTACATGAGGTGATGAGGCATCAAGGAATCATTGGGTGCAGGTTGCTTGAGGTAACTCAGGCATCGAGGAATCGATATTACATTTATGATTGAGGTCCAAGGCACTGGGTTGTTTTGAGAATCCATAGGCTGTGGGGACTCATTTTTCAATGGATTCCATGGGTTTGAGGGAGGCACTGATATGTTGTGGGATAATATTGGGTGTCATAAGAGACATGGGAGCACCTGATGAGGTACAGGGCAGACGAAGCGTCATTGGTGGACCATGGGTCTGAATGCCGTTTATTGTAACAGGATTGATTTGAGCTTTAGGATGGAGTTGTTCTGGATTGTTTCATTACTACCCAAGGAAGTGTAATTTGGGGAAAATTTTTCTAATTGTGGATGTTTGTAAGAACCTGGTTCTTCCATTGAGGTACATTTAAATGTTCTGGTTGTTTTTGAGAATAAGGAGGGAAACATGGTTACTAGTTGTTGCAAGCCTGTTACATGGCATCACTAGGGGATATAGGTTGTGTAATAGTATTTCATATTGTGTAAGGGGTTTTTCATTTAATGTACACACATGGTGTGTAAGTATATCATAATGGAATAGATAACCATTCATCTACATGTTGTGTCTATACCATTACACATCGTTTATTGATTATATAAAGATATTTTATTGACGTGTAAGTGAGTTAGTAGAAGGGGGAGATTTTGGCTTATACACTGCGTGTATACTCATGTACATGACATTTAATTTTTAATAAACACAATTTATCCTCGTCTTCTCAAACTGGATAGAGGGAATCACAAATTTTTAGAACATCGACTCCTGATGATAGTTTTGACTTATATTTCATCATTTGAACACTGATTCGAACACTATCAAATGAGTTGGAATCCCATCGACGGGTTCTTTTTTCACCTTGATACTTTATTATTGAATTATCCTATCTACCTAGTTATCAGAGAAAGATATTTTAGGCTAATAGTTTAGATATTCTCAGTTCTATAATGAATTAGATGCCGACAATAGATGCGGAGAGTCATACAAGTATGAGTTATGTGGTGCATACATTTTTTTAAATTTCACTAACATTTGGCGGTTGTGTATTATTTGAGAAATAGTTTCTATTTACAAAGACACCTATTATTTAATATTTAATTAAACATATGCCTTATGGGATGTCGTTGGGCATTCAATTACCTTGATTATGCGTCCGAGGTCGGGTTAATGGTCATTGCTTCATGAGATTTTTTTGGGGGGTTCTAAATGTAGATATAATGGGGTTTTCATGTTTTAAACAAGTATATTGAGGTTTTTTAATTTTTATTATACTATTTAGAGAAATTCAAGTCCTTACTGATACTATGTTATAGATGTTAGCTAGTTTAAATCAATCTCTTTAAATTAAATTACATATTTAATGTTCTTAATGTGATTATATTTTCTTAATGGATGGGATTAAATGTGTTGAAACCGATGTTGTTGAACCAATATTGAATCGAGGGTGGGATTACATGGCCATTGGGATTTTGTGATTTTGTTCAATTGATGGGTGTTTCCTTAGTATTCATGGGTGGTTTTGACCATGGGATTTGGCTTCAGGAACTATGGATTGAGGTAGTGTAACTGTCATGTAGGGCATGAACCAATATACTTGAATTACATGGAAATAAAATTTGAGAGACATGGTTTTAGGGGAATGAGGTGCCAGAGATGGTGTGGAATGTGTTATTTTATAGGAAATTCCCACTCACCTCTAATGTGAAAAGAACTGATTGAGGCATGTATACAATGGTAGACTCCATGATGATGTGGTTTTGACAACAATTCTGGGTAGAGTCCCCCTAATAATAGAAATTTAAGTAATATTGGTTTGGGGGTTCTTGTCGTAGAATGCCACATTGAAGTTGAGGAGCCTTCAGTTTATGGTGAGGATGTTATCAGCATGGGGGTTGAGGATCACCTGGACCAATGATGTGGAACTAGATATCTATTTGAGGAATGTAATTGATGTTCCTCCCATTGATGTACCATGGGCCAACATGAGCTTTCGGGAAGGGGTATGTATGACCTAGACACTAATGTTTTGGTGTGCCTTTGGAACATTGATACATGAGACTGATGGTGTTAGGAGGAATGTGGTGCTCGGATCTATGAATGGGGTGGAACCTGAGGGTTCACTGGGACATTATGACTACATGAGTATCTTGCGCCATGGACCAAGGACTATTTTTGTGTCTAAGATTCCAACAATGGATGAAGTAGGTGACACACCATAGTGGATGATAAGGACTAGTGGAGTTTTCGTTTGTTAATTGTATCATATTTTTTTTCCATTCATATATATACTTTTCAATATAAACACATATTCATGGTACACATCACTGGGTGGTATCTGATGGAGGTTCATCTGGCACCCTACAGGGGCCCATTTGGATGTGTGTAGACTATATTGTTTTATGTAGATCTATGGGATCAGCCTGAGGAGCTATATCATAGATCTTTTTGGCATGGAAATGTTATGGATCTTGAGTTCATTCCTAGCTAGATTTTTTACTTCTGTTTAGTTTCTTTTTTAGCATCAACATGATTATTTTTCATGTAGATATTGTTGTTATAAATGGGAACCCTATTTCTATAAAGATATGTATGACCCACTATAGATGCATGCATGGTTTGTTTTAGTTTCAACAAGTGTTTTTCTGGAAATATCTTCTATTTACTTTCTACTACTTTTATTTGTTAATATCTTCTGCTATTTATATGATATTATTATGCTTTCTCTCTATAGGTCTGGTTCGGGTATAATGATTCATTTAATTCCAATACATGTAATATAATTATACTTATACCAATAAATTATTTTTTCCTCAAAGGGTATAGCCTCCCCACAATATCTTTTTACACCCACACTGCCAGTCGGATGCCTTTGGGGATTCGGGGAGGTGCACCTAATACCAATAGCTCCCTACCCTTTAGCACGGTTAGAGTGGTTGTTCCAGTTTGGGATGTCATAGTATTCAATTTCAATTTTTTATAATACATTTTGTATCCATGTATAAAGAGAATATAAGATTATGGTATTCGCATCAATGGTAGTGAAATTTAAGAACTACTTCATGTTTATTGTGGGATTGATGATGTGATTATTAAGAAAATTAAAGGACCATCATTCTAGAGTTTTTTATTTTAAATATCTTATAGTCTTTGATTGTAAAAAATTATAGAATTTTTTGTGTATATTTTTTGATGATATTTTTTGTTAATAACATATTGCATCATCATATGATCATTTATCCATATTTGAAAATTATTGTTACAATTTTTTGATTTGATATACAAGGAATGACTTATCATTATCTAATGCACTTTATTTAGTGCTTCATAAATGAAATGAGTTGATCTTTTAGAGTTAGTGATGTTGTTTAAATTGATTAATGAAAAACAAATAGATTTAATTCTGCCTAAGGAATGAAAATATATCATGTATGTACATTTTATTATTTTTTTAGTCATGATGGAAAGGAAATAATCCATCTATTGGAAAAAGATATTAAAATATAATTTTTACTCTTTTCATCATTTTTATGATATCAATGAACTTTTTCATACATCTTTGAATTATTCTTTTTTGTTCGTTAACTATGTCCTTATTATGTTACATATCAATCTATATCAATTTTTGGGTGTTATACTTATCTTCTATGACCATGTACTCACTTCCCATCTATATCATCCAATTTTAAAACCTTGTATATTCTACAAGAGAAGGCATTGATATATTCTATTATATTTTATGACAAGATGTTTTATTAAACCATTTTATGTTGTGTTTATCTTGGTTGAAATTTCTTAATTTTAAACCATTACTGAATAAGATGAATTTTGAAGTAGAAATTAAATTAATGTTGAGTATAATTTTACATGTAGAGATTTTAAAAAAAATTACAAAACCATTTAAATCTTTTTGAAATTTTTCATTACACATAACACTGAGGTAAAATTATCTCATACTAGTTTGAATGATGTTTATTAATTTTTATAATGATATAATAAAAATAAATTGTCTTCAAAAAATAAATAAATTTTTATAGTGAATAATTAATACAAATTTCTATTACATTTGACATTGAAAATAAAGAAAATATTTTATTGATAACAACTATTCTTATGGAAAAAAAGTTTTTACCACACCAAATTAATGAAAACAATTTTTTTTTAATGAAATTTATACTGTATGTATTAATCCAACTGTTTAAAATTCTACATTTGTGATTTGTAGACATGAGATTAAAATATTTCAAACATTGTGAATAAGAATTTTATTTTTCTAAAAATACTACATATCTCCATTTTCAGATATTTAATAAAACTAATTTTGGAATCATTTATTAAATTTAACTGAAAAACATTAACTTTTTGAAAAATAATTTCAAAATTATCATTGTGATAATTTTATAAAATTCACAAAGAATAAATTTTATTTGATTAATTGTGATAAATACATAATTTTAATTAAAAAATACCATTTCGTTAAAATTATATATAAATATAAAACATATTATAATTTTATAAAAAATTATTTAAATATATATATATATATCTAATTTAGTATATTCGAGCCATTTTTATTGATTATTGATAAAAATCATTGTAATATTTTTGAACATTTTTTTTAAACATGGATAAATCATCTTATCTCTAGAACTAATTTTAAATTAAAATTTTCAATGAAATTAAATATAATTTATTGAAATTGATTTCAACAGTCGAATCAGAATAACATATATTATCCAATAAGATAATATTATTCTTTTTAGAAAAATATTATTGTAAAAAGTAAAAATTAAATATCGTGGTTATGGCTATAGTAGGTTTACAATGGAGTCAAACGAAAAATTAATGTGTTAAAATCACATATTATCATTCCCAAAAAATAATTTCAAGATATATTTAGTGTCAATAAATTATAAAGTTATATAATAATTCATTTTCTGGCATTTATAATGACAATATTTTGGGTACGACATTTTCATTAAGGAAATACATGTGTGCCACTCACTTCAAATTTAATTTCCACAACTCTCTTCTATTATTTACAATATAAAACAAAATTTTTTGTCATAACATAAATTCTCAATTAACAACAAAAAATATCATATCAAATACATGATATAATATTTTTCGATGATATCCATATGCATATGTCTTTTTTTTGAAATCTTGTACAAGATATTTGAAGTGGTGGTAAAAATTTTTGAATGTGTGTTTCAGTTTAATTTCTTCATCATCTTAATTAAAATAAAATAAAACAAGGATTATATAATATCATAAATATATTATATAGTCATATACATTGCAATGTTTTGATAATTCCCCAGATCCATCTCCAAATCCAATAAATACGTTACATGTTAATTATTAAAGTGTATGTTGTACCGCAATCTTGCGAATCCATGTCATTCATTCTTCCACTACCACCACTCATATATGGGTTTGATGACATATATAAATTATATGTATGATATATTTATAATAATAATACATATAAATTAATTATAACATATAATTTTTTTTACTTTCCATTCTATATGGGATATGATATCTTTCGTCCTGTTTATAGGGGAATACCGCCTTATGAAGATATGTGACTCATTATTATTAAATCTTTATATGAAATAAAATAATGATAAAGATAATAAATATATATTATATAAATTATTTAAAAAATATATTCATGAAATACTTGTCATTATTAAAAGAATATGTACCATTTAATTTCTTACCCTTTCACTCAAAATAAGATGATATCATTTTGTGTGTGCTTATGAGCTGTCGACTTCCTGAAGCAATGAGACTCTCTATTTTCACCACCTGACCACATAAATGAAATGTATAAGAATATTTAAATAAATAATATTTTATTTATGATATTATTATCATTATTTAGTCACTAATTAATATTTAACTATTTTCCACATTAATAATTGTAAAAATGGAAACATTAAGCAAACATATGTATGACCCACCATCTCATTGATCACAACATACATCAAATCTAAAAAAAATCATTCATGATTTGACTCAAAAAATATTGATTTATAAATAAGATAATTAATAAATTATTATTATGGAAATTATGGACCACAATCAATGTAATCTGAATAAAATTTATAAATAAAAAATTATACAAAAATCAAATATATTATTACTGGTATACTATTTTTAATCGATAATAAACAGGAAAAAATTTGTAATAATAAAATAATATATGTTATTATTATTAAATTTATTCTTTTTAATGGATTTATTATACACATATATTTGTTACATCTGTTGTTCTGAGGAGTACAATATATTCAAGACTTGTTGTAAGGGATTTCCATCTCTCATTTTTCTTCTATGAGTCACATACCATTTTAAACAACTATTTATTTCATGTGATATATATATTTCCAAAAAATATTTTTTATCCGGTTTATATAGAAATTTATGGGTAATTTTTATATACATTTAAATATATCTCTTTTCTATGGATTACGTTCAAATGTTACCTAAGATGTAAGTGATGTTTTCAAAAATTTACTTCATAGAGACCTATTTATGTTATGAACCTATATTAACATATGGTCTCTATATAATGACCTATTTAAAAAATTTATATAGAATCTCATTATCTTATTAATATTTTAAATTTCATTTATTATTATTCATTCATGGGTATTATTTTGGAAATGATAGTGAAGTGGTGATTGTTTTATAATATGATCATATCGTTTATCATGATTGATTATCATTAATTCAATAATGATAAAATAATGTGTTCTAATTCCAAAACATTTACAGAAATTTCATTTTCTTCTTGTAATATATGTTATTTTCAAGTAATAATACCATTCTTCGAAAATTTGATAGAAAAAATATTTTTAAAAATTGTTTTTTTAAAAAATCATCTAATATTATCTCATTTATTAAAAAACCTTTTCTGACAATATATTATTTTCTAAGATGAATTTTTAAAACGTTTTTTAACAATAAAGGTAGTATTTTTATGGTTATAATATCCATTTTTAGTTTTTTTAAAATTTTGAACAAAATAATAATGTTTTTTTACAAAATTCTCATTTGGATTTTTCTGAAAATTAGAGTGGAATAATTTTTCTGCTTTGTAATTAATTTATATAACATCACACCATAAGGAAAATTATTTTCATTTAATATTTTATTATTAGTATTGAAATTTATTTTTTTTTAAAAATAAAAACATATGAAAATATATTTTCCCAAAGATATATTTTAAATTAGTTTTATGATGCATTATTCATTTATTCTATTGGAAATATTGAAATGAAATTATTTTAAAAATAATTGAAATTAAAAAAATTATATAAGGAAATGATATTTTTGTCAATAAATTATTTTAATTATTTTTTATGATTCTATTATAAGGTTCAATGTTTACATTCAATGAATGTAATTACCAATTTTTTTCCTAAATTTTTTTTTTAAAAAATTTATTTTCAAGGAAAATTTATTTTGACTAACATTTGTTTTAAATTAACATATAGAAATAATTTTTAATATGTGATGACATCCTTTGATGTTCCTTTTTTCCTTATTGGGTATCTAATCAATTGATTCCATTATTATTCTTTATTTTAATAATTCATTTTTACGGGGAAGACATTATTATGAAATAAATATCTCTTACATGGGATATTTCATGATAAAATTCATATAAAACTTGCTAATTTTTTAAACCCATTAGTCTATGTTGAAATGATTAAATGAATCTAAAAAATTTATATTTTTCAAGTTTTAGGATACAATGTAATAATTTCAAAACCCAATTTATTATTTCATTTAGGATTAGGGTAATGTTTTATGATCCTATGAAATAGTAATGGATTATTTTAATTAAATGAATGGTGGGACCAATATCACCCTCCAATTGATTGGATAAGTATTTATATCTCTTGAGATTAACAAGAATGAAATGTGGAGTGATCCTGGGTGAGTAAAGTAGTATTTCCCATATTATGGTCTTGTGAGTGAACGTTGACTACTATGATAGTATTTGTAGTGAACCCTTTCTAATATGAAATATATGGAACTGATCATTTAATAATATTTAGTTAGATATTATTATTATTATTCCCAGAATTCAATTTATTATTGTATTGAAATAATGTGATAGCTCATGTTCTTGTATTTCATTATGAATCAAGTCCAATAAACTAATAAAAAATATTCATTACTCAGTATTGTGATCATTAATGTGATGTGTAGGATTTTAAATTTATAATAAAATATTATCCTCACCTTCTGTTCATGTTATTCTTATATATCTCTCTTAATTACCCATAATGAGAATATGAGATTAATGTTTTTAATATTTCCTTTCTGCTGGATATGAAGAATGTTTTACATTTTTTGTCGATGTAGAATATTAATTGGAAGATTATCATGGGATAAATTGATTATTATTCTTGAAAATAAAGGATTATGTACCTAGATTCCAAATAAACCTAGTTGTTATATGTTAGGTCCACTAGGCTAGATACCCTGAGTGGGGAGGGGGGTGAATCAGGGTATGACATATGAAAACAACTACCCCTTGTTGATCTTGTTTTTCTATTAGACAAAACTCCCTTCTCTCTCTTACCCGATGTAGAGTATGAATAAACCATAAATCAAGCACATGACACAATGATTTTTACTTAGTTCACCCTCACTAGGCTACGTACAAGGAGAATACATTGGTTGTGTGTGGATCTACAAATTCCACTATAACCACACTGCTGTTTACAAGTTCATAGCTGAATCACTATCCCTCCTGGTTTACGACCCCTCACAATTTGAGAACTCACTTCTCTCTCAACTGAAGTGAGATCACTTCTTCTTAGAAGATCCACTCACAGTTTATAGACATATAGGTCTCTTCATTTTCATAATAGATTGCATCCTCAACTGTTGATATATACTCTATTGAAGTTCAAAGTTCATCCACTTATGAATACCCCTTTGCCTCTGAACACTAGGGAACTACCTTTGGAAACACCTTCGCAAAGCACCCATCTTCGCAAGGCTACCAATTTCACATAGCTCAAACAAGCCTTCGCAAAGCTCCTAGCTTTTCGTGAATCACTCTCGCAAAGCACTCTCGTGAATCTCATGTCACCGCAGAGCGACATCCCTCGCAAATCTCACTAAGCCAATGCGGAGCTTGAAACATTCACAGAGTTAGAGTAGCTGTCGTGAAGCACATCTCTTTTCCAAAACACACTGCATTCGCGAACCTCCTTCGTGAACCGAGAGAAAAAAATTTTCTTCGAAAACTCTCTATGATTCTCTCAAAAATGTTGACCTCTATTTATAGGAAATTCAACCTACCCTTGACCCTTCCATGAAAATTCAGCGCCACATCATAGCCAATCGCGAAGCTCCAAAATTTCCGCCGGAATTCTCTCAAAAGCGCGAAGCACTTCAACAATTCTCCGATCGCTGAGCTCTTCGTAATCGCGGAGTGTTACGTCAACTACCTCATGCCACTGCTGCGATGCTCCCTCAAAAATCCCTTCACCGCTGCGATGCGCTTTAACCTCTACCATTTGCAAATCTTGTCGTAATCGTGAAGAATCACCACCATCATTCTTCTGGTCATCGAAAATCCAAACCGTGAAGCCTCTCTTCACAAAATTCTTGAAATTTCCATATTTGATTATGATATTCATGGAAATAATTTTTTTGCGATGCTCACCAAACTCCAAATTTTGGACCCCAAAAATTTGGCAAGCACTGGAAAAAAACACCACCTTGTACTGCTCTTTTGTACCTCCAACAGATCTTCCATTCCTTTGTCATGGTTATTTGTCAACATTGATTGTCAACAATATCTATAGATCGTGACAATTCACCATGGAAACCTTCTTTGCCAACAACCACAATCAGCCCAAAAATAATGCAATATTACCATGATGGATTTTTTTCCCAACAATATCACCTTTGGGTTTGTTGAAAAATATTCATAAAGCTTCTCAGATTGATTTTCTGCACATTGATACCTCACTGAGTCTTCATCCAGCCTCAACCACCATTCACCACTTTCGATTCTGATAGCATTCAATGATTCAGTTAACACGTACTCTAATCCCACATGAGCAATGCTCGGCATGAGAAACAAGAGTAGAATGAGAATTTCATCAATGAATCCCTTCATGTCAGACACAAATTGTCAATTCCAAACTGATACCAATTGCAAAATTGATACCAATTGTCGAACCATGTTGATACCAATTGGTGATAGCTGGTAACCTTGTCTCACCATTCCAAAACCACTCTTATGCTTTTATCAAGATCCTCAGATGTCGTGATATCTACTCTTTGACCTATCACTTCTAGCATCGTCAGAATTAAAACGCTCACCCTATCTCATTGCACTCCCCCTATCTTGCTGCTCTACCTGTATGTAGTTGACAAAGATGTTTTCTCCATTTAGAAACACAGTTCCTCCCCCTTGAGGATTCACTATTGCTCCCCCTTTGTCAATGAACCCAAAAATCATCCCTTTGTAGTCTGTAACATTGGAAGGAACACAGATTAGAGAAGTATAGAAAAACACAGAATACCTCGGGGAGACGGGGTCGTTCCACATCCACAATATTTTTAGTTCTGGGAGTCCATTGAACTCCCAGATCTAGTCGATGCCTTTCAAATGCTTCCTTGGGTAAGGTCTTTGTCAAAATGTCTGCAACCTATTTTTTTGTAGGCACATACTCAAACTTCACAATTCCTTGTTCAACGATCTCCTTGATAAAATGATACTTTATCTCAATGTTCTTTGTCCTTGAGCGATGGATAGTATTTTTTTGAGATTTATAGAACATGAGTTATCTGACTGGATTCCAATTAGAGACTTCACTTCTACTCCCATATCCTCAAGCTGCTGCTTCATCCACAATAATTGTGTGAATGTTTTAGTGGCCGAAATATACTTAGCTTTTGCGGTGCTCAATGAAATGCAATCTTGCTTCTTACTTAGCCAAGAAACACACAAGACACCAAGATAGAATGCACCTACAGACGTTGATTTCCTATCATCCGTTGAACCATCCAAATCTACATTTGTATATCCCAATAATTCTGACTGAGATTTTCCATTATACATCAAGTTGATGTCCATTGTGACCTTGATATACTGAAGTATTATTTTAACTGCAAGCATGTGGCTTTCCTTGGGATAACTCTGATATCTCAATGCTTGGAATGTGCATAATACAATGTTAGGCCTTGTTGCATTCAAGTATAGAAAACATCCAAAGATTTTCCAGTATTATGTGATATTAACTGCCTTTTCAAACTCATCTTTGGACAATTTCATCAGGGTAGCTACTAGAGTCATTATCTCCTTGGAATTTTCCAATCCAAATCGTTTCAAAACCTCATTGGCATATTTGGATTGTGAAATAAATGTTCCATTCCTTCCTTGTGTCACCTGTAGACCAAGGAAAAAAGTAATCTCTCTAATAATTGATATTTTGAACTCACATTTCAGGAATTCAGAAAACTGTCTACATTGAGCTTCATCTAATCCACCAAATATTATGTCATCGACATAAATCATTACCATCATCCATTGATTATAGTTTTTGTTGAAATAGATATTGTAATCAACTTCCCCAAACCGGAAACCAAGCTTATTCGAGTACTGATCAAGCCGTGAGTACTATGCTCCTGGTGCTTGTTTCATCTCATACAATGCCTTCTTCAGTTTGCAAACCCTGTTTTCATCCACATGATTGAGTAAACCATCTGGATTCTCAATATACACCTCTTCATCCAGAACCCCATTCAAAAATGCAGATTTGACATCCATATTGAAAACTTTTAACTTCCGTTGCATTGCAATGGCTAGGAATAATCCGATTGTCTCCAGCCTTACAACCGGTTAAAATGTCTCATCAACACCTATTCCCTCAATCTGGGAGTAACCCTTGCACACTAGTCGTGATTTTTTCCGAATCATTTTCCCTTCTTCATTTATCTTGTTGTGATATTCCCATTTATCCCTGATGACATTCTTATCTTCTTGCTTTGAAACAATCTCCCATATCTGATTCTTCTCAATCTGATCTAGCTCTTCATTCATTTCTAGAATCTAGTTATCATCTTCAGCTGCATCAGCAAAGCATTTTGGCTCAACCTGAGATAGGAAAGATGTCTGCGGTAGTGACTTCATTCTTCTTCTCTGGACTGGAGAAGAATGATCCCCAATGATATGATGCCTGTAAATTTCAGATCGACTCCTTGGAATTTGTGCAGATACAGATTTTACTTTCTCATGATTATCATCAATATCTTCTTATGAATCGACATCGTCCACTTCTACTTCCCCTGTGTTTCTTTCTTCCTCATCACTTTCACTAGGAATTTGTTCACTTCCCTGTTGAATGATCTCCTCATTCTCCACTATAGTGACATCATTGATCTCAACTACTTTTCCCATCATTTTGTTAACGCATTCATATGCAATGATTTTTACTAAGTAGCCAAGGAATATCCCCTCATCTCCTCATGATTCATATTTCCCATGTCTTCCCTTGTTGAGGATAAAACACTTACTTATAAATATTATAAAGTATTTTAAATTTGGCTTCATTCCATACCACATCATGTACAGCGTCTTTCCTTCCTTCAGACACAACAGAGCCCTATTAGAAATGTAGACCGATGTCAAAACAGCTTCTTTCCAAAATTTCTCTAGTAGGTATTTTTCAATGAGCATTGTTCTATCCATGTTGTTGATGATATGATTTCTCAATTAAACCACTCCATTATTTTGGGGAGTTCTAACTGAATAAACTTGACGCCTTATCACATGTTTTTCGAGATAGTCTTCCACCTACCAGTTTGTGAATTCTGTACCGTTGTCAGTACGAAACATCAGAATTTTCTATCCAAGCATCCTTTCACACTCCCTTCGGTACTATTTTAAGCATCTAAACCAACCATACTTATGGGAAATAACAAATAAACATTCCATTCCTCTATTTCCATCAATTAAAAGAACATAGTACCTTTTTCTGTCAATTTCTCTTGGTGTGATAGGACCACAAAATCAGCTTGCACCAATTCGAGCAATATTGTTGACTTTTTTTCCTTTTCCTTGTATGTATTTATGATTAGAATCCCTTGTAGGCATGCATTACATCTGTGAGTATGATCACATGATATCTTAGGGAGTTCTCTTGCTGCATCACACATTACTAGATCTTCAGGGATGGTTGGAAAATATGACCATGTTGTTCATACCACAGCTTGTTTACTTCCTCTCTGGATAGAAAGCATATATCATCTTCTCTACTTACTAGGTAGAGATTTAACTTTGTTCTTTTTCTCTGTAGAACTATTACCCCATCTCTTCATTTGAAAACACACAACTTCTTAGTAAACCATATAGAATTATCTAAGTCACATAATTGACTGACGCTGAGAAAGTTGTGACTGAGGCCTTCTACTACTAAGACATCAGCACATCTCATCTCTTTTCCCCTATACTTGGCCTTTCCTGAGCCAATAATCTTAAGGCCTTCATCATTTCCAAACTTGATAACATTTTCATTGTCATATTTCACGCCTGTAACAAGATCATTATTACCTATCATGTGAGATGTGCAACCACTATCAAGG
The DNA here is from genome assembly GCA_963277665.1 of Viscum album. Lineage (NCBI taxonomy): Eukaryota > Viridiplantae > Streptophyta > Magnoliopsida > Santalales > Viscaceae > Viscum > Viscum album. Next base: position 117,456,917 of record OY728123.1, on the reverse strand, counting down.
ATCCACACACCAGAGTGATCTGAATCATTAAGGGCAATGTCTGCCACCACCACCTTCTCATCCTTCTTCCTCATGGTCCATTTTGTTACTTCACACTCTGCATGGATTGAGACTTCTGTACTTTATGAGAGTATGATGGACCAACTTCATCCTACAAAGGTGAAAATATATTTTTCGTTTTCAATTCACATGTCGGTTCATTTATCTGCTGCTTGTGAGCATTTGGGTTCTGCTTTGGAACATTCCTTTGTATGGCCATAGTGCAGTACCTATCCATGTACCCAAATCCTCCACACACAAAATAGTTTTCATCAAAAAAAATTCTGGAGAACCGTTCTCTGTTGGGCTACCACCTTTTCTCTTGTGCCCTTCAATGTCTCTTTGATATGGAACACACATACTGTGAATGTCCCATATTTACACAACAATAACACCTGGTATGCAGTGCATTTCTTTTCATGACTTCTTCATTACGAGTTTCCCCTTGGGATCTCTGAATATTCAGATTCTGCCTTGTTCCCAAATCAAAATTCAATTCCAGATTGGGTTCTTGCTACCCGACCTCAATTTCCATTATTTTTTTTTCGGTCAATCCCCCCATCGGTCTTAGTATCTGAACATAGTTCAAGCTTCTTTTCTAATGAACCACTATCCTCCAGTTTCAGCTTCTTGATTTTCTGAGTGATTAACTTTCCTAATGATCCAGCAGGTCTCAAGATATTTCCTTGATCTTTAAAATTTTTCCGCATACCAACTACTTCTCCTTCAAGTTATTCAGTTCTCTTTACTTGATATTTCCTTGTGTAATTCAGGATATCGATATCCATTTCATGTTCTTCACTTGTTATTTTATACTCACTAACTGATTCTGAGTCCTCTAGTGTTTCTGACTTGAGTTTCTCAATTTCTTCCATCAACCCAGACATCTCTTATTCATACTGCGGCATATAGAGTATGGTGTCAAGAACAACTTTGTTGGCTTTCTTTGTTTTAGCTCTCCAAACATCTATCTCCTAGAGAGTAGCCTCTAACTCGGCGTGCATATCAACTCTTCCCTCAACTTCCTCTTCTTCTTCAACAGCCTCAGTTTCATTCTTATTCTGAGAACTACAGACAACTGCCACAATAGAATTTTCTCCACGATCTCTATAGTTCACTATTTCATCAACCCCCTCAACCTCATACTCATATGAACTATCATATTCTTTTGGAAGAAGGTTCTGATTTTTAAAGAAAATTCTATTGAACTGTTTCTTTCCATTCCCATAGGCTGGATACTTCTTCTTGGGAATTTTTATTTCATCGACATCATCATCATCTTGGATCTTTTTGGGGTCACCTTGCTGTATGATGTCCATCCTTTCCACATCAAAAACAAGAAAGTGGAATCTTCCATTTAAACATTCCTTTTCCTCTTTGAAGGTTTGAGGAGAGGAATGAAATCACCTCATCTGTCTCTTCTTCTTCCTAAGAGTCTTCAAGGGTGATCTCCTTTATGGCCTTGAATGCCACCTCTTTGTATTTCCCCTTTTCCACGGCATCATTATCATCATTTCTCATTTCATATGCAACAACGGTTCTGTGAAGGTTATCCAATTTTAACTCTTTCGGGTCATTATATTCTAAAACTGAAACCTTCAGATTAAACCGAGGTGGTAGTTTCCTAAAAATGCGCTTCACAATATTTATGTCTTCCATAACATTTCCAATACCTTGCTTTTCTTCCACTATAACATTTACCCTATCAAAGAATATATCAACAGACGCATTCGTGTTTGTTCTCAGATCATCATACTTCTTCCAAAACACTTGCAGCATTGCTTCTTTGACCTTTTTATCTATTTCATATATATTTAACTACATTTCCCACATAGAATGTGATGTTTTACATGACATCACCTATGTATAAATATGATTGGATAGGGCTCCTCCTAATGCATTGATTCCCTTTGTGTCAGCATCCAATTCCCTTCGCCCAGCTTCTGATAATTCCCCACTATTGACATCGACAATTGTACCATGCATTGATGATGTAAACACATCCATTCCCAAAATATCAAAGGTAGTGTTTCATCTGATTCTTCCATAGATGAAAATTGATCCTGTCGAAGATCGTAATCCATTTATGATTGGTAACCTATATTTGGGAGAGAATCACATATATTAACCTTTCCCTTTGATACCAATTGTTAGGTCCACCCATCTAGATACCCTGCGAGGGGGGGGGGGTGAATCCAGGCATGACAGATTAAAACTACTACCCCTTGTGGATCTTGTTTTTCTATTATAAAAAACCCTCTTCACTCTCCTTCCCGATATAGAGTATGGATAAACCATAATGAATGCACATGACACATCGATTTTTACTTGGTTCACCCTCACATGGCTAATTCAAAGGAGCATACACATGCAGTGTGCCGATGTACCAATTCCACTATAAGCGCAATGCTATTTATATGTTTGAAGCAGACTCATTGTCCCTCCTAGTTTACAACCACTAACAATTTGAGAACTGAATTATCTCTCAACTAATCTGAGCTCACTGCTTCTTTAGAAGATCCACTCATACTTTATAGACCCATAGCTCTCTTCATTTTCATGAAAGAATTCATCTTCAACTATTGATATATACTCTATTGATGTTCAATGTTTATCCACTGATGAATACCCCTTTTCCTCTGAACACTAGGAAACTACCTTTGGTAACACCTTCGCAAAGCACCCTACTTCGCAAGGCTCCCAATTTCACGAAGCTAAATCAATCCTTCGCAAAGCTATTGAATTTTCGCAAAGCACTCCCGAGAAGCTCTCTTGCAAAGATCAAGACGTCATAGCACGAATTCCCTCGCGAATCTCACTGAGACAACACAGATTGTTGAAAATATCTCTGGAACATGACAATTAACCATGGAAACCTACTTTGTCAACAAAAACAATCAACCCAAAAATACTGCAATGTAACCTTGAGGTATTTTTACCCAACATTATAGTATAAGAGAGCTTGTTTGGGTAATATATTTAATATTTTTAAAAAATAGATGTAATATCAATGTATGAAAATCTGGGGGCTCTATATTCATAATGGGCATAAATTGATAGGGCATTCATACTAATATTTTACCTCATAATTCCAAATATGGTATCTATTATTCATTATTCAATTCCTGGATTTAGTTGAAATTAATTTTTAATGCATGACACCCAATGATTTTTCTTAGAAAATTATGTTCCACATAATAAAATATAACATATAACAAAAAATAAATATTTCTATAATTATTTATGTTATAAATAATGAAATGAATCATTTTAAACATTAATACAAAATCAAAAATATAATGTTTCTTTAAATTCAAATGAAAATAAATGAAATTATTAAAATTCTTGATTTCTTTACTTATAAATTGAAATTAAATGATTACAAAAAAATCTCTAAATATCACACTATGTCAAATTTCTAATGATGATATGAAAAAATAATTTAATTATAGAAAATTATATTTAAAACATATGATAATTATTGTTTCAATCATGGCCATGAATAAAACAATTGGTTTTTTCTATTGTGATTTTGATATAAAATATCACTATAATTACATAAAACATATTATAATTTTAATAATTAAAAAATTATCGAAACCTATAATGATGATTGGGATGTAATTGATGAATTGAGAATTATTTATTTTGTAATTAATCATGATTATTTTGATTATTTTAATTTTGATGTCAATCTGAGTGTATAACGTAAATTTTTATCGTACTATAGCAGGGAGTGGAGGTTCAGGAAATCTCATTTATAACAATTAACACTAGATTCTATGATATTTATATGTGTTTAGAATTTTTAAATCGATATTTTTATAAATATTAAATATAAAAATCAAGAATGAATTACATTCTGTTACAAAATATGATACATAAGTTGATGTTTTAAAATTTATAGGTATTATTAGAATAAATGGTTTATTTATTAATTTAATCAATCCTCATTCAATTTTATCCAACAAAAATAAGATGTATCGTTTTTAATATTCAATGTTTCAACTCAATATTATAAATTATAATTTTTTCCTATAATTTCTCCTTTAAAATTTTTGTAGTTAAATTTTTTGAATTATTTTTAACTATTACAGTGATAACATCATTAGAAATATGGTTAAAATTAGTTTATGTTTTTTGAAATTAATGTGTGTGTATATATATATATATATAAATACTTGCCACGTGATGTTAAATATGTATTTGGGATTCCATGTGGTATGAGGGTTTTTCTAATAAATTACAATGTCAAAAATTAAGATAACATAATAGTGATACAATTTTCTGGAAATAGTAAAAATGAACCTAAGTAACCACTGAGAAAATGATTATTATAGAAAAGATGTTATACCAATATAATGAAAAAATCTAGTAATGTAAAATTAAAATTTGGATTGACTTGGAATAGTGAATGTTTTTCTTTCAATAAATAAATGCCTACAAAATATTTAGAAATCTTGTGAAAAAATAATGTAACTATCAACACACCATTTGGGGTCTAATACATATTACTCATTTATAATTCACTAAATATATATATATATATATATATAGAATTTCTATAAGGATCATTCATTAATTTATATGTAGACCAATAAAAATTTTAATATATAAGTATATTTATAGATTTCCAAATTTTTATTTTTCCCACTTCTCATTCCTTGTATGGATACGATTTTCTATAAAAGTGTGCCTCATGGGATGTTTTTATGTAATGATGTAACAATAAATATTGACATAGATTCAATAATAGTGTTTAAATATATAAATCCATAGATACATTGATTTTAAGTGAGTTAATCTCTAATTAAATATATGGTTTATAATAATCTTCACCAATAATTTATTTTATTTTACTTATTAGAATGATGTTTATTTTATATAGATATTCCAAAGTGAATAGTAAAAAATATATTAAAATTGAACCAAGAGTAGTAATAAATAATACAACATTTTATATTAATTTTATATAACAATATTTACACACTAATGATAAGTTCTTTTGTAAAACTATTCAATAAAAATCTTTAATTATTGATAAATAAGAGGAAAATGATGAATAAAAGATGTTTCCATTATCATAAGGATCTTAAACATTAAAATCAAAAACATTATCTCATCAATTAAAAAAAATTATGTCAAAATAACCATTTAAATTCTCTTTTAATATCATCAATTATTTTTGTCTACGAATCCCAAAATAAATTAGGTGGAACATTTTTAAAATTCCCAATCAACCTACATAGTTATTCAATTAGAACAAATTATTAAAAATTGATTCACAAAAATATAATAAATATAATTCTATTTAACCTCCCATTAGTTATTACTTACACGTTTTAAATATGTTTACATATATAAGTTCACTTCTTCTTCATATGAATATTGTGTACCCATTTGAAAATTTTAATTTTATTCATAATAATTTTATTTATTATATTATTTTTCACATCAATCATTATTATCCATTATATTTTACATTCACTAAACACATTTTTCCTTTTTGCAGATAATATTTTCACAGATAATTTATGCTAGAATTGTTTGGTGAATATTAATAAATATTGAATAAATAATATCTATTGTTGTGTATCAATGAAATCATTTTAAACAATTATCATAGGCACCACATCACTTACATCCTCATATTTTTCATTAAAAAATCCCATATTGGTTGTTAGAATCATCACATTATCTTGATGGGAAACGTACCATAAACCAATTTATGATCAAAATCATCAATTACTATATCCATGGACAAACCCAAATATGAAATCAATCACTCCATGAAAAAAGGAATTAAATTTTGAAACGTCGTCTGATGAATGGAAAAAAGCGATCATTAATATTTTCTAACCATCAACACAATAAAATATAAGATAAATACATAATATTATTGATGAAACAATGCACACACTTCTACTATTGTTGAGAAAAAAAGGACTAAAATACATCATATTATAATTTGTTGGCAACTATATTGGTCATTAGATAAGGGAAACGTCATCAAACTTGTAGAGGAACAACATTACTATCAATCATTGATAGGGTACACTGTGAACCTTATCCAATGATTGATTTATTATAATTATAGACCATGACATTCATATTCATCAATATAATGTTGTCTAACTCCGAGATGTTAAAACTCATCATTAACGCCATTACATCATATTATTGAACACAATTTCAAGATCCTCATTAATTTCCTCATTTGAAACAATAATTAGTATATAAATAATATATTTGATTTAATTTTATCTAAATTATATTATTCATTAGACCTCCCCCACATCTTTTATGGTTTATGATTATTTGGATGAATAAATGTGGTACATCTACAAAATTTAATAATTTTTATCCTTTACTGTCATATGATAAATTTTTCGGAATTTCATTCCAATAAAATTATATATTATATATTTCAATTTTTTTCAAACATGAATGGATTTTTTCAAAATAAGATATTTTCATATGAATATCAATATTATATAAATTTACATCAATCGATTTTAATACAAAATATCTAATACTTTTTATATGTATTTTCTAGATCACAGTAGTCTAATAAAATGCCTTATATGTGTTAAATTAATATAGTTATTTGGCATTTAGGTTAATCTCACATTATTGAGATTTTAAAATCACTCAGTCCCTTAGACTATATTTAATATCATGCATTGATAGTTTTGTATTAACACATATGAGACCAAAATTAATCTCAGATGCATCAATAATAACAATGAACATATGAATTTAAAATTCGTCATTTGAAAACATATTTTTATTAAAAATGATATCAAAATTCAATTTTCATGTCAATTATTCAATTTAAATATTTATATAAAAACATAAAATTAGCTAAAATTAATTCAAAACTATTCCCTAAAATATTTTATTATGAAAACTCGAAAGGGACATTTCATATATTTATATAAAATAAATATTATTCACCTTTTCGAAAAAATATAATTTTTTATATAATCACATTATAAACTAGAATATAATAGAAATTAATTTTCACATATTGAATGATTAATAATGAATTTTTATATAACTAATTACTACTTATCCAATGAACACAAATAAAACTTTTAAAAATGATATGGAAATCAATTAAAAATAAATCATACCACACTTATGTGAAAAAATTGAAACAATCTCTCCACTTTTTAGACAGAAACCCAAAACAAAATTTACTAAAGAATAAAAATTAATTTTATAAAAATTATACCAATGAATTTTCTCATAAATAAGGTAAAAAATCTATAAGAGACGGATTTTATATACGAATGATATTTTATGGATTTATAAAATGGATATATCATAATCCCAAATATTATGTTTTTTATGTATAATAATTGATATAGAAAAAATTCCCCGGATTGATTTCGAACAGCCACATGAAAAGGGCACTCCATGTCTCTATTCCCCAATAACTCCCTTATTTAATTAATTTATTACATCAAACAGTCTTCAATCAAATTTATTCTTATATGATACAATCATTTCCATCAAAATACGACAAACATAAAAATAACACAAAATAAATTATTATAAGGATAAAATGGGAAATATATACTCCTCAAATTATGACATTTTTTTCTGAATGAATCGATCCATAATCAAAAATATAAAAGATGAAAAAATATCAAAAAAATAACAAAATATGAAATCAATATAATAAATGCAAATAATAATTAAAAACATAGGACAATGTACACATTAATCTAAAATATTCCTTGTAACAAAAACCTTATAATGGATATATTTAGTAATACTATCTTTTAGACTCAAAATTATGTTGAAATAATATTTAACAATAGAATATGATGAAAATGAATAATATTTTATTAAAATTTCTTGATAAAAAATAAAATTATAATCATGTGATTCGACAACATATATTTTTAATTTTATCAAATTAAATATTGTGGAAGGATAAATTGAATAGAACCATTGTTTAAAAATTATGAAACCTATCATTGATATAAATAATTGAATAAACATTTCCATTATTCTAACCTCAAAATTATTTTACATTAACATCTCTAAAGTGTCAGTTAATTTCCCTGAAAAAATAAAACTCCTAATATAATGCAACAAAAAATAATTTATAATTGCAGAAAAAATTATTACTAAAAAAATGTTCTATTTCAGATACAACTGATTTAAATAAGAATTTAAAAAGCATTTAAATATCCCCAGATCAACTTTAATATAAAGAACATGATAATAATATGTTAATATAACAATTGGATCAGTTAATGAATTATCAATAATATCCATCCATCTTTATTGAGATAGAAAAGTGTTACTATATAAATCATCACATAGTTCCCGGAAAACCAAATAATTGTATATATTATATAATGAAATACGAATATATGAAACATTGTCATCGGATAATAATTAACATGAAATGTGAAAATAAGAAACATATACTCTATTGTATAACTTCTCATTAGTATCCATCCATATTTTATTTGTAATAATGTAGAGGGAAATATCCACAATGTTGAACTATATATATATGATACTCAAAAAATATAAAATATAAATAAATATTTATATTAAAAAATATTGAATTTGGAATAGATTGTGTTTCATATTAACCCTAGTGGCACATGTCAGTGCCCAGAGTTGGTCAGTCACATGACCTCAATCACACCTCCCTATATATGATAGGATTATTACTAGCAGGAAGGGTCTAATTGGTCATTTATAGGAAGACTATACCATCCTTTAACATAGTAATAAACTAGTGGAAATGAGATGAAAATATAGTAATCATCTATAACAATAAATGATTCCAATATCTCAGAATAATAAAAGTAGGAAATACAATATCTACCTAAAATCGATAATAAATCATGAAAATGTATGTTTCATGTTTCTAAAATTAATAAAAAAAGAAATACATCATTGACTCCCAAGAGGGTCACAAAACACTTCTGAATCCCTCATACAAGCTCAATCTTTAAATTAACCTTATAACTACAGGCCTTTTCCTATAACACGTCCTACAACAATAATGTCAATTCAGCTACTAATCATGTAACCAGAGAAATGTTTAAGTATAACACAGTAGGCCCCCACCAATGTTGTCTAAATAAAATACAGTCAACTATGTTGTTTGTCGTTATATATAGTAAAAACAATATTGCATAACTAAACATTTTATGACCTTATTAAACTATTTTCTATTTATCCACATTGACCTTCAAATTGTTGAGATCACCTGAACCACAATTCCTACTCTAGTTTATGTTGGAATTTGCATTATCCCTATGGGATATCAAATATATGAATTATCTTTTTAACCTTATTTTTAAAAAAAATTAATGACCATGTTACAATTCATTAATTAGCCCAATTAAATTATCATGTTACATTTCTAAGTTCACACAAATGAATTTCCATGATACCATTCATTAATTCACATCATTGAATGACGATGTTGCCATTTTTATTTCAAATGAATTACAATATTACCATTTATTCATATATAACAATGAATGACCATGATACCATTCATTATATCAAATGAATGACTTTGTTACAATTCAATAATTTTAGGGAATAGAATGAACATCTTACCATTATTTATATAAAATTAAAGAACACATTACCTTTCATTAGTATCAAACTATTAATAAAAAAATTAATCATCTCAACTCAATATCCTAATATCGCATAATAAATTCATCAATTAATTATCATAAATCAACTATCTCAAAATCACATAATTAATTATATAATTAATTATCTACAAAAAATTAGTAGTCTATTAATTTATCCAAAAAATAATTTCCATTTTTAAATACATCAATATCACATAATTAATTATTCAATTAACTATCTAAATAATCTATTTAATTATAGCATAATAAATCCATCAATAAATTGTCAATTTCACAATATCAACAACACATAATTAATTTAACAATAAATTTTCCATAAATAAAAAAAATTCATTAATTCATTAATTAATTAATCCATCCAATAAATTAATTCTATTAGGAATTATAATTTATTAAAAAATATATATATTATATAACATTCATACATGATGACAAGATCACAACAACGATATTTGAATATGTTACCACCTACTGTTATTCATTGATGATGATCACACAACGTAAATTTCTAAATTTTGGTAGCACAACGACAAATCTCAAGATCCAAATCCAAAAAAACAAATCAATATTATAGATCTCAATATATCTTAATTATTGATCAATTTACCTAATCAGAGATCTTAATTCACATAATATTGATATAACTATAAAAAAAATAAAGAATAAATTCCACCAAATGAATGAGGGAATAGTGGAGGACTAACAAGACAAACAGTGGGATTGAATCCACTTACTAGGAGAGGACATGATCTTCAGTTCAGGATTCTATTTGTGAATAGTAGCGGATTCACAACCCTTTAAACCCTTTGGATAGCTCAAAAAATATAAAATATCTCCTTCTGTCAAATAAGGGTTGAAATAGGTTAGTTCTAGGGGTTTGGAAGATTTTAAAATTAATTTTTGGGCATCAATAAAATAAATACATGATTACATTGATAGGGTATCAGAGTTCTCCAAAACCATGTTCCAGCTATGTGGCTATATTTGTAGGGGCTCATAGTATCATTTAATAGGGAACACAATTTGAAAAACCATGGAACAAACTTGTGAACCGTCATTGTTCAATGTTTTATGATTTCTTAGGATGGGTGAAAGGTTTTCTCTAACCATGTGTCGATCGTGAACTACCCATTTTTCAAAAATTGTAATTACATTTTCACCCAAACACACACCCAAGATGAAAACCAATCGAAAGGCAATTTAAAAAAATCTAAAAAATACTAGACATCAAGCTCAGGTCAACTATATAAAAATCAAGGATCTTACAATCTCTATTCCTTAAAATAACTCATCCTCAAACAACAATCTCAAGCCTCATTATGATTCTAAGACAAAAATACCAGACATCTATTACCTCATATATTGAATCCATTTACCATGTTTCCTCTTACACATTCCCATTCTTTCACAATACAATAAATATCAACATTTTCATTCCTGGCAACACATTATCACTACGATCCCACAAGCATATCAGTTGCTCCCTAATAGACACATCATTCTCAAACTCATCATTATCACCATCAATTACATTAAAAGTGGTGGAGTAACACTAACATAGTTGTGGTTCATGGGAAACTTCATGCATATCACCATATTTCTATATAATATAGAATCAGTGTTCCACTATCCCGATTCGCTTTTCCACATATATGTTCCAACAAATCTAGGCACTATCATGACTTTACTGTATATCCAATAGTGATCCGACCATGTCTATACACGTTGTAATACACGATCACCCCCTATAAACTCTAGAGGTCATCTCCATCTATAACCCTGTGACTTCTATCTACTATGATCTATATCTATATGTTAAAAAATAAATTGAACTTGAAAAGATGTTTTCATAATTATAATATTCCCTAAAACTCTGACTAACCTGCCACTATCTAGCATTTCAGTGGTCTTCATAGAATATATGAAAGTTACTCTTCTGTTTCCCTCGGTATAGTTTGGTAACTATTTTTACACGAAAACTCCACTAAATATATGTGAATATAATAATATCTGACAATGTTAGAAACACATTTCCACAACATATTCTCGTGCTCTTATATATTCTGATATGGTTGTCCATATGTTGATGGTGAAAATCCATACTCAACAATACATGTAAACCTATATCATTCTGTATTCCCTTTAAAAAGAATGATGTAAAATATGAGTAACAATCTGAAATTATAGTCTGTGGAACACCATGCAGATTGTAAATCTCTAGGACGATAAATTATATGAGCTACTCTAATGATATAGTGACCCATATAGTAAGGAAATGTGATCCAATCATCAATTGATCAACAATAACCAATATAAAATAATTATTCCTATTTTTATTAGGAATACCTAAATAAACATCAACCGTAACTTCAACACTGATTCTTTACATAATGGGAAATTTCTGTAAAAATCCAACATGGAATTGATTTAATTCCTTCACTTGCTAATAGGTGAAACATCATGTAATAAACCCTACAATCTCTTTTTTCATTCCTGTCCATAAAAACTATGTCCAATGTTTGTGGTGCATTTTTTGCCCCAATTTCTGACATATGTGATATCATCCTCATCTATGCTCTAATAATATGTCCAATAACCACCCTCAAGGATTTCCCTCTTGGTATATAAATATAGATCCCCATATTTTCTGTCGCTAATCCAGTCAAAAGAGTAAACTCCATTATTACTGATAAAATATTCAACATCTCTTGAATCTTTTGAGGCGCAATGTGTATCTCATCCATTAGGGTCATAATTTTACACTCATCACTAGACTCCCAAACTTCTTATGTATACGATTTCTTTATCCAACCATAGAAAACACTATTTCCCATCCCATTTGTGTATGCCAATTCATAATAAGATGACCTCATATACACCACCCTCCTCATTTTTCAATGAGTCCAATATCATTCTGAGAACATATACCTTAAGCACTTAAAAAATTTAAATAATGAAATCTTTTCACCCAATAGACAAATGTCACAAAAACATAAAAGCATAAAGAAGGGTATCAAAATTGATATCATGTGTTGGGTAGTTCTATTCATCTGGCCTCATCTACTGAGACCCATATTCCATTTCTCACTCTCCCTACATCTACCGTGCTCCAAGAATGATGCCAGAAGCATCCCAACACACCGTGCACTGATCATCTTGATATATTAAGATCACAATTGATGCAAATTTGTTTATCTTAATCAACTCTTAGAAGGCCTTCTCACAAGCTTCTGACTAATTAATCTATATCACCCTTTCAGTCAATCCGAAAAGAGGCATTGGAAAATTTAAATGTCATGGACGCATATCTGATAATATCTATCTTATCCCAGAAATATATGGTTATCAAATAAATTCTAGGGATTCTACCAAGAAACCATTATTTAACCTTATCACGGTCCACTAATACACCTCCTCAATGATGATTTTCCCCATGAAGTGTACCTGATCGATCCAAAAAAGGGACTTAAATAGTCTGTGTATAGATCATTCTCTATTAGTGTACATAAGACGATGTCAAGATGTTGGGTATGATCATCATGTGTCTTGGAATACACCAATATGTAATCCATAGACACCCCCACAATTTCATCAAAGGAATGATGAATGATTGTATTCATTGGGGCCATAAACCCTACTAGTGCATTTTAACCTAATAGGCATTACAACAATGTGATATAGGCCATACCTCCACTTAATGGAAGTCCCCAGTATATCAAATCTATAAACTCTTAGATGATGATACTCTTATCTCAATTCGATCATTAAGAACAAAAAATATCCTCTCAACTAGTCAAAGATATAATTAATATGTATAATAGGATACTGTTTCATTACGTTGATATTTTTCTTCTTCTGGTAATCGATACCCAAGAAAAATGTCATATCATCCTTCTTTGAAAACAATACTATAAAACACAAGGATGATGTACATGGATGGAAAAACCCTTTATCCTATAACTCCTCAAGTAGAGCATCAAAATTGTTAACATTATTCGGTGCCACTATGTATGGTTTAATTGATATAGGATCATCCTATGGAATGAACATAATACTGATATCCACATCTATAACATGTGGAAGTCCATGGATATCTTTAGGAAAACATCCAGAAAATATTCCACTACTGGTGGAAAGATATCACGCCATAAACCTTTGTTATATAGAGAATTCATAGAAACTGAGGATGTGAAATCTCATAGTTTATGATTAATTTTCCCTTATAGATGTACACGGATATCACACTACCCATGGTGATTTTAATGGTCAACCATAAAAGATGTAAATTTCATCCTCATGTGGTTATAATCAATATGGGATTAGAATAGAACTACCTAGTCCAAACCCATATTTTTCTTGAAGAATGACATATTGATACTGTTGAGTTTTTACAGAAAATGATATTCAATAATCTCAAGAGAAAAATCTATGAAAAAATAGACGTCTCTAGTTGGAACTCCCAATGGTATAACAAGATTCATAAGTCTGCTAACCAAATCTACCTCTAGGATCATCCCATTAATATGGTTTGAATACATAATGGAATGATATGAACCATTATCAAGTGTGTAACTATATAATGTAGAAGATAAAATAATAGTTTATATTATTGTTGATGGTAGAACATCGCTATCCACTAGTATTGGAAGAACCACATGCAACTATCATGACCATATCCCATGTGATTACTTTTGACACTCCAATGATATACTACTCTAGTAATATGTGAGCTCCTTCCCCAAAGAACTAAATCCTATTCCTCTACCACAATGGATAGTAAAAATATATATTCTATCCTGATATGGTGTAGATGACCCCTTCTCACACCATAAATCATTCTAGCTACACTGTCACTAACTCTCTATCGTAGTGACCAACAAAACTTCTCTATATGTCTCATCATTCTATAAGACTGACACTCTACTATTGGTCGAGGATAATCTATTTGGTAACTTCCAAACCATCCAATCATATGAAAGAAAACTCCAGTAAGGTAATCTTCAACTGAAGGATCAGTATATGTACCATTATTTCAACTTCCCTAGCTAATTTTCTCATAATTTTGTTCCCTACACTAAGAATTCTAACCTTCTGATCATCTATTAAAAACTCTCTGTCCTGTTATAGAAGCCTCCTTCTACTTCCACAAATCTATGAGATCTCGATCCACTACCTCTCTAAATATCCTTAATAAAAATATATTAACATGGGACGTAATATCACACATAAATCCCTCCTAGAAACCCCTTATTGTAGTTGTCTCATCTCCTATTACTCTGGAAAAAATCATTAATGATCTGTAAAGCCTCTTGTATAGTCTGTCACAGACATGTCCCCTCCCAGTGTCAACCACCTGAAATCTTCTCCCTCACACATATCAACATCTATATATATCCATTCTTCATGAAATTATATAAATATACATTTTATAGAATTCTATCAACCAGTCCATCCCATGCACAAACGTCCCACCATCGCTTCCCTAATACTCGTAATATATAAGTGGAAAATGTGACCCACAACTCAACAAGATTCTCCAAATGATCATATAATTTCTTGAACAACTCAATCCAGAACTCATTTCCATCATTTCCACCCTCTATAGAAAATGGGGGATGGTGATGAAAATGAAACTCTTTTGTTAGGTTTTTCATTCTATGCTCAACATTCTTGGTACTCTAACCTTGAATTACATTAAGTGTGAATTTTCTTTTTTAGGAACTATGCTTCTTCTTCCTCATATAAAACAATTGTTTCATCGTGTTCTATCATTGGGGGTTGATTCAAATCCATCCCCCAAATCTTCCTGTCAAACCGTTTTTCATGGAGGAATATCTCAAAACTTTCTAAATCACATATTAGTAAACATAAAAAATCTCTAACACAATTATGTATGTGAAAAATAATAAGAATTTACAACAATTCATTCCCTCAAACAATTGACATGGTAAAAAACGAGGTGATAAAACCACCCATAACCCTCATATACATAATTTCTTGTCACAAAGGATAAATATATTATCATTATTTATATTTCACATTGATACACCAATTTTTTCACTTTTCCCAATCATTTTTGAAGATCTCACTTTTTTATGGATTATATTTGTTTTCATCAGATTGTCATTTGTAGAAAATAGTGGTTATTAGATAACTATTTCTATATTTGGTCAATATAATGATGTACATCCAAAGATAATAGAGGTTGGATGAGGTAATCAAGTCTTGATATTTCATGAAACAAGTGAATGTTTTGAATAATTTATGTTTAATAGTTATTCCTAGAGATTTGGTATGGATTTCGTTGAGGATAGTAGATTTCAAGGATGAATAATTCTCCTAGAAAAATATGATAATAATTTTCAGACATTTGTTTCAAAAATATATAATGTTGTACGAAGATCAAATGATGAAGTAATTATGATGGATATATGGGGAAAAGGGGTTGACAATCATATTCATGTTTGATTGGAAAGAATGTTATTTTTGGAATATACTGATGTTATAATACATTCCATTGTAAATATGAAAATTCTAATGTTGATCAATCAATGTTTAAATTTTACAATATATGTAGTTCATGATAATAACAATTGAGTGATCATGGAAGGATGTAAATTTTGGATAGAATATTGTTAAAGCTGTAATGCTAAACTATGCTGTTCTCATGATGGTTGGTATGAGATTCAAAATGTTATAGATCATCACTAATTGTGATGATAATCTTCATGAGTACGAGAAGTTGGACATCCTAAACACACAATGGATTGACGAAAATCTCTATGAAAATGACCAATATCAATAGAGCACCATGGATTTATATTTTAGTGATCCAATAAATATGACAGTGTATGCGAAGTTTCGCGAATAGGCTAGCCTTTAAATATGAGGCAATGCCATCTTAATATTTGAAGAAATAATCAATGAAAATATAGAATTTCCCTGGTTTCATTGAGGTAGAGGAGATCCCTGAAACCGACTTTCTATGCGAGCCTGAGAAACATAATAATACTAATAATTTATTTATTGATGAAAATGCCTTTATGTTATATCTTCTTCTCAATGATGGGATATTCTACCCTGTCTTAGTGAGCATCGTGAAAGCAGTTTTCTTCATAAAGGATATGATCATCACAATGTGGATCCACAAACAACAGTATCGAATATGTTATTTATGTGAATAGAGATTTAAAATAACATATAATCATTTTCTGGAGGATAAATTATCATTAGTTAAGGATAATTACAATGTACACATTATAGGTGTTTACAGATTCATCATGCTTAGTAAAGAAGATGAAATGAAGAAACATGACAAATTATAAACTCACATGTTTGTAGTTAATCATGATGATTTGTTCTGTGAACCAGTTATTGGTTTTAATAACCAAAATTTCTATTTTAAAGTAAAACATTATGTGTACCTCCTGATACATAAAATAATGAGAATAGAATACACACATGTAGTTTTTGTGTGTGAAGACGAATGATATGTGCACCAATTTTCATATTTTCACATTGAAGACTAAAAGTAAACTGATACTATCATTTTATTGTAATAATCCTCAAAGAAATTAAATAATTCACTTGCACAAAAATTTAAAATTATTCAATTTCAATGAATAATATAGTGTTCTTTCTTAACAATTTATTATTATCCCGGTCTGATAATTTGTAGGGATTCTATATTGAGCTGATCATTATTAATATTATAATCAAAAAATAGTTTCTGGATTCTATAAATATAGGAATAATTGGATTTAGTGACATTTGATTTTCACTCAATAATATTGATAAATAATTAGTGTTATATACACTATTTTAAATATTTGTGTGTCACAGATTAGAGGGTGAAGAGGATGTGACTGGATGATTTTATATCAGTTCGTAATCATTAGTTCCTGGGAGAATTTAGTTCAACATTCAACTACATTCCTATTATTTTTTAGTGAAAAAAATATTATTATAACGAATCATTCATGTCTTAGTCTATAATAGATAATCTTAATTTCTTGCATGCTGCTTTGCAATTATGAATTTTATAAAGAATTCATTATATTAAAAAAGTAGATCAATGACATTAGATAGGACCCAATAGTTTGATAAATTTCATGGTGTTAAAAACACTTATCAAAAATGAAAATATTTCATTGAGATGTAGTATAATTATCCATCCATGTAATGTAAAATATACATAATTTGATTTCATTCATTGTGATATATGAGTTTCCATGGATATCCTCCCCATTGTGACCACAATCAAAAGATTTTTTTCAAGCCATTGCTTGGATAAGATTATTTATATACAATTCCATCGAATTTCTACTCTTATTGATTTGGAACCCTGTAAAAATATTGAGTGTTATCTTTACTACATTAATACAATTGAAAGAAACATAAAAATAGAATAATACAATCAAGATAAAAATAGGTCTATGAGTTATTGAGATAGAAAGATGGAATTGGATTAAAAATTTACCTACACCGATAGACTCCCCCCTCTAGTATAGGGCATATCCTAAAAAGGTCATCAATATTTTTATATTCTAAAAGTAATATTGGGAACCTTTACGAATTTACTTTCTAGAAATAAAAACTAAAACAATTCATGTTCCACACATTATCCATAACCTAATTTTTCCATGCATGCCTAAAATAATGCACGGAAATATTATAATGACTTCATATAATGATGTGGGAAAATGAAACCCTCATTCAATTCTGGTCCACAAGAAATTTAATTGATCATTTTAAAAATAGATTTTAACATCACAAAATAAGTTTTTATCCCATGATGATATAATATTCAACTATAACTACCATCAACGTTAAGAATAATCCCTCCCTTGGTACTTGGGTTTTCCCCCGTACATGGGATTGGAACACCCATGAAGAATCTCATTACCAAGGCCCATATCTTCTAAATCTTATATTTTTCTTTTTATAAATGAGAAAAAAATGAAAAATAACTTAAAAAACAACTTATTCAACATTGTATTGTCTGATCCGGAGTTCCTCACCATAGTGCTCAGAGCGGACTTGTGATATGACCTCAGATACACCTCAATCTATGCCAGAGGATGCCGACTTGTAGTGAGGGTATGATTAGTCATTAATGGGGATACATTACTCTTTATTATATGAGGAATACTCCTAAATAAATAAGAAAAAATTATTGGAAGAAAATATAACAATAAAATTTCTAATCTCTCAGCATATTGAATGAATGAAATATAATATATAATTAAAATAGAAATCAAGTAATGCTAATGTAAGTGTTGAGTGTCTAAAATGAAAACTAAAAATGGAGACACCAATGTATCCAAATAGGGTCCCAAACCATAGTGGAATCTCTATCAAACCCCATTTCCAAATTAAACATCTATAATTGGGCCTTTTCAATTAACCTGTCATGCATCAATAATGTAGATTTAGTTACCATTTATGTAGCTCGAGTAGGGTGTGAATATAATAAAAGTAGGCCACCAACTAAAATGTCTAAAAGAAATCCTGTCAAATAATTATTGTCAAATTATATAAATGAAAAAATTAAATACATAAATAAAAATTTTATCACATTAATAAATATTCCATATTTAACCATATAAACCCACTGGTTCTCAAGGACACTCGAACCATAATACCTTCTTTAGCACACAATAAAATCTTTTATATCCAAAAAAGACACAAATATATGAAGGTCCATGTTACCATTATTATTTTAAAAATTTTATGAACATCTTACCATTAATTAATTCACACAATTGAATGAAGATGTTACAAATATTTAATTCTCGCAACTGAATTACCATATTACTATTCATTAGTTTACACCATTGAATGATCATGTTTCCATTCCTTAATTCAAATGAATACCATATTACCATTCACTAATTTCAATAATTTAATGACCATTTGACCATTCATAATTTCTAATGAATGACCATGTTTACAGTAATTAATTTTAGACAATTGAAAGGCCATGTTTTCATTATTTATATGAAAGGAATGACCATGTTTCCATTCATAAATATTAAACAATTAATTCAAAAAATAATCAACTGAATTCACGATCCCAATCTATTATAATTAATTCATCAATTAATTATCCTAAATAATCTATTTTAGTATATCATAATGAATTCTATAATTAATTACATTATACAGAATATAGTATTCTCATAATTGATTCAACTATTAATTACAAAATTTCAAATCATCGGCATCACATAATTAATTCTTTAATTATCTATCTTAATCAAGAATTTCAATATCTCATAATTAATCCTTAAATTATTTATCTATTAGACTATATCAGCATCATATAATTTATTCCACAATTAATTATCCCCGAATCAAAAAATTCATTAATTTCATCACTAATTAATACAACATATTAATTAATTCAATTTTTAATTCTAATTGCAAAACAAGTATACCAATTATACAACATGAATACAGGAAATGAATATCACGAATATGGAATTTTATTATTTCACCACCTATCATGATTCATTGATGATGATAACACAAAATAAATCATCAATATTGGGTTGCACAATGACACAGATCAAGATCCAAATATGAAACCCCTAAAACAAGATTAAAGATAGCATGATATCTTAACTATAGATATTGTTCAATAATATTCGATATATATACAAAAAATATAAATCATTATATATAATATAAGAGAATAAATTCCACTAAATGAATATTTGAATAAGTGAGGATGAATTAGATAATCAATGGGATAAAATACATTTTCTGGGAGAGGAGTGGATAATCGATTCAGGCATTCAATTGTGACAAACATAAGTATGGTCGTATTGGAATCCCACCAGAAAGCACCAAAAACGTGAATTAACTCCTAGGGTCTAATGATAGTAAAAATAGGTGGGATAATGAGTTTTTGAGGATTATAAAAATAATTTTTGGGGCATATTAAAATTTATCATTGTTTACCTAGTTACTGGTGAATGATTCTCTCGAGTCGGGTGCCAACCATGTGTCTATTGTTTTAGGGGTGAATGTTCACTATTTTTTAGGTGGAAAATTTGGAAAAACATGTTACGGAAAAGTGATCCCTTACTTATAAGGTTTTGTTTTTTTATAGGTTGGGTGTATACTTTTGTCTAACCATGAACCAACCGTGCACATCCACCTTTTCATCTATTTTTTCTAAATATTCACAAAAACACACCCCCCGAGTAAAACCCAATTGAATGGTAATCAGATAAGAACAAAAAAGAACCAGAATTAAAGCCATAGTCATCTCCAAAAATGATTAGGATATTAGATGATGAAATTTCATGACCTAATTAATATATAACATAGATATTGAATTTAATGAATTCTACTCTAAAATTGGTAGAAAATGAGGCAACATTGTACAAATTTATACATTGAAACATATAATTATTCATCCACTATATATAAAACACATCATTCGCTAATAATATACAATGATATCCACTTTATTTCACAAGGGAGTAGAAAGAAGTTGTCATACTCTATCATAATAATGATCATATGTCATCACCAACTAAGTATTTTATCTTCTAAAAATAAATCTATAAATGTTATCTTAAATATATAACTATAGTAGTTCCTCCAGTATATATGATACATGATTTTATTAATAGGATTTCCTGTAAGGTGGTATTAATTTCCCACTCATATCACATTCTAAAACAAAAATGCACAGAAACAATTGTGGTGGGCCAACCATAGTATAATATTAAAGTTGATGAATTTCCAAGAATATTTATTAAATTTTAAAAGAGTAAACACTCCAAAACCTATATATCAATTGAATTTTGAGATGTTATTTTTTTATTTTTTTTATTTTTCCTTAAATAAACACTATTTAATAAGAGAATATGCTCAATTTTTAGTAATTTCATATATAAAGGTGACCTTCATTTCCTATGTTATAGGATGATTTGAAATCAATGAGTTTTGATGACTATAATGGTATTAAATAGGATATATAAATGAACAATCAAAACCGATCATAATACTAGAATTTGGGTATTATAAAATAATAATTGAAAATTGATATAATGTTATATAGTTATCCCTAATGAAGACTATTTCATAAATCATGATTCATTGATTAAAGAAAACATTATATCATTAGAAACCATATATATTAAAATGGTAACATGATTAATAATCCTAATGACATTATATACGTATATGAATTTTCAATAAACATAATAATACGAAATTGTGAAATTATGGATATATAAAACCAAATTCAGCTCCAAATGAAATGATTTTAACATAATAATATTTTCCACAAAAAATGGTGAACATAAAAATAATTTCCATATATAGAGTGCGAACATAACAATAATTTAATCCCTCGTGTAGTGAATATAAATATAAATTTGATTCATGGTGGTATAAATAAAATTATAATACTATCATGCCCCCTATCCCACATAGAGTATCCCTCCTAGGATGATCATATGATAATAAGGATGGTGACTTCTTGTGTGCTACATCAACTATGCATTGGTTTTTTAATAGAACTGATGGAACATGAAACATAAAAATTAGAGGAATTAACCTATAAGATAACTTGATTAAATGAGAAACAATACACATGATAAAATTAAAAAAATATATAAATATATAAAATATGAAACCCAAATTCATACAATCATATTCATGAATTTATTAAACAATGAATATATAATATAAATTTACCCAAAAGGCAATTATAGAGGTGACCACAATGGAAAACCCTCTCTTTCAAAACTTTGTGCAAGTAATATCTAATAAGATCTCCCACATTAATTGGATAAATTAGAAACAAAATTATATATATGTGGGGTTTAGGATAAAAGTGTATGCAATCATATCCTCTCATGGAATATAGAACGAAATCATGCTGATGGAAAATTAATAATAGTGAAACTGTCTTGTCACATAAAAATGTAGACTATAATCCCAATAGATCCATGGGTATCTCTAAAAATGTATCATTTATAAATGAGAATATAATATCATAATGGCACAAAAGTGGTGTCCTACTACTACTTACTTATTGGTTTTCTCTTATTCTGCAACACCTCACATCTTGATCCATCTCTCTCCAAAAGTAATCAATCCCCCAGATCCGTAGTCTATGTATCAAAAAATGAAAATCATAATCAAATCAACATTTTATCCAATATCACATATCCTTAGAGTTAAAAAGTAGTTTCTAGGATCCTCCCCATCTGGTATGACTTTTATAATACATCTGGTATTGTAGATCAGGATATAACGTCCCATAAACTGAGCATGGCAACAAAATCCACCACTAATTATTAATAGAAATACATTAATATATATATTGATATAATATTTATAAATACATATGTATGAAATAACAAAAAAAATACCACATCCTTTTACAAAAATTATGGGGAAATAATTCATTATGCATTCCAACACACAATAATACCATGATAAGATGGAATGCCTATAGTGGTAAGCCATCCTTGTATCCTCCCATTTAGATGTTGGGGAAAACACACCTCCCATGTCCACATGGTGTCATTATGAAAACATGATAATTGATTGGTAGTATATGAAATCCAAAAATATATAGGATATAATATAGCTGAAAACAACAGTATTGGCATATCCTACTTGTAGAATAAATAGAAATTAACATTTATCCAACTCGTGTCAAAGACTGATTTGACTAGATATCTTAATAGCATAAAATGAATTTAAATTTATACAGAATATTTTGTTATTTTAACTAAAATAATATTATTAAATTAATTAATTCACCAATAATTAAATATCCATTTGTGTTTTTCTAGATTGCAGTTGATTAACCAAAAAAACCATGCCCATGCCCTCTATGCATAAAAAATTCAGTTTTTGGTTTCTCCAATCAACATATTTTAGTATTATCATTCCCATAAAAAAAATCCCCATGTGATAATAGTTTATTGAAAATTATTATATTTGATAAATAATTTTAGTTACAAATTAAAAACTAACAATACTACCTATATAATATACTAATGAAATAAAATTTACCCATATCATGTAATGTAGAGTGGAATAGAGGAATCCAATAAACCGACCATCAAAAATTAAAATATTCATATGAGATCATACCAACTCTCAGTCTCACAGTATTGGGTAAGAACAAATTATAACTACTCCCTTATATCGCGTTTCATCCCCAACATTATCATGTATATTCTCGTGCATTACTTTATCACGTGTTTTCGCTACTCACAAATCATTTGGGCCAACCCACCACATACAACATCAATTATCCCAGTCTCAACTATTCTAGGATTATATCAAATCTCACTCAAAACATAACATCATCATTATATAATAAGTCAGTATGAAAAAAAGCATAGTGAAAAGTGTTACTGTAAACAAAAATAGGGAAATCATCATTTGAAATCGAATTATAACTCAACACCCTAAACCAAAGGTATCCACCCTATACAAACAATGGGAAAAGTTATCCCCCAAGCTTTAATATTTATCAAAAAACTTGTTTTATTACATCATGAAATTTCTATTTCAATATTCATTGGTTAAAAAATTTCAAAACCTATAGAAACACTATAAAAAGGTAACATCTAATTCACATGATTCTAAGAATTTATTCCAGCAAAAAAAAGCTCAATAAACAACAAATTTTTAACACCATTTTTCATAATATATCAAAAAAAAATTATCAGGCTTCAGGATCATTACCCAATTCCAATTTCACATGGAATAACCAGATAAACCTTAATACATACATAAATTTTTATATCACCAAATTTCCTTTCATCTGATATTCATTAATATTTTACATCATTAATTATTTTGAAAAATAATAAAATAATTATGGATTTAAATTCATTGCAATATTCATTATTTTCATAATTATATATCAATAATAAAATCATTCTATATGGTCATATAATAAATATCACACTATATTATGTCACATAATAAACCTCATTATGTTTTTATAAAATAGCTACATCTGATCTCTATCCATATCATTATCAATCTGGTTCAATATTTACTATGTTAATTCCATTAATATCCAAAAAGATAAAAAATTTATTTTTAGCTTGAACATAAATATATAGAAGACGTATCGATACCCAACCCATTTAGGTTCCTATTTTCACCATTGCATAAAGGCACATCATCACACATCATGATGTCCTCTTCCACATGAAGACATGGATCTACAAGGATCAAGGACAAAAGTCTTGGATCAATCCCCTACTTGGGTATCTAAATAAATGAAGATAACTACTACCATTGAATGGATATTTTATATAAGTGGTATAGTATTAGTGATTGCGAGTGGTGATGCACATTATAAATGAATCACCTAGGTCATATTAGTGGCTGAAACACCTAATTTAAATCATACATATGTTGATCATTATGATCCTCTTGAAAACCTATCTGCCCAAATCCATATGGAACCAATTTAAATTACATAGTAAAATAATTATTTTATTTTTCCAATTCCATTAGAATGGCTACATAAGATGAGAAGCGATTTTAGGTTGTAATAATCATTTAAAAAATAAGCAATTCATCCACACTATAAATTTTCCGCACATCCATACTTTAGTTACAAAACACCTATGCCAGACCCTAATGAATTTATAGTGCACCACAATCTATATAAAAATAAAACATGTTTGAATATAGGGATGTGGGACCTTATAATATATTCCAATCAATACATTTTTTATCTATATTCCAAAAATAAATCCTGAGAAAATGAGATGTCTTTCATAACCTTCCACCACATGATTTCAGTCTTAAGAACATCCCCATTAAAATATATCTACCTCATTCCTCATAAGAAGTTATAGAAAAACTATGAAATGCAATAAAAAATATCATATAACTCTCCCATAAGATATACCTCTCAAAAAAAGAGAATTGTCACAAAAAGAAAGAAATAGTGGATATATATCTCATAACGAGAATTAGATTATCGACAAAAACATTTATTTTAAAAGGAGAAGATATGAACCTCAAATATTTCACGGGGTACTAAGAGCATATCTATAAAACATGTTCCTAGGTATACTCATGTATGATAATGTGACAACACAATACATGAACCAAGGTAATAAAAATCATGTTCAATACCTTATCATTAACGGTATCATATCGCTAAATCCCACACATTTATGATTTTGTCAACATCAATAACATTCTCACTCCCATCTGTGATTCAATATTCATCATTATTGTAATTAGGGAGGTGTAACATGTGATTCACATCATGTACCCTACTCATCATTGGGGTAGGAGGGATCTGATAGTATGTGGATCTAATAAGATCCATCACCTCAAAACTCCTAACAAACTGGGGACAAATAATACACCCATGGCCAAAATATCACTTCCCATGATAAGGAGTATAATTTTGAAACACCTTATCCCAATGATGAACTCCACATGTCTACACTAAGGATCATCATTGAATTTTTAGGATATTACAATACATTCCCCCTCAATCTAATCATAATGTCCATTTATGTCTCTTTATACAATTTCATTATTCCCAGAATTTCAAACACTCAAATCCCATCCCTACATAATGTATATCAAAATTTAAATCTAAATAATTAGTCAATATAAAGCATAACCACATTTCATTTAAAAATTATATTTTATGAATACCCGACTAAATTTCAGTGAACCAATAAGTGTCCCCTTTAAATCATGGAAAAAATTGTGTAATATGAAATCAAGATTATGGATTGTCTTCTCTCTATAACCATCCATGTAGCATTATATCTCCCCTAGTTCATAGTAAACTAGCAAGGGATACCCTTAATATTTCATCCCTCTTGTACTAAGGGTTTTATAATAGTTGTATAAAAACAGTAGGAAAATCATGCAAGATATTAACCTCTAGGAATAATCATCATATAGTAAAAAAATCACCAACATTACTCTTCAACCTAGTACAAAAAAAATATAAACTAAAATTCTCGGTAAATCCTTTTTAGACAGGAATGTACGTGATATGTGTGTCCTAGTAATCTATAGAATAACCCTATAATGAATTGGTCATGTGATGAAAGACTTCACTGTATGAACAACCAACATTTATCATCCTCAGTCCTACCCTTGTGAGTGTTATAAAAAAATGTGTGTTCTCTCCCCACCTCCACCTCAAAATCCCACAATAGGCACTCCTCCTCTTTCTACACCAATGATGATAGAAATATCATTTAGAAATTACAACCTTTACCTTCATCCTCTCCCGTATCAAGATACATCCCCAAGATCCCTACATCACTATCTAGGAATATCAATTTTCACAAAAAGACTCACTATATGAATTCCTTCTTATCACATCATCCATAATATTTAATTTTCAATGTTTATAAGAATATCTATGTCACCATAAAAGAATAATTGCATCCACAACCATTATAACATGTCCATGTCAAATTGGGGGAAGAAATAACTCAAGATCTTTTGATTCATAAAAACTATAAATCCCTCTCTAGTAAGGTAATGTCTCTAAAACCTCATATAAACCTCATATTAGACAACAATGTTATCATGTTTGACATAGTTAAGACCACGTGTTCATAACTACCAATACACCTAATAAACAACCAATATCATATTCAAAAAATCAAAACAAAATCTCTGACATGTTTGGTCAATAAGTCCTCAAAACAAACTCTAGGTATAAAAAAAGGACTACACTGTTTACCAACCATTCATTTTGGAACTCAAAAGCACCCTATCCCTGGAAGGTCCATGATAATACATGATCATTCTAATTCAAGGATTTCATGGGAGTAAAAACTAGAGTTAAATTTTTTATGATCCTCTAAATATATAAATAAAGACCAAGGAAACTTCTCACCTATGCCAATTTCATGGAGATGACTATGATATAAACACTCATATATATGAAGGGTCTTCTATTACATATCACTAGGATACGAAATTGATTATGAAAATGAATTCAAAAGAAATGAAATAAGTCTTTGAAAACATTCTTACTAGGTATTAATGATAATTAAATCCCATAATAGCAATAAGATTATTTTTATAATTATCGTTGGACATAGGCTACCCAAGGATATAGTAAATTAAAACCACAATTAATTTATGAATTAAATCCCGAAACACTAAATCCATCAACCCAAGAAAAAACTAGAGTGTTCCTCATAGTATTATACATCACATGTTACTCATAAATCTCTTGATGGATTAAGCTTTTTTTTGGAAATACAATCATCCTCCATTTCCATCAGATGATTCCCTGACCAACAATAGACTTATGAGAACAAAATTTCACCCATTAACTAATCCATTAAATTAGATTCATGGTAAGGGGATAGTTTTTATTCATTATCATGTGGTTCAATAAAAAAATAATCAACTCAAATGTATAATTTATCATCAGGCTTCTTCATAAAAGAAACTATTGTACATAATGGTGACAGTCTTCCCATAAACTCCTCACTGGAACATATCATGAAGATGTACTCACAGTATTAAATACTACAAAATAACCATCCCATATGGAGATTTTGATATAAGAGGTATTCATGGTGTTATCTTGAACCTGAACTCGACCCCAGTCATTTTGGTATAACACAAAATTCATTATGAAAGACATTAAGGTACACTTACACAACCATGGGAGACACCCCCAACATTACCTATTAAGAAATCCATCTCAACATGGCCATCAAGGAATAAATGGAGGAATAAGACCTGCAATCCATAAATGGGTATCACTCACATATTAACATCAATGACATTCTAGTAGAATCATAGAAGAAAACATTCATTTTGAAGTACTCTATAACGTCCTATTGTGGAAACATCAAATTAATACAAATGATATTGATGTCATTCAGTATCCACAATTATAAGATTTATATTCAAAATTATAACTTCCCCATCAATAATTCATAGACCATAAAATTTTTATATAATTCACATCCACCTACAACTTGCATGGTAAATGTCAAGTGAACCAGAACCCACCCTTTACAAGTCCAATTTCCAAGACAAGGATAGGTTTTATGATAGATATCATAAATACTCGACTAATAATATAATGAAACCATTTTGAAAAATAGGTAAGGATTCATCTTTCAACATCATGTTTTATTGGAACTAGGAAAACTAATGTATTAAGCTTTCCAGGACCTTCCCTTTTGAAACTCTAATCCGACTGACGACCACATTCCTATAAGGGTGAGTAGTAACTGAAAGATATTTTCATCCCACCCCAAATCTGTCCTAATGATCCCAATTTTGAGAAACCTGTAGATTTTTATATCTTTGACAAAATTGAGACAATATATGAACCTAAAGTGAAACTCTTACCCAATGATGACTTCTGGAAAAATATAGATGCTCTCACCAATGATGACATCATCCTTCACAAAAAAACAATGTTCCACTAAAAATTTCTTGGATTGTGAAATCCCACCCCTATAGAAACAAAAATATGAGGGTTGATACCTACCCCAGTTGAACAAAATCGCATCATCCTAGGAATATGGGAATCTTGGACTAGGATACTTCTTTGAGATGAATTTGAATGACTCCAACATATTGATGGTCGTCTTTTATGTAGGGTTCACTCAATGAAATAATGTCAACGAAGCATGTCATGATATGTCAAAAATATATATGTTGTGACTTAGTTAAAAATAACTAGATAAAAATCCTCCACAAAATTTCTCGTCCTTGTATGCATAACAGGATGAAACAATAAAATAATATCATAGATGGGAACTAAAATTGTTCCAAAATTTCCACACCCTGAACCTACCATATAGATAGGTAAGAAGATACTATATACCAACAACCTTATATATAGTAGAATTAAAATATTCCAAGAACTAGTCTCATAAATTTTCCAATGACACCATCAACTCCTTTCAATCCCCAAGTATTATGAACCGACACTACCTCACAGTCTCATAAAGAATCATCATTTACAATGAAACGTTATTCTTATTCTATCTATGAATCAATCTAAATACTATCTCTAAATACTATATCAATTAATATGTGATTTAGTCTAAAATTCAACCATAGTACTTTTATAGACTATTGTATTGAATAATTTGGGTTTCCTTCTCCAAGATTCATCATTGTTAACATCCACTCTTCAATGATCTATAGGAACATATAGTTGATCATATTCAGTGATAACCTAATGAGGATATAAACCATGAACTATTAATGTAATTAGAAAAAATTTAAACTAATAACACTTGAATATGGCCTATTTAAATTAATTAATCAATTATTTTATAATCATGTTTAAGGAATATTCTTTTCCATGTTCTACCCATTTATGTAACTAACATAAAGATTATTGATTAATGATCCTTTCCTATGTATTTATCCCAAAACATGTATCACATCATTTATAATACTAAGTATAAATAATTTCCCATTCATCAAAACAAATGGGTCCCTGAATAATCGTGACTAATTTGGTCACTCGTGTTCACATCACTTAATAGACATAGATGACATGTTTTCCCAACAAACTCAAGTCATATAAATTATGACTCACACTATAATTCAAAAAAACTATATCATGAATCCCTAATTGTTACTACACTTTAATGACCACCTTCAACAATTTAGTACCCCTCCAGGGCTATCAATTAGATAAGAAATATGGTTACCAGCTGAGTCCCACCTCTGGTAGGCCCCAATTTGGAGACTATTTATGAGGGTAAATCATAAAAAAATGTGACGAATTTTCTTGAAATAGAACATCCATAAGATATATATATGACAGATACACAAATAAACATAAGATCATAAATATATATAGGAAATATAAAATCTTACATTCAATGTCATACTATTATAATATAATTTCATGGGAAACTGCATGTACCAAAATGTAAAATAAGACAATAAATATGAATCCCAGACAATGATTTCTAAACAACAAGGTAGCAGTATCTATCCCAATATAAAAAAATCTCCAAAATATGAAAAAAAATATATTATATATTTATTGGTTGAGAATAATAGTATTGTCAGATAGATCCCCCACAGAGACTCTCGTTCAAGGGATAAGGAAATAACTCAATAGAACAATAATATTTTTGAATAAATAATTACAATTTATTTTTTATTATTTTAAAATCCTCGTCCTGGATAAATTTCTATATGTATCCCAATAAATAGACAATGTAATATTTTAATTAATATTTATGGATACCCTGCTACCACATCCCCACCAATTTCCTACTCTACCCAAACATCAAAAGTCCTAATCAACGAATCTCTAAAATTAAACCATCCAAAATACTCTTTGGATATGTATCAAAATAAACAACTAATCAATTAATCATCAAATCATCCTATATCAATTCCCCATGTAGTAAAAATGTAGTTTTTGGGGTCCACCATAGATTATATGACATGTATCATAAATGTTTTATAACAAATCATACCATTAAGGCCCGTATATCTTGAAAAAATCCACATGATATCATTACCTATATATGTTATAACATTATCATCCATTTGTACTCTATATTTGAATTAAAAATTCTATGAAATATCAAAAACTAATCACATCCCTCTACACATATATTTGGGGAAACAAACTGTCGAGGTTATTATCCCCTAATACTAATATGATAAGAGAGAGTGACCCGAGTGTGTAGTTATCCATCAATCCCCACACCATGTTAATTGGGAAACCCCCTCTATGATTCCATTTGGTGGATGTCACCCTAAGTGACATGTATGAGGTGGAATGTGAAATTATATAATATAAAAGATAAAAAATAGATCCAAAGTACATAATATGACAACATGGGAAATGAATAAATTGTATTTAATGTCACCCAGACTCTTGACTACTAATGGTCAGACTATAAATCCTTTATGCACTAAAAAATTTCAATGAGAAATATGAAATAAATTTAATTTTATTAACCAATCCAAATTATGTAAATTAATTCCTTATAAACATATTAACAAAAAACATTAATCATGATTACATTACATTTATGGTCCAATGATATGCCCATTCCATAAAATCATATCCATCAAAGACCATGGATTCTGAAGATCATAATCCTTTAGTATTTTCATTCCAATAGAAACCAACCACGTGGGATAAAATTTTATAAAACATTTTTTCACCATTCCATAACTCTATTTATTATACGATGAAATCAAATGATATCAAAATATTACATCCAAACAAGAATTTATAGGAACCTCAATTAGTGTAGAAATAAATACTGATAATCATCAAACCCGGCCACTAACCATTAATAGATTAAAATGAAATCACCCCATCCCTCAAAATCACATAAACTGACTAGATGATATTCAATGAATTCCATCATATCTTTTGTCTTCCCTAACACCCTTATTAATGTCCCCATGAATCTCACCATCATAGGAACTAAATTCATCCACATTGTCCTGGCCTCCATGCCCAAACATCATCAGTTATCCCATACTAAAAAATTATGTTATTATATCAAATCACGTGGAAAATGTAACATATTGGGAATATTAGAAATGATCATGTAAATAAGAATATTGAAAATGTAAATTACATCCTTAAAAAAGTATTCATCCTTTTGACAAAAAAATGAAATTTTAGACCCAAACAAAATGAATCTATCCTTTATTAACAACCAGTACTTTAAACCACCAAGAATATATATTCATCAAACAACCAATTTAAAACCATCATTAATTATAAAAATAATTATTCACAACTTAAAACTATGGGAAACGTAATCCATCATCTACAAAATGTGTTCATTTAATTTACTTAGTTCCAATAATTTGTCCCATATCTAATAGGATCAAATAAAAACAATTAGTTAGGATTAAATTTTCTATTATACAATAATTAATTATTATCTTGATTCATGATCATTAGTAAATTCAATTATCTCATAGAATTACCATCTAAACATGTATAATTGCATTAGATTGAATATCATAAAAACTAAAACATAGTCTAGATTCATTAACAAGATAATTATTTAACTTCAAATATTATTAATAAATTAATTTCATTATTTTTTTCTACATTTTCATCAATTTCAAAATTATATATCAAGAATTAAAAAAAATACTATACATTTTTATGATAAATATTACACGACTGTGGAAATAATATGACAACCAGTTATCACTATATAAAATACCATCATGTGATAAATTTCTAATTAAGTATTAGTTTAGTTAAATATGTCTTTGGTAAATTTTTTTTATACACAAATGGATAAAACATGAAAAATCTATTATTACATCTAAATAAATGTAATAAGTTATGAATACCAAACATCAAAGGAGTCTACATTATTCTCATGAGAACGGACAAAAATTGATGATCTCAATGACCTCTTGTGAAAGTAGACTTGGATCACTGGAGATCAATAGTGGAAGGTAGGGATGGTACCCTTGGATGGGATCCTATAACACATGATGAAAATTGGAAATACTTCATAGATATTTGGTAGAGGGGGTCGGGTTTGAGGAATCTAGGTTGTAATTCATCTTATAAATGTTTATTCCATGGAAAAATTAAGGGATACTACATTTTTATTTTGTAAAAACATTTAACACTATAGTTTTACAAAACAAAATTCCATCAAATAAAAAGGAAAATATTTACCTTAGAAGTCCCAATAAATCTCCTTCAAGAAAAATAGGCTTTTGAAAAACACTATTTTCCAGACTATGTATATCAATTCCATCATAAAAATCGGCACATAGAGTTTTTATCATAATAAATATTTACATATATATTGTTGTGAGCATAAATTTAATGATAATTAATCACTTTCTCATTATGTAAAATTATTTAAAAGAGTTATTGGAGAGTTATAATGTACCCAATCTATAATAATAATAATAATAATCATATAAATGTTTAAATTATAATCAATAAAAAATTAACAATTTTTATATAGTTGAATAATCCCATTGGATGTAAATGTGTTTCATTATAACATTAATATGATATAACCATGAACCATTTAGAAATATGGTTTATATGGATTAGTTAATTAATATCATTCTAGAAGAATTTGAATCATAAAAGTATATTAATATTAATAAATAATCATTAAATAGAATAGTATAAAATTTATTTGAAAACTCTTGGGATGTGTCTTATTTATTTGATATAATTCGTTTTAATTGAATATTATTAAAAAAATATTCGGATAAATTATCTTAAAAAATGTATTATACCATAGAGTGGATTAATTTAATGTAAAATTGTTAACTGGGTCAAGAAATAGAATTCAAGTGGAAAAAATACAAATATAATATTTGAATACAATTTACTATAATATAGATGTAAACAAAAAAGGATTTGAAAGGTAAATTTAAAATCAAATCCATTGTTTATTCATAATTATAGTTAAAGAAAACTGGTTGTGTTTTTATGATATCATTGAAGTGGAGATACAGACACCCATTAAAATATAATGAATATTAATATTTACGATAGTGGTTTATGATAGAATGTGAAAAGATAAGTTCACCTATAGTTACACAATATATTTTAATACAATAATGCACTAATTATAGGTGAAATGGTTAGAATACATGTAATACAATGATACATGCATAGATGAAAAAAAATATTGGGAAATGAATATAATATTTTATTAATGTAAAATTAAATATTATAAATAAATATATCGTGGTTTGATTATAAAAAAATATATAATTGTGGATTAGTAACATTTTAATAACAATAAAATACTTAAATATTGATATATTTTTGTAAATACCAATAATTGTGTGACTGTTCATGTCCTAAACATTAATGGGGTGGTATTTATAAAGTATAAATAAATATATTCGTAAATATATAGTATTACTCATTAAGGGGAAATTGAGATTGAAGAACCCTGACTAGGGATTCCAGCTTATTCATTCCTCATTTAAGAATCAATATAATAAAATAATACTTATTAATCCATAAATGACTCCATATCCAAGTGTATATAGTTTTATATTAATCTATTAAATTCTATCATTATATTTTTATTAATTATTTATAGTTAATATTTATCATCATTTCATTATAGATTCAAATATTTTTTTTCTCATATGCAATAATAGTTCTTTTATTCATTCCTCGGTCATGAGAAAACATAATCCCCAAAATTATATTTTTTACGTAGATATTACATAATGTGTAATAAAGTTATATATTCATTCCATAAATATAATTCCCTATGATTTTATATTTCCTTGAACTAAACATTGTTTAGAAATATTGTTTAACATATAAAACCATGAAACACATGTCAATCCTTTTATTTTGAACAAAAAATGAAATTATAAGATGAATAAAAACATGCTTTATATAAAAAGGATAAATAAATTAAAATCTATGATGTTTATTGGAAAAAAATAAATTATATTTTATATAAAAAGAAGTATTATTCCTTCTAATGCAGTGGATTAAATTATTATAAAATAAAATCCACCACTTTAAAATTATGATTATTATTATAGTTATATATGATATTAAATTATATGATATAATAAATTACAGAATAATATAATTAAATATTTGTAATTTATAATATTATGAACAATTAATCTTCAAAATATCATTATCTAGTACTGTTATATTTTCATTATATTTAGTAATTTCATTTAAAATATTAATATACACTCAATATTTCTAAAATAGTTAAATAGAAATTATTTTTTAAACATATAATTTCAAAATTTATATTGTTATAATTTTTTGGCGTTTTCTCATATGATTGTTATTTGGTCATTAGTGAAAATATAATTTTTAGAAAAACAATGAAAAATTTATGTTCTCATTATATAATAATTCCTCAATCTTTTTTAAAAACATATAAATTAAAAAAAATTATTTATAAATCGTAAAAAATAAATCTAATATATATTTATAAAAAATATGTTATACTTTTTATAAACAGAAGTAATATTTTATAAAAATATCAAAAATTTAAATGGTTATATCAGTTACCTATATATTATTTTGGTAAAATTCTATGATCGATTTCTTAGAGAACTGTACAAGATGTAATTTATTTTGATAAATTAATTTATATCATTAAAATCAAAGAAATGGATAATTTTATCTAAAAATTATTTTAATCACCAAAATATTCAATTTCAAGAATTTTGGTTTAATTTGATACATATAATAGAGTTAAATAAAATTACAATACGCATTTAATTCCTTTATAATAAAATGATATTTATATTGTGAATATGTCGGTAAAATTTGTTAAATATCCGTGAAGTTATTTTATTATTAAAGGACAATTAAATATTAAAAAAATTACTATTGAAAAAAATTATAATAGTGATATATATATATTACATCAATAATATATAAATCGAAAAATTATATTAAATGATTTATTATATGTTTTAAATAATCTGATCACACACTACATTTATGTGCATTTTAGTGTTACATGAAATATGGAATATTTGATATCTTAATTTTAGGAATTATATTTACCAGATTTCCATTTCTTTCATCTTTAAAAACATATACCTGCACCCCATTTCTACCTATTATAAAATGAATTTATATTGATATTACTTCCCATATCCATACCCATATATCATTCACTATTTTTATACCATCAAAATGAACCATATATAGACTTTAAAAGTTGACAGTAAAGGTAATCGATTATCTCCATCCACATTTTGATTATGGAACATCTTCTTCTGAAATCCAATTTATTTACATATAATTATTCATACATGTGATTATAATCAATCAAATTAAATTAAAATGATTCACTAATAATGATCAATTACACATTACAAACAGTAAATAAATTCCAAGATCTATTTTTTACTTTGAAAATGACGTTTCTCCATGATTTTCCCTAACCTCTTTAAAATTTATTTTATTCCAATATTATACGATATTTTATTACAATATTATAGTGATTTCTTGAGTTCATAATCTTTCCATTTTTATCTATTTTATTAGTTATTGATGAGTGAATAATAGTCACTCTCAATTAAAAAATTATATAATCACTTTTTTTTATTCATGTCATTTTCCAGAAAATAGTAATTAATTTTCCTTGTCATTTTTTCACGTAGTATAAATTTTTATTTCCATATTATTATGCTTGAATGTTCTCATAATAAAAAATTTATAATCCAATTTTTTTCTTATTCATGAGATAATATATTTATTCTCATTAAACTTACTCTAAAATTAAATACCTTTATCTATCATGATTTTATTTTCATTCATTGATTTTATATGTTATATTTTTATATTTTTAAAAGTGATATCATATGTAATTCAAAGGTATCCATATTTATGTAATTTTTTTTATTATTTAGGTAAATACCATTATGAATATAAATTTTATATACATCTAGGTTATAATTAAATAGTCCTTTGTTTTTCATTTATGTGGCACACATAATGAAAGACATATGAAGGTTTAGCCATGATATTCCTCCAACGCATTGGGTAAAGAATTCATCAATACAGAATAATTGTTTATGAATATAATATAATGTTTTGAAACTTATACTAATGTTCATGTACTATTACAAATCATCATGATTTACCCATTATGTTAATTTTTACTCCACTCTCATTGATTATCCATGAATTTGATTTAATATCACAGATTTCTTCTAATGAATTTACAAAGAAAATATTTAGCGATTGTGTTATATATGATATAAAGAAAGAAATATGTACTTCATGAGTGTGTGAATTTTTTATGTTTTCCTATAGTATCCATCCATGTATTGTTTTCTATTCTTTATTTCTAGAAAACTAAACCTCATAATATCAAACAAAATGAGTAGTGTAATAATTTTTGTTATGGAATTATGTTAAAACCCATGTATGAATTTTTTTTGTTGTATATGTTATAAATTAATAATTTATATATTTTAAAAATGAGGACTAGTATGTGTAATTGTAATTTATATGATTAGGATAATGAGTATAAAAATAAAATAAAAAAATTATTATTTATGGAGTATGTTATTTCCATAAAAATACATCCTCATCCACAATCTTAAATGTGAATGTTTATTTATGACAAATTAACTTATAGGTGACAGCTATTAAAAATGATAGATGAGTGTTCGTTTAATATTAACTCTTATTCAAGATTATATGGACTTCCACATAATACCAAGATAAATAGTCATTGGAGGGGAGGTGATTATATGGCTATAATATTATTTTTATAAACTAAAAAGATATATTTATAGTATTTTCCATATATTAATATTATAAATGACCCGAAATTAAATTATTTTACATGGGAATATTTTTATTTTGTAATTGTTTTAATAAACCTACCTTTGTTATTTATCCTCAAAATCATTTTTAATCAAATAAATTTTCTCAGTTATGTTTTTTCAATGATAGTGATAATATAAATGATGAATATAATTGGAAAAAATAATAACCATTATAAAAAGGTAATTTATGTTGTTTAAAAAATAGATTTGTCATTAAATCTTCTATATGAAGATATGATTACATTTTTTGAACAATATTCATTTTCATTATTCTCCAAGAATGGAAGAACAAATTATTGGATTATTCATGGAACAATGATTATCAATAATAAGGCCCTCTAACTTTATTCATAGAGAACAAAGAATCAATTTATGTGATTTTAAATTTTAGATAATATTTAATTTTGGGTTACTTATGGTTTCTTTATTTGTGTACGTCCTAGTGTGTGAATCCAATATGCAGTTGATGTTGAACTATAACAAGAATAAAAAGATAATAGTCAATGATATGTTCAAGCATAGTTTGGAAAAAATCATTTTCATAATTTTTTTCCTCAAATTGTACAATTTATAATTGAAATGAAGTTCTATAAGACTTTGTAATATTAAAAATATATTGTAGGATATTAAGAGTTGAATATTAAATGTATTATTTAAAATGGTTTATTTTTTTAATGTTTATAATATTAAAATGATACATTTTTTGTTGGATAAAGACCATATATACAAATAGATTCATATATATTTAATTTTTTAAGTCTTCTATTATTATAAAATATCCGATCAATGTTGTCATAGAATATGTAGATGAATATTGGGATTATTGAATAATTAATATGATGCTATGGATGATTAAAATTTTATTATTTATATTTCTTGTACTAGAGGTTATAAAGACTATCCAAGATCAATATGGGTGAGAAAATTTAATCGGTAATTTCCATTAATACTGTTGTATGTCATTCACCTTTTTAATGGATGGCCACATTCCCCAAAACTATCATTGATATGAGAATACCAAAACATATAAGTCCAATTAATATTGGATTAAAGTATAATATTATTCTATCATGAAATGTTTAATTATATAAATCATGTAAACATTATTAATATTTGTCAAAATTCATGAATGACGGGTGTAAATAACAATAAACCATATAAATGAATATGGTGTAATGTTCATCATTTTTCTATAACAATGACTATGGTAGAGGATGAAAATAAGGTAGTAGAATGTATAATTTTTTATCCAATTAAATTATGTATGAAAAATGTTTGATTCTAGTTCAACACAATTCTTTAATTAGGTTATGGTGGTAAATAAAAGAAAATCTAACATAGAGAAAATAAATGTAGTGTTATTGGTTTATATGAATATATGTTATTCTAAAACATAATTTTTATATTGATATTCCCCCATTTAAATTTTCTTAGTAAAAAATCATATCAATTTTAGAAATTATTAAAATAGAGGAATGTGATAATGCACTAAATTTTGATTAGATATCAATGTATACATTCATGATAAATTTTATATTTAATTAATTTATCATAGTCATGTACTAATCTGAAAAAATATTTTCAAATAATAAATATCAAATATTGTTTTGTTTTATAAAAAACCACCTACAACAATTTTTATGGACATGTTTAGAATAAATGGGAAGAAAAATTAATAAATAATATATAATATATAACCATAGGTCAATATTTTCATAGTAAATTTAAAATGGAATTATATTTAAAACCTCTTGAATGAGTGGTAGATTTCTAAATTAAACTCATACTATGATCCAATCCTATCAAAGATCCAATTTGAGTATCATTCAGGGAGTTCTATAAATTGATGAATAAAAAGGAATAAATTTTCAAAATTCTTTTATCCATCGACGTGATTCAAAATATAGAACTATTATTCACTATATGAGAAACCATGATGGATAAATGTTCATATGAATTGATTATATTGTCCTCAATTAGACCAAAAATGAATAAAAATTATAATTTTTCTATAATTATTGATTTATAGATAATTCATCATGAAAAATAATTCATTTCGAATATTGATAATTGATTGGATCATCATTGGGTACTGAGAGGAAATGGGATATTCTATAGATTTCATTTATAATATGTTAAAAAAAATTATGGTTTTACAATTATTTACTTTTCTTTATGTTGGAATTCAATATTTTTTATGTGTTCGAATAATTGTGTTAATTAAGAGTACATTAGTTAATTTATGTTTCTATTTATAAATGTTATTTTAAAATATTCAAAAATCAATGGTGAATATAAATACCAAATATTGTGTATATTACAACATTAATGGGAGAAATGAGTTCTCATAAATTTATTAAATGTCTATTTTGTTTCCAATATGTATCATTCATATGGTACATTGTATATGGTGAATATATCTATAAAGAATCTATTTTGAATAAGGTATACTATTATTGAATTCATTTTTTCTTAACATGTTTTTCACATTGGTTATTCATTACACTTGTGATAAGAAATACTCATATATTTATTAGGAAAAACCCTCAACAAAAAATGTGGAAATTTTATTTTTCATTTTTGTTCATTAAAAACAAATTTGAAAAATAAAATACAATAACTATTCTCATCAATTATTCAATAACTGAATGGAAATTTTTAATTTTTCAAGTTGGTTATAAAATAATTATCATATAAAAATATGCATTATAATTATTTCAACCATTTTCACAAGTATCAACATATTATAAATCATATCTTTATCAGTAATCAATTTTCTAATTGGACAAGCATTATAATTCTAAATGGGTGCCGAGATCAGTCATTTTCATTCAATATACCATGTAAAGACTACTGTTTTCTCTCATGTGAAAACACTAACCAATAGAATATATGATATGTGTCCACAAATATATTCACCCATAGATACATGGTCTCCAATATCACCTGTCATTGATTTTTGTACATTAATATTATTCATTTTTCTTCTAACACTACATGTCATCAATAGTCACACATCATTATCCACCGCATACATGTTATTATGATTCTTGTCTCCTTGTTAATGGTTTTAATTCATATACCCATATATGGTTTTCTGTTAACTGAATTATTTTTCCATGAAATCATGATATTTTCTATTATATTTAATTTTTGATTATATATATATATTTCTTTATCATTTATATGGATGCTACCTCCATGTTTCTTCGATTGTCACCCATCAAAGATTACCACTACTTTGGAAGTCTATTTTTTTCTCCTTCAAAATCATTCATATTTAAATTTAAATTTATTATTTGGGATTAATGGTCTAATTTTTTAGGATTCTATGGTATTTTAATTTGAATATCATCTTAACATATTATATTTTTTGTCCATTTTTAATTTAGTTTTCATCCACTATCTCTGTATTCCCTCAATAATTGTTGGTTAATTTTTGCGAATTATTCCTTTTGGTTTCACCTTCTCAATAATACTAATGTTTTAAAACTTTTTTATTTGTAGTTTATGGGGAGGATGTTGAATATGGTTTTCAACTTTCTATAATTACTTTTCAATATATTTTTTTCACTAAAGACTCTATGTATTTATAGATATAATATATTTATATTAAATAGATTATTGGATAAAATTTTAATAATTTTGGTAAATCTGCGGTATATAATTTGAGGGACCCATGTTCACATTCATATTAACCTATTGTAGTTAGCCCAAACATACTATATGAAGCTCTAGGACGTTGGGATTACATATATGGTTAAATTTGGGATAGTATTTGAAGTGATAAGTTGATTATGTCATCTGAAATAAGAGAGAGATATACTAACATTTTTTAATAGAGGGGAGTGGAACTCATATAATTATTCAAGTATATAAATTCATATAATTCCTAAATCAAGGAGATTTGGAACCACGAAACCCATTATTAATAGATAAAATTTGAAATTTTCAAAATAAATTCAAAAAATAAAATTTAGAACTGATTTTATGGAATTTAATACACTACCTTCTACAAATATCCCTTTAAAACCTAATTTATTTTCATCCATGATAACATATTATTTAACCATGATAAAAAATTTATATGGTAAAACAAGACTATAAATATTGATTTGGAAAAAATTTGAATTTAATTTTTAAATCTATTTTCTCTAATTACAAATCTATTGTAGATGAAATTAAATTTTATATATCTATAAAAAATAAAAAATATATTTGAAAAAAATTGATAATAAAAGAATAAAATTCAATTCACTATAATCTTAAATAATAATTTAATTTCAAAAAATATTATTCACATATAACTTGATATTTTTTAAACTTTTTGATCATGATAAAATAAAATATATCATCACATATATACTAGTAAATGATGTGTCCAGAAATTTTTTTTAATATTCGTAAAATATTAATTTTGTTAAGAAAATCAGGTTCCAAAATACAAAATATAGTTTTTTAGGAATTTATTTATCTCTTTAACTATATCACATTCTAAAAAAACACATCAAATTTGATAATTGATTGTGGATTTTTTATCATCAATCCCTACTTCATAGTTATAACAATCTTTTACAGATCATACCCTTATTGATATGCCAAATTTTATCAATGGGTACAATTTGTAATAACCCAAAATAACAGTTACCTATTTCCACAACATGAACAACATATTTTTGAATATTGTAACGACCCGAAATTTTCAATAAATCTTGTTTCCTAATTTCATGTGTTATTTTTTTTATACTCAAAAAAAATGTTTTATTTGATAAACATGATTATAAATAAAATGAGACCATTGGTTTTTGAGTGTTATATGACCATCGGTCAATATGACCACCGTGAACAAAATGTTTTGATTATTGTCTCTAAATTTAAATAATCTTGGTTAATTATTATAGAAAGAAGATTTGATGGCCTCACCTAGTAGCCTTGGGCCGATCAAAGCCCATCTAACAGAGATTGGGAAGGAGGTAGCACCATTGGGCTTTGCTCTGGACCAAATCCAATCCGAACTTCATCATGTGAAGCTAGAACGGAATCGCCTTCGCGAGAAGTTCAAACTGATAGAAATTACTACTCGGGCAATGTTGACTGAGCCGCCCCAAAATTCTATCACCCTAGCACACCTTACTCTTAGGTCCTATGCTGGTATTATAAGGGGTTATGTAACGAGACCATAATTGCCTTGTGTAATCCTTTTTTTAAATAAAAAATTTGGATTTCTTCTTATGAT
Source organism: Viscum album (assembly GCA_963277665.1). Lineage (NCBI taxonomy): Eukaryota > Viridiplantae > Streptophyta > Magnoliopsida > Santalales > Viscaceae > Viscum > Viscum album. Next base: position 117,413,687 of record OY728123.1, on the reverse strand, counting down.
GATGTTTATGAATTTTCAAATGACCGGATAAATATTGTATGCATATTTTTGATGAATTTTAGAAAAAAGATATTTTAAAAATGGTTGTGTAAACCTTAAATAATTAAAAATGTGTAATGATTTTCGAAAAATGGTCTTCTACAATTATGTTCAGTACGAAATTTAGAGTCTAATAAGATAAACTTGATTTTTGATGAATAGTAAATTATGAATAGTGATTTTATGATTAGGATTAGTAATATGACCAAATGGATTAGTAATCTCACTTAAAGAAAGTTTTAAAATAATATAGGCACCTTGATTAAGTAATGTGATTCAATAAAATAGTTAAATAACGGTTTCATTAATTATTATTCAAGTATTAGTTTTTTCGGGTGAATAGTGTTTTTTAATTAAAAATTTAATTAAAAATAATTAGAAAATTATTTTTATAAAAATGACTTTATTTTTGAACTCAGAGCATCGATATTATGTTATGGTAATTTTTGGGGTTTTTTCTGAAAAAATGAATTTTCGATGAATAGTGTTTTTATTTAAAAATTAAATTAAAAATATTTAGAAAATTATTTTTATAAAATGGAGTTCATATTTTTAATCAGAGCGTTGATATTTGGTTAAGGTGAAATTTTGGGATTATTCTGAGAAAGTTGAATTTTTGATGAATAGTGAAAATACAGTTTTTAAGTTACGAGTGTTTAATGACATCATTCAATGATGTATTAAGTTTGTAATCAATATGTTCGAATTATGAATAGTGAGATAAGGTATGAGGTGTCCCAAGTGGCCAATACCATGGGTAAATACCATGGGCAAGCCCATGGTTTTGCCAAAAACCACTAATGAGGTGTCCCTTTGCCATTAATGCCTTGTCCCCTCACTTTCCCTATAAATGTCAAGCCATCCTCTCATCCATTCGACTCCCCACTCTTCCCCAACAACGTTCTGGTCTCATTAGCTCCCAAGGAGTCCTCCCAAGGTGCCCCCAAGCCCTCAAGGTCCCAACCTTTGAGGTTTAAGAGTTACATTTTAAGGTAAGGGATCCGACCCCTCTCTTTCTTTTCAAGTGATCTCTTTTATGTCATTCCTTTTATGCTCCATGTTCTTATTTGGGAGGATGTTCTTTTATACTCCTCTTACTGCCCTTTTTATGTTCATATGATGAAAGACCCCCTCTTACTCTCATCATTTCTTTTTAAGAAAGTTTAAGTGGCGCCGTTAGGCTGCCGAATTTTCAAGGGATTCATTCACCTCTCTCTTTTTCAAAGTTCTACTTTCATGTCAAGTCTTTCAAGTTCATTTTCATTATGTTGGGGTATGATCTCTATATTTATCATACTGGTCTTTTATGATCACATGATAAGAGACCCCATTTTATCTCTTCAATTCAGTATTTGGATGTCTTAAGTGGCGCCGTTAGGCTGCCGAATTTTTAAGTGGTTCTTCACCCTTCTCGTTTTGAAGTTCTACTTTCATGTCAATTCGTTCAAGTTAATTTTTATTATGTTGGGGTATGATATCTATATTTATCATACTGTTCTTTTATGATCACATGATGAGAGACCCCATTTTATCTATTCAATTCAGTATTTGGATGTCTTAAGTGGCGCCGTTAGGCTGCCGAATTTTTAAGTGGTTCTTCACCCTTCTCGTTTTGAAGTTCTACTTTCATGTCAATTATTTCAAGTTCCTTTATATTATGTTGGGGTATGATATCTATATCTATCATACTGGACTCTTATTTTCATATTATGAGATACCCTATTTGACCTTGTCAATTCAATTTTGTTGATGTTTAAGTGATGTCGTTAGGCTGCCGAATTTTCACAAGAGAAATCTTGTTTTGTTTTCTTCCTTTCATGTTCTTCATTTCATATAATATATTTTCAAATTTCATTACCATGTTCATAAATCCCTTATATTTTGTCCCTCTACTGTTTTATGGGTCATTTATGAATGTTTGACCCATGTCCCCTCTCTTCTCAATGTTTTCTAAAACCTTGTAACATAGCTGTTATGCTGCAGATTTTTCCCCTCAAAATGCCTCTCTCTTTTCTCAAAAATTATTTTATGTTATAAAGTGAATACTCAAAGCTCTTATTTCTACAAGGGTATTCACATATATATCAAAATGTTCCATTTTAAATTCTGGGATTTACATACATGAGACCTGCTTCCCTTTCCGTGGGTTTAAAGTGCCGTAAAGATCATGTCATTAAAGCAGTTTTTAAAATGTTATGATTATGAAATGAAACCCATTTATTTTATGCTATATGGGTTATTTATGAAATGTTTGATGATGATATATGTGGCTCACATGATAATAAAGTCAAATTTAAGGGTGCGCCCTGATAGCGCTCCAATTCATTGGGTAAAGACTTAATCTCTAGAGATGACCATTTTAACGACGCCTTGGTGAATAACCTTGGTACTTTTTAACGACACCTTGGGGATGGACCTTGGTGAAACGAAACGATTGCCAATATTAAATGTTGCAGCCACATATTAAAGTTATGAAAAAGTTTTATTTTTATTATGATATGCCTCATGATTTCATTTTCATGCCTTAAAGTTCTTTTCATGACTTTATTGATGTATCCCAAGTTCATATGTAAAATGTTTCACTTGTTTCCCTTGTTGGGCCTTCTTCTCACCCTTTCTTTTGATGTATGTCCCCAGGTTATGAGATTCAGTAATGAGCCTAGGGTGAACATGAGGAGAAGCCTTTCAAGTGTTTAAGAAGAATTCTTTATGTTGTTTTCATGTTTTAATTTCCTGGTTTCCAAGACACTAAACCTTAAAGATCCTCGGTTTTGTAAAATGTAATTAAAGTTTATGTGATAAAAAGGTGGGATGCTATAGTTGGTATCAAAGGATGGTTTAGTTATTTGTGGAAATTAAGATATGAAAACTCTTGGAGGAACCCTATAGAAAAGTTTAATATAGGAAATCTTCCTGGTATTTTGGTGAGTATTGAGTAAGGGGTTGCCAAGAAAATACATCCATGTCTGGATACGAGCAGGTAGAGGTGGCTCTGGCACAGATGTACATAGGGGTAAAACCCAAAAACACAGCTTTGAGCTAGACTCGAACGGGAACTGGTACACGACAACGGGCCTTGCTGCACTCTTGGTTACGACACTCCCGGGGGATATGCTTTGGTAAATTCATAAGCTTGGTATGAACCATTATTAAAGGAACAAAGATAACATAAAATAAAGATTCACATAAGAATATATGATCATGGATAACCTAGATGGGAACCTAGGGGATCACAAGTTAGGGTATACTTTTCTTCTACAAGTTATCCTTATATGCTTTAAGTTCCTTTTCATGATTATTGGTTAAGTATTTAAGCCTCTAATTATACTTTATCTTCTTAGTTAGTGGTGGGAAATGGAATAACGTGTCCCAACAACCAATGTGATAGGAAATTCGACAATTTTCGTATTAATATGTCAGATATGATTAGGGGATTAAAAGATGATTATTATTTTGGAAGGCGTTCACTATTTTGGGGACCCTATATGATCGAGGTAAATAGATTACTATAGTATTTTCATTGAGGAGTAAGGTTGACTTATATTTTGAAGAATTGATGAATTTTTTGGTGGACTTATAGTAATTTAGGTTACTTTTGGGAATGATTAACCTATCTTGGGAAAAATATGTTTAGGTTAGCTACTTTTGTTATAAGATGTTAGGAGTGGTTGATGTTGTCTGGAGATGAACAATGAAGTTGTTTTGGAAGACTATGTTATCAAATCCTTCTTGTATTTGGGTTTCAATCTTAGTTTGGTTTATTTTGAGGAATTTTAAGGACCGTTATTTATGGAGTGGGCTATGATGAACGTTGGGTAGTACCATGGAACTTTGAAGATTTAAAAGTAGGTTCTATTCCTATGGGATTCTTTCTTTTTGAAGAGTTGTTTAACCTTAACCTTTCTGTTTTTCAGATAATGTTTAAAGATAGAAGAAATAGATAGTTAATCTTTTGTAGATTATGTGATTCTATAGAAGATGATTCTTGTGCTTTTATGAGACCATGTGTTTTGGAATTCTCATCATTTGGCGAAAAGATTAGTGTTGGTAGGGACTTGTTAAAGGATGAAACTCTACTTGAAGGTAGGTATATTTTCTTATGTTTTTGTTCTATGTAGTAAATGAAATCCTCAAAATTATGAAAAGAAACGTAAAACAAAAATGTTGTTGGTTTACGTTTCCTACTAGGTAATCAAAGACCGTTTACACACATCATAAGTTTGGGATTTTCTCATGGTTAACTTTCTCCTAATCATGTTCTCTATCACTCTCTCTCAGAACTGACCCTTTTTTTCCCTCCATGTCCATGTTTTCCTACATGGAACCCGAGTGTGGGTTAACTCGGGTGGCCTTTATACTTCCTTTTCTTTCTTTTAAAGTAATGGTGTTTCTGACTCTTTTTCCAATGTGGGACTTTCAATGAAATTTCAAAACCCAATTTAAAAAAAAATTGCGAGGACGCAATTTCTTAAGGGGGGAAGATTGTAACGACCCGAAATTTTGAATAAATCTTGTTTCCTAATTTCATGTGTTATTTTTTTTATACTCAAAAAAAATGTTTTATTTGTAAACATGATTATAAATAAAATGAGACCATTGGTTTTTGAGTGTTATATGACCATCGGTCAATATGACCACCGTGAACAAAATGTTTTGATTATTGTCTCTAAATTTAAATAATCTTGGTTAATTATTATAGAAAGAAGATTTGATGGCCTCACCTAGTTGCCTTGGGCCGATCGAAGCCCATCTAACAGAGATTGGGAAGGAGGTAGCACCATTGGGCTTTGCTCTGGACCAAATCCAAGCCGAACTTCATCATGTGAAGCTAGAACGGAATCGCCTTCGCGAGAATTTCAAACTGATAGAAATTACTACTCGGGCAATGTTGACTGAGCCGCCCCAAAATTCTATCACCCTAGCACACCTTACTCTTAGGTCCTATGGTGGTATTATAAGGGGTTATGTAACGAGACCATAATTGCCTTGTGTAATCCTTTTTTTAAATAAAAAATTTGGATTTCTTCTTATGATGATGTTTATGAATTTTCAAATGACCGGATAAATATTGTATGCATATTTTTGATGAACTTTAGAAAAAAGATATTTTAAAAATGGTTGTGTAAACCTTAAATAATTAAAAATGTGTAATGATTTTCGAAAAATGGTCTTCTACAATTATGTTCAGTACGAAATTTAGAGTCTAATAAGATAAACATGATTTTTGATGAATAGTAAATTAGGAATAGTGATTTTATGATTAGGATTAGTAATATGACCAAATGGATTAGTAATCTCACTTAAAGAAAGTTTTAAAATAATCTAGGCACCTTGATTAAGTAATGTGATTCAATAAAATAGTTAAATAACGGTTTCATTAATTATTATTCATGTATTAGTTTTTTCGGGTGAATAGTGTTTTTTAATTAAAAATTTAATTAAAAATAATTAGAAAATTATTTTTATAAAAATGACTTTATTTTTGAACTCAGAGCATCGATATTATGTTATGGTAATTTTTGGGTTTTTTTCTGAAAAAATGAATTTTCGATGAATAGTGTTTTTATAAAAAAATTAAATTAAAAATATTTAGAAAATTATTTTTATAAAATGGAGTTCATATTTGTAATCAGAGCGTTGATATTTGGTTAAGGTGAAATTTTGGGATTATTCTGAGAAAGTTGAATTTTTGATGAATAGTGAAAATACAGTTTTTAAGTTACGGGTGTTTAATGACATCATTAAATGATGTATTAAGTTTGTAATCAATATGTTCGAATTATGAATAGTGAGATAAGGTATGAGGAGTCCCAAGTGGCCAATACCATGGGAAAATACCATGGGCAAGCCCATGGTTTTGCCAAAACCACTAATGAGGTGTCCCTTTGCCATTAATGCCTTGTCCCCTCACTTTCCCTATAAATACCAAGCCATCCTCTCATCCATTCGACTCCCCACTCTTCCCCAACAAAGTTCTGGTCTCATTACCTCCCAAGGAGTCCTCCCAAGGTTCCCCCAAGCCCTCAAGGTCCAAACCTTTGAGGTTTAAGAGTAACATTTTAAGGTAAGGGATCCGACCCCTCTCTTTCTTTTCAAGTGATCTCTTTTATGTCATTCCTTTTATGCTCCATGTTCTTATTTTGGAGGATGTTCTTTTATACTCCTCTTACTTCCATTTTTATGTTCATATGATGAAAGACCCCCTCTTACTCTCATCATTTCTTTTTAAGAAAGTTTAAGTGGCGCCGTTAGGCTGCCGAATTTTCAAGGGATTCATTCACCTCTCTCTTTTTCAAAGTTTTACTTTCATGTCAAGTCTTTCAAGTTCATTTTCATTATGTTGGGGTATGATCTCTATATTTATCGCACTGGTCTTTTATGATCACATGATTAGAGACCCCATTTTATCTCTTCAATTCAGTATTTTGATGTCTTAAGTGGCGCCGTTAGGCTGCCGAATGTTTAAGTGGTTCTTCACCCTTCTCGTTTTGAAGTTCTACTTTCATGTCAATTCTTTCAAGTTAATTTTTATTATGTCGGGGTATGATATCTATATTTATCATACTGGTATTTTATGATCACATGATGAGAGACCCCATTTGATCTCTTCAATTCAGTATTTGGATGTCTTAAGTGGCGCCGTTAGGCTGCCGAATTTTTAAGTGGTTCTTCACCCTTCTCGTTTTGAAGTTCTACTTTCATGTCAATTCTTTCAAGTTACTTTATATTATGTTGGGGTATGATCTCTATATCTATCATACTGGAATCTTATGTTCATATGATGAGAGACCCTATTTGACCTTGTCAATTCAATTTTGTTTATGTTTAAGTGATGTCGTTAGGCTGCCGAATTTTCACAAGAGAAATCTTGTTTTGTTTTCTTCCTTTCATGTTCTTCATTTCATATGGTATATTTTCAAATTTCATTACCATGTTCATAAATCCCTTATATTTTGTCCCTCTACTGTTTGATGGGTCATTTATGAATGTTTGACCCATGTCCCCTCTCTTCTCAATGTTTTCTAAAACCTTGTAACATAGCCGTTATGCTGCAGATTTTTCCCCTCAAAATGCCTCTCTCTTTTCTCAAAAATTATTTTATGTTATAAAGTGAATACTCAAAGCTCTTATTTCTACAAGGGTATTCACATATATATCAAACTGTTCCATTTTAAATTCTGGGATTTACATACATGAGACTCGCTTCCCTTTCCGTGGGTTTAAAGTGCCGTAAAGATCATGTCATTAAAGCAGTTTTTAAAATGTTATGATTATGAAATGAAACCCATTTATTTTATGCTATATGGGTTATTTATGAAATGTTTGATGATGATATATGTGGCTCACATGATAATAAAGTCAAATTTAAGGGTGCTCCCTGATAGCGCTCCAATGCATTGGGTAAAGACTTAATCTCTAGAGATGACCATTTTAACGACGCCTTGGTGAATAACCTTGGTAATTTTTAACGACACCTTGGGGATGGACCTTGGTGAAACGAAACGATTGCCAATATTAAATGTTGCAGCCACATATTCAAGTTATGAAAAAGTTTTATTTTTATTATGATATGCCTCATGATTTCATTTTCATGCCTTAATGTTCTTTTCATGACTTTATTGATGTATCCCAAGTTCATATGTAAAATGTTTCACTTGTTTCCCTTGCTGGGCCTTCTGCTCACCCTTTCTTTTGATGTATGTCCCCAGGTTATGAGATTCAGTAATGAGCCTAGGGTGAACATGAGGAGAAGCCTTTCAAGTGTTTAAGAGGAATTCTTTATGTTGTTTTCATGTTTTAAGTTCCTGGTTTCCAAGACACTAAACCTTAAAGATCCTCGGTTTTGTAAAATGTAATTAACGTTTATGTGATAAAAAGGTGGGATGCTATAAATATACTATCAATTTTTTTATGAAATAATTTATATACTTTTTTAAATGTGTATTAATATAGATGTGTAATATTTATATGAAACTAGTTTTTTGAATATGTAATTTTATACCCAAAAATAACATTATAATCGAATAAATAATAATAACTATTATTAATTTATTTTGAATTTTTCTTATTATAGGGGTATTATTTTACATATAAAAAAATCTAAAAACTTATTAGGTAATCTATGTTTCATTATTTAATAAATTGAAATCGATATTTTAAAAAAATCATAAATTTTTAATGGTTTATCAGAAGTATATTATATTTTAAATAATAATAAAATATAAATCATAGAAAATTTTTAAATTTTTATTTAAAAAATGAAATTTAATTTATCATGTAAATTTTATAATAAAAATTATAATTTAATAATATTTTATGCACATAATATTCTATAAAAAAATTAAAAACTATAACTCTTTAAGCCAAAAATTATGTTATTGATAATTTATTTATTATTTATTATGAATTAATAAATTCAATTTAAATATTTGAAACCATTACACATATTTTTATAATTTTTCATTGCCATTCATATTTAAAATTTAGTGTCTATTTCATAATTGTCACATATAAATAATTTTATTTTAATAGTATATCATGGTTAACTTAATGCTCGATATAGCCAGGTATAAAAAATATCAAACTAATTATTCATTATTTTAATTTTTAGGGTTTTCAAATTAACCTCCGCTAAAATATTTTCATCTAGAACAATTAATACTATTTTTAATCAGGGGTTCAATAATTTAAAATACCATTATTAAAGACTCTCCTCATACAAACGAATAAAAGAACAATTTTTGGAAAGGTTAAATAGAAAACATAATAAAATCCAATATGGAAATACAATCAGGTTCTTAGGTACGGTAATGTTTTCCCTAAAGTGTAAATATGCAAATAAAGGGGACTAAAAAGTTCTAAATCATAAAAGAGTGAAACTACGTAATGTATCTTAATAATATTAAAGAAAATATAACTATAAATCATTAAGGTATAATAAATATAATCTAGTCATAAAAATTGATGTTAATATTTCAGTATTTTTATTTCATAACATGTTTTCCATAATAAAGTAATCATTTTTCATAACACATAAAATCATCTTAACATCATAATAAAACCATTTCCCATCTAAAATATAATACAATATATAATATTCAATGAAATGCATGTTCTAGATATAATTTTTTGTTTACCCTAACCATATAATGTTCATAAAATAATTATTTTATATAGAAATAACATTTATTGCGTTGTAAGAAAATATCATTCCAATTCCATTTATTACAAATATGTTATACCGCTTTATTCATATTATCTATAATTACCACATCACCAATCAGCGTATTATCCATAAATGATATGTGTTCTGTTTAAATTATTTTCCCTCTAGGATTCATAATAAAAAACACTATAATAAAATGATAAACCTAATAGTTACATATAACACTATGATATAATAGATCCTAGAGAAAATTTTCCAATAATTCATTATTTTACGTAAAATATGATAACATCAAAAATTAAGATGAATTCTATGTTTTTAATTAAAAGATAAATGAAAAAAATACCAACCAATAATGGTGGAATTAACTCAATAATTATTCACATGCAATGACATCCTGACATATTAATTTTTCAAAATGTATATGTGATGAAAAATTTGAGTCATGAGCTCAAACACCTCAAGTAAGTGTTAAAACAATATCATTAAATACAATAAATGATTCCTATTATAGTGATGCAAATTTTTCCATGCATAATTAATATATTAAAGAACAATTGCGTGGAATGCATACCCATGGGATCCAATATTTACATCTTTATGAAATTTTTAAAACGAATTTAAATAAAAAATTCAACATGATTATATTTAAGAGGTCAATCATCCGATTAGTATAATAATTTATTTCCCCATAAGAAGTTATCGATATATCCAAAAAAATTCCCCACATATGATACCCTTTAATATTCATCATATGTAATATAAATTATTATAAATAGTAGAAAATAGAACATAAAAATGGGTAGCATCCTAATAAATATAATGGTAAAATATATTTGATGTCATCCAATGAATATAAACAAGTAAAATAAAAAAATAGTGAATGATAACATGATCATAACATCCAAATTTCATACGAAAATAGACAATGAACATTATTCATCAATCTAGCACAATCTGTCATTAAAATTGAATTTAAAATTTAGATGACTGTGGAATTATTAATAAACATTCATGATCCAAAGAACCATATCAATATTACATAAATGTAAAACATGAATTTTTTTTCTAACATTGTAACATGTATAAATAGTATCATGTTCAATAATTAAATTTCGGACATGGAATGAGTTCATCAAATTAAAATTCTGCATTGTTTTCATGTATATGTGGAATCATATATTAAAAATATGGTTAGGACATGAAATGAGGTGCTCAGATAATCTTATGAGTAATAAATGTATTCCCCACATATAACTGGGGGAATTATGTTATGCTAAAAAATGTCAATGTTATATTATAGAAAATCTATTGTTAACCTATTCAGTTTATGTGATAAAAATTGCCCCACTGATTAATTAATCAGAAAACATTTATATGTATTCAAATGTAGAAAAACATTTTTCATTTCATCATTACATAACAAATGTAAAATAATAATTGCGTAATTAATATTATATCATCATTATCATAATCCCTCTATTTAATGAATAATAATTTCATTAATGCGTTATAAACCAAATGAATAATATTTAATATCAATAATGTTTTTAATATATGATATATTAATTAAAATCATCTTTGAAGTATATTTTCTATAAATTACTAATTTATTATGCAGTACGATATTTAAAATATGAATTTCTTAAAATATGAAGGAAAACATTATAATTCCAGTGACCAATATAAAATTTTAAATCAAATTTAATATCATTAACCAGTTAAAATGATGAAAAATATCCATTCATTTAATAAATATTAAAATAAGGATTCATTTTATAACATTTGAAAAAGCTACCTCGTTTAGAATATTACATGAATATTAATTTTATTAATTTTTTTATAAGTAAATTTTCCAGTGAAAATAAAAATAATCAATAAATATAAATCAGCAAAAAACTAATTCAAAATATTTTAATTAATATATTGATAAAATAAGAATATTCATTATATATGAGGGAATAATGTAAAAAATCTATAAGAATGTCACCAAAATAAAATCACATACCAAACATAGAAAATGAATAGTAACTATGAGATCCCTCTTAATAGCTATATGAAAAGGAAATATATAGGTTTTAATTGATAATAAATATATAACATCCCCCAAAATTGATTTAGCATAGATAATCCCAAAAAGAAACAATATTGTAATAAAAATGCATACCAATTTGTTATCTTTTATTATAACCCTAATAAAATAAATAGAAATAAATAAAATATTATATATAAATAATTTGAACCAAATTATGATATATCATATTTATAGGAAAATATATAATCCATGTAAAATATACTTTGGGGAATATTTTATATTTATGAAAGACAAAGAAAAATTGAGATACCCATAAAAACATCATCATTTTTTTGGGTCTAAACAACCTCATCATTAATATGTGTTTCGATATGGAAGTATGGTTTCATGAACATTGGTCATAGTTACATCATATCTATGATCATAATCATGTCATTATTAACATATTTTTCATTATATACACTATTATAATTATTTATTAAATGTATTTATGTGAAATGAATTACATCACTTCACGGTGATGGTAGTCGGTATTTATGCATGAGTAATGATTTAACTATTCAATATATCGAATGAAATATAGGTAAAAAATCATTATTTGAGAGTTAGTATAATATCATAAATATTTTATATAATCAGTTAATATATCCTTATTTTAATCCATGTAATTTTATTATTAATGAGAAACCACCTTGGTTCATGGTGCTAGTAATAAATCTACATAGAGGAGCGATGTTATCATTTTGTAATTGATGTAAAAAAATCATATTAAAACTATATCATATTTAAAGAATAATAATTTTACTATAAATAATATATATAAATAATAAATCTATCATAATATCTAACCATGAATGATAGTAAGGGAGGATAAATCATATCATCACGTTAAGTTGGTAGTCCACGTGTATATAGTGTATATGCATTCATATTTCCATTTTATGGAATGAAGTGTAATGTGGTTATCCATTAAAATTGATAACACCTTCATGTACAAGTTATATTTTAGTAATTATGTTATTATGGATAAACATTATTGCTACGAAGTAAAAGACGAGATAAATATTGAAATTTCAGGGTTAAATGATTACCTTTTCCTAGACTGTACACTAGTGATATAAAAATTATCTATTCATAGAATGGAATTAGTGTATGACTATATCTAAACTATTTGGGGAAGGAATCTTGTAATTTCTTTAAGATCATTTTCTTTAGGATAATATATATCTTGTATTGAAGAATTTTTAGGATGTGGTTCTATTTTAAAATGGATGTGAGTGGAACAGTTGTAACTATATAAAAGTTTAAATTAATATATAGTTTTATTCATCATCATGAGGAACAATAAAACCCAGAATTCCTAAATAATATTATATATGGTTTAAATATACTCATTAAATAAAAACATTATATTTTTTCATTGAATATTTGGAGTTATCTATTCCATTATCCATATTTAACCCCAATTTCCTCCTTCACTATAATAACAAAATATTTTTACCACGTTCACTAAATTAAATGATCAAGAATAAAACGGGATATTTTTCCAAATTTTAGTATTTTTTTAAAATATTTGTAAAATACGTAAAATTTTAGGGTCCATAGGTGGATGTAATGATATTGATTATAATTAGGAAAAATGGATGAAAAAAATGTTATATTATATTACAGATTAAAATGTAAAAATCATTTAAATTGAAAATCATGAAAGAATCTTATTTCAATGCCTTTTATAGGATAAATAATATATATTTGATGGTCTATTGAATTTTTTTATGATTAAACCTAATTTCAATTTCACCAAATATCATTAAATTTAAAGACATAAAAATATTTTCTAAGCCAGTTATTATATAATTGATGTTCATTAAAATATTTGTTTGGGTTCTTAAATGTGAAATATTGTGTACAAATTATATATTAAAACCTAAAAAAAATCTTTGTTAAATCACCACTCATTCAATAGTATATTTTCATGTGTATGATTTATATCAAAGCCATATCAAAAATATTTAACTAATATTTAACTATTATATCCTTATTGAGGTGGAAATTCATTACCATGTAAAATATTAATTATGAAAAAATGAAAGGATACAATCTACCAAATATTTTCCCATTTTTTATATATACATAATCCAAATTTAATGAAGACATGTATATAATATATATAATGATTTTTTATATGTGTAAAACCCAATGAAGTATAGTTTGACATGAAAAAATGTGTTCTGAATACATTAATTTACTTAAAAAAATTCTATTATGATGTTGATTCCTAATAAAATTATTAGAACATTTAATAAAAATTCATTCTAATAAAAGATTATTATAAAATTTTATATATGATTATAATTTATAATTACATAAATTAATGAAATGAACTTACAGTTTTAATAAAATTATAATTTCCCAGTATTCAATTACTTATAAATCATTTATAGAAATCCAAAATAGTCACCAAAAGATTATATTTAAATGATTATTTCAAGAATGAAAATCATTTCCCCAAATTTAATTTATAATGCATTTTATTAATTCAACATATTATATTTTCATGAAATAAATGATGACATATTTTTTTTTGAAAACATGTTTTATTTATAAAATGATATTACTTAAAATTTTGTACATATTTATTATGAATTAAAATATACATTGCAATGATATTAAGCCATTATAAATAAAATCATGATATTATTTTTTTCAATACTCTAATATAACCATTTTGATATTATAGTCAGATTTATAAAATAATATTTTTATATAATAATATAGATCAACTAAAGATTATTGTTTCATGTTAATAAAAGGTTTTGAGAATATTATTACATTGAATTATAATTTTAAGGTGATACATTCCCCAAATTTAAAAATTAATTAGTTAAAAAATAGTTTGTCTCAATACATAATTAACCAATATTTCAAAATATCATTCTCAAAAACACACATCTTACAAATAAATAAAAAAACATCCATTAGAATGGATACGTGGGAAACTGAATGGTCACCAAAAACTACACAAAATCAGGTTCCAAGATAAATATAAAATTTGATGTTTGTGAAAATGATTCAATGGGGAGAATTTAAATTTATGATAATTAATTGAGAGTAATATAGAATATAAATATCACAATGATAATTACTAAAAAACCATAAATCATCATGGGATAAAGAATACTTTAAACTCTTAATAAGTAAAGATATTGGGTTTATATATTTATTTCATAATCATTTACCTGATATGTGGGGTTATTTTATTATCATGATTTAATAAATGAAAAAATATATGTCCATTATTTTATCAACTTCATATGTACAATTTCATAATTTTCATGTTCTTTAATAAATTTCAAACTTTATATAATCTACTTCCAATTTATGTTATTATTAAAGATTATTTTTCCATTCATGGAGTGATAAAATTAAATTAAATATAATTATAAAATCCAATATAGTAAAGTATTTAGTGTATGCTGTCTCTAGAAATTAAACAAACCAAAATTATTCTAAAATACTTAATAAAATATCAAATATGAATCAATTTACATTTCATCAATAATATCTACCTAATATCATCATAAATCATTATACAAATAAATTTACATAAAAAATATATTCTGGATGATGTTAAAAACAACATAATTAATTAGGTTTTATCACATAACATTATGAGTAAATTTTAACATTTATCACCAAAAAAAATTTATCACTAATAGTATTAAATTCCAAAAAGTATAGTATAGTCTAATTATATATTCTAGAAAATAAATAGTAATTTTTGAAAATAATGTAACTTACCATAGAGATGCACTAATTCTATATATTATTCTAAATTATCAATAAATTTTTGTTCTCCATATTATTCCTCATACTATCCGTCCATTTATAATCATCCTTCTCATTTAATGTCACCAATATTATGAAAATATTTAATAACAACATTAATCCCATTGTCCACAAATCACATTTCAGTCCTATACATTCCAAAATTACGATAACACATGTATTCACAATAATATTTATTACCACATTATTAATGGATGTTTTAACTATAAATGATTTTTGGATCCATCAACATAGGTCACTAATAAGATTTACTAAGGAGAACATCATGATAAATCAAATAATAATCATAAGAGTATCACATTCCTAAAATATATTTTAAATCACAAAGAAAAGTCCCCAAAAAATAATTTTCCACCAAAAAATCCCATTAAATTTAAAAAAAAGGTATTTTGCATGTTAAACTAATGAAAATCCATATACTTATCAAATTATAATCATACCATATACACTTAAATAATGTTTGTATGATATATTATAAAACTCTAAAACTATTTATACACTACTTTGATACCTACTAAGTAAACCATAGAGCTAGAAAAATAAATCATTTGGTGAATGATAATGTTCACATTTGGCTTTTGAACCCAAATTATTTGACCCAATTCTAAACAAACATAAATGTAATATAAATAACCGAACATTTGTTACATAAATACTCAATAAATTTTACAATGTTATTATAAGAATACATGGGAGGCCCTTTTCCCCAGAAAAATACCATGTCATTCTCCTTAAATATATTTTCTCATTTTATACATACATTTTATGATTCTAATAGAATTCATCATCACATCCCATTAAATTATCCAAACATGGTACCCATCTAGAATACTCATATATAATTAACTTACTCATAAAAAATGTAATATGATAACATATAACAGGGGAGATTATATTATTTTTAATGGTAAAAATCAATAATAGTGTGGAATTATCAATAATAAGTCTTGAGAGATGATAAAATATCAAGAACATTTGTATTAAGAATAATAGAATCATTTAACATTTTTAATATGTATATATAGTAACATGTTCAACCATTTATTTACTGATAGGAAATCATTTATTGAAAAATCATATAACATCATTAATATGTTAAAATAGTAAAAAGTTTGATTATATAGTTAAGGGAAATAAATTAGGTCATTGGATACTATTTTTAACATGAAACCATGGGAAAAGAAAATGTTATGACCATGGAATTTGGTTATCACATAATATAATTATTATAAAAATTATCAATATTAAATAATGAATTTTGAGGACTCCAATAAGAACCCATTAATTGAATCATAACAAATTTATATAAATGGTGCATGTTATAAAAATTAATTGTCATTTATTCATAACAAACCTCTTACAAAAGAAAATGAGCTTCATTAATATTTATTCATATTAATAAAATAATATATAGATGTATTAGTATTATATCATTAAGTTGATTTTAATTTTATTCCAACTGAATACCAAGGGATTTTTTCATTGATAAAAAATACATTTAGAAGATCATTGGAATATATTTTATGGAAAATACCATCTTTATTTTAAAATGAAATATTTAAAATCTTGGGATTAAAACAAATATTAATGAGAAAATTTTATTATAACTCATCTATATAAATATGTAGTCAATTTTTCAAGTAATCAATAAATCATGTCTACATGGAATTTCCTTTTTCTCATATTTACTTTAATAGTGATTTTATTCACACCTTCATTGAAAAGTATGAAATCCCAAAATAAATGAAAATTATTTTCTAAATAATTTTATTGAAAATAAAATCATAATAAAATTACTTTTATCAATAATTTTATAATTATAAAATCATTTTTTACATTTTTTACAAAAAATATATTTATAGAGATAAAATAATGGAGACTATAGAGGCTATATATTCAATTATCCTAATAAAATAATGGTAACATTATGTACCATGGTGACTAGAATGACAGGAGAACATGTAATCCCTAAAAACAATAGGAGAAATTAAATATACGGTTTAATTTATATGATACATATGATTTCTATAGATTTAAACTTAGGATAAATAATACTGAAATGAAATTTTTTTTAACATAAACTTGTACTAATTTGGTACCATTTGAAATATAACATCTATGGGGAAAAATATTAATATTAAATTTTAATTACCATTTATATAATTTGATTCATGATATTCTATATCAAAGGGGATATAAATTTACCACATTAAAAAACAAGTGGTAAAAATTGGGTGAGTCTCATCCAGAGGAAATTCAGAAGAGAAATCCCAAACCACAAGTATCGTCCTTAGTCCAAAGAATTCAAATATATTTTACAATAACTATAAATTTATTATAAATACATTATGGTACAATATAGATAATTATAATTAAATATATTTTAATATTTATTCCCATTAAAATATAATATTTCATTATCATAATCATTTTAGATGTTAACAACTTCATTATTAATTTGTTTCTCAGTTTGGTTATTATAGTGAGAGCACATTGTTCAAAGACCCAACATATCCTAATTCATAGAAATTTAAAAATTAAAATATTTATTCATTAGATAATAATTTTCATAAAATCCATTTAAATATGTGATGACAATTAAATTACATCACTTTAAGGATAGGGTTGATAATTCCTAATCATGAGTAATGTTTCCACTTTTCCATGGATAGAATGGAATAATGATTAAATTTAATTCAACATTGATGAATAATTAGTATATCATTTATATTGATAAAATTAATACTTATTATTATACATGTAATGTGGAAAATAAAACCAAATACCATCACTTTGTGGAGGTGGTTTTCCATATAATCATACGAGAAAAATTAACATTTACAATGAAAAGATAGATAAGAATTTAAATAATATCATATAATTACAGTGGAAAAATAATATCATAAATATTAAATATATGATATCAATCATAATTAAATAACGATTGAAGAAAATGAATCATATAGTTATGTGGATGTGTTATTTCACACATACTTACATGAAATTCCTTAATTTTTGTGTTTGATGGAAATGTGGTTGAAAATGAATCTATAATATAAAAAAAAACATAGTGAAATTATGTATGTTTTTTAATTATTTTACCTTTTATATAGTATATTTATTACATTTAAAAGATTCCAAAATCCATGATATAGTCAAGGAATATGATTACATATTATCTTATTAAACACATATATCTTATGTCTAATTTTGTAGTTGGATAATCAAATTGTAATAATATTAAATCTATATAGTTTTGATGGTATCTAATTATTAATTTTTTTATATTGGATTTTTTATGTTGATAAAGCGGTGTGAATAATGGATGAGTAATGATTCAATTATATGGCTAATGGGTGCGACACTCTTGAATTTAAACACTGATTGAAATTAATTTTATTTATTATTTAGGGTTAATTGGAACAACAACAAAAATGAATAGATATGATTATATAGTGTGAACATAAACCAATAAAATTAAATATAGGCATGTAATGAAGTCATTTAACACATTATGTCCTAGTTAAATTTCCATTAAACACACTTTATTCTTAACTGTGATAAATTATTGTTTTATCATGGTAATACCATTATATTATAAAAATTAAAATGAAAATATAAAAAAATATATGATGATTGTTAATCAAACATAGTGAACATTTTAAAACAATAAAAATATATCGTTGGGAAAAATAAAATATAATATACTTTCATATAATTAGTGAAAAAAATATTAGATGACTACAAGTAATTTCAACATAACAATAACTTACCCTTGAAAAAAATATTGATTTTCATTATCATAAACAAGATTGGTAAACTAATAATAAATTGATGGTATCTTGTTATTTGGATCAATTCAAAAAAAATGTAAACATCTACAGAAACCCATCAAATTAAAATACACAGACATTATTTTTAATTAGAATAAAATATAATCTACATTATTTAATTTCATGAATGTGTTTGAAATTTAAAATAAATTTATAGAATAAATTATACTATATAATAATATATTTCATGAAACATTACTCATCTAATAGGGTAAATGGATGTATTATAGATATTTTAATGCCTTACCATGTCATTTTTCCACGATTTACCAATTTTTACCCTAACCGAGGTGATAAAAATTACAATTTTTATGACTCATAATGATAAATATTATAGAGATACATTTAAAAAATGTTAACCAAATGACCATATTTATTTATATCATTCTTTGATATAAAACTTTTATAAGTATAAGAAATAAATTATGAAATAATTTTCAAAGATGAATGAAAAAAATGTATCTCTTTTCGATAAATTATTTCTTACGATATAAATGGTCTTTTAACAAGTCAAATACAAGGATTATTGATATTTTAATAATAGAATACATATAAATTATGTATATTTATTTTAAATTATGATTATCTTCAAAAAATATTGATAAATTAAAATTACATTATTCAGTGAATGAATTTTTTTTTACAAAAATATGTAATTTACACTCTTTTAATAAAATAATTTTCATTATAAAAATACCAAAAATCTCTCTTATGTATCACAAATAATTTTCTCCATGATGAGGGAAGGGATGAAAAAGATCCCAATCCTTCCCTCCTCAAGGTGAAGGAGAGAAAATGTCCCATGTTCTCTATATTTAGTGGGCCCTAGAGTGGCGACAAGCACAATGCGTATAGAATCTCATGTAAATGGAAGGAATTACCCATTTTATAGAAATAAATAAGGAGATAAGGTGGAAAATACCCACAAGAATAAATACTAATGGAAAAATCAAATCCCAGAATTCATTTCCACATGCATGTTCAAATGTAAAACTGAAACAAGTGAGACAAAATTCCCATTTAATGTACCAAGGAAAAAAAACTAAACTGCAACATCAACTATCCTGATGCCTAAGCTAGTAAGGTCCATAATGGTCTTCAATTTCCTCTTAGAAACCTAAAAATATATTTAGATACATAAGATGATCATAAAAGTATAGTCATTAGGGAGACTAAAGTTACTCGTGCACAAGTGAAGGAACTTACCAATGCCCATGTGATAAAATAGTTGAGCCTCAAGCACCAACCAAGGAATACTAACTAGCCCAACCATACCAAGGAACACTCACCCATGTAACACAAGTCATGTAATGTAAGGATAAAAAAATATACATTTGGGATCCCCACACACCCCTTTCCCATTGGTTAACAGCTCATTCGTAACGATCTGACATCTTGACAGTGCTACTCGTCCAACACACAGTCTCAAACGGAACCACCTGCCCACACACACATGGGCCTTGAACCAACCACATCCATTACCACAGACACCAGTGTCATAACAACAACATCCATACCCGAAGACACTTAGGCTTAAACAATGACACAAAAATCCTGAAGACACACGGGCCTCATCTAGAAGATACTTGGGAAAATAAACTTGGTTTGCAAAAACCTATACCCCTTGTCCAAAAGAAACACTTGTAAAATAATATTGGAATATTCTAAGCCTTAAGACATTACATCCTACCAATTTATTCCTGAGTAGAAAGATCCAGAAGATGGATCGACGAACAAAATCATTAACCAACCATCCATCCTTCCACTAGGATGTTGGGAAACACACCCTCCCACATGAAATAGAGGTGTTCGTCACATTATATTCAACTAGGTTGTGGTTCCTATTGACAAAAAGTAACTAAAATATAAATATTGGTAAAAAACTCAACCCCAACCTATGGGTTCCACTTGAAAAGACAACAAGCCCACAACTACACAGCTTTTTGTGCTACTCCAATATGAATACCCATACAACAACCACTTCAAAGCACAATCCCAACGCCATTTTTTCAATTTCCATTTATTAATTTTTGGGTATTCACATTAAATTAATCTTTTATTACCGGGTAACTAAAATCCACAACCACACCATGAATAGAACAAAACAATACTATAGTCCCACTACACACCAACACAAAACTATACATGCAGTCCCTCTATATATCCCCATTCAACACCTTCCTCATTAATTTCTCAAGGTAATACCACCCATTATATCTCTCATAACCCAGTCTGGATTCCCTACATCCCAAAATATTCCTAGGAGTAGTCCCACTACAAAACAAGTCCATGACCACACGGCAGCCCCACTACTCGACGTCTCATTGGGACCACAATACAATATAAATGTAGTCCAGTTTCTTACAAGTTCATTGATTCGACAATCAATAAATCTCTCAGACTAAGATTAAAACACACCACCTGTACCACGAAACATACAGAGCCCATAAAACCCCTACTAGAACACGCACCACATAACCATAACCATAATTACAAGCATATTCAAATATAACCACCATGGGTTATTTAATATACATTATAGTATAACTTTGGTGATCACAAAACATGTTGGATCCTTGGTAATATCTTTATTTAACCAAGTTTATGTGATGATTCAGATTTGATGATTCCAATTTACAGCAAAACATTCCAAGGAAACAGATCACCATCAGTACACAAGCAAAGGCCACCATAGTCCATGATTTTCAGAAGGCGTACAACAATCATAGTCATTAAATATTCAAAGATAACAAAATTAAACAAGAGATCAACATCAAACCACACCCTACCAAATTAATTTTTACATGAGTTATATAATGATCATATTAAATCCTTGTTTAATTCTCATTTTATGAAACTTATCTAGATGTTCCATATAAGTAACATTTAATATACCCCCCCCCCCCCCAAATTATTCACTATTAAAGAAAATGCATTGAAAATATCTACTTGATGATCAATGATTGATGTTTCCTACATGCACCAAGAACAGGGGATGACGTGACATGTAGGATGAACTCCATGAAGGGTGAATAAGAAGGGCTCCATCATAGTCCTACGACTCATCTCGGGGGATAGTCTCCAGGAACACCAAAATAAAAAAAATTATAAATGATGACAGGATCTCACCTTCTGAAGATGCCATATCCTAAACTCAAGGATACCATTTCGAAGTACATAAAATAAGGATCATGGATCGACCACACATAATTTAGGATTCACATATTATAATTAATTGATATTTAATCACACCTCTCAAAAAACAGTGGAAAATTAGGGTTATTAAATTATATTCCTCTAAAACTATTCACATCCTTGACAATTTAAATCTAACCTAGAAGAAAAGGGGTCCAAACAACCGTCCATTAAGATGACTCTTTCGAGTAAACAAAAATGTATATAAAACTAGAGGGGAAACCTAAAATTCTAGGAACACATCTCTCATCTATCTTATGAAAAACTATATAAACCCTACAACTATGCTACCACAAGTAACCACACAAACACCAAAAGTCCCAGAGTTCAGACACATGAATTTGGGATCTCCTTCCACCATGTTGAGATACTATCACCTTTGGGAAACACTGAATCGCACACACGGTTTTAATCACATCCAAATTAATGCTTATTTATTATGGATCAAGTTCTCTCCTCTATATAGTTAGTACATTTAAAAAAATAGAGAACATAGAAACAATATATCATAAAACCAACGATTTTTTAAACATTATATCCAAAGAATGGAAAAATAAAAACAATAGTTAAAATCTTAGAGGTGTACTAGTTACATGGAACACATTTATGCCTATTATTCCTAGGTATACTCCTTGAGGCCACCATGACTCCTTAACACACGAACAAAGGGAATGGTTTATCCCTAAAGCACCATCTCCTTGCGACACTTGATTCTAACCAGTCACTCCATGAATGTCATGTCGTCCACGAAATCCATCTATTCCATGTTTAGGTCATGGGAGTCATCGTGTAGATAGTGATAGAGATGATTCATGAGAAATACATTTGGGATCCTCTCCAAACGCATAGGTTACATCAAGTGATACTCCACCTCGCTAGCTCCTCCCAAAACCTCGAAAGGTCCAATGAAAATGGGTGAAAGCTTAATCCCCCTAACAAACCACCACATTCCATGCTGAGGGGAGACCTTCAAGAACATGAGGTCCCCAACCTCAAACTCCATGGCTCTCTGCCTACTATTGGTATATGACCTCATCCGTTCCTGATTATCCTTCATCCTTTCCCTCAAATAATGAACCTTTTCTATTATGCTCTACACCCCTCTAGGACAAGAACACCTGCCTCTCGAACCTCGGTCCGAAACACAGGTGAATGGTAGGACATTCTTTACAAGTCTTAGAATACCGTCATGGAAATGGTATAGTGATAGTTATTATTATATAATAAATCCACCAGGAGAAAGTGTCTTACCCATGATCTGCTAAAATCCATAACAAACGACCGTAGCATATCCTCCAATGTTTGGATGGTCTTGTTTGTCTGTCCATCTGTCTAAGGGTGAAAAGTAGTGTTATGGCATAGATCGGTGCTGAAAGCATGCTGTAATCCCTTCCCGACTCATGAAGTAAAGAGTGTATCCCAATATAAATTAATGGATCATGGTACTCTATGTATCCTTATCACTTCACTGATGTACCTATGTATTAAGGCATCCACTACTATTATCTCCTTAACAATTAAGAAGATATATGATTTCATCAATCGTTCCACCACTACGCAAATTGAATCACATCCTCCCTCATCCCTATGTTTCGTGGAGACTAAATCCTTTGAGACATCATCCCACTTCCACTCAGGAACGTCTAAGGGATGCAACATACCGTTGGGAAAATTGTGTTTCACATTCAGTAGTTCACACACTGGGCACCTTGCCACAAACTCCACCAACGTCTGCATCACATTTTGAAAACAAAACTAAACTATAAATACCAGATAAATCATGGAGATTCTTTAATATACCACTTGGGGGGAGTTAGGGAACTCAACCATAACTCCCTCGTGCATCGCCAGCAAGACACATAACTTCCCACATAACAACATTTGATTCTATCAATCGTCTAACCATCCCATCAGAGTATCACCCTTGATAATGTGATCAAGCATCACTTTAGCCTCTAGGTCTCCCAACAAAGAATCATCCACCTTCCATACCACGTATGATTGAACTATCATCTGAAACAGAAGGCCACTACAATCCTCCACTCTCATTCCCAGATCCAAAGCTACCAACTCCTCCATCACCATCCAACCATTTTCTGACACCCAGACTACAACCTTTTGTGACATAATTATTAGGTCATAGGCCACCATGTTCCTCTTTCCTGAGGTGTAGGATATCTCAAAGTTATTGTACTGATGAAACTCCATCCACCTCCACTACCACAAGTTCAGGTCTCACTGGGAGAATATATACCCAAATCTCTTCTGATCTGTGAAGACCATGAAGCATTCCATGATGAGGTAATGCCGGTATAGCTTCATTTATCACACAACTATTACAAGTTCCATGTCATGTGTGGAATAGTTAAATTCATGATGAAATAACAAGAAAGTCCCATAAGAGATTACTTCTCGCTGTTGCATTGGAAAACACACTATTCCTAGACCAGAAGCCTCACAGAACACTTCGAACTTCACCCTCTCTTCTAGGACCTCATCATTGGGGAACTGAGATGATTCCCATTCAGATAAATGAAATCTACTTGGAACTTCCCACTAAATTCATAAGCCTTACCCTTTCTAGTTAATGCCTTCAATGGAGCCTCAACTCGAGATAAGTCATGTAAATAACACTAGTAGTAATCTTCCTGACCCAGTAAACTATGAACGTTTTACATGTTCTTGGGGGATTCCTATGAAAAAACTTCTTCAACCTTTAACAAGAAAACTTCTATTCACAGATGGGACACTACATTCCCATGTAAGTCCACCAATCATATCTAGATCTTTAACATGGGAAATATACTGAAGAGCAGGTGGTACTGGAGGACCTCAAAAACTGTCCTAAGATGCTCGGTGTGATCTTCTTATGATCTTCAGTTGATTGGGATTTCATCAATGAAGAAGACCACTACCATGTCTTGATACTAATGGAAAATAGAGTTCATGATCACCATGAACATAGAATATGTGTTTATAATGCCTAATGGCAGGACCACGAACTCAAAGTGCCAATAACTGTACCTAAAATGAGTCTTCAGGATGTCACCCTCCTTCACCCTTAATGGGTGATATCTATATCACAGGTCGATCTTATAGAAAAAACATGACCCATTAAACAATTAAAAAAGGGAATCGATCCTTGGGAGGGGGTAACGATTCTTGATTATCACCTAATTCAGTCTTCGTTAGTC
Organism: Viscum album; assembly: GCA_963277665.1. Classification (NCBI taxonomy): domain Eukaryota; kingdom Viridiplantae; phylum Streptophyta; class Magnoliopsida; order Santalales; family Viscaceae; genus Viscum; species Viscum album. The sequence continues at coordinate 117,388,376 of OY728123.1, read as the reverse complement.
TATGCATAGCCTGAGAACACAATATATCTTTTTCACAAACAAGACAGGATCACCCCATAATGACACACTAGGTCAGATAAAAAACATATTTATCATTTAAAAAACTTGAATTAACAACTCCAGCTACTCAGAAGGTGGAATCAAATAGGGAGACATTAAAATTGTATGGGCATAAGTTTATAAGTCTATCTAGAATTGAACATCACATCAAGGAGATATAGTCAAAACCGCTTCGGGGAAGATGTATAGGAACTCAAGAATAGTCCCTGAAACCTCGTCCATCTCTATGTCTATTTATTACACTAAAAACTAGAAAACAACCAAAGAAGGGGATCCAGACACTAGGTTCCCTCCGAGAAACTCCTCTTTCCAAGGAATGATACATGCCATCCAACCATATGTGAGAACAAGACCCTTCAATGGAATCATTCGATAATAGAGTGATCAGAAGACAACACGTTGATTCCTACGATGATATCATATGGATATATATATATTAGAAGAAGATTCAAACGGGATGGATGTGGCCCCCTACATCAGTATACATTCTCGAGAAACATCAAATAGGATGATCTGACATCCAAATTATGTACTCAACACTGGGGGCATGGAATGTCTCTCTACTATTAGAATCAATCATGGGATAGACTGGGAGAAACATTGGAGTGGGAATCTTTTGAATCAAATAAGGTACATACAAGAATTCCAAATAGGATGATCATACTTTGAACAAATTATGGCTCTGCTGAAACTACTACACCTGTGGGGTGAATATTCCCACACCCAACCCCACTTCCCCTCATCTATTGACCACCTCCCCGACCACACCCTATTATAGGTCCTAGAGGAGTTCCTGTGGTTGTCCTCTTATGGTTCTATCTTCCTTTTGTGGGGTGGAAGCTCACTACCCCCACTGCTGGAAGGGCTTGACTAGTAATTGATGATGCTAAGGTTGGTGCCAAACCTACCCAACCCCACTATACTACACTCTGACAGGGAACTGATTTTGAAGATTCCCAAAGCTTCCATAGAAAATATACTCAGTCCTAAGACCATTTAGAAAGGGAGAGGATCAGAAGATCGATGAAGGAATTGTTAAGCCGTACTCCCCGTTGGGAAAACCCTAGATTTACTTGATGCTGGAGACCTTCTGCCGATTACCTTTCAATTTGAAGAACTCAGTTGGCTCATCTATAATGGAACACCTCCCAACATGTTCATCCTCTCCACTACTTCATCCATCTTCTCAACCTCCATGTATTTTGGTTTAGTTAAGGTAGAAACAAAAAAATATAAGAGAAGGATTGAGTGCCTCCTGCAAATGTCTATCTTATGAATCCTCATCCTGAATGAGATCCAGAGAAAAAGGAAGGAGATCCATGAACATGATCTCCAACTCCCTCACCGAAAAAAAATCCCTTGTAGAAGGGATAGTAGGTTCTGCCTCTTCCAAACCTTCATCGTGGGAGAATGGAATTCCGCTCAGAACGCCATCTCAATGTTAGTCCGTGAGACATGAGTTTCTTTCCTCTCCCAAAGGTAAAGTGTCCACCACTAATGCGCCACTCCTCACATCTGGATCACTACCAGAGGAGCCCAATTATCTTTTAGTGTTCGGATAAAGCCTAAATAGATCACCAACTCCTTGATCCATCTCTCTATCTATGTGTCTGAGACATTTCCCAAACACATTCCTAGAGTCTTATGCATGAAGTCACGAAGTTTATTATGCTAATGGTTATCATCATCAACTTGATATCCCCATAGTCAACCAAATCAAACAACTGGATCTTGACTTCTCATACCACCCATGGACGTCAACACGGTTCCATAGCTGAAATGAGAACAATGAAACCCAAAGCCCGTGTATTGACATTTAATCATTTATTGAACTCTTTTATTATTTTAAATTTCCAATACACCAAAGATAGACAAGAATACAAGTCATTATTATGCATGTAACATTTTCCAAGGGTCTCTAGGCTACAATTAGTGAGGACTAACCTATTTTTTCAGTAGTTCTAGGGTCATTCCATCAGATCACGGGAGACCCTGAAATCTCATGTTCTAGCTAGTATTCCCATGCCTACATTATCCACCATGATTACATTACACTCTTTCACAACCATCCCATGTCATCCTCACTGTGGCTTACACCAACCTTCATCCTATGTCTCAACTATCACCTATAATACTATTATATCATGACCAACTATCTCCATGATGTGGGAAGAGATATAAATTTTCTATGCATTTCATTTATCAAGATGAATGAAAGAAATTGACCCCTGAGTATGTCCCAAAGTGGAGACTATAAGAAAAGATATATAATCTCCCATAAAATGAATGTATTAACCATTTTATAGAACATAATCAATAGATAATATGATAAATCCTAGAAAATCAAAATATAAATGGTAAAATTAAATCCAATAATCCATTCCCACATGCATGTTAAAATGTAAAACTAATAAATATTAGACAAAACTCAAAATAAATGTACCAATGAAATGAAAATAAACAGCAACAATAATTATCTTTCCCCCTAATCTAGTACTGTATAGAATGGTCCATTATGTCCTCCTCTAAACATGAAATAGTTTTACATACCATGCATTATAATACATGAATACAAAGTATGTATAAAAAAGCTAATCATGGAAAAGAGAAAGAATATTCTAATTCAAATGTGATAAAACAGTAGATCCTCAAAGCACCTACCATGGAATACATACCATTTAAACCTCAATATGTCACACTCAACCACGTAATAAATGTCATGTAATATAATTCTATACGAACAACTACATTTGGGTTACCCACACACCACTTTACCACTGGTTACCTACTCCTTCATAATGATCTGACATCTTGATGCTGCCACTCATTCCACATGTAGTCCCACTACCAAAAACTGCCTGCACAGACATAGGCCTCAATCCACACACAACCATGCCCGAAGACAACTGGGCCACAATAACAAATACCACGCCCAAAGACCCATGGGCCTCAACAACAACACATCATGCCTAAAGACACCTATGCCTCATCCCAAAGATAGTTGAAAAAAAACCAGGCCCGAAGACACCTAGGGCCCTCATCCAAAAGAAACACTTTCCCAATGATTATTGGATGATGGTAAGCCTAAATCTATTATAAGATACCTAGATATGCCTGATCAGAATGATTCAGAAGAGGCTCTGAGGAATAAAATCACTATCCAACCATCCATCCTCCCACTAAGATGATGGTAAAGGAACCCCCCCCCCCCATGAAATGGAGGTTTTCGACACATACTTCTCAATAATGGTTGGATGAGTATAAAAAATAAATTGAATTACATTAGATATATAGGTAAACCAACACTCAACTGCAACCTATGGGTTCAACATGAACAGGAAACAAGCCCACACCAGCACTACATTTGGTGCTACTCCTACTTGCAGAGCCATAGAAAACACACTTCTAGGAACAAACCCAACCCCTTTTTTCAATTGAAATTTATTTATTTAGTTTGATTCACATTAAATTAATCTATCACTACTAGTAAACTGACAACCTTAACCACACAATGAAATAAACAAAGCCAAAATATAGTCCCACTACATAACAACATAAAAAAAGACATGAAGTCCCAAAACATATCCCCTTTCAAATACCAGAACTATCATTTTTTAGGGTAATACCTCCCCTTGCTTATCTCACAATCCAGCCCTACTGCCTTGCTGCCTAAAAAATCCCCATATGTAGTCCCACTACATAATAAGTCAAAGGCCAAAAGACAGTCCCTCTACTCGACGTCGCTTCACGATACACAACACAGCATAATGGTAGTTTAGATTCCTACAACGTCACCCATTCCACAATAAATAAATCTCTGAGAAAGAGATATCTACACACCCCCATATTAAACCCACCATATTGAGACAATAGAACCCTAACCAGAACACACATTACATAACCATAACCATCCATGAAAGAGTATTGAAATTTAAATGATAGGGGTTCATTAATTACCTCATTAGTGTAACTAGGATGATCAAAAAAATAGGTTTTTTCCTAAGGAAAATAATTATATATCTGAGTGTACGTGATTAATCAGATTTCATGTTTCATCTATACATCAAAACATCTCAATGAAACAGATCACCATCAGTGTACATGAAATTAACACCAACATCCATGATTCATAGAAGTCTTACTGCCACAACAAACATAAATGAATCAAAGATAACAAAATAAAACAAGTGATCAACATCAAACAACACCATGCCCATTATTCTATTTACATTAATTATCTTTTTGATCATATTAATTCCTTGTTTAATTCTCATTTTAAGAAGATTATCCAGCCAGTCCTCAAAAGGAACCATTACTATACCAACCCCACTTGACGCATAATTAAAGATAATCTGCAGAAAATAAATACATGATTATCAACGATCAATGGTTTTTTCTTACTCCAAGACCAGGGGATGTAGTGGATTGTAGGATGAATTCTATGAAGGGTGAGTAGGAAGGGCTCCAACGTGGGAATTTAACTCCTCTCAGATGATAGTATCTAGTCTCAAAAAGAGAAAAATAAGGTAGAAGGAATAGAGGATCCCCGCTTAAGAAGACGACAAATCCTAAAATTATAGAGACCATTTCAAAGTACATAAAATTTGGATCGTGTTTTGACCATGTGACATGCCAGTTTCATGTATTAAAATTAATTGAGATTTAATAATTCCCCTAAAAACAATGGATATAGACTATGATTTTACAACGGGTTGATAGATTAACTTTAAATTGAGGAAAACCTCTAACAGGGGTGAAACTAGAAAAACTATGAAAAATTGGAAATGATTCACCAATGGGTTAGTAACGAACACTGATCCACCAACGATTGAGCTATCAATGGGACCTACCAACACCTCGACCTACCAATGCCTATACATACTGACACTGAGCTTGTGAAGCCTCGATATACTGACACCATTACCGACCAACATTGACTCCATCGAATCACCAATGCCGACACCCCAGACTCACTGATGACAATTCCTCTTGAATCACTAATGTTGATGCCCCTATTGAAACATTGATGTTGAACCCCCCCTGAATCACTGATGATGACGCCCTCAACTCAACGACACATTTTCATGCCAACGCAGAGACATGTCGTCTCAATGACATGCCGATGATCAGACATGCCAATGGAAAAACAAGAATTTTGGGAAACTCTTTAAATGATCCACTAATAACTCTTAGATACCTAAAAACATGATTTTCAGAATGGAATGGCCTAGGGAATATCTTGGTTACTACAATATGATAATGTTGAAATATTGAATTACTTTTTTTTTATTTTCTATGATGAATGTTCAATATATTGTATATATTGATTACAATTTGATCACAAAAATGTGAATAGAAACCATTTTTTGAGAAACAATTTTTCCAAGAATTACATGAATATACTGGATATTTAGTTGTTATTTATTATGAATTACTCCAAATCTTTTCATAATATTTATACATATATATATATAATTTGACTACTCATATTTTTTATAAAAATTAAATCGAAATTATTCAATTACCAAAAATAAATGAAATTATTTTATTAATTTATAATATTTTGATTAAAGCTCATTATTTCAAATTAATAAATATAGAAATATTATTTTTTTCTAAAACAATTATGTTAAATATTAATTTATCAGACCTAGGTGCCACTAAAATGTGCCATGAGCCCAATGGTTGACATTTCCTCAATAACATATCCCAAAAAGACAAAGGCTATCAAATATAAGTGATGGCTTTTGTGTGACTATGGGTAGACATGCCCTCATCGCTAGAGTTTACACACATTGGAAAAACGATACCATATAGATAAAGCAAGAAGTAAAACTTATATTCAATAGATATGAATAAATAATATATGAAAGCCTAAAAAGGATGATAATATCTTGTTTTGATTATGAAAAATGTCAAATTTCACTAATAAATCTGTAATAACATGTAAACATTGAAAGTAAATAATACATGTAACAACTGTAGAAAATGATAAAAGTACATTTACTAGCATCATGAGTCTTACCGTGGTATCATGTTCCCATACAGCTAACAGTCACTCATAAAACAATATTAGTGAATTTTATCTAATAAACACCTGTAATAATATATTTCCCTTGGATACCCAATGGAGTCCCAAATTGGGTGTCAGATATAATCCATGTAGGAAACCACCCAAGGGACATGCCATCATGTTAGTGATTATAACAACCTTGATGTTTTTATTACCTTTATACATGTTTTAATTACATAAATTTAAATATAATACAACCCAATATATAATTTATGTATAGTTTATTTTGGAATTAGTTACATAACATTATAACATTAAAATTGAAAAACAACATCTTTATTAAAATCTTCTTTAACATTCTCAAGATTAAAACTATATGGGATATCCTAGGGTAAATAAATACGAAAGAGGTGAGATATAAATCATAGTAATGGAGTAAAAAAAATGAAGATAATATTACATGTTTGGTGTAGAATATCATTTAATCATCAATCAACATGATTCGTAATATGTGATACAGAATGATATTCATTACATGTAGATATGGAAACAACATAAAACATTATGTCGTAAGTCATGGAAAAACTAAAAAGACATCATTTTAAAAAAATTACCATTAACTATTTAGGTAAATATATGTCCCATCAAGATATTTCCTGATAATAAACATTATACAATGTATTGGAGTGCCATATAATGTTGGGATTACCCATCACTTCCATTTAATCCCCTTTCATATGTGTACCTCATGAATCATAAAACATGGATTCATTCCTCATCATAAATTATTATGTGATCCTGTAGTGTGGAATAAATACATGTACATACTCCATAAGAAGGTATATGTGCACAAAAGTGAACACCTTTCATAGGTAATGGGTATGTTATTCACTATATAGTTTCTTTTGAATGGAAATTCACAGTGCAATTTTGGAAAACTAACAATGTGACATAAAAATTCATAAAAATGGTTGACGAGAGATAAAGGGGTGTATCACCATATATATATAATATTTAGATAAATAGGTTCATATAAATAAATGTCCTCATATATTGAATTTGAATATATAAGGAGTAAAATAATAATAAATCATTCTGAAATAGGAGGAATGTAACAACTCTTACAAAATTAAAGTGTGGTATCATGATTAAATGGTAGGGATTATTAATATAGAATGGGTTATCTCATCATTAAAACATAATAAAGGAAATTTGGGAGATGTGTTAGAACATACCCCATCATTTTTAATGGAAAATGAAAAGCTGTAACAATATAAGGAAACAGGCATTAAAATGAGAAAGAAACGAACCCTTACTTGAGTCTACAACTTCAAAAACATGAATATGGTTTTATTGAGAGAATGATGTTTGTCGGGATGATTCTAGAGAGGTTTTGATAGATTAAGAATGCGCCCTACGGATTTTTAGGGATTATCAGTGCGATCATGGGAGTTTTTATATATTAAATTTTTGGGAAAATTATTTTATTTCACAAATTTTGTTTTTTGAATCTCTATATTTAAATATTCAAAACCAAAAACAATATCATGGGTTTTGACAATGTTTTTTTCAAAGAGGGGATTTTATAACTAAATATATTAGTCATAGGGTCCAACGATCCAGTTTTTATGTGTTATAGGCTCCGGCATGGCATCCAAGACACCCAAGATTATTTCCGTGTGGGGATGAATGACCAGGTAATTGTTGTTGTGTTATAGATGTATTATATAAGTACTATAATAGGTATTATTTGGTAGAATAAAAACCAAAATAGTTCATCTGATATAGGTCTTTGAGACACAAGTCTTTCAGGCTATAAGGGCATTAGGGACATATTGATTTTGGGCCACAAAAAAGGCCAATAAGCAACTCAGGAAGACCACAAATTACTAAGCCTAGATAAGGAGTCAAAAAAATTAAAAACACGAGTGAAAGGATAACTAAATTAGAAGAGTGAGAGGGTATGAAAAATATCATCAGGGATAGGAACCATGTAGATATACATGAGGGAAATTTAGGAAATCATTAATGTGTGGAGGGGTGCTAGTGCCTACAAGATACAAAAGGTGGGGAGGGGTTGTTTTGAGTGTGTCAGGTATTCTTCCATCAAGGTCATGTATTGGGTCATGTATGTGACATATTCCTTGGGCCTATGGGTCATGTAAGTGTTCCCCTTCGACACTTAAAATGGGGATTATCCAAAAATTTAATAATAAGATGGCCTTCAGTCCATTCAGGGTATTAGTTAATTGGATGAATATATTAATATATCAGAATTGATTATGTAGAGGTGAGTCACATTTTTATTGAAATGAATTTAAAATCATAAAATGTATTATTAATTTTGGAGTACTAAAAAGAGAATTATCAAAATAACAAAATTATCGTAAAATTACAATATTTTAATTTTAAAATATTTATAGGTTTGAGAATACCCATTATAGTATTTACTACATCTTTTCTAGGTCATTATGATGTCATAAAACTGACATTATATTTATATGATGTCTAATTTTTACCTAAAAATTCGACTGTCTCAGAATTAAAATTGAAAATTCACAATTGGAAAATTATAACGGATTAATAATAAATATACTCATTTTAAATAAATAAATATATATATATATATTAATTTTTTATTTTAAATTTTTAGTCTATAATTATTGTAAAATGCATGGTCTTTATTAACAATAACAGTTTTTACACACTTATAAAAAGTATATTTCACTTCACAATAATTACTCAACCATTTATATTTAATAATCCTTACGAAATATGACAATTTTTTTAAAATAATATTTATTTCAAAATCCATTAATTGATCAAAATAATCCCCCTAATTAAATTTCAATGTTACCTGAAAACACAATTTCTGTTAAATTGTATCAAAACCAAAATCATATGAAAGAAAAAATTAATATGAAAAATATATATTATTATATAATATTAATATAAAAAATATTAATATCTTGATACATATCCATTAATTACACCATCATAAGCCACTAGAGTATGTTTTGTGATGATGATATTATCATAGGGTCATTTGATGAACATGGTTTGGGTCCTGATCTTGATGAGCATTAAATTATGTCATAATAAGTTTTAGTCATGATTATGTCACAAGATCTCATCATGGGATTGATCAAGGGTAAATACTAGAGATAATATCTCTCTCAAAATCTAGATAAATGGACTTCATATGGTACGATTTTACTTGTTGATTCCGTCACTTCCATTATCAGAGTCAATTTTTTTCTTTAAATACGTATATTTATACTAATAAGTGGATCACTATTCAATTTCCAATATAAAAAATATTGAAAATTATTAGGAGTCTTTTAAATCCCAAAACACAATACCAAGGTTTCTCATTTGCTTTATATAACCATTATACAAAATAAGTATTTTAATCCAAAAATGAAAATTCACTTATAATAGTTCTGGTCATTATAATATTCCCCCCATAACAAATTTAATCATCAAAATTTTCAAATACCGCACTAAATCATATGGGGGTAACTATTTTCCATCACGTCCTCTAGTTACCAGGTTGCTTCTTCAATCTTTTTGTTTCTCCATAACACTATGACAAGGTGCATTGTCTTATTCTGTAGAACATTTTCTATACAATATAAAATCTACACTATGTTCTTCTAATAAGATAGGTCATATTCCAATGGTACCACCTATGTATTGATTATATGTTATGGGTCCGGTATGAACATAATCAAGTGTTATAAATCCACTAAACCATGTACACTAGAAAGCTAGGTGGGAGTTCTAATCGGTAGACTACTGCTAGGATGCGATAAATGATTTAAAAGGGGACAATGTTTCTTGGAAAAAGCATTCCCCTCTTCCCAAAACTCACTACATTATTCCATTGAGATATATAAAAAACATTATCTCCAAAATCACACTATAGTTCTTGTTGATGATTATTATAATATCTTTTCTATCGACTCTGAGTTGACATGATGTCTGGTCTAGTGGTCTAAACCTTATCCTCCATTTTCTCAGCCATTTCAGGACTTTGATATTTTTGTTCCCCAACATCATCCCAAAATTAAGGTGTTCTGTACCTCTTCCAATAAATGGATTCATAGGGAGAAATTTGGATGATTGAGTGGAAACTGTTGTTGTATGTGAACTCAACAAAAGGGATATATCGTTCCCATCCTCCTAGGAATCCCATTGAGATTGATCTCATTATGCCCCCAAGGGTATTTATAGTCCACATAGATTATAAATTATTTTTAGGGTAATATGTTATGATGATTCTTAGATAAGTATTCATTGCATGTTATAGAATCATCAATAACATAGAGGTGAATCTTGGATCTTGTTAAGATATAATCGATAGTGGTACACAGTTCTTCCATAACACATATCTGATGTATAAAAGAGAATGATGATCCAATGAGAAATCCTATCGAATCAAAGTGGATTGTGCATTCATTGTAAGATGATCCACCATAACCTTGATATAATTGATTCTTCTAGATGACTTAGAAATCCTAGTGACAAATGGATTGTTGTTTTTCCCCATTTCTATGTATGTATGGGTAATGGTTGAATCATCCCCTTGTATTTTTTCTTTTCTGCCATAACATTATGTCATAAAAGGAATATTTATATATATTCTGTGATCTAATTCTTCATGTTGTGCCACCAATAGTTTTTATAGATATCTGGATACATCATTGTTCTTCCAAGATGGATAGAGATGTTTCAGCTTTGTGTATCATCCCAAATCTCTTTATTTAACTGAGTATTTAATGGTACACATATTCTTGACCAAAAATGTTTGACACCTTCTCCATTAATATGAAACTCCAAGGATTTACCTTTTTTATCAGTTTCTACTTTCATCTAAATTCCCACATCATCTCTTTTATAATCCTTCAACAGCTCCATAATATATGGTTTCCCAATCATTTACGAAATGATTGATGATTTTTCTTCCTTTATGCCTCTCTTGTACATCAACATCATGTCTAATAATATAATATCCATATCCATTATAATCAATGAAATTGTTTCTAGATATTTTATACATAGATCATTTTCCACTTTATTCACATTCACTGGATGGAAGTGGACAAAGATGTCAAAGACTTTGATAATCTCTACCCATCTTCATTAGGTAATATTCAACTCATTCTGTGGGAATATATAATTGAGTCCTTTATGATCCATATACATTTCACAAATCAACCTAAAGAGGCAAAATCACAAAATTATCAAAGAGAAGTCCACTACATAAAACTCTAAAACATGTGTTCTCTTGTCCTTATCATGAACATTCATCTACCTTGAATCCTAAGGAATGAACTTTTTTTCATCAACACACATCCCAAGGCCTTTATTGAAGCATCGCTAAATACAACAAAATATATCAACTTGTTTGTAGTTTGAGTAATTGAAAGGTGATAACCCTTATTTTCAACTCAATGAATATACATTTTCATTCATCATTCCAAGAAAACAAGGCTGCCTTCTGAGTTAGCTTCGCTAGATTGATTGACAATGACGATACATTTCTGACAAATCAACGATAATACTGGAAAAATCCAAGCAAACTGTGGATATCTATCACAACTGTCATCCACAAACATCCTCCAATTTTTACAAACCTTAAAGGATCCATATATACCCCTTTATATGTGATGATATGACCCACGAAAGAGACTTCCATCAACCAGAACTCAGATTTTCTATACATTGAATAATTCTTCTCCTTTCACAAGGTCTTTTTTGAAATACGTAAATGCTTATCATAATCCTTCGTACATTGGGAGTATAATAAATTATCATTATTAAAGAATACAAAAAATATTCAATGTAATATATAAAGACTCTATCAATTAATTCCATGAGTATTTCTGGATCATTAGTGAGATTTAAAGGAATTACTATGAATTCATAGTGCCCATACCGTTTACAAAAAGCAGTCTTTAGGATAACCTCCTTATTTACCCTGACATGGTAATAACTTAACCGCATACCCACCTTGGAATATTATTGCAATCGATGTAGATTATTGAATAATTCATTAATATGTGGTATATAATATATGTTCCTCATCGTGCTATTTTGAGGTCATGATAATCAATGAAAATGTGCATTGACCAATCATTCTTCTTAATGAAGAGGAATGGTGCACCCCAAGGTGAATCACATGGGTACTTGAAACCTATATCTTGATTCTCATATAGTTGTTTCATCTACTCCATATGTTCAGAAAAATCCATTCAATATTTATTATTGTATAACGGTAACTACCTATGCATGATATTTATTTATAGATCATTTTGTGGCAATGAAGAATCCCATGAAATTTTTTAGGAAACACATCAGCATATAACTTCATAATGGACATTTCTACATTGTTGATTATTTCGTTAGACTCAATAATTTGAGCTATGAATGCTTTCTCATAGGTAAATAATATCCATGAAGTAGACTATGGTTCTAAAAGAGAATCATCAATATCCCTACATTTGTACTGAATCATTGGACAATTTTCAATATAGAGAGTGATTTCTTTCTCAATGAATTTTTTGTTGTACCTATATAGGGAAATACAATCCATGAAAATAATTGATTAAAATTACACCAAAGGGTGTATGATGAGGTTATCATATATTTTTAGGAATAAAATTTTGATGGGGGAGGAGTTATATACATGGGATGCATAATTTCTAAATTTTCAATTCCTATCTCTAACTCCACTTCAAACCATTGTGTTGTTGATTGAAAATATGTACAAAACATTACTTATATGAAGGAAAGATTAGAACAAGAATAAAGATGTATTTTCACTGTCCTTGAATTAATTACTATCATACCACTCATCATGTAAATTTTGGGATTCACATTAACAGTTGTGATGGTGAAATCTCTCCCTTTCTACCATAGAGGTTGTTAGTTGCCTCTAAAAACCCTTATCTTGGTGCATTGGATTGAGAAATCCCATTATTCAATGAAGTTGTAGAAAAGAACAATGCACTAAGGGTTTATATGAGAATTCCTTTCCTCCGTTAGAGTAGCATGTTTTTCTTGAGGGAAATTTCTGGATAGGTTCCCCTCATTACCGCACCTAATTCGTTTCCTCATCCCCTTGAGGTAGTTTTGAAGGTTCATCATTCCATGCCTTTAGAAAGTGGGATGTTAATATTTCATGGAAAATTTATATATCTCTATTAGACTTCCAAATTATGAACCCACTTTCAGATTCATATCTCTGTGATGCCCTTGAGATAAGACTATGAGGCACATTAGGAAATTTTCTCATAGATAACATTATCGCAGATCTCCCTGTCTTTATATATGCTATGTTTTAGACTTCCAATGAATCTATCAACCTTGAATTTAGCATTAATGACAACACTAGAAGCATATCATGAAATCCCTTGATTTTCCCTTATACACTCTAATGGATTGATCATATTTTGTCTTGTGGAAAAAGAAATATATATCCATCATAATTAAGAGTGTGTCAGGAAAATATTTATCAAAAAACTTTTTCCATAAATCCTACCATCTCGTCACCTCAATATATTTTGAAGGATTAATATTTTGGATCAATGTCCACCACTGATTAGCTTCATCCTCTATATGATATATAGCTAGAAGAACCTTCTCTTGTTCTTAGCATCAAAAATTTTGGAATCTCTTCTCAATTTAGATGATCCATTGCTTCTGGATTGATGGATAAAATGATCCACTTAAAGTAGGGGGCCTTTTTCACATATTTCTATTGATTAAGATCTGTTCACTAGGGGGGTGGATGTCCCTCTTTATCTTTATTTCTATTCAAAACATGTTTTAACTGAGAGAGTATTGTGACAATGTTTATGATCCCCATTTTAATCGAAATGGGAATCTTATTCGGGCGGTCACTACATTGATCTTCACATAGGGTTTTAGCGTGATTCCGCATATTATTGGCCATAGACTAGATTAGATGGAAAATATTGGGAATTTATTTTAAAATATTGAACACATAATGGGAAATCCAATTACATTAAATGGAAAAAAAATATATTCATTTCATTTCATTAACTTATGAACATATTGTCTTCATTCATTTTAACAATAATATATTTACTATTGTATATTCATATGGGATTTCCCCAGTAATAATGGTTCATACTATGATAATGAATGTATAAAGACATATCCATGGGGTGTATCAAACCAAGAGTACAACAAGGCCCATTTTCATGGACTAGTTCCCATTCGAGTCTAGGTGAAGGTGGTGTTTTCAGGTTCAACCCCTAGATACTATGGTTTGAGAGCCACATCCACATGTTTTTATCCATACACGGAATTATTTTCTAGATAAAATACATACTCTATACACCCCAAAATTTAGACATTTTCTTTTATACTTATTCCTATCCCTAAGGACTCACTGGTGTTTCCTAATCCTAATCCCAAAAATATCAAAAGACTCCTATGATACCTACTATAATAGCCTCGATATTTTTATTAGATTCATACATGGTTTAATTACATAAAATTACACATCATAAAACCTGAAATATCAAGAATAATAGTGTATTTTGGAATAAGGAACATCTCTATACAAAATTATACATGAAAAACAACATCTTTGTTGAAAACTTCTTCTACAAACTCAGGCTTAAAACTGCATGGGATATGCTGTGGAAAATAAATAAGAAATATCTGTGATTTGAAGACCAGTAAGGGAGTAAAAATAGCATAACCTGAACATAATAATACATGTCAGGAATGGAATATAAATTTGACATAAAAACATGATTCATAAAGCGTTATATTACATGATATTCATAACATGGAAATGTGGAAAGCACTTTAAACACAGCTTCATAAGTCAAGGAAAAACTGCCATGATATCGTAGTGTAAAATGACCCATAAAGGAATTAGAAAAACCCCTTGCCCCAAAATTAAATATCATGATACTAAACATTACCCAATTCATTGTAGTGTCATATAATTCTTGGTTCACCCATTACTTTCATTTATTTCTCATGCTTAATTGTGCCACTTAGATCATAAAACAAGGATTCATTCATCATTATAATTTATTCTATTATCCAGGACTGTAAAATAAATATATTTATGTTAACAAAAAAATTTATATGTAAATAATATTTACACTATTGATAGGTAATGGGAATGTTATTTACTAAACGATTTGTTTCGAATAGAAATTCACAATGCAATTTTAGATTCCTAACTACGTGACCTAAAAATGCATTAAAAGGGATGAAAAGATCTAAAGGGGTCCCTCATTATATTTAATTTAAATTTAAATTATGGGTTTCATATAAATACATGACCAAAAATAAATAAGTCTAAAATATATTACATATCATAATTCAACATGTTGAATAAAGAGGAGGAATGAAATAACTATTATGAAATTTCTACACTATAACAGGTGTACATGGGAGGGATTAATAAGAGACAAACATGTATCCATTCATTAAAACATAATAAGTGAAGTGTGTGGGTGTTAAAACATAACCCATGTTTTTTAATTTAATATAAAATGTGGTAATAATACAAGGAAACATGGATAAAATTTGAATAGAAGGAACCCATACTTGAATGTCTGACTTTAAAAGCCTAATAAAGAAATTCTTGGGATCTTGAGGTTCCTTGAGATGATTCTAAATAGTGGATGGATGGGTAACGATGTTATCTAGGGATTTTTAGTTATTCTAAGTGGGATATGGAGTGGGATAATATAGAAAATGATAGGGTAATTCTTTAATATTTCACAAAAATTTATTTTGGGATATATATAATTAGATATTCAAAACCAAAAACCCTCCATTGGGGTTTACCCATGGTTATTTCCATAGAGGGAATTCATTAATTTTTCTATTATTAAAAGGACCAAATATATTAAAATATTATCCTTTATTGTTTTGAGTTGAGTCGCATTATAAAAAAATGAATTTAAAATCAGAAAATATATTTTTCATTTTGGAGGATTCATAAGAGCACTATAAAAATAAATAATTTATATTAAAATCAAAATATTTTAATTTTTAAAATATATATTGGGATCATAATACACATTATAGTATTTATTACTTAATTTTGGGTCATTATGATTTCATAAAACACACGTTATATTTATAAGATATTTATTTTGTAACCGAAAATTTCTTTATCTCATTAAAATATGAAAAATTCACAAGATGATAATTTCAAATTAATTATTAAAAAATAATATAAATTTTATCTAAATAATATTCTTAATTTATGAATTATAACATTTAAAATAATATTTAACATTTTTTTTTGAAAAATGACATGTTTTATAACAATAACTACTTTGGAACCCGTATACAAAAGTACATTTCACATTATAAAAATTACAAGACCATTTATAATTACTAATCCATACATAATAATAATATTTAATTATAAAAATATTTTTTATGATCACGATACAAATCCCTTAATTACCCTACTGTATTCCATAATATTAAGGTATCTTATGGGGAGATTATCATTGGGTCGTTCAACGAACATGGTTTGGGTCGTGATCTCAATGATCTAGAACTTCTCAAGTAACCTGTTTCTCTCATGATTATGTCAATGGATAAAATCATGTCCTTGGTCGTAGGAAAAACCCAATAAAGATAACTCCCACATAATATCATATAAATCGAATTTCTAGGTCATGATTCTACTTTTATAGGACATCATTTCGTTTTTATGATTCAATTGATTTTGTTAAAGCTGTATATTTAAACTAATCATGTGTTCTCTACTCAATGACTATATTAGAATCAATCAAAATTCCTAACGGTCTATTAAATATAGAAACCAAAAACCATGTAATTTCATTGGTTTTATATAAAATGTTTACAAAATAAAACATTTAATCCAAAGGGAAAATTCACTTATACTAGTTTGGGACATTACCTGGATTATATATAACAATAGTGTGGAGGCAGATATATAATAAAGAGAAGAAGTACTAAAAATTTGAATTGAAATAAGTAAAGGTTCTCATTTAATATTCAATCTATTTAATCAAAATAATTTAATAAAAAAATTTATTTAATTTATATGTATTGAGAGTTTGTGTAAACATATCATCCTATATATATATATATATACAAGAACAAAATATTCCTAAGAAGGTCACCTAAAAGTTATATGTCAAAGACTGAATCCAATAATCTGTTATGTCTTTTCATACACATCCTAATTAATTTCATTCATTAAACCATATATTACATGATATTTTTCATGGGATCCCTATAATGGAATCCATGTTTCCCTCCCTGTATAATATAATAAACATCATATGATCCCATCCAAGGAAATACCAAATAACATAGGTATCACATCAATTGTGTTATAATATCTAATCAACTTGATTATATCTTAAGAAGTCCACTAAGGGATCCCTAATATCACCCATGGTATTCATTTTAAAATACACATTGATTACATCCATGTATTTTTTATAAGAATCCATGTATCACTCCCCATATAAGTCAAGCCATAGAGGATGTCCTTGGAAGTCTACAAGGGTTTCCTCTGCTCACTCAAATATAAACAATGTTCAAGACAATTTATTTTGTTAATGACATTCATCAATGAATCCTTATGGCACCTAATTTATATAATAATTTATCCAATTCATTAATATTTAATCAATTTTAATTAACCTAGTCATGACTAAAACCATATACATCTCAATTCAAATCGTACCTCCAATTTTGAATAATGGAATGAGACCATTATTAGAAGGCTGTGCCTCTAAATATTCACATGGGAAAAACATCATGAATAATATTCTCATGCTTAGAAAAGCACCACTTCACATTTTATGTATCTATATTACATTACCCTAACATTTAAAATGGATGTTTAATTTCAATTAAACAAATAGATTCTCACGGAATATTGACTACGCCAGCCGCTCCCCCCGAAGAACCCTAGTTCTTCCTCGTGACGACGTCGGCCACTACGCTGGTCCCTCCCCCACTATTGGGGGAGGGACCATCGGCGTACTTCAATGGAGTGGTCTCTTCTTTTATTCCTTTTTCAAATCCGGATTTTCTTCCCCACTTCCCTCAAATTGCACTTGGACAGAAACTCCCGTACTTTCTTGAAGGATTCCCTAACCTTCAAATTTCGACTCTGGAGTTCTCACAATCGTCTAATCTTTTGAAGCATACCCTAGTTGCGGGATTTTACCAGCGACAACCATCAGTGGATGTGCTCGACAGATTCATCTTCGGCGCTTGGGACTTGCAGGACATGACGACTATGGGCCTTCTCGATAGCCGCCAAATTATGATACAATTTGCATCAGAAGCAGACCTCATCATGGCATGGGCAGGCACTCTTTGCAGTGTTAATGGTCTCAGATACATGCTTCTTCGTTGTTCTTTAGATCTTCATATGAAGCAGGATCCTCCATCTATGGCGACATGGGTTATTTTTCCTAACCCCCCCCCTTACCTTTCAAAATCCTACTGTGATACGCAAGCTGGGATATCTGTTAGGTAGTTATTTGTGTTCGGATAGTAGAACTGATGCAGTTTGTCACCCTATTAACCCCTGCACATGTATTGAAATGGACGTGTCAAGAGAACCGTTTTATTATATGTGGATTATGGTGGGCGAGGAATACAGATACAAGCAACAGGTCATCTACGAAACCTGGAAGAACTTCTGTCCATAATGAAAGTGATTGGGTCATCCGCCGGAACGTTGTCACAAGAGATCTCGGTCTGGTGTGAGGAGGAACAAGGACAATGGAAAGGAACTAAGGGTGCATGAGGAAGCAGATATTCTGGATCAGGATTCGGCCGGTACAGGACCTCATGGAGTTTCTTTTATGGAAAAGTCTGGGATGAAATCGCGATCACAGTCACCTGTGCAGAAGACGTCGATGGCCCAGGGCATACCAATGGTGGAATCAATTTTTAGTAAGATAAAATAGGATCTCTCCAACCCCCCTTTTCTCCAAATTGATAGAGTGAGGGTGGGAGAATCACTTAACTAGGAGGAATGAGTCTTGCAGGGACTTGGGAGTACCACGACCACGGTCCAGACACTAGATGACAAGGAGATGGCACATGCAGTGACAGTTGCACTGGGTAGTGACCCTTCTCAGTTTCAGGGGACTGTCATGGAGGTGCTGTTCCAGACAAGTATTGGGGAAGTAGGGGGATCGGGCCATGACAATATTCCAGGGGGTGCGGACTCTCCTACCCGGTCCCTAGTCATCTTGAGCAGGTCTAGACAGGATAGACCTGCAGGGGTTTCTCAACCCGATCTCAATGAGGGAACGTCTGCAGAGCAAGCCACTTGGGCAAACAGTGAGGTGACATTAGAGGAAATGAATAGACAGCACCAGTTCATGGGATGCGGACTCTTAAAGGGAATCTAGGATGAGGCAGCTGGTCGAAGCAGTGGTTCTACACCTAGAAGGGAGCTGCAACTGGTGGATGAGAGCAGGGGTCTAGGCCTGACTCGTACATTAGTACCCCTATGTAACAAATTTGATGGTTTAGCAGAGGAGAATGTGATTTTGGAACACATTACACCAGGTGAGGAAGATGATGTTGGAATAGAGGAATCCAAGCTGGATAAAATGGACCATTCAAATGAAGTGATACCAATCCAAAAGAACAACATCGGTTTTAAAAAGAAGAAGGGGAAGAAGGATTACTCCTCGCTCCCCCACC
Organism: Viscum album; assembly: GCA_963277665.1. NCBI lineage: Eukaryota > Viridiplantae > Streptophyta > Magnoliopsida > Santalales > Viscaceae > Viscum > Viscum album. The sequence goes on along the minus strand of OY728123.1, from coordinate 117,368,578 downwards.
ATTGGAGACCCACTCCTCGAAGAAGATGCCGGTGGTATTTATCTACACAGTGGAGGAGGATTATCAGGTTTTAATCAAGGGGAACAACAATGAAATGTGAAGCTCTAGCGGAAAAGTAAAGAACATAAAGGAACCTATCCTTTTCTATGAGGAGGAAATGGTAGAAGAGTTTCTATATTTTGACATCCCACTGGAAGAGGCTGATATGATGGGAAGAGCTATAAGAGTGGAGGTCAACAACGAGCAGGCTACGTGGATTAAAAAATAGGATTTGATTCTAATGAGAGGCTTCAATGATCGGAAATCAGCAAAGAAGAATATATATGTACATGGGATAAAATGGCGGACCATTTTGAAGACGTTATCAGGGAAGACCCTGATGCTATGGTATGGCTAATGAATTCAAATATTTACAGGGAGGAAAGCAATAATAGGCTAAGGTTATGTTTTGGTAACTTTTCCTTTTCTTATGAGGCATCGCCCCCAGACTGATTTGGTTTGTCTCTCACATTGTCTTTAAAGTTATTGGTGGGTTTTATTTGGATTTGTCTGCGGTCAGGGTGTTAATGGTATCAGGAGATGGTCATCCTCATTTTGGATTTTCTTGACGCCCTCGAGGGTGGATCCTTGGGGTCCATTCCATCGCTTGAAGGCGGGGTGAATTCCTCTATAATTTTCCAATGGGAGGATTTGGGTCGGTGTCTATGGTCGCACTAGAGGACGCTCATGGTAATCCTGGGTGTTTTTGTTCATATTATATGATGTCATTGTGCCCTGTTTAGTGGTTTCTTATGCATGGTTAGTGTTTTTGGTGTTTGAATATTTTGGTTTATGTGGCTTTTTGGACTTATGTAGCGGGGTACCGGGAACCCATAAACTGGCTTTTGAAAATGGAAAAAAATTGGATGCCTAATTAAACAAGACATTACATGAACATTGAATACATTACAAGGAAATAGACAAGGGTAATGGTCAACTCAATCGTTCCCATTATTCAGTTAAATACAATTTACAAAAAAATTGAATTTATCATTGAAAATTAATGGAATTTAATCCCATGAAATGGTAGAAAGACATACCTAATATTTATTCAAATGCATATTCCATCATAATGGGCATATAAAATAAACAATCCACCCAAAGGGGCAGTTTTTGTTTCAATGTAAAAAAACAATAACCAATCTATAAAGACCCATTTAATTACATTGTCCATAATAAACTATTCATGTAATTAATATCATTTAAAGGTGATTCCAATAAATTTGGCATGAGGTACAATGACATATTTAAACAACTATTCATAAATATAATTGACTAGGAAACCGACCATAGGTCTATAGTTGATTCTCCGCCCTTATCAGCTCCTGAATCATCTCCAATCGGGGTAAATCTTTGGAATATATGAAGAACCTATAAATAGGGAATATTAGAATTCTCTTAAATAGTGTAGAAAATATCCCAAAGATTAAGGAATGGATAATAAATCAGGATCATACTGATGGAGATATGTTGAGGTTGATGATTCAAGATTCAATGTCTAGATGAATAACATACCTCAATTCTAGGTTTAGTAGTTGAAAGAGAGATTGTATGGGTGAGGCTACTATGGGTATGAATTATTGAAAAAAAGGAATGGACTAATCTAATGTAATATGGTCTTTTCCCCCAAACTATCTAGGTCGCACAGTTTAGGCAGACGATTTGAAATACCGTGCTCCAATTACACATGGTTAGTTATAGGGAACAATCCCATATAAAAACCTAACCATAATAAATATAGAATATATTAAACTAATTTATAAATCAGATATTTAGAATTTGAAAGAAGATTTTGGATTACTATTTTTGAAAATTAGGATATAATTTATTCATACCAACCCAAAATCATAAAAATTTGGTACTACTACAAAAATATGAATTTCTTATATATTACAAAATTTGTTAATAAAAACCTGAAATATACCTTGAAAATTAATCACAGCATTCATCTTGGATTCTATATTTCTCTCACCCATCCATAAACCCAATGAAAATCATTTTAAAACATGGTATGAGCACAGAATCATCAGTAATAGATATTAATGAAAGGAGAGAAACAATTAGTACATGAATAATTACCATCATATAAAATCATTTTCACAAATACATTATTCTCACCCAATAAGTATCTTATAGGAACTTTGTGAAAGTATGAGATTTCCATAAAACATATAAAACATAAATAATTATAGAAAGGAAAAATATTTCATTATTTGAAAAACATTTAACCTGCCAAGATAGTTTATGATTTGTAAACCTCACATCTACCTTATAATGTAACCTTTATGGAAACATTGCAATGTAATGCTCATGGCTACCTCTTAGTGTACCCTCATTATTTACACTTAGATTAAACATACATTTGTCATCCAATATTAACATAACAAATGCATTGGAGGGAGATATATGTCCCACCCATCATCACATACAATCATCAAAAGTATTAATCATTAAATAATAATACCTTACCAAAAAAATCATTTTAATTTTGACAAAAAGAAATTTAAAATAGGGTTTTTGAAGAAAATAATTTTTCTAATATCATATTTTTGAATTGAGAATTAATAAAACGAATGTAGTATTTTTTTTAAAATATAAATTCACCTAATAATGAATCATATATGTAAAATTAGTTTCACAATAAATCTTACAAAAACAGAAACAATGAAATATAATGTTAATCCAAAGAATGTAAATTTGGATAAAAATTCCATTATCTCAGGTTTCCTTACTTCAATCTTATTAAATACTCATTTATAATTGTTTAAGGGGTTTTTTTAATATATTAATAGAACCATATTGATAATTATAGTTACATATATTATTATTTTATAATATCTTTCATCCATATTATTAAATATATTGTGTAATTTTTATTGTTTTCGGTGAATTTATCCCATGGGTTTCATGGGTTTCATTGTTGGTCATATCATTTTTTAAATAACATGGTTATATATTGGTTACAAAACATTAAATTACTTATAATATATATAACAAAATATTATTTAACCGTAATAATGGTTTTGTATAGCAACCCTACTCTTTATTACACACATAAACATGATTTATTACATTAACATTATATTATGAAAACTATATGGATTGAGAGGTATAGTGTCTTGGGAAATTAAGAACGCTGCATAACAACATTGAACATAAAACCCAACATCTTTATTGAAATATTTTTTTACATGACCACAACATTCCCTCATACTTATCATTGCATGGGATAACCTGAAGCCATACAAGTGAAAAGTGTGAGATATAAATCCTAGTAAAGGTTTAAACAAAGGATAACATGAAGAATATTGTACATGTTAGGGAATATGAATTTAAAAATAGCACAAGTGATACAATAACATAAATGCATGATATAGCATGATTATCATAACATGGAAATGTGGAAACACCATTTAACATGATATTAGCATGATTCAAGGGTTATTGAACATGGAGCATGAGTAAACACTGAATTCACCTCGAATAATCATGATTAAACCCTTATTTCACTTGATGTGTCATGATACTAATCTTTACCCAATGGATTGGAGTGCTGTTAGGGTGTACCCTTCTTAACTATTTCATTTTACGCATAAGTGTGTCACATGAATCATATAACCAGGATTCATTAAACATAATTATTTATTCTAGGCTAAAGGAATGGGGAATTAATACATTAATCACTATAATAAATAATAAAATGTTAAAAAATTTGAATACCCTGGATAGAGAAATGGTCATGGTATTCACTACACAATGACATTGACTTGGAAACTTGCGGTGCAATTTTGTCAGCATAACGACGTGACATAGAATTCATATAAAATGGATGATGAAACAGAAAGAGTTATCTCATCATATTTACATGAAATTTATAGTGAGGGGGTCACATAGATATAATTCTCACCATATTTAATGTAATTTCGTTTTATAAAACAAATGAATTTCTCAAATGTAAATGATGAGATGGAAATCCTTTATGGAATTTTGGCATGGTAATAGTTGCAGATGGTAGGCATTAATGAGATATAAAGGTGTATCCAATCATTAGAACATAATTAGAGACGTATTGGAGAGGTGAGAAATCATACGAAACATATTTAATTGAAAATACAATGGTATAGAAACTTAATTAATCTTGAAAAAAAAATCAGTGGCAAAAATCCCTAATGGACATTCACAAGGTAATAGGTGTACATGGGAACCATTAATGAGTGCGAAATGTGTATATAATCATTAATAAATAAGGAGGATTGTATGGGGGATGTATAATATAATTCCCCAACTTTTGTAATTGAAAATAGATGGGAATAAGAACATAATGAAATTTGGATAAAAATGATAAAGGAAGACATCCCTTACTTGGAAGTGCGATCGTAAAGGCTTGGGAGAGGTAAGAGAGAGGCTTCATGGGAGACTAGGGTGCCTTGGTAGGACTTTGGATATAGAATATCAGGGTAAGGATGTGCTCCAAGGGTTTTGAGTGAAGATAAGTGGGATCATTTGTGGGTTTATATTGGAAAAAAGCGAGAATTCATTATTATTTTGGTATTGGAAAATACACAGTAAACTAATTAAAAACACAAACCAAACCATTGGTTTTTTCCATCGTTTTATTAAAAGGGGAGTGGAAAAAATAATTTTATAAGACCAACAGCCGAAATTTTGAAAATATTAGGCTTGCCATTGTGGAGGTGAGTCACACTGCCTGGGAAATCATTTTAAAATCTTAAAATGTTTTATAAGTCATGGAGCCTCCCTTAAGGATTTTAAAAATAAATCAAACAAATATAAAATAAAATTATTTTAATGGAAAAACATATATTGGCAGAGTATAACTTTTATTGTATTTTATTACATCCCTTCTGGTCATTATGATGTCATAAACTGCATTATATATTAAAATGGTATTTACCCAAACATTCGAATGTCTCATAAAATTAGGAAAAATACACCATTACATAATTTTGACATCCTGAATCCAAATATTATATTAACATTATCTAAATAATTATCAAAATATCTAAATTTTCACATTTAAAATAAAAACCGACATCTATCCAAAATTTATGGGTTTTGAGAAAAAAACCTTTCAAATATTAATAACAATTTCAATTTTATTTATAAATAATTATACCATAATTTATATTTAATAAATATTAATTTAGTAATAATATTTAATTTAAATATTATTTAATTCAAAAATCCATTAATTCATCAAAATAAATTTCTTAATGGAAAGTTAACAAAAAATACAATTTCTGATTTAAAATCTATAATCATTGTAAACATGATAAAATGAATTTATATTCATTATAAAAATAATGTATATAATAATAGTGTTAGGGTCTTGTTAGATAACCCCTTATAACACCCACATAAGCACTAAGGGTTAGGTGTTTGATTGTGATAGGCTCTTTGGATGGTTCAGATAACATTTTTAGGTTGCAATCTCTATTAAAATCCACTTCTCTAATAGGCAGTTCCATTCAATCATTATGTGTTGAAACTCGGCATGTTATAGGTTAAGATCGAAGCCCATTGACACTCCCTCATTTCCTATCACCATCAAATGGGATTCGTATGGAGCAATTCTACTAGATGAGGATATTTATTTCTTTTTCTGAGTATATTGTATTTTTCCATGCCCTATAATTATACTAAACATGTGGTCACTATTCAACTACTGTATTAGAAATGGTAAAAATTATTAATTGTATTTTAAAATTAGGAAAACCTAAAACCATGTATGTCCATATGTCTTATATAACAATTTTATATAGTACGACATTTATTCAAATCAAGATTAATTTTCATTAATAATAGTTTGGATCATTACTGTATTCCACCCTTAAGAAATTTCTCCCTCAAAATTTCCTTTTCCCATACTAAATCAGATGTGGGTACCTACGCCTCACCACTTACTCTGGTTCCCACGTTGTTTCTTCAAAAATGTGGTTTCCCCACAACACCATGACAAGTGGAATTTCCTTAATTCATAGAACGTATTCCCAATGATATAAGATCTTCACTTGCTTCCTTTAATATGACAGTTCATTCTCCAATGATACTGCCTATGGATTGGGTACTTGTGATGGGTCTTGTATATACTTCCTCAAGAGTGATACATGGAATACATTGTGAACTTGATATCGGTTCGGTGGGAGTGCTTTTATATAGCACACTGCTCCAATGTGATCAAGGATATCAAAAGGTTCTATGTACCTTGCAATAATATTTCCCATATTCCCAAATCTCAAAACTCTCTTCCATGGTGAGATTCATAGAAGTACCATGTCCCAAACATCAAACTCTATGACTCGTAGATGATTATCAACATATCTATTTTTCAACTCTGTGCAGCTTTAATGTACTATTTCATGGTCTAAATATTCCCCGCCATTTATTTCTAGCATTTTTGGACCCATGAGTTTTTGATCCCCAACTTCATCCCATCATGTCGATTTTCTGCACCTCTTCCCAAAAAGGGCATCATAAGGATCCATTTGGATGCTTTAGTAGAAACTGTTACTATAAGAGTGCTCCACCAGAGGAAGATTATGATCCCATAATACTTTTAGTCCCATTTAGAATTCCCTCAACATATCCTCAAGTGTTTGGATAGTCTACTCAGATTGGCCATTAGTTTGAGGAAGATATTTTGTACTGAAGTCCATCCCAATAATCAGATCATATTGGAGACTATTCCAGAACCTAGAGATGAATCATTGACCTATATCAGATATAATAAATAGTGGTACTACATCTCGCCTTACCACTTCTCTAATATAAATTTGTTCCAGTTGATCCAATGAGAAATCCTCTTGAATTTCAATGAAGTGTGTTGTCTTTGTAAGACGATCCTCAACAAAACATATTTCATTACTTAGTTTGGAACTATTTTGATGTCTGTTGACAGTGTCCATGGTGGCGTTCTCCCATTTAATTGCTAGTATGGGTAATGGTTGAATCATCCACATAGACATCTTCCTCTCAGCCTTCACATGATAACATACAAGACACTATGATGTATACTCAGCGATATACTACTTCATGTTATCTCACCAATAATGATCTCGGAGATCTCAATACATCTTTTTTTTTTCAGGGTGATTGGAGAAATTAAAACTATTTGAATCATCCCAATGTTCATTATATAACTCCAAATTGGAGATAACACAGAGTCTTGTCCCAAATATCATCATTCCTTATTCATTGAAATTGAACTATAAGGATTTCCTTTTTCTGATAGTTTCCATGTTTTTATTAATTCCCACATCATCATTGTGAGCATCCTTTAACCTCTACAAAAGATATGGTTGAGTAATCATTTGTGAAAGGATTAATGATATTCCCATTATTATTATTCCTATGTCCTTAATCGTAAAATCTATGTAGATTGGATCATATTCTATTCAAATACATGATAGAATCACTGGGTCATTTATATATAGAGCACCTACCACCTTGATCTCTTTCCCTGGGTATTAATTGATTGAGAAATTACAGTCTTTGATCATCTCTAACCATCTTCATTGGTACATGTTGAACACTTCTTTTGTGAGTATATAAATCAGGATTTTGTGACTCGTATATATTTCACACTTCTCCAAAAAAAGATAATTCCACCATATTTTTAAGGCGACGATTATTGCAGCCAACTACAGATTATGCATAGGACTGCCTTGAGTCATATAAAATGAATTTATCCTTTTTTCCTAAAATTCCATCAAAGGAATAAATATATAATTTTGAAGAAAAAATTTCTGTTAAACATCAACATGTCATAAAACACATATAGAGTTTTTTCTTTAATGACATAGTATCATTTATATTGGGGACTCAATGTTCATATAAAACATAAAACATGTACTAATAAGACATGAATAAAAATACATTATGATGTACACTACTTTTTTATAGTTATAACATGTAATCTATTCGTTATTATCTGTCTTATCATAGGACTTTTCATGCTCCCTTGATCATGGAGATTGGGGATGCTCTTTAAGTTCCTCAACACTTTCAATAGAGCATCATCTTGAATAATTCCCTACATCTACACATTTATGACATAGAATTGTGTAAGAGCAATTACATTGATCCTTTTTTCCATCTATCGCATAATCTATTCATTCATGGAAATTGGATACTTTTTTCCCTTCTTTTCCACACATAAAACATCTCCTAGTCCCTTTCTTAAATTTCTATCGGTTCCACATACAACATTTGTTTCATGAAGGAAATTAGGTATTCATTCCCTTATCACCTTTAACAGTTGTTAATTCATGAGATGTCATGTTTCCTACATGAGCTCCAATTTTATTGGGAATCTTGTTGGGAAACTCATCATGTTTCCCATCAAATAAATTTTTAGCCATATTCATTATATTACCATCCATTAGATAGAATAAAAGGAAAATTAATGATGATTATCTTAATCATATTACTAAATAAATTATATTATAATTTCATTAAAATGATATCTTATAAATTAAATTTATCTCCTTAACTTATAAATTTACAGTCTTCAATCAATGTTATCCATCATCTACTTCCCAACATATAATTTTAGGGGATTTTTTGTATTCCCTTAATAATGGTTCATAATAAGAAAGGGAATTTAACGGAGCATATCCCCTAGGAGTGGCATAACCAAGAGTGCAGCAAGGCCCATTGTCATGCACCGATTCCAATTCTTGTCTAGCTCATAGCGGTATTCTATGGTTTTACCCCTCATTACATCTGTTCCAGTTCCACCTCTACATACTCATATCTAGACAGTAATGTATTTTATTGATAAGCCACTAACTCAATACTCACCAAAATTTAAGGATTTTTTCATTATATTTAGTCTTATCACTAGGGAATTTACTAGGGTTTTCTAATCTTAATCCATGAAATTATTAAATCTATCCTATGATACCAACTATATTAACCATGCTCATTATTACATAGATAAACATGATTTATCACATCAACATGCAATTAAGGAAACCATGAGGATAAAGAGATCTTGTGTATTTGGAAATTATTAATGTCACATAACAACTTAGAACATAAAACACGACATCTTTATTGAGAACTACCTTTACATGACCACAAAAATCCCACGTACTTAGCATTGCATGGGATAACCTGAGAACAAACAAGTAAAAAATGATGAGCTATAATGCATAGTAAGGGCGTAAACAAGGAGTATAATGATAAATGTAGTATATTTTAGGAAGTAGGTATATCAATGGAACACAAGTGAAAAATGGACATAAAATCATCATATAACATGATTATCATAACATAGATATGTGGCGACAACATTTAACAACATATTATCATGATCAAAGGATCATTGCACATGGAGCATGAGTAAGACCCCATTTCACATGAATTGGAATGAGCAATCCCTTATTTCATTTGAATTGTCATGATAATTGTCTTTAACCAATGCATTGGAGCGCTGTCAAGGCTCACCCTTCCTAATCTTTTAATTTCATGCATATGTGTGCACATGGATCATATAACATGGATTCAATTAACATAGTCATTTAATCCATGATAATGGAATGTGGATTTAATTCATAAAACAATATAATCAATAAGTAAATGTTAATAATTATTTATACACTTGATAGAGAAATGGGAATGGTATTCTCTACACAATTACTTTGGTTTGGAAAATTACGGTGCAATTTCAACAACATAATGGTGTTACAAAAAAATCAATAAAATGGTTGATGAGTCACCAAGATATGTCTGATAGTATGTACATGAAATCGAAATTAAGGGGTCATATAGATAAAATTACCAACATATGTAATGAAATTGGGATTCAGAAAGAAATAGATTTTCATGAATGTAAATTAGGAGAGTGAAATCCCATACGGAATTTCATCATGGTAACAGGTGTCAATGGGAGGCATTAATGAGATATAAAGGGGATTTTAATCATAAAAACGTAATGAGTTATGTATAGGGGAGGTGAGAAATCATACCCCCAACATTTCAAATGAAAAATACATGTCTATAGTAACGTAAAGAAACATGGGGAACATGACAGACGAAAAAAATCCCTTAGGGAATTTCATCATGATAACAGGTGTACATATGAGTCATTAATGAGAGAGAATGGGGTATGTAATTATTCAAAAATAAATATGTAATTATGGGGATGTGATAAATAATACACAAATATTTTTAAGTGAAAATAAAAGGGCATTACGACATAATGAAATTTTGACAAAAATGAGAAAAGGAAAAAACTCTTACATGGAAGTGTGATACCAAAGGCGTAGGAGAGACATGAGAGAGGAATATTGGGAGCATGGGGAACCTTGTGGAGGATTTTAGAAAAAGGGGGTAGGTGCAGGGACGTGAAACAAGTGTTTTTGGAGAATATATGTTGGATATTGGGTGGGTTTATATAGGAAAAGAGAGGGAATTCATTTTTATTTAGGTTTTTGACACTGGATATTAAATTTATCAAAATCACAAACCAACCAATGTTATTTTTCCAGGAATTTTCCAAATAGGGGTGGAAACAATATTTTATAAGGACAATATCTTAACTTATTACAATATTAGGATTTCATTTGTGGAGGTGAGGCACACTCTCAAAAACAATTACAAATATAAAAAGATTTATAAGTCTTGGAGGGTCCATTATGGTTTTTTAAAATAAATCAAACCAATATAAAATCACATTATTTTAATGGTGAAACTTATATTGATATAATATCAATTTTATAGTAATTTATTAAATCTATATTGTGTCATTATGATTTCATTAAATAAAGTATATATTTAAACAGTATTTAATTTTTACAAAAAAATCGATTTTATAATAAAGTTTTGAAAAATTTACCTTTATTTAAATTCGACATCATAAATCAAAAGAGATTATTAATATTATATAAAAAATTTCTAAATATGATAATTTTCAGATTTAATATAAAAACTGGCATTTATCAAAAATTCATGGGTTTTGACAAAAACAGCTTTCAAACCTTGATAAAAATTACAATTGTATACCTAAAATTTATACCACCATTTTGATATAATAAAAAGTAATTTAGTAATAATATTTTAACAAAAATTATTTAATTCCAAAAACAATTAATTCAATAAAAAATATTTCTTACTTGAATATTAACAAAAAATAATATTTATGATTTAAAAACATTTTACAATGTAACAATGAAAAAAGGAATGTATATTGTCTATAAAAAAATAATGTACATAGTCATTGTGCTAGGGTCTTATTATATAACCCACTCTATCACATGAATAATACCTAAGGGTATGGTGTGTGATGGTGATAGACTCTTGGGGTGGTTCAGATAACATTTCTCAGGTGGTAATCTCTATTAACATCCACTTCTCTCATAGGTAGTCTCATTAAAGATTAACATGTTGAAGTTTGGATTGGGATTGGGAAAGAGAAATTTCCAATGATGTTACCTCCATTAAGAGCTCTGAAAAATGGGCTTCATAAAGAGAAATTTTACTGGAAGAGGCCATCACATCCTTTTTGTAACTAAATTGGATTTGTTAATGCCCTATATTTATACTAATTTTTTGGTCATTGTTTAAGGTCCATTTTATAAAAGGTAAAAAAAATTAATAGTTTTTTAAATAATAAAACATAAAACCAAAGAAGTACATTTGTCTTGTACGACCATTTTACATGGTAAGACATTTAATCAGATCAAGATGGATTTTCATTAATAAATGATTGGTTGTTACATTTTGTGACAAGAAATGAACGATTTAATTAAAAATAATGATGTATCATCCACGATTGTGGTAAACCTACACATCACAAATTATGCACTCATTTTTTAAAATTAATAACAGTGGATAAACACTTTGATGCTGAAATTTTCTATAAAATGATAAAATTATAGTATATCTAATATATTTTATAATAAATTCCACTTCGATAAGGGGAGTTGAAGATAGTATAAGACAAAATTGAATTGAATAGAAAATAAAAGACTAAAATTGATAATTTTACCTATCTAATTCTTGTAACGACCAGGTAATTCTGTATAAATGTTTTTCTTAAATACATAGGAATTTTACGAGTCCATGAAAAATGAAGGCGCGTGATTCTAAGGCCCAGTGTGCCTGGATTCAATTTCTGACATTTTTTTTCGGGTACATTCAGTAAACGTATAAGTGGTTTTTTATAATTTTTGAACCGGTGCACGAAATTGAAATTTGAGGACACCGTTTAACTCACAGTGCCAGTATTCCCTTAAGGATTCTTTCACTTCGACGATAGTGGTTGATAATAAAAGATAGTTTTTGGGTTTTTGAGGAAAATAATAAATAATGCAATCTTCACATTATTTTTATTTCTGCCACTATGTGGGTGTTTGTTTGTTAAAAACTTCTCATGGAAGTTGGAGGTGGAACCACCACACCTTAACCTCTCAAGAGAGGTCATGGGGGAGGGGCCCACCAGAACATATTCTCCTATGAGAGGCTAGGATGTGGGGACCACACGAGACTAAACACCCCTATTAATGGGAGGACTGGAAAACCTCTCAACTCTCCCTCATTAATGAGAGAGAGCCTCTTCACTCATCTTAATTTAATATTTCCAACGCTCCATTCTTATTACGCGAACCCACGTAATTAATTTCCCCAATTTGAATATTATGCCTACAATGAAATTGGGGAAATCAAATCCCTTTTGGCTAGGCAATTGCAATTTGATGAAAGATTTGGGAAAAAGAGAGCTTGGGAGAAAGCTTCCAAATAAGAAAGAAGAAAGCTGACAATGTTCTTCTTCGATCTTCTGGCCCGGAAACCTACCGATTTGGGACGTCTTCAACCGACCTACCCTCTGCATCATCGTCAACGAGCTGACACAGCTCGGAATTGGATGTGTGCGGGGGACGCAATGAATGATGATCACCTTCATCTTCTACCCCCGACTTCTTCAGTGATAACGAACAAAGGTAGGGGATTAATTTTTATTTAAGAATGATTTGTTCCAATGTTATTCTTTTCACACAAAACGAGGAATGAGGGTTGTTGGTATTCATAATTGTGAGCCCCTTCTTGTAACCCAAACCATAGAGGGTTCAAGACAAACAGACATAGCCCCACCCCCCTCCGTCGACCTTGTTTATGATAATCTACGGCATGGCGATGAAGCAATGAGTCAACTGAACGATGAAGGCACCGGCAGCGACACTCGTGGACTCCGTGAACTGCACCTCCCTCACGACGCTCCTACTGGATCGGCTCTGCCACCCTGGGCCGACCCATGCCCCCTGTCGGCCCGAGCCGCGTCAGCTCCCAGCTGCTGTTGGCCTTCCGTGTGCCCTGGCCGAAACCCTATTTTCCCACATTGTCCTGAACCACACCGAGTCGGCATGCCCGACCGCCACCCGGTCGTGCCTCCCGACCTGCCCGGCCGCCCGCGGGCCTGCCTGATACCCTGCTAAGCCGCCTTCCAGCCTAGCTGCGCCCTTCACTGCTACCTACTGGCCGGGCCATGCCCTGCCTGCCGTCCCACACAGCTCATTGCCTGCCCCCCCCCCCCCCCCAGCACCCAGGACGACCGGCCACCGGCCTTCCGGGCGCATTGCCTGACCACCTGCCGTCCCTGCCACCCCCTATGCTCCCAACGGAACTACACCAGACCACGCACCTCGCGCACCACGCATACCTCGTCCCGCCCAACTCATGCCCCTCGCGACTCTAGATAAACCGGTCTTCTCCATCCGGGATGAGACACTGAGCCACACCCTCACGACGCTCCGGGCCGAATCACCCACGTGGCCTGCTGGGCGGGGACCAGCAGTTGGGCCGAACCTAACAGGCTGGCCCGCCCAATGGGCTAAGCCTGACCCAATTTGTATAACCGGGTCAACCCAGACCGGGTTGTTTCGACCGGGTCAGACCGAACATGGGTCAGACCGGACACGGGTCCACTCCTGACTGTTTACATTATTTGGCCATATCATTGGAACCGGACGACCGTTTGACGAATCGTCAGCGGCCCTAGTAAGCCTGGATCATAACAATCCATTTGATTATACCCCACTGAAGTTTGGGGTATAGCAAAGATACGGCCAGGATGGATTGTGCAGGAATCCAACCGGGACCCTCGGACTAAAAGACTAATAACTCATAGACCGGGTGTCCGATTGACATGTCAACTACTGCGTTGTGATCCCTATGATGTGGCTGACCTTTGAGATTTTTCTTCATTGGAATTCGTGACAGTTGGAGTATCGACCAGTAGCATGTGGAGAGGATCCTTCTGGTGATGACTGAGAAGAGTGCAGAGACCTAGTAGTTGGCTGAGGCCTGACAACTGCTGACCATTTCGACTCGGAGTGACTCGACTAGCCTAGCGGGAAGCACCTTGGTGTTGCAGCAGGCCCACAGTGGGGAGCACCTTGCTGTCGTGAAAGTCTTATGGTACTCGACATGAGGATTACCTTAGAATTCTATGAGGGGGGAGTGCCTTGGTGACACGGCAGACCCACAGTGGGGAGTTCCTTAGTGACGCAGTAGACCCACGGTACTAGATAGGAGGAGTACCTCAATAGTCCAAGGTTAGTGGGAAGCGTCGTGGTGTCATGGCAGGCCCACTGTACTCGACTGAGAAGGAGTTCTCCAACAGCTGAGGTTTCAATAATGTGAATAAAATCATTGTTGAGATGAGTCATTAAATTTTATGTTGACCTCATTATTGAGATGGATTTCTTGATAACATAGGTATATGTATGGGAATATATGTATGTCGGGTTATCTGTTGATTTCATAAATTGTGGTTTATCCTTGTTGTTTTTTGTGACACCTTGAGGTTCTCAGGGTCCCTATGAGTGTCCTTATACTCACCCATGCATGGGCTATGTCCGCACCTTGTTGTGTTGGTTTTATACAATGGACAACGCTGACTGAGGCTGAGAGATCCCAGATTAGGCGGTACTCATAGGTAGACCATACGACATGTCAGTACACGGTGGAGACCGACATGTGTGGAGTGTTGTGGAGTCCATCTATACCTACCCATTATTTAGGAATCCTAGAGGATGACCTAGTAGCTGTTTTACTTTTCTTTTGTTGTACTTTTTTTCAGTTGTACTTATACTTTCCTTTTGGGCTTGTATTCCCTCTCCTCTTCTTTCCTCACTCTATTGTATAAACTTTTAATTAGTTTTTTGCATCCATCTCATACTCTATTGTGTTTGTTCTCAAATTTTAATGGAAATTCCTTCCATTTATAGGGATTTACGCCTTTGGTTCTAGTCTTCATCCCATGTCCTATGGAAGGCGGGCTAGGGGTTGTCATGGCACGGGCCACAGGGGACGGTCTTGAAAAATTGGTATAATAGGAGAAGGTTCTACTACAGAACATAGGACTCCAATCATTCTTTTATTTGACGAAATAGTTTTAATTTTACTACGTGTTGTTTTTTATTCAGGGAGTCCAGTGTAGGTGCGGTGGCCGACGTATCCATAATCCATGACCATGACTACTGCTTTCTGACTCACTACATAAAAACACTGATTGCATGTGTGTTTTCAAAAGTTTTTTTGAAGTAATCTCAACTAGGTCATCTCACCAGGTATAATCTTTGATCGTTTCACATCTGTTTCTTTCAGGATTCCTCCCTGCGGATGAGTGACTACAGACCCAAGAGTTGTACGTGCAGATAGCCCACCGAGCGACGAGGCCTCGGTGTAGGGCCCTATCACAGCGGAGTCACCAACTATACCACTCCCCCTTGCACCACCATTCACACAAGCCCTAGTAGCAGAAGATGCATGCCGCGTGATTGTGTTGCATGAGTTTGTATGCCAGAGGCCACCCATGATCAGGGGAGAGATGGATCCACATGTGGCAGAGGATTGGCTAGAGGCTATGGTGAGTGTTTTCTGACTGGTTCGGATACCATCAGACAACATGGTGATACTTGACGCCAGCATTCTACAGGAAGTAGAGGGAAGTGGTGGATCTTGATTCTCCAGGTTCACTATGAGATGATGCTTCTCTAGGCAGACTTAGAGAGCATGTTTTGGGCATATTTTGTCCCCGTGACTCTTCACGTAGTGCGCATATAGGAGATACTTCATCTGTAGAAGGGTAGCATGACGGTGGAACAATACACAGTGAGGTTCACTGACGTCTCATGATACTCTAAAGATATAATACGGGACTCATTTTTCATGGATCGGAACTTCGAGCAGGGGCTCAGGCGAGAGATTAGGGCTTCGATGGTCACCCACAGCTTCCTGACGCCGGCAGGGGTGTTGGATTGAGCCCTCTTAGTGGAGAGTTTGCTTGCTGAACAGACTCCAGCTGCGAGACCCACCACTAGTTGACATGCAGCGTAGTCTTCTATAGTTGGTTGTTGAAAAATGTCACAGAGGTCCAAATGGACTATACCTACATGTGGATGACTGAATGAATCAGGATCTGTTGTGCGGCGCACCTAGAACACAGACTACATTCCAGGAGCGGGCAGTGCATCTCATGCAGCGGGCATGGTCACATGGATCGTGATTGTCTGACCCACCATTTAGATGATCAGAAGACGGTCGAAGGACCACCCATGTAGAGGAATAGATTTGGTCAAGGTAGTCCGTAGGCATCCGGCAGACATGGAAGAGGATCTCACTATGCAGCTGGTTGTGGGCGATGTTTCGAGGTGCTACCGCCACCACCACCAAGAGGCCCACCCTAGACTTAGGGAGCAGGTGGACATGGGAGAGCTCAGCTCTAGGCAGCTGAGGCCTATGTTCACAACACTCCAAATATTATTCTAGGGATGATCTGTGTCTACTATACCAAAGATGCGGTTCTTATAGACATAGGTGCTAGTCACTCTTTCATTGCCGCTACCCTAAATCAGATCTTGGAGATTCTAGCAGAGTCGTTGGCTAGATCCTTATGTCCAGAGACTACTACGGGAGAAGACTCAACGATTATGCACTGGTTCCGGCAGTTTGAGCTTACTATAGGAGGTGAGAGATTCTGCTGAGATCTTATAGTAGCAGCATCAAGGCTATACGATGTCATCTTGGGTATGGACTAGCTATCTACAGTCCATGCACAGATCGACATTATTAGGTGCAAAGTGTGGTGCTTCTGCATGGATGGGACTAGGTTCAACTTCACCAGGGTGAAGGAATCCATTTAAATGCTGGATGGACTTTCCCAAAGGATTGTATTGGCGATCACTCATCAGATGGATTGCCTTACCCTCAGAGCAGTAGATGTGGAGAGTCTAACTTATCGTATAGTGGTGGGCCAGTACACCGATGTTTTCCCTGATGATGTTCCAGGTCTACCTCCTTGCAGATAGGTGGACATATACATTGACCTATACCCCGGGGTGACACTGATAGCTACACCAGCGTATCGTATGGCTCTCGCACATCTTCACATGCTTCTTGTATAGTTAGAGTACTTGTAAGAGAAGGGATTCATTAGGCCCAGTGTTTCTCCCTAGGCAGCCCTGATTCTGTTCACCAAGAAGGTAGATAGAAGATTGATGCTTTGTGTCTAACACCGTCGCCTAAACGAGGTGACTGTGAAGAAAAAGTACCCACTTCTATGGATTGATGATCTCATTGATTAGCTGAAGGGTGCACGGTGGTTCTCATTGATAGACCTCAAATCCGGCTATCACAAGCTCAATGTTCCAGACGAGGATGTGCAGAAGAGGTCCATTAGATGTCTATATGGCCACTATGATTTCTTGGATATGCCTTTTAGCATAACTAATGCTCCAACAGTATTCATGGAACTCATGAATAGGATTTTTCCAGCCATACGTCAATTTCTTTGTCGTAGTCTTCAACAAAGACATTTTAAACTACTCGCCTACTGAGGAGGACCACACCTACCCTTTGTATGTAGTACTAGACAAAATATTATAGAACCATAATTATGGTGATCTCTCGAAGATCTAGTTATGGATCCAAGAGGTTCAATTCATGGGACACATCATATCGGAGGCTGGAGTTGCAGTGGATCCAGCGAAGAATGAGGTGGTACTTTCTTGGGAGCCACCCAGAAGTGTGTCTGAGGTACAAAGTTTACTGGGTTTGGTTGGATACAACTTGAGGTTTGATCTAAACTACTCCAGAGTTGTAGAACCACTATCATCCTTGATGGAAGTAGGGGAAACCCTTCGTTTGGTAGGAGAGATTCCAGCAAAGATTTCAGGAGTTGAAGCAGATATTGACTAGTACCCTGATCATGAGGCTTCCAGAGGAAGGCTTATGATACATAGTACACTAAGACGCATCAAGGACTGCACACATGTGTGTTCTGATGCACGAGCATATTGTGATTGTGTATGGTTCCCAGCAGCTGAGACAGTACAAGGATAACTACACTACCCATGACCTGGAGTTAGAAGCAGTGGTCTTCGCCTTGAAGATGTGGCGACACAATCTGATGGGATCACGTTTTACTATGAACTATGTTCCCAAGATTCTTAGGTATATCATCTCTCAGAAGGACCTAAACCTGAGATAACAGCGATGACATGATTTCCTCCTGGATTTTGAATTTGAGATAGTCTATACATCTTGAAAGAGGAATGTTGTAGCAGATGTACTCAGTAAGAGATCTTGTATATAGCTACTCGGTGGGGCGACCGAGTAAATGGCCGCTTTGTAGTTATCATTTGTGGATAGAGATAGAGTATCTTTCCTTTAGTCCCATACAACCAATTTCCCACTTCTTGAGCGAGTCAGGGAGGCACAACATAGGAATGCTGACAGCGAGACATGACGTACTCAGATTTCTATAGGGAAGGCACCTGATGGATTTTCTGAAGGTGGGGAGCATGTTATCCTCTTTAGAGGAAGTAAAATGGTACCAGTGTCACTTAAAGAAGAAGTGTTGAGGGAGTTTCACACATCCCCTTTAGTGGTGCCTCTAGGAGTGGCGATGATGTACCAAGACCTATGTCGATAGCATTGGTGGCCAGGTATGATGAAGGCATTAGCAGAGTTTGTCTCTCGATGCCTCACTTTTCAGCAAAGGAAGGCGGGGAACCAGGTACCACCAGTCTTGGTCAAGCCATTAGAGCTCCCAAATTAGAAGTGGGATGGGATATCCATGGACTTCGTGACAAAACTTCCACATACATCCAGGGGTCCCAACTCGATTTGGGAGATCGTTGGACGACTCACCAAGTTGGCGCACATACTATCGATCAGAGAGCAGGGTTCAGTAGAGGGCTTGGGATTCCTCTACATGAAGGAGAATGTGGGGTTATATGGGGTACCTTCATCTATTGTCTCTGATCGTGATGAAAATTTTACATACTGGCTATGTAAGTGGTTGTAGGAGGCTATCAGGACGAGGTTTCATCTGAGCACTACCTTCCATCCTCAGATGGATGGCCAGACTGAGAAGACAATTCATACTCTCGAAAACATACTCCATGCATGTGTCCATGACATCGGTCATAGCTAAGAGGACCACTTATTATTATTAGAGTTTTCGTATAACAACAACTATCACTCCACCATTGGGATGGCACCTTTTGAGGCGTTATACGGGTGACCTTGCAGATCAAATTTGTGTTGGACTGACCCATGGGAGTATCCCTAGGGATACCAGAGATGGTACGAGCTACCACGGAAAAGGATCAGATCATCCAGGAGCGGATGAAGACAAGTCAGAGCATATATATATCATATGCTTACATGAGACGAATACCTTTGGAATTCGAGGATAGAGACCACGTCTTTCTAATGGTCACACCTCGATGAGTACTACAATGATTTGGCTGGTGTGGCAAGTTATCTTCAAGGATCATCAGACCTTTTTAGGTCCTCAACCGAGTTGGTGAGGTGGCATACTGCTTAGATCGTCCACCTCAGTTGCACTGGGTGCACGATGTTATCCACGTATCTCAACTGAGGATATACCCACACGACCATTCCCACATCATCGACAATGGCGATTTGGACATCGAATTTGGGGTGAATTTCATTGAGGTTCCTGTGGATATTGAGGATCGACCAGAGAAGGTCCTCCGTGGATGGCCGATAACTCAACTACGCATTCGCTGGCAACACAAGAACCTCCAGGAGAGCACATAGGAGTGGGAGGATTATATGTATGCTCAGTACCCCCACTTGTTCCATTATTTCGAGTTGTAGCTTATGGAGATGTAAATAACTGAGGTGATGAGAGTGTAAAGACCCGATAATTCCATGTGATTTTTTTTCATAAATACATGGGAATTTTACGAGTCCTCAAAAATTGACGGCATGTGATTCCAAGGCCCGGTGTGCCCGGAATCAATTTTTGATGTTTTCTTAGGGTAAGTTTAGTATATTATGAGAGGGTTTTTATAACATTTGAACCGGTGCTCAGAATTGAAATCTGATGATACCGTTGAACTCATCACAATGGTATTCTCTTAAGGAGACTTTTACTTTGATGGAAGTAGGTAGAGAATATATGTTAGTCTTTGGTTTTCTATGGAAAATAATAAATAAAGTGAGCTTCACTTTATTTTTATTTGAGCCGACATGTGGGTGTTTGTTGGTTAAAATAAAAGTTGAAGGTGGGACCACCACAACTTAACCTCTCATGAGAGGTTATGATGGTGGGGACCACCATAACATAACCTCCTGTGAGATTTTACGACGTGGGGACCACACACGACTAAACCCACTATTAATGGGAGGAGAGGAAAACCTCTAAACTCTACCTCATGAATGAGGGAGAGCCTCTTGAATCCTCTCACTTTAATGTGTCCAATAGTCCATCTATATTACACAAACATACATAATTAATTTAACAAATTTGAATATTGTGAACCCAATTAAATTGCGGAAATCATATCACTTTTGGCTTGGAATTTGCAATTTTGTGGATGCTTTGGGAAGAGGAGAGCTTGGGAAAAAGCTTCCAACGAAGAAAGAAGAACACCGAAAAAGATCTTCTTCGAAATTATTCCCTGGACACCTACCGACATGGGACGTATTCAACTGACCTACCATCCACATCATTGTCAATGAGCCGATATAACTCAGAATTGGAATTTTGTGGCAGACGCAATGAACAATGATCACATTCGTCTTCATCCCACATCTTCATCGGTGATCAATGATCAAAGGTAGCAGTTTAATTTTTATTTAAGTATGAATTGTTCCCATGTTCTTCCTTTCTCTCAAAAATAATAACGAGGGATGTTTTATTTCATACTTGTGATCCACTTGTTATCACTACAACCGCGGAGGGTGCGGGCAAAACAAACATGGACCGACCCCCCTCCATCGATCTTGTTTATGATAATGTACGACATAGCGACGAAGCAATGAGGCAATGAAATGATGAAGGCAACAGCTATGCTACCCGCTTCCTCCACGAATAGCGACGCACTCACTGAGCTCCGACCGGATCAGTCCGCCACCCCGAGCCGAACCACGCCACCCACCGGCCCTAGCCGGTTCGAATCCCGGCTTCCACCAGCCTTCTGTGCGCCCCATCTGAAACCTTGGTGGCCCGCACCGGCCCGAACCGTGCCACGCCGACAAGCCTGGTCACCACCCGACCACGCCACCCAGCCTGTCTTACCGCCTGCTAGCCCACCTGGCACCCTTCCATGTGACCCACCGGCCCTCCTAGCGCCCTTCCCGGCTACACAACGTCCCTCCTAGTGCCCTGCCCGGCCGCCGGCCCCCTAGCCTGGTGCCCTGCCCTTCCTCCTGCTAGTTCGTGTACACCCTGCCAGCCAGCCCGGCCACATCCCATGTACCCATCCGAACCGCACTGGCCCACGTTCCCCTGGTGGTGTTGGTCGAACCAGTCTCGGCCATCTGGGCCGAGATCCCGGGCCGCACCCTTGCAGTGCTCTGGGCCGAACCGGCCCTGAGCCAGGGCCGAATCACCCAAGAAGAATGCTGGGCTAGGGCCAAGGGCCGAGCTGAACATATAAGGCTAGCCCGCCAAATGGGTCGGTCCAGACCCTACATGTATGACCGGGTCGGACCGAGTCGGTCCAACTGAGTCGGACCAGGCCCGGGCCCACTACCGACCCTTTACATTCTTTTTCCATATCTTTGGCACTAGATGAACATTTGAATAACTTCCAGCAACACTGGTAATCATGGACCATGATGGTCCCTTTGATTATACCCCACTATTGTTTGGGGTATTGTTGAGATACAGTCAGGTTGGATCCTGCACGAATCCAACCAGGACCCCAGGACTAAATGGCTAGTAACTCACTGATTGGGCATCCGATTGATGCACCATTTGTTGCGTTGAGACCCCTATGACATGGTGGACCATTGAAATACTTATGTGTGGGAAATTATGGTATATGGAGTATCGACCAATAGCTCATGGAGGAGATCCTTCCGGAAAAGAGCAAGAAGTGTGTAGAGACCAAGTAGCAAGCTGTGACCTGACGACTATTGACTGTTTCGACTCGGAGTGACTCGAATAGACCAGTGGGAGGTGCCTTGGTTTCATGGAATTCCCACATTTGGGAGCTCCATGGTGTTACAGAAGACCCACAGTACTCAACAGGAGGAGTTCCTCAGCAGGACACAAGGGGGAGCGCATTGATGATGCAGAAGACCCATAGTGAGGAGCGCCTTGGTGACACAGCAAACCCACGGTACTCAACAGGAGGAGTACCGCGGCAGTCCAAGGATAGGTGGAAGCACCTAGGTGTAGAGGAAGTCCCACTGTACTCGATTGAGCATAAGTTCTCCAACAGTCATGGTTTTGATAATGTGAATAAAATCCTGGTTGATCTGAGTCAGTAACTTATGTTTTTACCTCACGATTGAGATGGATTACTTGATAACATAGGTATATGAATGGGAATATACATAAGTGGGGTTATCAGTTGATTTCATACTTTTTGGTTTATCCTTGTTGGTTTTTGTAAGACCTTGAGGGTCTCAGGGTCCCTACTGAGTATCGTTATACTCACCCATGCACGGTATGTGCCTGCACCTCGTTGTGTTGGATGCAGACGACGGACAATGCTGATTGCGGCTGAGAGTACCAGGACTGGATGGTTCCTGGAGGTATAACATATGAAGTGTCGGTACAAGGTGGAAACCGACATGCGTGGAGTGCTGTGGAGGCAATCTATACCTACCCTTCAGGTAGGAATCCTGTAGGATGACCCAACAACTTTTTTACTCTTCTTATGTTGTACTTGTTATTCACTTGTACTTGTACTTTCATGTTGGGCTTGTATTTCGTCCCCTCTACTTTCAGCACTCTTTTGTATATCGTTTTACTTAGTTTTTTCTTCCACCTAATACTCTGTTTTGATCATTTTCAATTTCTAAAGGCAATGCCTTCCCAGTTTAGGGATTTACGCCTTTGATGCTAGTCACCAGCCCCTGCCCTATGGAAGGCGAGCTTGGGGTAGTCATGGCATGAGCCTCGGGGGACGGGTCGTGGCAATTCGCCTCCATCAAATCATTTTTAAAGACTTTGGTTATGGCCTTATAATAAGAAAATAAGTTATTGTTAGGGGTAAGAGTCATGGGAAGCTAATTGGTTATAAATTAAAAAAATCTACAAGGAGATTAATATGTGATTAAAAGAGGTGGCGAGGAGTGATATTTTTGGGATATGAGAGAGTTGTTGTAACACCCCGTGTTTTTTTGAAAAAAATATTATTTTAATTTAATTGATGTCTTGTGTTTTATTCCACAACAAAATTATCTAGTTCTATACGCAACACCTTATTATCTTGTTTTATACACAAACACTATTCTTGGCTTGCGTTACAGGCATGAGCAAACATCCTCTATAGCTTGCGTTGTACGCAATACCGAGTTTCACTAAACAATGATATATTATTATAATATTATGAAATATATGTTATGGATAGAATTAACTGAATTTTTAATTTTTTACATTAAAATTCACCTTAAAAATTTTCTATAATGAGATATGAAATCAAAATCAATTTTTCAGATGAAAGATTATTTTATTAAAAATGCAGTTTTACCGCCTTTTGATGGATCACCCATTTTGAATATAATTTTTTACTAGTTTATAAGTTCAATTTTACAAAATAAACTTCTTATTTTCAATCAGGATATAAAAATTTATGTTGGATAAATTTTTGATACTTTTTTGATGACTTTCATATTTTGATGAATAGTAAAAATACGCTAATTTTTATTATAAACAATTTTTTTCATCAAGATAATATATATGGTTAAATGATAAAAATTTAAATGTTTTAAAGTATAAACAGAATATATATTTACAATTTAATATATGTATATGATTTCCATTAATTTTACATTTAATTCATCAGTGAAAACATTTTAATCTTTGAAAATGTTTTAACTTTTAGAACTCATTTTCTTAACAATGATATTAATTTTAAATTAATTACTGCAACTTCTATGTCTTGAACATTGAAAAATTTATTCCATATTTCGATTAAATGGGTCCAAATCATGTTAATAGGGTACTTTTATTTTTTTGATATTATGAATAGTAACTACGGTAATTTTTATTTTACTACAGTTAAAGGTAAGTCGGTAAATTAAGGGTAAAAATTAGATTGTAAAATTACACTAACACCTACCAAAATTATATTGGATGAATAAAAGTAGACTCACATAACATAAGGGTTGTAATAGATTCATTTCATGGACTTTTCACCATGATAATTATATAATTATTATTAAAAGTAAGGAAAGTGACAACATGTCACTCTCTTATATCAAATAAGTGTAATAATTTTATATTAGTGATAAACGTCATAAAACATAGTACATGAATAGTCTACAGAAATAAAATTATCTACATCATGTGAATTTATTTAGAATTTTTAGTGATTAAATGATAATCACTAATTATGACAAAATAGGGATGTTGAAATTATTTTATTGATTGAAATATCAAACAAATGGTTTTAAAAATATTAAAATAAATATTATATGAACTATTTAATGTGCTCCATGATATTTCTAGGTAAATATAACATGATATTAATTCATTAAATCTTTTATTCCGAACATATCTTCTTGTGTGGATTTTATTTAAATTCAAATAAATAAAAAGTGTCAAAATTTTATATTGCTATTTTATAAAAATAAAATATTATAAAATTGTTTAAAAAATAAGAAAAATATTTAAAAATTATAAATTTAAATTTATAGGGTCGAACATTTCATAAAGTATACACTTATGGACAATTAAAAATACATAAGTAATTATTTATAACAATTTTAACTTTAGAGTATTATTACCCCAAATAAAATTAAATAGATTAAGTAAGGATAAATAAAGTTGATAAAATTTAAAATAACTTCCAAACATGTCTAAATTTTATTGGTTGATGAGATTACAACCTTATATCATCTAATATTTGGAATTGAGTCATTTTTTGTGGTTTTTTAGTGGGGTTTGTGTTTATTATAAAATAATATTTTAGAGGTTTCCTAAAGTGCCCCTCTCCTCTCTTATAAAAGGGAACCTCCTCCCTCTCCTCATCACACCACATTGAGCCTTCAATCTCGGCCAAACCCTGCCCATTTCACTTCTCCACTTCCCTAGAAACATTCTAGAGGTCTTGACCTTGTTCAAATACCTTCTTCAGTGCCCTAATAGGAGGTTTAGAAGAGGCACATCGAAGAAGAGGTAACATCCTTTACCGATTCTTTAAAGTTCATTTCTTCTTAAACTTCCTATTATTTTGTTGTTTAATAATAAATTAATATCATCAGTATCAATAATATACTGATATGTTACTATAAATATGAACCAACCCTATTTCACCTTAAATCCATCCTACGGAATATTAAATCACCGCGCGTGCGTACGTACGGAATACCGTCTCCACGCCGTGGTGTAATCTATTTTTCCACCACCACCTTACTTGGATGGGTATAATGGTGTAAAGAATAACGATATATGGTTATTATAACATGATTCTAATTCTGAGATAATATATCATCCACTCTAATTCCATTCAATAATTATTGGAATGATATCATCGCTCGTGCATACGTACGGATTACCGTCTCCACGACGCGATGAGATTCATTCTCCATTGTAACCATTCAAGAATGATTATAAAGTATATATAACAAATAATAATGAAATATATGACATATTAATGATACTGTATTTATGTATATCTTATCTTCTTACATCCATTCAATTTAACAAGTAAATGAAAACTGTGTTCATGCATACGTACGACCTACCGTCTCCCTGAACGGTGTATTTCTTTTCATTTATTGATCTATTATATACATGTATATTCTGAATATATAATATATATAAATATATATTAGTTTTTAAATTCAGTATGTAATTAATCATGATATAAGTAATCATATGAATAATTACAAGTCAAAACATAGATGATAAATGAAACGATTTTACCCAAAATGCGGCTTTAACAACAAATTGACAAATGAACAGGTAATATAAAGTTATAAGTGAATCATATATGATATCATAAATATTATTATGGTTCTATAACAAGTTAATGATATCTTTAAACCCACTATATAGGAGTCTCGAAAACATACGGATGAAATTGGGCATAAGGTAAGGGATAATTTTCCAATCTCATTGTTATCCGAGATTGCATATATATAAGTATTTACCGGGGTTATATTTTTCATCTATGTCCATAAAAATATTTTTCATAAAGTATATAATAATATTCCATGTATTTTTAAAGTCATGTTTACCCATCTCTGACTTTTACATTGTTTTATGGAAAAAATATTTCTTTTGTTTACCATATGAGGAAATTTTGGACTTTTCCGGCAAAAGTACGAGGAGAATGTTTTTTTAACTTATACGGCATGAACAGATTTTTATGGATTCATAACGCAAAATTTTCATGAATATTCCTATACAATATTTCTTAAATATTTTCAAAAAAATCCATTTCTTTTAAAATTTCATGGAATTTTGGTAAAATAAAATTATTTTGAATAAGAAAGGATATTTTCCTCATGAATTCATTTCAAGTATTTTGTCAAAACTATTTTCCATATAAGATAACATTATTTAGTATGATTATGTTTCAAGTATAATGTATCTATTATATAAATGGTTTGATTATTCTTATGATAAAATGATATCCATTTTTTATATTGATTATGTTGTGACGGGATGATGTTTATGAAACTCATTTTATTCATTGGGTTATGATGAATGATTTATGTTTATTTTGTGGCACAAGTAAGAATGATTTAATTATGAGATGGGTGGGAACTATATCTCCCTCCAATGCATTGGGTAATGATTTATATCTCCTGATATTGACATGGCTGGAATAGCAAGTTAACATGGTTCAGTAATACAGGGCTGGAATGGCATGTAAACCTAGTTCAGTAATGGACATTGTCCACTATGATGGTCTTGGCAGCAATGCCTTGGCTACTATGTAAATCATAACATGTGCTTAATGGATGACACAATTACATGTTTTATTCCCATGCTTTTTTATCATAATTAATATTCCTTTAGGATATATGCCTTAAGAACTACCAAGATTTATGTAATTACTCATGATTTTGATGTTTTATGTTCATGTTCTTAGTTCAAATGTTTTGGGATTGTTTTATGTTCGTCATTTATACCCTTACTGAGCATTCGAGCACACCCATTTTATGTTTTCTTTTCCCCAGGATATAAAGAATGTTTTTAGGTTAGAAAACCACAGGGGAAGATCCTTATTAGAGATGTTGAAGATCATTCACCATTATTAGAAGATTATGTCCCGAGATTCCAAAGAAAATAATCTAATACGGTCATTAGGCATCTGTTTGTGCCATGTATTATGTATTCAAAAAAGTAATGTAATGTCTATGTACGTCAGACTTACGGTATCCACTATTGGTATCAGAGAAAGGATTAGTTAACCTTTGCAAAATATGATGGAAATACTTTAGTAAGATCCATAGAGATATTTTAAAGGTATGTCTATGGATTTCTCTAAGGTTATGTTTAAGTATAGGTTACAATCCTAGAATTATGATAAGGATCATGAATAACCTAGGATTAAACCTATGATGTTAGAGATTGAATGTACTCCCCTTGATTTGTTTTCCTAGTATGATTTTTTTTCTCTCACACTATTCTTTTTGGGTTTTAGAAAATGGCTGGAAACAGGATGATTCACGATAATGGAGGATATGAGGGAAAATAGAATGATATTATTCATGTGCATCCAAATGAAATGGGTTTTGGAAGTACAAACATCGTTATTATAACTAAATAACAATATCATAAGATGATCAATAATCTCACCTTTGGTAATTTTCCTGACTCAGATAATAAGAGAATGATGGACTTTATTGATGATCATAGAGGAAATAACGCTCAATTTCAATCATGTAAATCATGTGGTAAGAGGCATCAAGGAGAATGTTTCAATGGAACTGGAAGAAGATTTGGGTGTGGAAAAGAAGGAAACAAAACCAGTAATTACAAAGTAAAAGGTTCAGCTAACACCATGGACAAGGATAATGGTATTTTACAGACATCAACAACGGTTAAATGATTTAAATGTGTAATGTATGGGAATTATGCAAACAAATTCCTTAAGGGAAAATCTCATGATGAGGATTAGCATGGTCGTATGGTTAGTATTTATGTTTATGATGATGTAAAGACTACAAATCATATATGAGATGAATGATGTGTTGAGGAATAAAATTATGAAGCTCGTCCAATGGATTAAGAAGGCAGTGGAATGATAGTTTGTTTATCAAGAGTTATGTTCTATAGGTAATTTAATGGTACTATGGAATAATGAAACATCTAAGTATTGTTACAATATTGTTTTTCCTAAAGTATTTGAATGTATATGATGAATGGTACTGGTAACCATGAAAGGTTATTCAGAAATTTTTGGAAAAGAAGATGATATGCACATAATGAATGGACAAGGAGAAAATATTATGTTTGATAGTATTAATGAGCTCCTGACTGATATAAGGAAACTGTTACATCATGGTTTGAGTATAAATAATTTATGGGATTTTTGTATCTGGAAGGAGTTTACTTTTGATAACATTTATGTTTGCAATATGGTTCTATGGTAATTCATGTAGTAATAGAATACAAGATTACGGTATTCACATGTTTAGAATACGATCAACAAGATATATCTAATGATATATGGGGGATAAATGATGGTATTCACATGATTGGTTGATGAAATTTATAGTAATCATTTTTTCTTTATACTATGATATTGGATAGAAGTATTTCGGATTAGCATAATGATTTGAAATGGATTATGTTGGACATAAGATAATATTGTTTAAGGATAAAAACGTTTTTCAACATTATATCTGGAATGTTATAATTTTGTAGTTTTGGAAAAAGGACAACCCGCAGGACGGGCGACAACATGTCCCGTCGGACAAGGTTGAGGGAATCGAACCCACAACCAAAGTGTGTAAGGCCTTTATCGCCTACCATTTGGCCTACAGGAAGTCCCTAGTTAGTAGAGACTTTTTTTATTTTATTAATAGGTATGATAGATAATGTATAAGTCTATTTTTGGAACCATATATGATTAATCTAACCATTAGATTGACATATGTATATAACTTTTTCTAACCTTATGTTTGAGACAGATGGAATGACATATCATTCTATCACATTATTTACTAATACTTCACGGAAGAAAAGTCCAACTTCATTTCTTTAAGAGATTAAGTTGAAATTTTTCAAGGGACAAACAATAATGAGATTGTACCAAAATCATGTAAGTATTTCTGTTAATTCAAAAATTATTCAACTTTAAGGAAATGATCTTGAAAACCAAAAATGTTGTCATAGTACCCTCATATCTGATGAATCAGATGGTACCTTAGAGCATCAAAATTTTATGGCTTTTTGATTGTTATATTTTTTATATCCATGTTATCTACCACTATCTATCAAATATTTATGGTTAAATATCTCTTCCATATCCATATTTTCACCTATTTTCTTCTATGTTGAAACCCAATGATGTGTTTATTTTTTTAACCGTTACATTTCATACATTAGTTTTAAAATTATGTTTTACTATTCCTTAGTATTCTGTGGGTTTCTATGAATGAATCTTTCACGTAGTAAACCATTTAAAACCTCGATGAATTTCAAAGGTGAAATTCATTTTAAGGGGGGTAGAATATAACACACTGAGATTTTATGAAAAAATATTCTTTTAATTTAATGGATGTATTTTGTTATACACCACACCACAATTATCTTGTGATATACAAAACACTGTATTATCTTGTTTTATATGAAAACATTATTCTTGGCTTGCGTTACACCCAAGAGAAACCTTCCTCGATAGGTGGCGTTATACGCAATACCGAGTTTCACTAAACAATGATATATTATTATAATATTATGAACTAGAAGTTATGAATAATATTAACTGAATTTTGAATTTTATAACATTATAATTCATCTTACACATTTTTTATAATGAGGTATAAAACAACATCAATTTTTCGGATAAAAGAAATATTTATCAGAAAATGCAGTTTTACCGCCTTTTGATGGTGCACCCATTTTAAATATAATTTTTGAAAATTTTATAAGTTCAATTTTACAAAATAAACTTCTTATTTTGAATCAGGATATAAAAATTACATTGGATAAATTTTTGATACTTTTCTGATGACTTTCATATTTTGATGAATAGTAAAAATACGATAAATTTTTCATAAAAACAATATTTTTCATCAAGATAATTTATATGGTTAAATGATAAAATTTAAATGTTTTAAATTATAAATAGATTATTTATTTACCACTTATTATAATTTATTCCATTTCCATTAATTTTACATTGAATTAATAGGTAAAAACATTTCAATCATTGACAATGATTTAACTTTTAAAACCCATTTTCTTAAAACTGGGATTAATTTTAAATTATTTACTGAAACTTATGTGTTTTTAATTTTAAAAAATGGATTCCACATTTCGATTCAGTGGGTCTCAAGTATGTTAATAGGTTACTTTTAATTTTTTTTGATATTAAGAATAGTAATGACAATAATTTTTATTTTACTACAGTTAAAGGTAAATCGGGTAATTAAGGGTAATAATAAGAATATAAAATTTCCCTAACACCTGCCAAAATTATATTGGATGAATAAAAGTCAACCCATATCACCTAAGGGTTGGAATAGATTCATTTCATGGACTTTTTACCATGAAAATTATATAATTATTATTAAAACCAAAGAATGTGACAACATGTCACTCTCATATATTTTATAAGTGTAATAATTTTAAATTAGTGATAAACTTCATGAAACCTCAAACCTGAATAGTCTCCCGGAATATAATAAAATTATCTACATCATTTGAATTTATTTAAAAATTTTAGGGATTAAATTATTATCATTAATTATGACACAATAGTGATGTTGAAATTATTTTGTTGATTGAAATATCAAATAAATGGTTATAATAATATTAAAATAATTATTATATGAACTATATAATGTGCTACATGAATTTTATATACAAATATGACATGTTATCAATTCATTAAATCTTTTATTTGGAACATATCTTCTCTGTGTATTAAATTTAAATTTGAATAAATGAATTGTGTAAAAATTGACACTATTGTTATTTTATAAATATACCATATTATAAAATAGTTTAAAAAATCACAAAAATATTTAAAAATTATAATTTGAAATTTATATGGTCTTAAATGTCATAAACTATACAATTATGGACAATTCACAACATAAAATTAATTATTTATAACAATTTAAAATTTAGAATATTATTACCACAAATAAAACCAAATAGATTAAATAAGGATAAATCCAGTTGATACGGTTTAAAATATTTTCCAATAAAGTATAAATTTTATTTGCTGATGGGATTACATCCCTATATCATCTAATATTCGGATTGGAGTCATTTTTAGAGGTTTTTATGTGGATTTGGAGTTTATTATAAATTATCATTTTAGAGTTTTCCAAAAGTGCCCCTCTCCTCTTTTATAAAAGGGAACCTCCTCCCTCTCCTCCCCACACCACTTTGAGCCATCAAGATCGTCCAAACCCTGCCCATTTCACTAATCCACTTCTCTAGAAACATTCTAGTGGTTTTGGTCTTCTTTAAAGATCAACTTTAGTCCACTAAGAGGAGGTTTAGAAGAGGTGTGTCGAAGAAGAGGTAATATCCATTACTAATTCATTCATGTTCATTTCTTCTTATACATAATCTTATTTTGTTGTCTAATAATAATGTAATAATATAAGTATCACTAATATACTGATTTTATATTATAAATATGAAACAACCTTATTTCACCTTCTATCCATCCTACAGAAAATGAAATCAACACGCGTGCATACGTACGGAATACCGTCTCCACGCCGTGGTGTAATCTGTTTTTACACCACCACCTTTCATGGATGGGTATAATGGTGTAAATAATAACTATATATGGTTATTATAACATGATAATAATTCTTAGATATAATATCATCCACTCTAATTCCATTCAATTATTATTGGAACGATATCATCGATCGTGCATACGTACGGATTACCTTCTCCACGACACGATTAAATTTATTCTCCTAGTTAACCATTCAATAATGATTATAAATTATATTTTATAAATAATATTGAAATATATGACATATTTATGATAATGGATTTATTTATATTTTATTTACTTACTTCCATTCCATTTAATAAGGAATCAAAAACAGTGATCATGCGTACGTACGACCTACCGTCTCCATGAACGGTGTATTTATTTCAATTTGTTGATATTTTATATATATGTATATTCAGAATATATATTATATTTAAATAATGTTTTACATTCTATAATTTGGTAAACATGATCTACGTAATAATATGAATAATAACAAGTTAAGACAAAGATGATAAATGAAACTATTTTACCCCAAACAATACTTTAACATGAAATTGACAAATGAGTGGGTAATATAAAGTCATAAGCGAATCATATATGATATAATAAATATTATTATGGTTCTGTTACAAGTTAATAATTTGTTTAAACCCACTATATAGTATTATGAGACACATATGGAAGAAATTGGACACAAGGTATGGGATAATTTTGCAATCTCATTTTTATCTGAGATTGCTTATATGTAAGTATTTACTAGGGTTATATTTTTCATCCATGTCCATGAAAATGTTCATCATAAAGTGTTTAATAATATTTCATGTATGTTTAAAGTCATTTTTACCCCTCTTTGACTTTTACATTATATTATGGATGGAATATTACTTTTGTTTACCATACGAGGAACTTTTTGAATTTTCTGGAAAATTATGTGATGAATGTTTTAAAATATAGATGGCATGAATGGTTTTTTACATTTTCAAAAAACCTAATTTTCAAGAATAATCCTCTAAAATATTTCATTATTATTTTCAACAAAATCCTTTTCTTTTAAAATTTCTGGGAATTTTTTGAATGGAAAATTATTTTGAAGAAGAAATGGTATTTTCCTCAAGAATTCATTTCAAGTATTTTATCAAAACTATTTTCCATCTATGATGACATTATTTTGTATGATTATGTTTCAAGTATAATGTCTCTATTATTTGCATGGTTTGATTCTTCTTATGATGAAATTATATCCATTTGTTTTATATCAGTTATGTTATGATGGGATGATGTTTATAAAACCAATTTTATTCTTTGGGTTATGATTAATGATTAATGTTTTTTTTGGAACAAGAATGAATGATTTAATTATGATCTGGGTGGGACCTATACCTCCCTCCAATACCTAGGGTAATGATTTATATCTCATGATATAGACATAGATGGAATGGCAATAGAATCTGGTTCAGTAATACAGGGCTGGAACAACAAGTAAACCTGGTTCAGTAATGGACTTTGTCCACTATGATGATCTTGGAAGAAATGACTTGGCTACTATGTGAATCATAATATGTGCTTAATGGATTCCACAATTACCTCACGAATAATGTTCCTTTATGATCTATGACTTATGAACTACCATGATTTATATAATTACTCATGATTTTTGTGTTTACGTTCATGTTCATAGATCAAATGTTTAGGGATTGTTTTATGTTCTTCATGTTTACCCTTGCTGAGAATTTGAGCTCACCCTTTTTCTGTTTTATTTTCCCAAAGATGTAAAGAAAGGTTTTAGGTAATAAAACAAAAGGGGAAGATCTTTATGGGTGATGTTGATGACCTTTCAACATGATTAGAGGATTTTGTCTCGAGTTTCCAAAGACACTAAACTAATACAGTCCTTCAGCATATGTTTTTGTAATGTATTAAGTATTCCACAAAAGTAATTTAATTTCTATGTACGGCATGCTTTGGGTATAAACTAGTGTTTCTTATTATTTAATTCAATAGTTTGTTATTTTGGATATAGAATATGAATATATTGATAAATAAAAAAAATATTGAAATAATTAATGAGTAATCGATATTTTGGGATTACATAACCCCTATATCTTATATGACTCTATAATTCTTGTATTTAGATTATACATGTTTCACTATTTCGATAAAATTCCTGTATTTTCGAAAAATACCATAAATTTTTCCATGTCCATTTTTCAACATGTAGATTTATGAAATGAACTCCATTTTATGAAAACAATTTTATAAATATTATAAGTTTTTTATATAAAATAATAACAAATTCAAAAACTAGATATTATAATATTATTATTTCATTTTTAACACTTTTAAAAATTAATTTAGTTCTCCTAAAGCTAAAGCATAATCATAAGAAAATAAAATATTAAATATTTGATATATTTTGAAAAGATGTATTTTCTAATGATATATTTTCTTTTAAATGTTTATATTAATTATAAAATTATAAAAAACATATATGATTCCCAAAAAAACAAGTACATAATTTAAAACTATAAAAGAGTATTTACTTCTTCCATTATATAAATATTCATAATTTCCCATTTAGGATACATGATTTTTATTTATTTTTGCAATGGATAGGTTACAATTCTATTTTTATAGTCTAATATTACTAAGTTCAGGTAATTATTCAATTAGTATAAATTCTATATTTTCTATAAATACAAATTATTTCATTATTCATTTGAATTGAATTTGACTATTTAATTCAAGATTGAAAAGATATTTTTTTATTAGTACAAGTACATTTTATCTTCTCCCCAACTTCTGGAAATTGTGTCATTGTAAATGTTTTCTTATTAAACAAGTGAGGCTACCTTTACAAGATTCCATTTTCAAATACCCATATTTCTTCTTCAACCATATGGTTTTTCCACAAAATCATACCCATGTGAATTAACTTATTCTATAATTCACTATCTCTATAGTCTAGTACCCAAATAGTTTTTTATTTATAATAAAGGTTTTATTCTAGCTATACTACTTATTAGCTCAAAACATTATCAGAATCATTCATAAACATTCTCAAAATCAAAATAAAAATATTATTATGTACCAGTGATAAATATAGAAGGGTAGCTACTTGGAAGGAGAATGGTCTAAATTTAGATATGATTTAATAATATCATATTAACCATGAGATTATGATTTATTTCTTAACAAAATGTAAACAATTTTCTATGGTGATAATCTATGAAAATCATTATCACCTACCCTAAAAGAAATATATTTCCACCTTTTATCAACTAAAAAATTCAACCGACTCTAAGATGTCGTAATGAGTTGTTCGGTAATGATCACATTCTCATCCCCTTCCTCAACTAATTCTGTAATCATCTACTACCCTTCCCCATTATCTTCGCAAAATAATGGAGTTCTATAGCACATTCCAGATAATGTGTAAAAAGGTGTTTTCTTTATTATGGAATTAAATAAATTATTATAAGAAAAACCAACTAATGAATGGATTTTATCCTATCATCCATTATAGTCCTTTGAAAAATATGATGTAAATCAATCAATTTTGTAATTTTTTAATAGATCATTCTATCACATTGAGGATAAATGGAGGTGATAAAATTTAATTCCATAACCTATAACTTTATAAGGCCATTCAAATAGTTTGAAATGAACCTATGATCATGTCTAGATATAATAGAAACATGAAAACTCTATAACATGAAAATATCAAGGAGGTAGAGTCAATATAGCTGATGAAATACATAGTATCACTATTAGGAAAATAAAAGTGAATATATAGTGAGTCGGTCAACAATACCTCAAATCACATTGTAACCTCAAGAAGTCATTTTTAGTCCCACTACGATGTCCAAGGATATGAATCTGCATTTCATTTTTGGAACTGGAAAAGTTTGAAGTATACACTTTGATAATTATCTCCATCCATTAAACTATTTAAATATATTACACTTCATTTTAAAATATGTAATATCACTTTTCATTCCACCCCCTATTAATATTACTAAATTTACCTATGTGTATATGTTCATCTTGGATGATTTGAAAATGAAAAATTAGGAGAATCACATATCCAATATTTCATCAACATTGAATCACAAAGAACACATAATAACATGAAAAATCTCAAAAAAAATCATTATCAATATGATATTCTTGAAACATAGACCTTTAAATTGTTCTACATTTTTCTACAACTCTTCGTCTTCATTATGAACATTCATTATTATCTCAGATAGAGAATACGGCATAGAAACATGATACAAAATAGAGTAATTAAATTCACCAAAAACAACCAATTAAAATTTCATCATATCATTAAGCAATTGGTCTTGTTAAAATCATAACATGTATAATGATTCATGATGTCTCATCCCTAGGAATATACCAAATTATTCACTTTTATTGGATGGTAACTTATCATGTAATCTTATTTCATTATCATTTAAATCTAAAATATCAACAACATTTATAATACATTATGAGTGAATATATATACTTTAGATAGTTGTGTTCAGTATATATTTCATATTTTTCTATGTATAAACTATTCCTCCAAAATTTAAAATTGGATAACGATAATTTCTAATTCCAAATCATGTGTGAGATAATTTAACGCATGAGACATTAGTTGTATTAATGACTAAAAAATACATTATCAATCTATGTCAATAAAAAATAATGTCCCTCTAATGAAGAATCACATTAGATGATAAAATAACAATTTCTGGATAGTAGGGATAAAAGAGGAGCCTTCAACAATATCTTATTTATTTCAAAAAAAATCAACATCATAGTCTTCTATCAAAATAGATTTCACTAATTTTCATGTTCACATTGTTATAGGGATATATAATCACGTAATTATTTATTAAAACTCATAAATATTAGCTACCTATTACAATAATTATATGCATATCAATATCATTTTTAGGTTTCGACCATTCATTAAACACTTTTGGTTTTTTGGGATCAGTAGTTAGTCACTCTTTATTTTCAATGTTACAGAGAAATAAAATTGATTGCAACCAAAAATAATATTTTATAAATTTTCAGTATAACATCTTTTTATGGAGTTTTTTTATGACCACATTCAAATATTTTTCATGATCCACATAACTTTTTGAAAAGTCGAAAATATATTGAATAAAAACTAATAAAAACTTAACAAAAATTTCATAGAGTATTATATTCAAATGATCCAAAAATATATATGTGTAATTTTTAATACTAAAGGGATAAAAAATCATAATTCCCATATCTTGTAAGAGAAGTGGGTTTTGTGATTTCATCATCCATCACGGTCATGTAATGGTACCCAGATCTCAATTCAATCATTAAAAAATATATTGATCACAAGACCAGATCAAAAAAGTCATCGATATGAGTAAAATGGTAATTTTTCAAAACTACAGTGTTATTTGAAACTAGTTAATCAATGAATGGTCTCGTGGAACTATGTTTATTATTAACAAAAAATTGGTCCACCAAATATTCCATTGGTATGATGAATGAATATTTTATCATGAAACACATACAATTCATTTATCAATTCATGATGTTAGACATGATCAATTTAATAAGGGGTTTCTAAAGATGGATTAGCATTTGGAAGATTGTTAATAGTAACTTCAACCTCCAATGTAGGTTTGTCCCCAAAAAAATAAATAGAAAAAACATATTGTTATTTATTTACCACTGGGACTGGGTGGTCATTTATGTAATCATTTCACGTATTTTCGACAACATGAGCATGATATGGTTGGTGAGAGAGAGATGAAAATATCATACATTAATGATTTCCAATGCATCCATACAAAGTCCCATATGGGTTTAAATTTTTTAGTCATACATATTGAGATATGTTTGGTTATAGAATTATTTTAGGGCATGATTTTGTACAAGAGATCATATAAAAGGTTATTGTTACCAAACTAAACATAAATATAGGTCAGAGTCGAAAGATGATCAACAATAAAAATAATCAAAGGGAGTTGGTGATTGATGTTTGTCAAAAATTATTCCATAAAATTATTCAATTGGTTTTATTCATGCAATTTGGGAAGAAAGAGAGTCACAGACCAAGGTATATTGGCCCCTATGAAATTGTCGATCGCATATGATCAGTGGCCTATCGGTTTGAACTTCCAAAAAATCTATCTCATATTCACGATATATTACATCTATCTCTCTTTAGGAATTAAATACATGACCATTCAAATTTAATTAATTCTATGATGGTAGAACTGAAACATGACTATAATAATGAGGAGCATCCAGATGGGATCTTGTACAACAAAGACAAGGTTATATGCAACATGATAACCAACCTTGTCAATGTGTTGTGGAGGAACCCCAAATAATAATAAATAATGTAGGAACCATAATAGAAAATGATCCAAAAGTAATCATAAATTTTTTTATGTAAAATAATGATTTTAAATATTGGTGGTGAAATTTATTAATGGGGGAGAATGTTACAAACTAGACATTTTTAATGATAATTGTATCCTGAAAATTTGAGGAATATTTTTTTTTTATCGAACAATACTATATCATATTATAAATTGTGTGAGTGTAATATGATATGTCACCAATGTTTTTTGACTATTTTCTGACCATTGGGTAATTATAAATGTTGGTCAATATGTCCATTGGAAATAAAATTTATGATAAAAAATTTAACATTATAATTAGTATTTTTATGTTGATATTAAAAAATACGATTATTGTAGAAATGTGAAACAATGACAACATCTAATAGAGTTATTTCATATGAATCCCATTATTCAGAAAAAGGGAGGGATTTAGAATCACTCTGTTTATCTATTGGCTAAGACCATACTGAGTTTCAATAAGTCACGATTGAATGCAATTGCCTACAGGTGAAGTTCATGTTAGTGTAAATCACCACTAATGGGATGTTATTTGAGAATCCCCATAAATCTATAACTGTCACAAATCACATCATCATGTATTGTGTAGGTTTTATAAGTGGTTATGTGTAGATACTCGAGTGACATGTACAGTAACTCCATTATATAAATAAGTTGTTATTACTTGAATTCATTTTTAAGAATAATATTTCTAAATAAAATTTATATTGAATATTATGAATTGATTTTCAAACAAAAACATTTCTTTTTAAAAAAGATATAAATTATTAAAATAAAGTATTCTATTATAAATAATTTTTATTTGAATAAAATAGTTTGATCAAAACACTCTTATTTAAATATAAATGTAAAAATAATTTTTATTATTCAAGTGTTATAATTTTTACAATAAATTTTAAATCCTCTATTATTATTAAAAAATTAGTGTTTGTAAAATTAAAAGATAAAATTTTCATATATAAATAAATATTAAGACTACATAAACATCATTTATGAAATCAGTATTATATAATTATGTTAGGATTAATTTATTGGAATTTTTTAAAATATTTTATTTTTTCATGAATAGTAAAAATATAGTTCGAGTTTTTTTGTATGATTAAAGAAATAATAATAATTTCATATTTTTGTAATAATTAATTAAAGACAATCGATTATATAAAATAAGATATTTTATAAGTCACATGAATTTTAATATATTTTAATCAATTTGAAAATATATAATTTACATTCCATACTCTAATATGGAAACATAAACATTAAAAATGATATTTTTCAGAAAAATTAATTTCCATTACAATTAAAATAAAAAATAATAATCTACTCAACACTTATTGATTAAAATAAAATAAAAGGAATCCCAGGTGTCAAATACCATGGGTAATTAACATGGGAAAGTGTATAGAATTGAATTTACCACAACATAGTTGTCCAAATCCTAAATTTAGAAATTAATATAAAATACCCCACTTTTGATATAAATAGCCACCAATTTCTATAAATTCATTTTGTATCAATTTTCCATCCATTAATAATAGATACTATTACCTCCCAAGGTGTACTCAATTCACCATGGTCTCGATCACTATGTTGTAGAAACTAATCTTCAAAGTAAGGGAAATCTCACTTCACTTTATAATTTGTGTTTCCTCTTTATATGGTATGTCATTGAAATTCCAAAACCAAGTAATTATGTCTAATATATTTTATCACTTAAC
Source organism: Viscum album (assembly GCA_963277665.1). Lineage (NCBI taxonomy): Eukaryota > Viridiplantae > Streptophyta > Magnoliopsida > Santalales > Viscaceae > Viscum > Viscum album. The sequence continues at coordinate 117,328,024 of OY728123.1, read as the reverse complement.
TATATTTATTTTCTTTGATGAATGGTTGACACATTTCCCCTCTCTGTTTACCCTTTTCAAGAACCGAATTTTATACTTGTTCTACTGCCAATTTTATGCTACAAAAATTATCTCTTCTCCTGAATAAATATCATTTCATTTTGTTTAAGTGAATTCAAAATCCTATTTATCTTCCAAGCGTTTTTGGAAAGATGTAAAATTTATTAATTTTGTTCTGGTATTTCTATACATAATACCCATATCACTTTTTTGGTTATAAATGATATAAATATTTTTTCAATGATAAGTTTTTAAAATACTTGTTTTTATATCATACCAATTCCTTTTTCCCCACCGGTTATTTAGGAAATGTTTAATTATGATCTATTTGGATCACATTAATTAAGACAGATGATGGGTTTGTACTGGTAGAGATCAAATTCATTGGGAAAAAAATTAATATCTAGATATGATAGGATTTAAAACACTGTGGTGAATATCCAAAGTATTATGACACCTCTATGACTAACTATGGAGATGTGATTTTGAATTTATCATTTAAATACTATAGAAAAATTATTATGATATTAATAGTTTTACTTTTATAATAATATGATCCATTTTCCATTTCTCATGCTTTTAATATATTTTTAAAGTTATTATTTATATTTATCATTTTCACATATAAACTATTTCCATTGATTTCCCTACTGGACCTTATGCTCAACTTTTCCATTGTTACAAGTATCATGTTTATGAGATTACATAAATAAACATAGGATGATCCCTTTACTAATACATTCATGATTCATATAATGTAGATTTATTTTTTCAGGTATTATGTTCCATTTTATTCATAAACAAAACATTTAAATATCCTATGTTTTTACAATATGAAGAAAATTGATGTAATAAAAAGGTAGGATGTCATATTTACTCCCTCGGTTCCAGTCACCATATTGGGCCTACTAGAGGTGGGACTCATGGGTTATCATCTCACTCAATTCCATGAGATTTCCCACAAGGGTGGGGGTCATGAAAATTATATAATATAAATGTAGACTTGGGATCTGTTTATGAGATAATAGTAATGGTAAGCCAATGAATCATCATGATCCACTCTGTATACAGGTCATCCAAACCATCAAACCATGTTATATCTATATCCTGAATATGTTGATCTGATTTCATCAACTGATTAATCATCACTATGATTGAAATAATTCCACGGGGATTCTGGGGTAACCCATCAATGAAGTCCATAAACACCTCATCCAATTTTAAAAAAGGTACAAAAATATTGTCTAGAATTAAAAAAATATTCAAGTTCATTACATTTATTTGATGTTTTGTGTATCTATTTTATATATGATCTTTAAATTCACACTTCATACCTAGATACTAGAAAATCAGCCTCTTTTCATAATAATTATTTTTTGTTCCATGGGGAATGATCAACGAAGAACTATAGAAATCATATAACAGTTAATTACTCATATATAAAAGAATTATAAAATGATCATTGAATTAGATAATACTTTCATATGTGAGAGATGTACCAAAATGGCTCCCCCACCACAGAATGTTTTCCAGATTCGTCTAAACTCATGGTCCAGTTGTTGGCCCTATATGATTTACCCATGGATAAATAATATTAACAATACAGTTTTCATAACCATAATTGAATAATTCTCTCATTCATATTGATGAAACTGAGTGAATTTCCTTATTATTATTCACTCCTCCCTCAATTATAGGATAGAAAAATGAGGATAATTCCTACTAACATGATCAACTACAATGTTCCCATTCCGAGGAGTATAGAAAATTTCATAGTCGAATTACATAAGATATTCTATGAAGAATCTCTTCTTAATATTTATTTACTTTTATGAAATTAAATATATCATACTCATATTATCGTAGGAGACATAAAATATATTCCTAAAAAGAATGTTTCCCCAACAAATAAGTATATTCCTAATTGTGGACATATCTAAATAACAAGTGGGTTAATGTTTTCTCAATTGGCTAAATATAATGATATCCATGGGCCCCAACATAAGAATAAATCATAATCACATATCCCATACTATCACAAAAACCATCACAACATAATACAGACCCTCTTATTGGATCCGGTAAGATCAGAATAAGAGGCCATCGATGAATCCATTTTCACTCCTCAAAAGAAGTACGTTATTTTGATTACAATGTGAATATCACAAAATTCATTATAAATGAAGTATATGAGGATTACAATATCATTATATCATTAAATTAACACCAATTAATATATATCCAGGACAATGACGGAATATTGTGTGAATATATTTTGTGGATCTTACTATAAAAGAGCTTCCTAAACCTAATCATGATCGACTAAAAGTCCATTTTCCGAATCTTCATGCCCCAATAACCGTATTTATTAGATCCAAGATTTATATTTTTGGGGTTTTACCATAATTATTGTGACTATCATAGATATCAAAAACCATATTTATATTATTCATATTCTCTTGCTCATGTATCTAATAAAATTGTATTTGGAATAGAAATTCACCATCAATGTGTTTAGATAATAAGGGAATATATGGTTCACTGAATCTCTAAAAATATATATAAATAAAAAGTAAAAATATTATCAGAATATATTCTTAATGGTCTTATTAGATCATGATGGTAGTCTTTGGAATGTTAGACTACCTAAACATAAGGCAATAATAACTTACTAAATATCATTTTATTAAATCTATTTAAATGGTCATTCTGGACATCCACATGGGGTATGATGTACTTATTCTAAGCCATCAACTTATTCAAATTTCACTAGTGGGTACAAAAAAGAAACTATCTACCATACTTATTATAGTTAAAAAAAATGTTCACTTTTTTCATATTATCATGATTTTTCATTATTTTCAATTATAAAACCCATGGATTAAAATGTTTTATTAAAATAATGGATAATTTGAATTATTGAATGAAAATTGTAAAACTTATAAAAATTTACTAATTCTATAATTTTTATATATTTTAATAAATTTGATATATTGATTGTAAAATTTACATTATCAATTTATTTGATGTGATTTTTTTGGATTCCTTGATTTGGGTGATAAAAAATCCTTTCTATAACTCATGATATTTCTAAAATATAAATCAGTGAAAATATATATTGATATTAAAAAAATCCATGAATACATAGTGTAACAACATTCAGAAATTTGGTACAACTTTAGCTATAAAACTCCAATTTTGGTTATTCTAGATAGATATGAAATATCACTGAGTGTCTCTTTTCTCCAATAAATTTCATAGGGTTATTTAGTAACTAATGTGGTCCTTGAATGCTCAACATTGATGGAATATTAATGAATCCTTCAATCAGAATAAAATATAGGATTAATTAGGATATAATAAATTATATGATATTATGATTTAGCAGAAATTTTGGGTTAAATATATATTGGATAATTGGAAGCATTTTCTATAATATTATATCTATAATTCAACAACTACTGGGATCTAAAATACACAATATTTCAATAGAAAAAATTTAGACAAATAATATTACTCTCTCTACAAAAAGGAGGGTCATTACCACTATCGAAATTATTGCTTGACTCCTGATGGAGATACAACTAGAGTAGAGGGTTTCTGCACTATTTTTTGAATAAAAATTATTTTACTTTTTTAGTATTATTTAAATTTTTATTTAAATTTTATCTTATTTATTTAAATTAATTCATGCATATTTTTAATCATTTTTTTTCCACACATCCCATTCTTAATTAATTTTCTTTATTATTATTATTATTATTTTATAAAATTATTATATTTATTTCCATTTCGTATTTTTTATTCTAATATTTTATTCACACACTCTCTACATAAATTCTATTTTCTATTCACTACATTTACTCAATTATTCTTCCATCCACTCCACCAAGTGATAGATTACTCTATGAAATGAAATTATAACCTTGGGGCATGGATTTGGGGATGGTCAATGGGTTATTAATATTCTATAATGTTTAATTTTCTTTATTCTATATTTTTGTAGCATGAATGTTGAGGTGATTTTACTTGATTTAATGACTACCAACTAGTGACTTTTAACTCAATATATATATATATTATTTAACATAAATATATTTTTCATATATCCACAGATATTTTCTTTATATAAAATAGTTGAGAACTGAAATGGATGAAACAATATCATTATATCTGGGTCTTGGAAGGCGACACAACCTAATCCAATGTGTGTCATCAAACATGATTATAGAAGGATATGGAAATAAGATTGATTCACCTCTCAATGTTTTCCCAATTTTTTAATAATCATACTTAATGAAGACATGCTATTTTATTTTTGTATAGTCAAATAATAATCTGACAATTAATGGATAATAATTATTTCATCCCAAACTGAACCCAAGACAATTTCCATTCTTCCCTACATTATTTTGTTAAGAATTTCATGATGGTTAAAATTAAATATTAAATTTTAATTCATAAATAATCAAAAAATAAAGACAAATTCATTATTTTCATTATGTACATAAAGCCAAAAAAATTAAGTAGAATAGTTGATTTAGAACATGTAGGATAAAAAAATTGAAAGGATCCACAAATGAGACGACCATGTTTAGACACTGTATTGCAAAACGAAAATAATATTTCTTTTGCAAATCCCCACAATTGGCGTGCATCACCTTCATATAAATTTTCATAGGATCTACCTGTGGATTAATATTATAGGAAAAAATAATCAACAATAATATCATCCAAATAGATGTTTATCTCCTTTAACCCAAAAGGTTCTATTTGATAATTGGTTATTAACATTGTTTATATACACAATACAAAGTCATCTGTGGAATCTACTACACTTTAAGGAGGGTGACCATATATTTAATGTTAGAATACATCTGTTAATTCTTTAATAACCAAAGAATGCTATTAAAGAGATGTAACATCATAAAGATCAACTTAAATGAAAAAAAACAAGTATTATGAGACTGAAGGTCTAACATGAAAAAACCTCATATCCTACACACCCTAAAACTCTTGGGAGATCCCATATAAGCACAAAAATAAAATACACTATTTACAAAAAATCTATTTTTTATGTGAAAGTATATATTATATTCTCATGATGAAATCTAATAGTTCTATATATAGAACTGATAAATCACAAACCACCAGTACATCATTATTTGATACAAAACATTGAGGATAGTGAAATATATTTTCCATCATCATTCATAGAGGGGTGATTATCTCTATACAAAGGTATATGATATCTGCTAGATTAATTCAACAAAAAAACATGTTTACATATATTACTTCATGGAACCAAGAAAAAATAGATAATTTTTTATTGAATATGGAATAGTAAATGTTCCCATCACTTTCACTTGGCCCATGAAATCCTAAATGGTGGACTCATCCACTTCATCAGGGTGCTTCACTTATGAGGACATTTGGCATAACACTATAGTAATTGGAACCTCTAATATTTCCTCAGTGTCCATTTGAGATAATGATGAATTACCAAAAACATTGTGTAGAAATAGTATTGTTTAATGTATGAAAATTTCATTGATGGAAACAAGCATTTCATGTCTTCTATGGTGTTGGTAAATTATGTTTGGTGTTATGTAAATTGAAAAATTAGTGTCATTTTAGGTGTACACTATTGGCCATTAATGAGAACCTCCTCCAGGACCCTTGTGACTATCATTCCACTTTCTATTATTCCTATATGTGCCACTATGATTATCATATGGTTGAATTGAAGTGAGAGAGAAACTAGATTTCCCACTATATCCATTTATTACATCATTCCCATGTGTACCCTATCAAAATAGGTGGTATTATTAATAAATTATACCTTTTATTTGACCCCTACCCACAACCCTAATGTTATTTCATGGATCCCACCAAATAATTATACACCACCGATAGAATAATACAATCAATCTCTATAAAGTTATTTGTGTACATCGATGATGAATGCTCTCCTTGGTAAAATTTGTTGAAATATATTGATTTTTTCATCACTATGAACTATAAATACTAATTAAAATAATGTATAAATATATTTTAATCTAACACTATATTCCAATTCACATATACAATTGAATCATTTCACAGAATTTCAGGACCCTCAATCTAGATCTTTGGAAACTTAACTATTATAGTCTCATGTGTCTCTAAGATGACAAATATTTTATCGACCAATTCTTTCCATTCCTTTTCACGATGGTCTTCATTTGTACACTTATATTTTAGTTATCCTGATAGAGGAACTATATATATTGGACCATATATCCCCATAATCCTTTATATACATACAGATAATGGTTTTAAACCCATCAGACATTTTCGTCTGTAGAAGGAATTTCTCATATGATATCCCATACAAGATTCTCATCATGATGGGTAATCCCTTGAGGTGAATATTTTAATACACCTTCCTCTGGAACATATTGTAGATGTCATATTTGAAAATTACTAAACACTTGAAATGGAAAAAAATGGTTACAAAAAGATCGTTTTAATTATTGGAATAATAAGAATTAAAAGAGATTAAGGTCCACATCTAATATAGAATATAAAAATCGGAACATCCCATTGAAATAAAAGAACTTCATATAAAAAGTTGTCCAGGTACTCAACAAAACCTACCCCATAATTCATAATAATAATACCTTCTTTCTAGAAATATCATAAGTCTGATATGATGAATACATTCATATATAATTATAAAGTCCCCTCTTGGGAAAACTATCCAAAATTGTTCTAAATCAGAATATTTTCTATCTCGAATAGAATACCATATCCCCATGGCCCTCAAAATAGTTATAAATCATCGAAAAAAGAAAAATGTGAATGATCATTCCCAACCATAAATAGAATAATTATCATGTTAATATTTCATATGTAAAATAGTACTATAATAAATAGACGACATTTATTCCATAATTGATGAAAGTAATCATTATCTATACAACTAAACACATCATGATAAACACATGGTACATGTCCAAGATAAAAAATCATCAAAAAACTAGAAACCACTAATCTACATGATCTGTGGAAAATGTATCAATAGATCAAAACAAGATATCCATACCTAGCTAACATAAACCTAGCTACCTTAATATTGAACCTTTATAATTCTTATATAAAAATATAAAACATTGTATACAAACCGATGATGGACTTTGTATAGTGTATCCTAAACATGCTATATTGGATCCCACCCATGTGTTCTATATAATGACGTTGAAAAATTATCCCAAAATGATCAGTTTTATTATAATATAATATGATAATGGTTGTAATTTTTTATATAAAATTCCTGGAAAATAATTCCACATTTTGAAAATATTTTACAAATCCAGGCATTGAAATTTTGATTATTAATTTGAATAAAAATGTATTTAAAAAACTTTTATTTGAAATAAAAAACATTCATCATAGAAATTGATTTTAAACACTCATAAGATATAAATCGTAGTAATAGATAGGTTACTCTTACCTTAATAATATGAAATGACTTGTGGAAACTCAAGTACGTAAGACATATGACCTATTGAACAGAGGAACACCAATTAAAATGTAAATATAATGTCCTATGGACAAAAGTGATAAGTAATAAAGTGACATCCCCTTAGTCATATTTCTATTGTATCAATAAAAATACATATTAATAAACCCACCACCATTGTAAAAAATTTCAGATGTCCATTATACATAAATTAGATCAATGGGGATTATCAATTAATAAATGAATCACAAAACCCCATATAATAAAAAATTTATTGAACAATCTTTTGATAAATAAAATTTTCAATTAATTTAAAAAAAATTCCCATTGAAAATTTTCCAGAATATTATTTTTTCAAAAAAAAATTACGCACATAATACGAACCACATACAAAAGATGTCAATTCATTTATAAAACAATATTAGATATAATTGAATTTATTTTAAAAAGTTAGTAGGCTAGAGATAGATCAACCTCTTAAGACATGGGTAACCTGATAAATGTGAACTTATCCACATTCAAAACAATTACATAAGACACATAACAATAAAACGAAATAACATTGATTATCATATCATAAAATCGATATAAATAAAAAAATGTGTCTGAAAACCAGATAAATAACCACATACATCAATATATTCACATTCAAAAGAATAAAAATACATGAGGGTTATTGAATGGTTGAAAAAACATGAGGAATAAACAAATGAAAAATATAAATCAGAAATCTATCATAAAAATAAACTTCATTTTTTACTCTCACAACAAAATCCAAGAGAGATGAAGAAACATGAAGATAATGACTAAATTAACCAATCGGGGAATGTATGAAGTTGTTGGAGATCAATGTATTTATTAAAAGTTGTTTCGATGAGTTGAATACACCAAAAAATAACGAGATATTTGATAGATTTTAGGCTATTAAACATAAGATGAAGGATATATTGCTCGGGTGAGTTGTTCTTAAAAAAAATTTGGAATAAAGGATTTATATCTGGAATTGTGGATTCTAGATTTGAAAACTGTAGTTCTAATGTGTACTGAAAAATGTGTCTCTGTATATTTAATATATCAAACCACCCATTCACAAAATGAATATAAATCATCTCCAAAATGTTTTTTACATATTTAACCATAAACATGGAATCAATATAGAGATAGTTTACATATTGATTATAAGATCGATGAAGCAGTTGTTCTCTATAGAAAGGACATAACCTCATCTCAATTATGAAATATGCAAGGTCATCTTTTATTCTCTCCAAACCCAATGAACTAGTCCTTCAATCACTATAATATAGTGTACCATAACCCAAATGTTATATACATTACTATATCTGAGGACTATACAAAACACTATAAAATATATATTATCCTAAGATCAAATAAGCATCCAAATTATTATGGACCCCTTTATTGGACTGTTAATATATTAATGGACATGTTGAGGTGAAGATCAATAAATTTCCATGTGTGTTGGGTAATAAATCATTCACTAATTGAATTCTCATCATACAATAATTTTCAATAATATATTTAAATCCATCCATATAATGTGATTTATGAGAATATTTATAGAAAACTATCATGCAAGAAATACATTATTGAAGTAAAATTTTCTAGGAGAAATTTTGTATTGGAATTAAATGATAGTTTACTAGAAATTCTGATAAATATTCTTGATGATAAAATTAAAAAAATGGTTAGGCTACAAATCCAATAAACAAATTTGATTTTCCTGTTGGTGTTTATATATTTTTTGGTGAGTTGCCTAGGAATGGATTAAATTGATTTTAGTAATTAAGAATGGCCAAACCTAGGTACACGAATATAATTATAAGGGGTGCTGGAGAGGTTTTTTATCTTTTTTTACTAACTATTAATTTTTTGGTCCACTAATTATTATATATCCTATTCATGGAATTTTATATTAGAAATGTCAAATAAACAGTAAAATAGTTGTGAATAATTGGAATATTACCTTTCATGTGTATATGATCTATTCCAAATGTTCATCATAGTGAACTGTTTTCGAAAAACAAGAGAACCAAAATCATGAAATATTTTTTGAGAAATCAAAACATTACGGATGTTACATAGGAGATTAAGGTATCATTTAAGGATTAATATATTTAATTTTTCAGAATAATTATTAATCTTTTTTAGAGTAAATTGTTAATGTTTTGGCGAATATATCTTCCCAATATTGTACACTTTCAGTTAAATAATAATTCCCTTGATGTTAATTTTTATATGAAAAACTGAACTCATCTATATAATTCCTAATATAATATCACTGTTATGAAATGATATGTGGGATGAAACCAGTGATAAAAAAATGATTTTAATAAATAATAATTCATTTGATTTAGAGGAAAAATGATATTTTTGACTATGTAGTAATAGAATTAATGATATTTCTCAAAGATCTATTAAATTATTTTTCCAAATAAATCTACCACATTCAAGTGATTATTATAATAATATAAAATATATCAATATATTAAATTGGTTAATAATAGTATATAAATTAGATATTGGTATTGAAGAATATTTAGAATACATAATTTTCAATATGGTATTTTATGTTGTGTTTCTTTATATTTCAAAAATTATTAGACACTATATATATATATATATTAATAAATAAGAAAAATATAATGTTTCAATTTTTTATGGAAAAATTAAATTTGTATAAAAAATTTATTTTATAATGAATGAATATTATTAGAATTATTAATTGAATATGTTTTACCAAAATTTAATATTTTATGTGTAAATAAGTGAATAATAATAATATGTAACTTTATAAAAAATGTTTATTAAACAATGAAGTGTGTATGGGTAAAAAATATAAATTTATAAATACAATTCCAATTTATTGTAATTAAAGCATAAAATACTTTACAATAGATGAAATTTTAATTTGGAATTTGATTTAATTAAATATTATATTTTCTATAAATTTACATTTTTCGTTAATATATATCCACATAATATATATATATATTAAGAAAACAAATGTATATTCTAGTAATCAATGATATCGTTAATTTTACAAAACATGGAAAAAATTTTCGTAAAAAATAACTTATATAAAAAATTTACACCATGGAAACACTATTGAAATAATTAATTATTATTATAGAATGAAATTTTATCTAAAAAAATATATTTTATATTTTAAATTATTATGCAAAAATTATGTAATTCGGTTAATATATCGTTATATATTTAAATTAAATTGATTTGGAAACATTTATTTACCATGTTTAGAATATAAAATCATAAAAGTAAAATAATACGACCAAAAAACCTAAAATAATGACAAAAATGATTAAAAATGAATGGATTTGGGATTATAAAACATATCTAATACACATTCCATTATTATCATCTTTTGAAACACATACCCTCTTTAATGTTTTCTATAATTATATTATAATATAATATTTATAAATGTGTCATTACCTTCACCAATAAAATATTCTCAGCTCCTCCCTATTTCATAAAAGGAAAAATATATATGAACAAAATATTCTTTTCTATATCCCTCTCCAAAGAAATACTTTTTAGTTTTTATGTTACAATTGATTCATTGCCATTAATTTATAAGAAACTAGTAATGGAATGGGATTATCTTCCTCCAAAATTATATTTATAAGAGTATATTCTATTTAATCACTGAATTACAATACATTTATTACCATGTTTACATAAAACATCTCCTACTTACCAAATATTCCATTATTAAAGAGTATATACTCTTCTTTCTAGTTAAAACCACTAAATATTACTATTTTTATACATCGTGATTCTAATATATATACATGGTTCATTCCGTCCTATTTAAATTAATGAAACTCCTTGATTTTATTCTTATTGAATTAAATATAGTTATACATCGAATTCATCATAATCAATCATTTAATATCCAAATAATGCATTACATATTATATAGAACAATTATATATAATTTATTCCAGTCTATAATCCCTTTATTATACTCATCATGTTCCCAAAATCTATCCTTGATATTTGAAACTTCATATTCAAGGCACTAACCCTTTGATTTCTATGTGATTATGCATTAGTTTTTTCATAATCAACCCATTATTATCAGAATGATTCCCTATTACTAATAGACAACAACTCTATTACTACATCAATTTTATAATCCCTTTTTATATTTTCCTTCCAAAATTCACTAATTAATATTATCATTATGATATTAAAAAAACTAAAGTAATTCGACTATATAAATATATATAGTCGTATTAGATTAATTTATTGCTTATGGAATTAATGTTTGACACTGATATTCCATAATAATTGATTAAATGTTACCTTCTAATGAGAATTATTATTGTCTAATATATAATGATAAGTATTTCCATATTTCACCTCAATAGTGCTCCAATGAATTTTGTAGTGGGTTAGTTTATTGTTATTCCATTATTATTATACATTAATAGTATTATTTGTTAATTTTATTTATTATTATGGAAAATCATTATAATATTTGGAATGATTCCCCAAAATAATTTTCCATTTATTTTAAAAATGATTTAATAACTATAGATGACATGTTTTAGGAACCTTGGCCACATGTAATCATTTTGTATTATCATAACCTAATAAATAATGACAGAAATATACTTTTTGACCCCATAATAATGAAAATTATTTACATGAATTAGTCACGATTATTTTCTTTCCAAATATACTTATTATTCCTCAAATACTTTAGTTTATAATTTTACAATTTATTTGGTGTATGTGTTCTTATATTATGCATCATGCTTCGATTATTAATTACATTTATTCAGTAACATTAATTATTATCATCTTTTTGGATTTATTTTCTCCATTTTCATTTCAATAATCACCCTAGGAAGTGATACATAGTGTGTTTATCATGGATGTGATAATATAGATTACATATAATATATTTAAAATTTATAACATTTTTATTATATAGTACATTAATAACTTTTTTTGTGTTACTAAATACGATGTCACTAATCTAAAAAATGTCTCATGAATTGACCTATGTAGTAAAATTTTTATTAATTTTTTTTAGAAACATGTATGATATTATTCAAAAATATGATTTTTGTTTTGGTAATGGATCTCCATGATTGAATATTTATCTATTTTATTTTTTTGAAATTTTGTGGAGTGAAAGGATTTATATTAATAATTAATTCTATATTAAAAATATTATTCCAAAAAAATTATGAAAAATTATTATATTAATAGTTTATTATGTCATATTTAATTATGATCCCGTACACATCGATGTAATTAACTATATAGGTTCATAGTGAAATTCCATCTAATATTCACCCCTACATGGGATCATGAATAACACCCAATACACTAGAATATACCAACATGAAAAAAGCGTCTAAGAGATAACATGGTTGAATTATTCATGTGTATCAGAGTTCTACAACAAAACAAACTACCCACAAACAAATACATCCAATAAACAATATGGTACAAAATCAAAAATAAAATTATTTAATGTTATAATAAATATAATGTAGTCAAATAAACTCATGGAAATTGTAGTAAAAATTAATTTCTATCCCAATAGTCCAACCACATATATAGAGATATTAGACATATATCATATTAACTAGAATATATTAATATCACAGAATATTACATCATCCTGGTCCCTAATATGTGTTGATATACACTGCCTAGTTCCATAGAATCCATCCAAGAATCCCCACATTAACATTTTTTCTTTTTCATATCTAAAAATAATACCAGGTTCTATATAATTTCAACAATATGATTTGTAAAAAAAAATATGTTCCTATATTTGTGGTAAGAAAATATTTTAATGTATGTCTCAATCAATGGTGTGAACATGAATCTATTGTCATAACACGTGCATCAACAAATGATATTTGTATTGTTATGATTTAAATTTTTTTAACATAAAAATATATTATCGATTAAATTATAAAATAAATGAATTATATAAAAAATAAAACAAAAACCGTTGGTTTAAACATGCCACTCTAGATCTCTCAGAACAATCTTTTTTCTACAACCATATGCTTCAGAGTAAATGTCTCAAAAATAAACATAGCAATAGGAACTTCTAATACGATAAAAATAAATGATCCAAATATTAATACAGAGAGAAAATCATTACTGATTATCTAATAGTTATCCTCATAATTTTAAAAAAGGAAAACACTGTGACATCATGTTATTTTGATTTTCAAGTAACACCATGATTGGTTTTCATTACATGCAACGACAAAAATAGACTTCAAGGCACATATCATGAAATTTATCATATTTTACATTAAAACAACATGTTTAATTTTAATTACATGTAACACAATGTTTCATGTTCATTTCACAAAAGACTATTCTTATTCTTCATTCAATGTATCATTGAGATTAAATAAAATGTGATATATAATTAAAATATTTTTTTTAATAAAAGGATTATGACATCACAATTGGAATGATGAGTAATACCATGATTAATTAAATTATAAAAATATATCTTTTTTTCATTTCTATATAATTGATACCTTGTTTACAAAATTATTATATATTAATTTAAAACAAATTTTTTAAAAAAACTTTTTCAGAGGAACTATTTTTTCACAAATACTTTTTTATCTGATTAATTTAAATAAATAAATTATAGTGTGTTATTTTATAGGAATTTATATATTATATATTTAAAAAAATTATACATATTTTCTAGAAAATATAAAAGAATAAAGCTGATTTTAAACACAAAGACTGTATGTTTCTTAAAACTAGGTCTGTCCCTTTTTATATAATTAAAATTAAAATATTCCCATATTTTATAAATTATTTTGAAAACCCAAAATCATTTTTTAAATCCTACTTTCAAAAAAATAATTAGGGGAATTTCATATAATTTTCTAGAATGCTAATTTTTTATCATTACTGAAAAATAATTGTTTTCATTGTGAATTTTTATTAAATTTAAGGCATTTCAAAACATCAAACAACGTTATATTTTTTTAATGTTTTATTTGATAAATAATAGATCTGTTATTCCAATTTTGGTAATTCTAATAAATTTATTTAAAAATTAATATATATATATAAAAATTATAAATATCTGATCAATTTTAATTTAGAAAATGGCTTTCACATTGTATCTATAAGATTTTTTTTAAATATATATTTAACAATTATGTAAATGGAGTTTGTAAATGGGGATTATATATTTTTAATACAATTCAACAATATAATTTAATATGTTAAATTTGGTATTGACATAATTAATAGTAAAATATGTAAATATTATTTATTATGATTAAGGTCAAAGATGGTTTATCTGATGGTTATATAAAAAAACTGTTAGAAAATAATCAAAAGTTGTCCAAAACCAATTAGATATATAAATATATTATGATATTATATATTCTATTATATATATTATATAATTTTGGATTCTTTTTTTATGGGAAAACATGGTTACACATTTTTCATTTTAATAAATAAAAGTGTCTCATATACCTCATGTATTATAGGTCATTCGCTCTACACAGTTCTTCACATTAGAGAAAACAACATTATTTAAAAATACCTAGAAATAGAACTTCCCAATTACATTATATTATACTATAATACATTGTTTGTATTGAAATGAAATGTTTTGAGTCTTTTTCTGAATTCCAAAATTATTTGTTTGAGGAAGCGGTAACATCATTTTCTAATATTTTTAATTTATTTACTCCTCTACCTCCATAAATTAATATTAAAACTTTTAATATAATAATATCAATATAAAAAATAATATTATGTTATTATGTAAAGTATATGACATGAATCCTTCTCTTATTCAATCAATTTGGTTATAAAATCATAATTTGTGTATACAAGGGACTCCCACATTGTGGACTAATGTAATTAATTTTCCATTATAGAAACTCCATGATGGTTATAATGTTAGATTTATGGGTTATATATGATTCATCTAAAATTATTCTTTTTATTTATTCATTATATGACATGTTCCTCTTTACCATCAATTCAGTGGGAAGAGGATAGCATTTATTTGTGTACAATGGGAAAATGCTTTGTAAAGCATTGAAAAATGTTCATGATTTTTGTAGTTGTTTATAAAGATACATTTAATGAGAATATGAGCTATATATTAAAAAAATAAATCAATAGTATTAATATATTTTTCAAATTTTATTCTTTTTTTCATTCGAAAAATGGAAATATCATTCATGTTTATGTATGACACAATGTAACCATGAACATTGTATTTCATTTTCTATCTCTAACATTTATAAATATATATATATATATAGTGAATATATATTATATTTATATATTTTAAAAATTGTATATATGATGGACCCAAGGTAAATATAAGAGATAGAAAATAGAAAATACAAAAATACATGAAACACAATGTAAATATTGTGTGAGATGTTACGTTACCACACAATTGTCAATAAATGGGTAATAAAATGTCATTTAAAAATATATATTTTTTGATTTATATATGCATGGTTCATTAATATATGTATTATAATATTATATTTGTAAAATAGTGTTTGTAGACATAGAAAAAGGATGTCTGCAATTATGGTAAATGATTCCAATTCCAATTTTTTTTTCTGTGCGAAATATTCTATATTCACAACCAATTTAATTTAATGTGGTGTAGATAATACATTAAATTTATTTTAACATTATTCAAAAAAAACATACTTGGATAATCATTTCCATTTTAGGTTCAATATTTTATGGGGTTTTACAATAATTGTTTTATTAGATGTGTAAGGTTTTCAGGAGAAAATATCATCAATTATTGATATTAATCATGATTATTCTCCCAATTATGAAATAATATAATATATCTCTCAATAAACAAAGGAAACATAACACGATATTATTATTACATAAAATTAAATGGTTAATCCTAATTTTTTACTATTTATGTATTCATGGGATTAAAAGAATATTTTTAATGAATACAAAATATATTTATCTCTTCATGTTAAAATTGTTTTTCTTCTAAATTCATACTCTCTAATTGTTTTGTTAAAAAATGAAAAAAAATC
This sequence comes from Viscum album, assembly GCA_963277665.1. NCBI lineage: Eukaryota > Viridiplantae > Streptophyta > Magnoliopsida > Santalales > Viscaceae > Viscum > Viscum album. The sequence continues at coordinate 117,311,383 of OY728123.1, read as the reverse complement.
CTTAGAAATATTTATTAATATTAATTTGACCATTTTTTTAAATGTTTTACAGATATTTCATAATGAAACCGTCAATTCATTTTCAAAATAATAACTATTTGGATTTGAGAAAATATAAGAAAGGAATAATGTTTTTAATGTGTGAAAAATGAACTTTATTTTATGTGATCATTGTCCAATAATTTATTAAATGTACCTTTATATGATTAAATGTTAATTTTCAGTGATAATAATTTAAGAAATGTTTTAGAAAATTTTTATTTTTAAAATTTCATTTCTAAAATGGAATATATATTTCAGAAACGAAATGTTTTAAATAATTTTAAATGGTTCCTTAAAAAGTATACATGTTTAATTTAATTCTAAATTATTATGGAACAAATTTCTGTTTTAAAATATTTTGTTCAATGTGGAAAGGATATATTCATCAATAAATTATTGAAGTGATAATTGAGAATACATTTTTTTGATATTGAAAACCATTGATTATTCATATACATTTCTATGGATAAGATTATATAATACCATCCTTATTATTTTTATTGACGAGTAATGTTTATATTTTTGAAATTCTTATGAAACCCATATTCTTTTAATGGGATATTCTATGGTGAATAGATGAAATATTTATGAAACCTTTTTCTTTTCATTGGTTATGATGTGGTTATATTAGTATTTGCATGATATTGAAGATGTCATAAGTGTGATTTTCATAATGAGATGTGTGGGACATATATGTTAGTATAATTAATTGGTTAATTCTTTATATCTCGTTGAATAAAATTGGAAAAAATGTTCATGGGATTTAAAATATTTGGGAATTAGGTGCATCTAGATCCACTATGAAAAGCATGGGTTTCCTGATCTATAAATGGAGATATATGATATGTCTGGATCCACTATGTTGATGGTCTTAGAAGTAACCCATTTCAAATGAAATATTTCATTCTATATTTACAAATTATTCAAACATCAATTAAATTATCACATGGTTGATTATTTGTTTATGTTGATTTATCACACTTATTTTCATTTATTTCTGAAATGATAAATTATATTTTTATTAACCATGTTTCTGATCTATGAATGGTTTGGTAAAAAAATTATGATATATTTATAACGTAAACTTATAGTAATTATATGGTTTCATATGATCATATATTCGTATATCCAACTTTTTCCCTTACTGAGAATTTGATATCACCATTTATTTTGTTTCTTTAGCCACGTTATGTTGAATTGTTTAGGTTGTGTATGAATAAATAGGGAGATATTTTAGAAGATCATTTTGGGTGATGTTGAAGAAATTTCATGAAAAAAATATGATTTTGTATTTTGCATCCAATGACATAAACTATTATGATCATTGGGAGTGTTTTGTTGAAATTTATTGAATAATAATAAAAATTATGATATATTTATATATATAATCCTAGTTTACCATATTTGGTATTGGAAGGAATGATTCATAAGTAATTGGATATTATCATTAGAAAGAAGATAATGAGATCCCTTATGATATTCCAAGGTATATGTATTATGAAATGAAAAATGAAATTTCGTAGGATTAGATAATTTTAAGTACAAGAAATTATCTCATAATTTTTGTGATGGATAGGCCAAAGGGTTTACCTATGATGACAAACATATCTCAATACGATAGATGGATGTGGATCTATGACACTTGTACACAGAATAAATATCACCACATTTGGAGAAATGTCTTGTACACGATCATCTCTAGGTGTGTGACAATTATCCATGATTCACATATGGTTTTAAAATATGCTATCATCATTTATAATTACAATAAATTATTTTTCATGATTATATTTTTTACACTCTGATTAGTGTTTCTAACTCCTTGGTATCTATTTTTTCAATGGATGGATCCTAAAGGGACCATGTTGATGTTGAGTGAAACATATAATTGAATTATTATCTTAATGATAAACAAATCCTTATATGATATGGAATGAAGAATTTTATTTCTATGCTCATACAACACTCTTAATCAATGAATAATGATGTAATTACAAAAAATAAATAGTAGGAACAAATTTTGGTTGAGTCCTGGATGATTAATGTTTCATTACATATTAGTGGTTGATTTTATTCTATAGTTTTCAAGCAATGTATTAGTGCCAACTATGTGATATTTTTCATTCTTAAATTTAAAAAACTTCAAAAATAATTTTTTTTCAAATTTTCATTTCTATAGGAATGAAAATTAGTTGTGAACACCTACATTGAATTGGATGGAAGAATAAGAAATTGAATATATTGACTGGGAAGAGGATGTGGGTATATTTCTCATCATATAATTCATTATTTATTATCATCAAAGATGCTGGATCAATTCTGTGATGTCATTATAATGGATAATTAATTAATTGGAATAATGAATATAAATTTAAATGTCCTCAAAGGTAATATTTTTGTCTACAATCATTATTTAAAATAAAATTGATCTGTTATTTGGTGGCCTAAATCTTGTCTTCAAAAAGCCAAAAATATAAGACACATTAATAACATTAAAAATTTATTTGATGTGAAAAACATTTAGTAATGGAGATTAGATATTCCTATTATTCTTATGGTTTTTATAAAAAATAAAATTTATTCTCATGAAAACTCAATTGGTTGAATTAAATTCTATAATTATTCATTCCACACATTTGGGTAGAATCTTAAAAGGAATAGTATTAAAAAAATTATTATGTTCTGTATATTTATAATAGAATGTCATAATTCCCTTGAATTTCGTAATGTAATTAATGGGAAGATTAATTCAATATAAGGTCATATGATAAAAACTAATTCATCATCCTCACCCAAGTTTTTCCTATTCATAGTCTTTTAGACTAATTTGAATCAGTTCCCAAATCCAATTACTAACATGAATAGTAAATTGGAATATACTCTAATGAATAATGATAATGGGAATATTTTTCAATAAAATAGATAATGTGAATCATGATTATTATGAAATACGTATCCAATCATCACTATTTCAGAAATTCATGTATTATTTTGAATTAATGAGCAATATTAATATATTATCACTCACCCATTATTGAAAATTCCTGTGATTATCCCCCTCTATAATGATTTTGTAATAATTTTATCAAAAAATTTAATCTATCAGTACATGGATGGACATATGATTCTAATGATAATGTCTTTATATAAGAAAAATCATTTATAAACAATAATGGGTTAATAAACATTTAGATGTCAATATGTGTCCATGTAAGAGTGACTACATAATTACAAATACCATCAGGGGATTATCAGATTATGGTTGATAATATGTTATAATTCATTGAATCCATTTTTGTTTTTTCTTATGATGGGTTATTATCATTAGTAATGATATTTTAAGAGACAATTAATGAACTAAAACACTTTTTTTATATGTTTTAGTGAAAAGGTTATTGAAATACGAATGGTATTTCAATTTGTGGGCATATGATTAGTGATAATGGTAATATTTAGGGTTTATGTTATCTCTAATCATTATGCAATTATCTTTCTTAGTAGATCACCTTATAATTTCTTCTTAATTCAATCCTATAAAAAATATTCCTCTCTATATTTAATTCAATCAATCTATATTAACATTTTTATATGGTTGTAAATGTAAAAATATCAATTTTATCTGATTACGATATGATGTTTACCCTAATGTATTAAAATTATCTTTAAAATACCTTTTATATGAAGTTCATTTTCAGAGTTTTGTATCATCACAACTTTGATGGGTAGTCTGATAATACAAATCCAACACTACATTATATGATAGGACATTGTTCTATAGACTTCAAAACTAGTTGGATTCAAAATCATCCTATAGTTTGTTTTTTTAATGAATGAAATTTAATAAAGAATTTTCGTTTCACTTAATGAATATGTATTTGTAAAATTTTATAACTCATATCTAAATGAGGGAATATATATATGTAATCCTATTTTAAATTAAGAAGGCTAATGATATGTGAAAGAATGTTAGAACCATTGAGAAACATGAGTGATAAAAATGGTGAAAGTCATGTCATTCTTATAATCGTTGATGTTATCATAGATTTGAGGGTGGTGTGACAGTCATTATATGAATATACCATGTAATAATTTATGAAAAACAAATCCATAGATATATGAGTCCCTTTTAAATACTTGATCATATTGGGATATTAGATTATTGTTTTGATCATCCAGAAAACTTATCTAAATGTAATGATGTGATCCATATACCTCTCACAAGGAACTGCATACATTGTCATTAACATGTACTAAACACATATTTTTTACCACTAGAGTATGATATTTCATATAAGAAACAATTATTCAATATTCTAGAATATAAATGGATTTTTCAATGAAGTAAGACCACTTACCTAGTAAATGTCTTGTGACCAATATAGTTGGTTGAGGTTGCAATGTTGGAAATGGATGATATAATTTTGTATATGTATCCTCATTTTTTAGTACAAATGTATGAAATTTTGGTGGAATAATTAATTTAAATTGGTTTATAATGTAACACTATTGTATTTTAAAGAAATGTATTAGAATAATTTTAATCTTTTTGATATTTTGAGATATATGGAATATCTAGTTTTAGGTTATTATAATTGTAACATACAGTTTATCTTAAATTACAATAATCGCCGAGTTTAACTGGTGTAACACACAACATTGAGTTTATCTTACCTGAAATATTATACTGAGATTACATTTAACTTGTACTCCTCCTGTGCATTCACACGACACTATAAAGTAATTCTTATTATTAATAATAGACTACCATTTATAAAACACATTAGATTATATTAATATTGAAAATATTTGAAATAAAATTGACATACATATTGAATGAGTAAAATTTAGAGGTATTGATGATAAAATGTCAAATAATGAGAAACCTTATCTATCAAAGACATAATGAAGGAACAAATAATACAAAAAGACTGGATAAATGTGAAAAAATTTACATAAATTTTTGAATAAAAATTTCATAATGGACAAAATCAGTTGTAATAAGGTGTTCCAGAACCCATAACCGGATTTTTTATCAAGTTTAAAGAAAGACTGACTGGCTGGTCACATTTGCAGCCTTCTCTTCCTCCATCAGAATCATTATTTTCTTCATCAAATAAGCATACATCATGAATTAAGTAGAAATCAGTAAGTATTAAGACGTATTAAACCATATTGGTAGAAGTAAAAAATAATCTAAGACATGATACACTGCTAAACTATAATCGGATCACTAAAATGAAATAAAATATAATTCCCTACTAATCCAAAAATATTCAAGTCATATTTAGTTCAAAAAATATAAGTATTCAATTGTCTAATACATTATCCACTGATCTAAAACACATGATATAGTGCTCTAAAATACATGATACACTGCTCTTAAAATTGATACAATGATCTAATAAACACATGATCCACTACTCAATCAAATTAATTGTTCTGATACTCAATAAAATGCATGATCCATTGCTCATGAAAAAATATATTCCACTACTCTAAATAATTATACAATAATTAAATTTAATACATGAACTAGTACTCAATTAAAATACAAGATCCACTACAGTAAAAAATGTTCAACTTCTCTAAAATATGAAAATTCATATTTAGTGGAAGTATAAAATAACATTTTCAAGTTAAATTCATGATCACTAATATGAAACCATTTCATTAATTTAATGGTATTATTGTATCTAGATTTTAGTAGTGAGTAAGAGTTAAAATGGTGGATATTGAGGTAATAAGCCATGAGCTGAGAACCTAAAAATTCAGGAAATATGTTTACCTGCAGATATAGTAAAATTAAAATATAAGAATACATACTGTGTATGACTAATAGTGAAACACTATAATATGGAATCCATAAATATGGGTAAGAAATTTGCTAAAACACTACATATGTGAAATTGGGAAACTATTCAATATGCATTCCTTAAATATCTATGTATGACTGATGGGGAAAAAGTTACCCATAAAAAATCTAGGATCAGTTATGTTTCAACATCGGGTAAGCAATTATATATGTTTCAGTGTCATCTAAATGTAGGTTCAATGAACTAATATCTCTAATAAAATCATTAAAATGGTTTTTAGAACCATCTAGAAATGACATTGGGGAAGAATACATATCCAAGACAAATGGTTCCCCAGATAAACATTCCCCAAACCATGATTTTCTAGGAGAAGAATCTGAATTCCTTATAGAAAGGGGATGTCATACCCAAATTTCACAAAAGATCAACCATTACTAAAACAGAAACCATCGCAAAAATATAATGACAACTCAAAACAGATAAATACCATATTCACTATGTCAATAAATAATAATAAAATAATCATAAATATTTTGAGTGATGGTTTATGATGATTAGTTTGACCATATTAACTAATCAAACCATATATCAAATAGAGAATCATTTAGCAAATTCTAATTCTGAATATGAATCTATTCCTATTAACATATAATGGTGACCATAATAAATGTGGAAAAAATCATTCATAATTAATACAGAAACATTTAGGCATAATAAATAATAAAAAACACTATGAATGTGATATTGGGAAATTGTTGTATGAGATATCTGGAATTGAGATAGTTTGTGTGGAGGGTATCATAACAAAATGTGTATAGAAAATGAATTATATCCGATAATATGGATTAGATATTCTTAAACAGGATCTACTTTTAAATGAGTATAGAACCTGTAAAAAACACAATCTCATATATAATGTTTAATAATAAATGGTAATAATGTATAGGTGACACTTGAACACATGAACATTCTATTTCTATAAAAACTGAACAATATATGCCCTTAAATCTTGTAGGATCAAATAGTGGATCCCCAAGGTGTCTCTCTTAACAAAAAACATATAATCAACTGACAAGGACGATATTTCATCATAAAGGATATAATAATTGGAGAGAGTATCTTGAAAAGATAATGCATCCACAACGAACATACCTTGTCTCTCTATGTGTTTGATGAGGATCTCTTTATTTATCAATCTTTGTAACCTTGTAATAATATATGTTAACAACCAAGGACATCTCTTCTTCCATCTCATCTACTTTAAGAGAATACCCTTCACCAAAAGACACGTTGAACACTCGTACCACCAAACCATAGCTTTCTGTCAACAATATACCTCCACGATTCTGCACAACTATTTAACAAGAGTCCACATTTAAAATCAACCTTTCTATGGGTGCATTCCATCGAAGACAAATCCCATGTTTCATATACCTTACATTCCTTTGAATTCAAGCTCATGGTGGCAGCATTTTGAAGGCCATAATCCATTCTCCCCCTTCCAACAGAAACCCATGTTATACAACCTATAATTTATTATTTACCTTGAAAAATAGATGTGAAATAGGTCTTCCCTCCCATGAACGATTGCGTACATCCCATAAAATCCTATATATAGTGGACAAGATAATATCATGAACCTTACTTTCCTTGTACAATATCTGAAATTATATAGTTAAAGTTCTCATCCTGTAGTGAGTTTCTATTAAGATAGATGTTAAGCTGTGATAAAAAATGTCTTTTATCCATTTCCCAATCTCTAGAGAAGATGATATGGTATGAGGATTCATGATGTGTTGGGAAGAAGCATCGGAATATGGAAAATAAGGACAACCACACAACTAACAAAAACCATAGAAAAAACAATTGTACAAAAATAAAATAAAAATGGAAATACTAAATCATGAAAAGAACATGAAGTTCTAGGATGTCACACAGAAATACTATCACCATCAAAAGCTTGGAACATACATTTTTTCCAAAAAAAAAGATAAACAATTAAAATACATTACTGAAATTGAAAAATAAAATATATTAATGTTAACATAATATTAAAATGAAATGTAATATTTATAAAATGATGACATCTCATTTAGAGAATAACGTTACAATAATATTAACAATTTACATAGAAGCAATGAAAATTGAAATGGTTGTTGTATGATTAAATATAGTTGAAACAATTCATTGATGACTTCCAAATATCATCGGAGTCTACGAGTCATGTAGATAAATTAGTTGAAGATCTACTTTATAGGTAATTTTAATAATATTTACTGGAATGTTGGTAATGAAATTATTTACCAATTCTTGTTTATGTATTCATATGTATAGAGAAAATAATTGTAAAACAATCAAACAAAAATGGATGTACTAAATCATGAAAATAAATTGATGTTCTTAGATGTCATCCAGAAATACTGTCACCATCAGATGCAACAATCATTCATTTCTACATGAAAAAAAATATAAAATTAGAATACTATACTAAATTTAAATAATGAAAAATTTGAATGTTAACATAATATTGAAATGAAATGTTATATTTATAAAATACTGACATCTACATTAGAGAATAATATTAAAATAAAATTAACAATATACATAGAAGTAGTGAAATTTATATTGGAAGTTGTATGAATAAATAATGTTCAAACAGTTCATATATGACTGCCAATGAACATTGGAGACTGTGAGTCATATATGAAAATTGGTTGATGATCTAGTTTATATATATTTGAAATATAATCTACTGAATTTTTGTTAATGAAACACTTTTTCCAATACTTTTTATGTATCCACATGTACAGTGAAAACAATTGTAAAACAATAAAATACAAATGGAAATAGTAAATCATGAAAAGAACTTGATGTTCTAGGATTTCAACCAGAAATATTTTCACCATCTAAAGCTTGGAACAGACTTTTCTACCTAGAAAAAAAGTTAAAAAATTATAATACCTTACTTAATTTTCACAATGAAAAATAGGAATTTAAACAGAAAAAAAATATTTAGATTGAAAAATAAAAATAACATATCATTTAGCAGGGGTTCTCAAAACATTAACAAAAATATGTTACCAAATATCCCCTTTCAGAAAACTTTTTATTTGGATGAAAAAATTTTCATACCCTGAATTTTTTGCACACATATCTTGAAATAAAATGAAGTAGAAGGGTGAAAATTACTTTTTAATTAGGAGAGAATACCTGTTACAGAGATGTAGAATATCATTGATCTGGATTAATCCAAAAAAATGAATTTATTTTTTATAAATTCATTTTAGATATTGAACTAAGAAATCTGGATACGTTATGACTGATTATAAAAGAAACATAACTATGGAATAGGTGAAGAACTAGGGGAAATAAATTTTTATTTATAGAACATGAACATGAATCGAAAACAGAAGAGACCATTAGAATAATTTAGTCCACTAAAAGGAGAATATCTTGAGAAAAGACATTTAACATCAACAAATAGAGACTGAATTAATCAAAAAAAGTGAGTATAGATGATCTGGGAAGATCCAGTGTTACCTCCAATATTAGTGACCCAATTTCTAAGCAGAACCTATATCACATGAATTGATTGATATTTTTTCAGTAGATGATGAAGCAAGTCATTGAATGAGATAGTGAGAGCTCGAAGTCAACTTCAAAGACAGTCATTGGTAAAAACATAAACAAAATTAACGAATTTAATTTGAATTAGTCAACATATAAGAGTTTATAACGTTTTAGTAAATGCACAGTTACCTCCAAATAGAGAGAAAACATTACCGACCTGAATCAATCTTGAACGAATCGATTGATATTATATGAAATCAGTGGATGAAAAAGATATTCGTTGAGGTCCTGGGGAATGGAGGATCACGTGGAGGCGAGGTTGTGACTGGAGAGGGGATTCGTTGAGGGGAGATGGAGAGGGGATTCAGGGAGGGGAGAAGGAAACCTATAGCGGGTAGAGGGGATTTGAAGAGGGAACTTGGGGAGGGATACCGGAGGAGAGCGAGTAGACGATGACTCTGTGCTGCGAGAAACATAGTTCGAGAGCATGAGCGGGAAGAGAAATCCTGGGAATAGTTAGTAGGAAGATGGACCGAGCAGCGAAAAGTGATTTTCACCGAGGCAATACATGGAACAAAGGCCGCATAGAAGCATGGAGGTTCAAATGTGGGGCACGTGTTTTTGGGAAATTCATAGGATTAGTATATTTAGTCTATTATTTGAATCAATGAGTTTACTATTTGTTACATAAAACACAAACTTTAAAATAAACATGACATACAATTAAAATATTATTTCGTAATATGAATGTTATCACACTGTCATTTAAATAATTTTTACTCATTGATTTATATAAATTTTAGGAAAATATATATTAAAATATTATATATAATGAATTATTTAGAGGTTAATTAATTAAAAATAAATATAAAAACTATTTTACAAGAAGGGTATCTTTTTTGAAGGAAATATGTTTTTCACACAAATATGTTTTGTCTCAATAAATTAAATGAATCAAATTATGTGAATTATTTTATTGAAATTTATATAATATATTTTCTAAAAAAATTAAAATTTATCCTATATACTTTTTAGACATGATAATAGAGTCAATCTAATTTTATGGCTAAATACTATAATTTTCCAAAAATCCTTTTTTTGCCTATGTGGATCTTATATTAAATTTTACAATTTACAATATTAGTTAATTTATTTGAAAATTATATATTTTTTATAGAAATAATGACATAATATTAATAATAGGGTGAGATTGTATAATTTTCATGGAAAATAAATTTTCCATTAAATTGTAATAAATGACTGGTTTTAATAAGAAATAACTTTAATAAAACAATATAATAAGATAAAAATAATTTAATGATGGGTATAATGTTAATATTAGTTAAAATACATGTATAATAACTAAAACTGTTTATCATTAATTCATTTCATAATTAATATTCAAAAACTAATTTTATATATTTGTATATTTTATATTTGGAAAACGGATTTTAATTGTGTTTGTGGGATTAATTTTAATATAATTTTTTTTTTCACTTCTGTAATTAGTATTATAAATAATATATAAAAAATTTTGAGTGAGAATAATTCACATTATAAAATTGTGAAAATATATTTTTTTAAATAATTAATAGTAAAAAAAGTGTGAAACATTTGTGATGGTTAAAATAAAAATTGGACTTATGATTAGTTAATCTAAAAATATATGTCGTAAATAGATGAAAAAAAATCAAATACCCATTAAATATAAATATTTAGACCATATATATTATTGGTTCAATAATAGAAAAATATAGAGCCTTGTTTTATGTGAAATAAATGGGTATAACATTTTTTATTTAAAAATAAACAAATATACCACTCACATCACATATAAAAGGACACTACTATCCACTTTTCTTCACAGATCCAAAAAAATTTATTTAGAAGATATATTCCCAAATAAATTATATACATCACCCCTATCTTCCAAGAATAATTTGTTTTTTAACAAATCCATCCTATAATTTATTTTGGTGTAAATGAATATATGTATTCTGAATAAGAGGGAATGTACCTAACCGATCATTTTACATTATTTAATCACCAACTTATTTCAATTAATATTAAATAATGATAATATAAAATCCTTTTATCATCCCTATAGGGGTATGGAATTTTGATAATTACATTACCATGATCTAAATCTACATCTAGCAAATGAGTTATGTAATCAACAATCATTTATACGTATGACAGTTGACTTGGGAAAATATTTTTATAATCTTCCCCTAACACAATTCCAAAATAGACTTCGTGATGGATTAAGTCATTGTATATAACATTTATAAAATTATTATTCATTTTTTATCATGATATCACATGGTCCTTCTTACCTTTGAATCTCTAGTAACACTGGAACACTGTTCTTTTTTACGAAAGACCACCACCTCGCAAAGCGATATGATTTTTCCACACTATACATTGAAGGGAATAAGTATGAGATTAAGGAATTTATGTGATATATATGACGTAAAAATTATTCTAGGATGGTAATATATTCTTTTTAACTCTTTCATTATTTCCATTAGGTAAATGGAAACCGTGATCATGTGTTCGTAAGACCTAACATCTCCCGGAATGATGTATTTAATTTTTAATCTATTATGTTTATAAATAAATAAAAATATGTATATAACGAATATATATATATTATATTAATATAATGGTAACTATTTTGTAGCTCATGGAACCATTATCAATAAAAGAATACATAAAATAACAATTCCAAACATTCATTATTAATGATAATATTATTTCCACATACATGATTTTTATATGCAATTGATAACAATGCGGCTATAAAAGGACATATGTAAATTATATATGGTATACTATTTATATTTATGTTTATATTTTATATTTATAATATAAATATATTTATTATACATGAGATTTCAATCTTTATGAATGAAGTCGGTATATATAGTAAGGGATTATCGTCTCCCATTCTACTTCAGTGAGACTCCTGAGATATTCACCACTTATATAATTTATATAGTTCCCATAAATCACTTGAATGTTTATTATAATTATTATTTGTATATTATTTTCATTTTAATAACTTTTTTATGATTTCCCTTCCATGGATTTTATGGTACAAATTTCACCAAAATGTGATGGTTTTAATGATATGGTGTTATCATTTTTGGAGATTTTTTTTCCATTTATTTTTATTGTTATGAAATATTATGATCCATATCCCATGAAAATAAATAAATTTATTCGCATATGTTTATCTCTTGTGAGTACTAAATTTTCCACATTTTTCCTATCTAATGTATGAAATAGTTAAACAATATGTTTTTAATAAAAATTCAATATTTCCCTCTTCAAACAAAAACCCTTCTACAACATAAATCATTTTTTTAATGAAAGATGTAAAAAATATCATAAAATAAAATACATTTATTATTATTTTAATTTAGACTAAAGTTTTAAATTATTTAATTATTTTATGAAAGGAATATTCTTTCCATTTTCAAAAAAATTCATGTCTTTTTTGGAAAATGGTAATAGAATCAATATTTTGTTCTGTACAACATAAAAGATATATTATGATTTCATGAAAAAATATTTGTTTTTAATATTCCATTATAAATTTAACGGTTTATTTTCATAGAAACTTATTTCATAAAAAAATATGAATTTTATTTTTAAAAACATATTTCAAAATTAAAATTATATTTTCCTCAATATATGTATTTATTGTTTTATAAAACCTTAATTATATGTTTCTAAGAATTTTTTATATAAATGGATTTTTAAAATTATATATAAAATAAATTTTATTTTAATAAACTCAGAAAGAATATATTCCCCATTAAATGGTCAATGTGATCTTTCAAAATCATTTTCCATTTTCCATGAAATAATTTTATGTTACTTATTATATACTTTTTATAAGAATTATTAACACCATCCTTATTATTTCCTATGATTTTTAATTATTTTTTTAATGAAATTTTTGTACATCCAACTAAGTCTAAATTGATGATACTATCGTGAATTAATGAAATTTTTATGAAACCAATTTTGTTTAAACTAGTTATTCTTTAATGATGTGTTGAATCTATTATAATATTATAGCACACATAAATATGGTTTTCATTTTGATTTTGGTGGGACATGTATCTCTCTCAAATGCATTTGTTAAAGAAAGATGTATCAAAAGTTGAATATGGGAAACAAGTTGATGGGGTTGATGTTCTATTTGATATAGGGGTGTCCCGATCCATTTATGGGAATTAGGTGTGACCACATCCATAATCAGAAAGAATTCACATGCTTTTATCCACTGCGTTGATGGTTCTAGATGTTAACCTTGATAGAGGAAATGATTTTTTCTATATTTATAATGGTGAGGAAAAAATTCTGAAATGAGATTATTTTAAATGATTTGATAAGGATGATTCTTCACTATTGTAGAGAATTATTTTTGAAATGATATATAATTATTCCATGAATCATGGTTATAGTATATCCTAGTATGTGTATGAACATCCTATGTTATTTTCATTATGTCATATCCATATTTTTGTCTTATGATTTATTTTGAGTGTATATTGACATTTCTAAAATTAACCATTAATATGCATCTAATCATACCCTTTTTTATTTCCATCTCAATATAATAATGAATTTTTTAAGAAGGGTAGTCCAAATAGAATTACTAGGTTATATTTTTTGAGATGTTGAAGATCGTTCATGAAATAAGAATATTTAGTTTCTAGTATCTAAATACATAGAGATATTATAGTCCTTCACTATGAGAATATTAAATGTACATTATATTCCTCTAAATATGAGGTTATATTTTTTATTAAAATATAGGGTCACTAAAAACACACCCACTATAGCCATCATGGACAACATTAGTATGACATAAATTAGAGACATAATCTATAGATCCAAAAAAGAATCTTTATACTGTATTGGATATCTTGTAGTACTATTTGATCTATTCTATTACATCCAAGAGTGAAAAAAAATCTAAGGGTAGTATTATTATATAAATGAGTGAAATGATTCTTGGGTTTTCCAACCCCTACCATATGTGTAATTGTAAACTATATTTTATCTTTCTTAACTCATTTAGCACAAAACTTTTCAATGAGGAATTATCATGAATATAACTAGTGGGGGAGAATATTCGTATAATATAGAGTACAAATTACTTAAAAAATAATCCACATAATACAAATCTAAAATTAAACAAATATTCAAGATATATATTATTAAAATCTCTTTTTAAACCATAAATAAATGATAATACATTGCATTATACCAAAATCCCTGACAACTAAACTGATCTCTCAAGACAAAATTCTTCCTAGATCAACATTTCACTTGGTATCTATAATATTCCTATAAACAATTTCATATAAATGATACTAAATAGGGATTTCATCAAATATAAAAAAAACAGAGTCATGTCCAATCATAAAAAACTCTTATCATACCTCTCTTACACATGTCTAATCCTATAGAAATCTTTTTCTCAATCTAATGGTTTCTACATGGGCTACTCAAACTCATATTAGCCATAATTTTATGAAACACATCCATACATGACACCCAATTGTATCATACCATCCCAGACACTCTCCCTAATATAATCCACAAACACACATAATATAACATTAATCATATAATTGATGGGAAACTAATACAATGTCAAATGAAATATCATATTAATCTCACCCAATAATATAATGAACCAGTTGATCCAATCATCTGGGAACCATATGAATAATCCAAAATTTAACACCTTATCATTCCCAACCCATGTATTCAATCATGTTCACTGCCATCAAAGAGATATTAAACTACACACCTATTTTAAAAACTATAAAGCCAAAAAATGGGAGACCCCCAATAAATTATTTCCCAACACAAAATATCTTTCTAGTGGCCAAAATCTCAACACCTTTTTTAAAATTACTATATCTGAGGGAATATCACTCATAATGTACTAATTAAATGTTTGGACCCAACAACAAGATCATAAAATAAGTGATTATCCAAAAATGATGAATGTGTATGATATGTACATTATATAAAATTAACGTACAACAAATTAACCCTTATATCCATTTATCACATCCCCAAAATGAACATAATTCCCTTGTAAGATACATGTATAGAGTTGAATAAACCAACATCAGTCAGATGGGACATGGATTTATAACATAAATAGGGATACTTCTTATAATTCACATTCCCAATAACCATATCATACACATAGGGTATATCTGTATACAATAATCATCAATTTCTCCCCCACATTCGGAGTCTTTTTTAATACCAATTGTTCCCCAAGTGACAAAATATGGAGTTTCAAAATGGACAACATTCTATGTAAGGACCCAGATCATCATTTTAGGAATGTTTTTCTCTTTTTTGGTGTTTTAGAAAAACGGAGTTTCTGGAAATTTTTGAAGTACACATTCTGCACTTATATATTCACGATGTGTAATTTATTCCACATGTAGTCGTGTGCTGGCCATGTAACATCTAAGAACATAGCCGTATGTGGTGACATGTAGACCACCTAATATAGGGACTGGTAATAGAAAATACATGTCGTGTACTTCTAATATACACGCTATGTTATTTCTTTTTATTTCATTAACAGACCGAGGTCACATCTAATTTGTAGGAGTATTTTTTTCCATCTTCGACCGAGAGCATCCGTATTGTGAATCAAGAGCTTCATTTCCTGATTCCACTTCATTCAAGAGTTATCATCGGTTGAATATTTTAGACGATTTTGTAGATATACATTTTTCTAAGGTGAATCATGGCTTGAGATTCATGTATTGTGATCTCACAAAGTTGAGGTAGGTGGTTTGTGACATTCCACAGATCGTCATCAAGTAATATGTGAAAAAGTTCCCAATACACTTAACCATTGTATTGCGTGTTAATGTATTTAACCCCATTAATGCCTTCTATTATTTGTTTGCTTGAGTAGAGGCCAATTCAATGTGAATAGTGTTAATTGCTATGCAATGGATGTGTTTTCCTGGATTGTTTCGTGTAAGACCGTTTTTCTTTCTTAGCCTGCTTGGCTACTTTCTTTCCACTCCAAGTGTGGATAGGATGGTGTGATCTTATTATCTAACAATCTCTTATGTTGTAGACCATTTATCCAAGTAGTTATTTAGGTATACATTGTCT
The DNA here is from genome assembly GCA_963277665.1 of Viscum album. Classification (NCBI taxonomy): domain Eukaryota; kingdom Viridiplantae; phylum Streptophyta; class Magnoliopsida; order Santalales; family Viscaceae; genus Viscum; species Viscum album. Next base: position 117,294,776 of record OY728123.1, on the reverse strand, counting down.
GTTATATATAACAATTCTTGATTTACTTACACAGGGACATGATAACATGGTGTAGTAAACCATAAAAATAATGGATGTTGAGGGCTTCTCCAGAGTGTTTTTTTACTATTACTATGTGGAACTATAGGGGGAATGGACATAAGTGCTTCCATAGAGTGTCTGTAGTTCCTTAATGTGGGCCACATGGGGAATTGGACGTTGATCGCTTCCCTAGAGATCCTTTTAAATAATGATACAAGACTTTTGGGGGGAATTGATGGTGATTGATTCCTTAGTGAGTCTATGGAAAAGCTGAACCAGAGGGGTTTGACTGTGTTTACATCCTAGAGGGTTGCTTTTGATGGTTTGGTTGGACTAGAGGGGTTACGTTGTGAGTACTTCACACAGTGTTCCCTACTTATTATTGGCTTCTTACTAGACATCTGATAATTGAATGCATTTGAAACTGTAGGATTGCTTACTATTGAGTACTTCCTTTTTTAATGCTTTATTTTGATTATAACATGCCATATATATTCACAGACTGTTAGACATAGGTCATTGGGTGGTTTCCTACTAGGATTTGGTCTCATAACCTATTGGGGCCATGCTATTATGCCCAAGTAGATTCTATTGCTACAGGTATTGATAAGGGAAATTTTCCTTCATCTTCAGGTACTTGATTGTTGTGGATCTAGGGAGCATGGGACCAAGATGAGGCTTACAATGCTATTGTAGTTTATTTTTTTCTTTGTAGATTGGTTAATTCTGTATTCCAACATTGTGACTTGTTTGGATACTTTACAAGACATTGTATCAGACATCATTTATAAATATGTGCTCTAGTTGTTTATTACCTTAGCCTTCCACTATTTTCTATTTTATGGTATTATACTTCTAATGTTATTGCAATTTGTTTACTTCCACTCTGTTACTCTTCCAATGAGGGAATAAATTCCCCACTATCACATCCAAGGCCCTCACTGCTAGTTAGCAGCCTCTAGCGTTTAGGGAAATGAGCATGAGGCAATGAGACCAACTAGGTACGGGGCACCTTTGGGCGGCTTCGGGAACCAGGACATTACAATGTTGTAACAAATGTGTTTGTTTTCTTCTTGACTTACTATTTCGATCATATAACTAGGGATTAGAAAGAATTGGTACTTGGTAATAAGCTAGGCCAGGGTGTATCTAACCTGTGTATAGGGAAAATCTAATCTACCTCGTTATTCCAATATTTCTGGTTTTGAAATTTTACAGTTGATTTGATTTCACCGTGTGGTGATTTACATATTTTAGATTTTTTTATGTTTTTAATGTTCAATTTCGATTGCATCCTGATGAGATGAGGGTATACCATCTAACACATCATATAGGCACTTGTTAGAAATCAAATTTCATGTATTCCTATAATGCCATTTAGGGTGAATTAGTGATTTCATGTTGTTTTGGTACATGTTATGCCAGATATGCATGTTGTTGTAATAGAGTCCTTGATAAAATAAATTCTATTTAATAGGGCATTGAATTGTGTAAAGACTTGTTTGAATGTTTGTAAAAATTTGTTCTTTGAGGTGTTATGGGCCCTCATGGTTCATAATTTGGTTGATCATTGTATTTTATTCATTGAATATGACATTTTTAAATTCCATGATTTGATTATCAATGACTATGGGCCCTCACTGATCAGAATTTGGAACCTTAATGTTCTTTTCAGTGTTTTTTGGGCATCCAGAGTTGTTCATGAGGCTTACTATTCGGAAAAACCCAGAATATGTGGTGTGTAAGGAAGAATACATGCCATGTTCCCTTCTATTTGAGAAGGAACTGTTTTTCTTAAATACACTCCTTGTTTTGTCTGTACATGCCGAGTAGTCCCTAGCCCTTTCACTAACTGTGTGTGCAGAGACATGGGGTTAAGAAATATTTGTTGGGACACACCATGTACCAAATGTACATGTCGTGTTGCATAGAAAATGTGTCCACCCGTGTGACTAATGACAAGGATAGTTGAAAACGAAATTTGTACATGTCACTGAAAGATTGAACATGTTGTGTATTGTTACATAGGTATCCATTCGTGTAACTAACAACAAAGGTTGGTGAGGTTCATCTAGTACATGCTGCATCTGTCACTAACATGCCTTCTAGTCTTGTTCTAGGAGGACAATGTGGCTTATCCATGTAGAAGAACATGGGAAGGGGAAGAGGATTCAAGTACACATTGTGTGTTAGGACAACATGCCATGTGTATGGGGTGTTACACGACCCAAGTTGACAGAAGTACATACCCAAGTGAAAGATAATGGGAACATGCATTGTAGGGATTATACACTCAATGTATCAATGTTTTAAAAAACATTAATTCTTTATTTATCTTGTTCCCTTCATAAAATTCAATGTTTCATTCCCTGCCAATCTTGATCTAAGGTGTGCACCTAACCATGCAGAGTCATGACACAAAGTCGTCCTCCAGTTGTCCACCAATTACAGGGTAGTGATAAGACACCGGATATGGCTGATCAGGGCCTACCTACAGATCCTACATTTGTGCCAGTCTTGGCACCAACTTTTTTCCTGGATACAGGTTCCAATCCACTATTCCAAGAGGGATTTATGAGGTTTATGCAGACCTTCATAAGATTACTTCATCATGCCCCTTCTATGGTAGAGTTGATGAGGGTTTCCCTGCAGTAGCATCCTCCAACCTTCACAGGTGAAGGAGGACATCAGGTTGAAGAGTCCTGGTTAGAATCCATTATTTCTCTCTTTAGGCAACCTGAGATGCCTCTAGCGAGGTGGGTGAATCTTGCTATGTATATGCTTCAGGACACTTCCATGAGATACTAGGATTCGTTATCACAGGTGGGATTCCAACAAGTTGTGGAATTCGATGAGTTACAGTGTCCATTAATTGACAACTTCTACTCATAGAATTTGAGGGATGATTAAGCCCGAGAGTTTAGGAGCCTGCAGTAGGGTACTCTTTCGGTTAAAGAGTATTATTCTCCCTTCACATAGTTGAATCTCTTCACGCAAATACCAGTAGGGGAAGAGTTATTCTAGGAAATAATGTTTGAGGATTGTCTCAGACACGACATTCGATCATAGGTGAATATCTATATGTTTACTTCCATAACCTCTATAGAAAACCAGGCATTGACCACAGGGCGCAATCTGAGGGATTCTAAAGTTGTGATCTAGGGAGGCTCGACTTCTAGAGTTATTATACCTCTGACTAATAGCAGGAAGCACCAGGGGGAGTCTTCGTGTGGAGATCCGAGGAGGCAGGACACTTATTCTGGTAGCCTGGTGGTGTTCTACTAGTGCGAGAAGAGAGGAAATATGAGGCCACATTTCCCAAGATACCCATTGTAGTGCTGATCGTGTGGAAAGAAGGGCCATCTTCAGCGCTTCTTTCAATTTTTCTCACCGGTAGTTGGTGAAATGGGTTCTTCTATGAATCCACATTCAGGAGTAGCACCACTAGTTTCTCACCAGTATGGGAATTGGAGTTCTTCCGGCTATTCAAGATGAGGAGGATGTCAGGACCATTGTATCCAGTCTCCAGGAATTAATCAACAATAGGGTGGATCAGCTCATAGTGGTCAGGCAGAGTCAAAAGGCCACAGTGCAGGTCAGACTTTTCTAGTGTTGAATACCCAACAAGAGAAGGATCTCGAACCCTCTTCAGTTCTAGGAACGATCCGAGTTGCCTCAGTTTTAGATTCTTCTCTTTTCAATATGGGGTCTACCCATAGCTTTATATATGTTGATGTTGTGGAGATCCTTGGGATCTGTGTCATTTTTTTGCTGATATTTGGACGCTAGACACACCATTTTGGACAAGAAAAGCATGTGTATGGTAGTGCATAGAGTGCCCTCTAGAGGTTGGTGGGCGTCACTTCCTATGGGACCCATATGTCCTAAAGATGAAATGAAATGATGTCATTCTCAGAATGGACTGGTTAGTTCACTTCTAGGCTTTTTTCGACTTATATCATCATAGGGTGAGTTTCAAATCACTATATGGTGGATCATTTCTTTATAAGAGAGAATGGGATGTCCAGGTGAGCAGGGCGGGACCCAAGCATCATGGGTTTCTAGGAGATATAGCCCATATTTCGAGTCTATATCTTGATGTCCAGGGGACTTCACAGATCGACTTTACTCTAGTGGTGGATCGTTTCAAATATGTCTTTCCATAGGAATTTTTAGGTTTTCCACTAGAATGTGATGTAGACTTTTTTATTGAGCATGTTCCAGGAAAAGAACTGGTGTCATTTCCTCTTTATAAGATGGCTACACATGAGTTACCAGAGATCAATATGAAGTGGGAGGTGTTATAGGAAAAGGGTTTCATCCAACCCAGTATTTCTCCATGGGGTTCTCCTATATTTTTTTGCAAAGAAGGCAGACAGCACCCTCCAAAATTGTGTGGATTATCGGATGTTGAGCCAGTTTATGGTCAAGAATTGATACCCCTTACTGAGGATTTTGTATCTCTTTGTTCATCTTCGAGGAGCTCTGTAGTTCTAAATGATTGACATGAGATATGGATTCCGTCAGTTGAGTGTCAGACCATCAAATGTACATCTTTTATCATTTCGGAGAAGGTATGGTCTATACAAGTAAGTGGTTATGCCGTTTGGTCTCCAGAATATACATGTAGTTTTCATGGCACATATGAATGGAGTGTTCCAACCATAATTAGATTCTTTCATGGTAGTCTTAATGGATGATATCGTGGTGTACTCTGACACCTGACACGACTATGTCACACATATTGAGGTCATTTTTAGTACACTGAGAGAGAATCAGCTATATTCTAAGATCTCAAAATGACACTTTCAGATGAACCAAATTCACTTCTTGGATTATGTTATCTCATAGGCCTGAGTATCAGTAAACCCAATGAATATTAGAGTAGTAGTTTTAAGGGATCAGCCAATTAATAACTTTGATGTCTGGAGTATTCTAGTGATTAAAGATTACTACAGACATTTTATTTAAATATTTTCAAACTTAACAGTGCCCCTGAAGGTCCTGACTAAGAAGGGTGCATAGAACTTGTTGTCAGATTCTTGTGAGTAATCCTTTTAGGAGATGAAAGGGAGGTTGACTTTAGCACCTATACTAGTATTTCCAGATCCAGTAAAAAGAAATATTGTATACGAAGATGCATTATATATCATGCTGGGAGCTGTACTTATGTAGAGAGAAGGAGTTGTTGCGTATGGTTCTGAGTAGTTGAGGCCACATGAGAGGAACTATTCAACGCACGATCTAAAACTAGTTGTTGTTGTTCACGCCATATGATTTTGTAGAAATTATCTTCTCAGAGATCATTTTGTGTTATTTAACGACCACAAGAGTCTAAAGTATATCTTCACTCAACGAAACCTAAATTTGAGACAGTGATGGTGTGTTTAGTTCCTTCAGTCCTTTGACTTTTTTTCTTCCCTACAGGCCTAGGAAAGGCAACACTATAGCTGATGTGTTAAGCACAAGGACTCAGATATTGGATGTAAAGGAGGCCATTAGTGAGTGGTATCTTATGTCTCTACTCTCTGAGATTAATTTATAAGTGCATAATAGACAAGGGCATAAGTTTCTTTCTTTTGTAGCGGTTACCTCTTATATTCTTGATCGAGTGCGAAGGAGGAAGCTATCAGATTCTGAAGGCCTAGTCATACATTAGAGTGTTGCAGGAGTGGGACCTATTCTTGGATGGACTATAGGCAATGATGAGATCTCATGTCTTCATCGGTGCATATGGGTGTCAGTGGACATATGCAAGGATCTGATGTAAGACCTTCATTCCTCAGTTTGTGCAGTTAATCCTGGTGTGAAGATGATGTATCATGATCTACACTATTAGTATTGGTGGCCAGGTATGAAGAGAGGTGTTGCTAGTTTTGACATGAGATGTTCTACCTGTCAGTAGGTGAAGGTAGATCATCAGCGACCGGTAGGGATTTTGCAGTATTTTCCCATTTCCGAGTGGAAGTGGAATGATTTCATGAGGGATTTTGTAAAAGTTTACCGATTTCGCCTCATTGGAATGATTTCATATGGTTTGTAATTGAGAGAATCTTGAAGGATTCTCACTTCTTAATGATCAAGGATACCTTTACTATTGATGAGTTTTGAAGGTTATACATCTGAGTGATTTTGCATTTACATAGAGTTCAACACTTTATTGTTTCAGACAGGGATGCCCGATTTACTTCTCAGGTCTTGAAGGGACATCAAAGAGAATTGGGTACACAGGTACATTTGAGTAAAAGTTACCAACCCCAGAAAGATGGCTAGTCAGAGTGTATGATTCAGGTGCATGAGGACATGCTTCTTACATGTATCTGGGATTTTGGAGGTTCTTGGGTGAAGAACATACCTCTTGTAGAGTTTTATGAAAATAATAGTTTTCAAGAAACTATTCTGATGGAACCTTATGAGGATTTGTGTGGTTGTTCATGACAATAATCTTTATAATGGCTAGAGGCAGGAGAGGTAGCTATGTTGGGACATCGACTTGTCAAAGAGACCACATAGCAGATAGAGTCAATTCAGTAGAGGATGGCTACTGCACAGTCACAATAGAAGACTTATGCTGATCGACGAAGATGACCTCTAGAGTTCGAGGTTGGAGATCAGGTTTTCTTTAATGTCACGCTGGGGTTGGGATATAGGAGGATTATGAGGTAGGTTAAGCTTTCGCCAAAGTATTTCATAAATTTTGAGATGTTGGACAGAGTCGGGCCGGTTTCCTATCAGTTGTAGTTACCTCATAAGTATCGGGCTTTGCACGACATCTTCCATGTTGCTCAACATCAGTGTTACTTATTAGACCCATCACATTTTATTCAACCCAAGGAGGTTGAGTAAGTGTTGTATAACTCATTAGAGGAGAAGCATATCTGGATTTTTTTATCGAAGTATGAATGTTCTTCATGGCTGGTCTATTCCTCTAGTACGCGTTTTATGGAAACATAGGGTATAAGACGAAACTTGTGAGAGGGAGGCTGATGTATGATCACAGTGGCCAGAGCTTGTTGAGGATTCTTCTTCTATGTCACATTTATTAAAAAATTCAGAGACAATTTTTTTTCTAATGGGGGAAGTTTGTAAGAACCCAGATCATCTTTTTAGGTAATTTTTTTTCCTTTTCTAGTGTTTTTGACAAAAAGAGGTGTTTCTGGATATTTTTTATGTACATGTTGTGCACTTATATGTACATATTGTGTACTCTTTTATTGCATGTAGCTATGTGTAAGCTTTGTAATGGCTCAGTAAATAGTCATGTGTGGTTTCTTGGAGACCGCCTAATTTAGGGTCTATTAAGGGTGAGAACATGCCGTGTAATTTCATTTTATTTCATTAAACAGACTGGGGTGACGTCTAATAGGATTAAGTATCTTTTTCTTCACCTTCATTGACTAATATAATCCATATGGTGTTGAACTATTCTTGATCCCCCAATCAAGCATTCGTTCTATGATTCAACCATCGTTGAATACATTGGGATCGCCATGATATATTCTTCCTTCTTCCAGAGCTTTGTTTGGTGAGTCCTCAACTTTCATGTGTAATATTGGGTTAAATGTTTTAGACATTTTATTATATCTACATCGTTCTAAGTTGAATCACAGATTTAGATTCTCATATAGAGATCTCACAATGATGAGGTAGGTGGTTTGTTCTTTTCCATATATGTTCATCGAGTTATATGTGAAAACGTTCCCAACACCATTGTTTTGGGTATTGCCTATTTACATATTTTACCCTATTAATGCCTTCTGTGATTTATATGTTTGAGTAAAAGTCAATTGAATGTGAATAGGGTTCGTTGATATGTTATGGATGTGTTTCCCATGATTTTTTCATTTATGTCCAATTTGTCTTGCTTAACTTGTTTTGCTTCTTGCTTTCCATTCCTAGTGTTGATAGGATAGAGTGATCTTTCTATCTAACATTATGTTATGATGTAGACTATTTATCCATGTAGTTCTTGAGGTACACTTGGGAATATATATATTTTTGTGCTAGATTGACTTACACAAGGCCGTGAGAACATGGTGTAGTAGACCATAGGGAGAATGAATGTTGAGGGTTTGTCAAGAGTGTATGTTTACTGTTATGATGTGAGTCCGTAGGGGGAATGGATGTAAGTGCTTCCCAAGAGTGTCTATAGTTCCTTGATGTGGGGCATAGAGGGAATTGTCCATTAAGTGCTTCCATAGAGAACCTTTTAGTTATTGATATTAGAATATTGGGGGAATTGAAGGGGAGTGCTTCCTCATAGAGTCTACGAAAAAGATGTTCTAGAGGGGTTTGACTGTTTGAAATTCCTATAGGGTTTCTTGTGTTGTTTTGGTTGGACTAGAGTTGTTAGGTTGTGAGTACTTCCTAGAGGGTTCCCTACTAATGATTAGCTTCTTACATGATATCTGATAAATTAATTCATTTGAAATAGTTGGATTGTTTACTTTTTTGTAATTCATTTTTTATTGCTTCATTTTGATTATCGCATGCCTTATATATTCACTGATTTTTAGGCACAGATCATTTGGTGGTTTCCTTTTATTATCCAGTCTCACACCATATCTGGGTCTTTCTTTTGGGCACAAATAGATTATATTACAGGAGGTATATAAAAGGGACGGCACCCTTCTACTTCCAGAACATGAATGCTATGGATCTGGGGAGCACAGGTCCAAAATGAGGCTTGCGATGTTGTTCGAGTTTATCTATTTTCTTTTTTTCTTTGGTTATTTATGTATTCCAGCGTTGTGACTTATTTGGATTCATTACATGACATTGTTTCATGTTTCATTTATATATATGTTTTATAGTTTTTTCCCCTCAGCCATCTTTTGTTTACTGTTTTATGGTATTATACTACTTCCACTATTTCAATCTATTTACTTCTGTTGTGTTACTATGCCAATGGGGTCATAGATTCCCCACTATCACATTCAAGGTGCTAGATGCTAGTCGATAGCTTCTAGTATTCATGTAAATGTGCATGAATACATGTGACCAACCTGTTACAGGGCACTACTTAGCGCCTTCCCAAACTGGGATGTTACATTCTATGTAGTCAAATACTTCTAACCATAGTTAAAAATGTTGGACACATAGTATTAATTTTATAAATAAACCATTTGTTATCTATTTTTCTATAGGACTCCCTTTTGATCACTAGAAAACATGGTTTCTACCTAGAACTCTCTAAAATATCCCATAAGAGGATATCAAAAGTTTTCAATGAAAAAGAAAACCTATAATATACTGTATAGTTCCATTGAGAAATTGATAACAATTAATCAACATCATTTTTTAATATATATTTCTTTAGACTTAGATCATTACATCATAGTCACTACATCCTGCTCAAGCTTGAATTGAGCATCCCAAAAACAATATCCCTATCACTCACTAATTATCTCTTGTTAAAGCCATCATATAAAAAATCGGAGAACCAGGAACATTTTGAACATCAATGTTAATGGTTTAATTAATTAAAAAACTAAATAATGAAAATATACTATAAAAAACCCTACCTAAACAACATGAAAAATATCTAGATTATTTATGATTTCTATACCATGTATGAATAAAATAAACCATTCTATACTCATCGATGAAGAAAAAATATCAATTAGAGACTCCATTCATGAGGTATCATAGCTTACAAAAATATATAAATAGTTAATATTTATTAAATAAAAATTAAAAGTTGTGTTAAAAAAATTCCAACATATATTTCTATCAACCTCCAATCATTGGGTAAAAACGTCCTATAGGATCAATGTGGGTGCTTCAGAATTATTCATAGATGATATATGATGGAAAGTGAAAATTTTCCAAAAATACCATTGATATAATAAATAAATTATTCCATTGTTATCTCAACACAAAATTACCCAATAAATTATAATCTCCCCACCATTAATATTTTGGATCCTTGGAAGAATCAGTTTCTAATAAGCCTATATACATTCACCTAGAGTACAAATACACAATCTATTAGATCAATGAAAATATCACATCCAATTAAAAATAATTCAGCTTCATGAAATTGACATCATCACACTCTTTAATCAAAATCAGGATTATAGTAATACTCCAAAAACCTAACAGATCTTAATTGAACTCAAACATTATAATTTAAAACATCCTCAACTACTACCAAATGCACATAACGCCCCCTGGAACTACCAAGAGAGTTTCATCAATCATATACTAATTTGAAACTCCTCAATATGTATATTTATTTATATATAATTGTAATTATAAAATGGCCATTAATGATAATTTTTTATCCATTAAAAAACTAAATAACATGACATAGCCTAATCACACACACCCAATCTAAACAAACATAAACCACAAGCCCAACTAAACTCTTCATGAATTATTTATTATGTTCCCTAAGAACAATATAAAATGATGATCACAACCTCTAATGACCTATAGGGATCTCCTCACTATATTTCTTTCCATACACCACTCGTTAAATACCAACCTCTAGAGGCCCACCACGACTACACCATACATGTTCCTCTACAACCTAATAAATTATCATATTTCTTTCATGTGATGTGAGACATATATATAATCTCACTACAATATCCCATTATAATAAAATGATATAATCTTTCTATAAAAACTTCAATACAAAATATTGAAAATCCATTATAAAAAATATCATTCCAATGAAATTGAACAACTATACCACATATCAAGTGTTTACAAAAATAAAAAAACAATAATTCATCTTCACTGAAACTATCTACTTAAACGAAACCAAACAAATTCTAAAAAACAAGAAATCATGATAAATTCATTCTAAAATAAAATGGAAATATAAAATTAGACATTGAGTGGTTTTAATCACATGTTTAAAATTAGTTAGAATTAAAACTATTAAAATCATAAAAATTTTAAATTTTATATACAATACAAATCAATTGATATAATATAGAATTATCTAAAAAATAAATCATCAATATTCTTGATAAATCAATAATGAATAACATTAAAAACTGTTAAAAATTAATATCTCACTGGAAAAACTTTTATTATCATAAGATAATTGAAAATATTCATCGATTTATCAATGAAAACATTTAAAAATTTATTTTGAAATTAATAATATTAAAATAGGATATAATCCTTCATTGAAAAAATACTAATAAAAAATTTATGAAATCAACCCCATAAGGATTTGTGATCATTCTCCATTCATTACCATCTCATTCGATAAACATTTACATAATGTTTATGTTTATCATTTTGGGAAGCCTTATATTCTCAAAATATTTACATAAAATGACTTCTAAAAAATATCTCATTATTTTTATTGGCATAAAAAATAAACCATATCATATGTTTCCATAAGAAAATTACATAATTTTAAAAGAATTTACATAATTTACAATGAAATTAGTATATTTGAAATCAAAATTTATTAACACATAATGACAAATTAAGCATAATGTTTTTATAAAAAAATTTAAACTATTATAGAAAATTAAAATGAATTATCATATATATAATCAAAAATAGCACATATAATTTCGTATGTTTATTTTGTGCATAAAATAATAATTTTAATACCCCTGTTATTTATTAAAATTAATTTATTGAAATAAAATACCATATCAATAGGGAATTTAAAATTGAGTAAATAATTTTACACCTATTATATGGATTTCTAAAAATATTTTGACGTCAATGGAAAAAACTATTCCATATGGAAACCTGAAAAATAATGTTTTATACAAATCATTATCAAATCTAGGGAAACTTTTTCCAAATAATTCACCAAAATTGGATAGTTTGAAAACCAAATTGTGCATTTCTAAAATTAAAAACAACCTATATATGTTTTTTGGGGAATAAATATGGAATAGAAAATATGAGAATAAAATAGTCTCATTCCAAAATTTTGGTTGTAGTTATTTTTCCCCAAGGTAGATTTCTATTTTGAGACCAATCAATAGACTCCCACTATATCTTACTGAATTATACTTGGTTATTATAAGCTATAGTGGGATTCAAAATAGTATTCAGATGAGGGATAACATTAGATGTGAATTCTTTTATGTGGCCATGTATTCACTCTTCATTTTTATTCAAATTATAAACATAATAAATATTCATTCTCTTCCATAGATGTAATGGAATCCAATCATGTCTATGTTTATGCCAAATATTATTCATAATATATGTGTTGTGATTTAACCCCATTAGCATTACACAAAAATAAATTTGGCATTTACAGGATTATGATATCATTCTATATTTTATATCAATTATAATTTGAGGAAAATAGTTTTAAATATATATGGATAATATAAACTATATTTATTTATATAGTTATAATAGTCATTGCATCTGGAGAAACCCCACAATTAAAAATAAACTACCACTATCTCTTTAATGAGTCAAGGATTATTAACAAATATCCCGTTTATTTAGATATTATTTAAAAATGGATAATATATATATATATATTATGCTCTTGTGATATGGAATTGAAAAAGAGATACTACATATAGGGAAAAATTAAAATGTTGTGTAGTCGACAGATAATGACAACAAAGATATATGGTAGCTTCGAGTTGGGCCACATGATAATTAATTATAAAACTATTGTTTGTGGAAAAAATGATGGGAGATCGATTATATTATATTTTTGTCAAAGTACGAACTTTGATTAGATTGAATAGTTTTGATAAATTATATTTGGTGATTATTATTTAAATGTATGGATTTATGATGGATTAATAGTACATGTGACATGCATCCCACATAAAAGTTTGAGATGGTACAGAACATGCATAAATTTTAATCTATGCCTTCAAAAGTTTGAGCTAAGGAACCATTCTTGGAAATAAGAAACACCACACAGACGCCATACAATGTCTATGACACACCATTTCATGATCCAGCTGATTCCCAACGTTCAACTCATACACACCTAGTATTCTCTTTGTGCATGCCAAAACTAGTCATAGTAGGATCTCATTACCTCCTATTACTATGCATCATGGTTTGTTAATCTTCCTCCAACATGTGATTGAGTTGGGTCATTATTCATTTCATAGGTTTTCCAAATACATACAAATATATATATATATATATATTCATTTTTTATAACATAGATAATTTAAAATGATGATAGAACACATATATTTTTTATGTATGTTTTTTTATTTTTATCATCATTCCAAAAATAGTATAAAGTTAAAAATTAATTGTTCATTTAAAATTTTATGTTATATATTACTATTTTGAAATCATATTAAAAAATTATAATTCATTAGTGTTAATATTTATTAGAAAAATTTAACTCATGAGATTATAAATTTTTATGTAATATATATATATTAATATATAATTTCGATTCTTCAACAACGTTTTCAATTTCTATAAGAAACCGATAATTTATTCAAAAGAAATAATCTAAAAATTAGAATATTTTGAAAACAATATATTATAATATTAGAAGTGACATTTTATAATTAATAATTGATTATATTATTTTATTATAATGGAATCTAATTTATGAATTCATTTTAAAAGTGATTATTATGAAATTTAGCCAAATAAATCATATATTTTTAAAAACACTGAGTCAAAATGTTTTTCATCTTATTAAAATACAAACAAATATTATTGAAATAAATAAATTTTTATTAAAATAAATATATAATTTAAAATAAAAAATTCATTCCTTAAAAATAATACAAAATAAATAGGTGTTCTATAATTATAATACAAACTTATAACCATAAAATATATTTTTTATTTAAAATAATTTATTTTCAAAGATGTTTTTTATATGAAAATATTTCTTCGGTGGTATTAATTTGGAAATATTCCATTTTATAAAAATTTATTTAAATTATTGATTTACCAAAATTAATAGGATGTTACATGATACACCATAAATATAATTGCATCCATCCCCGTATTAATTGTCATTCATTGAGATTTTATTAATCTAAATATTAATAATTTATAAATATAGGATCATAAAATTTCAATATACCTAAAATTCAAAGAGAATTTACATCCCTAGAACCATAGTGGGAAACCTCCAAATAATAAATTATCTCAAAAAGAAAATTGCATAATCTCTAATGTTATCTAAATAATTTCTCTAATACCGAATGAATCATCCTAAGCAAATGATGCGAGATCTTGTGCTCAAAACATATTTAATATTTAAATGTCACAAAATAAAATTATACAATCTTATACACACCAAATGAACATTACTTTTTAGGGGTGGTTGGGATAGTAAAAACTATACAATATATTACAGTTTTATATAATTATATAAAAGTGTTCAAAAACACTTGAAATAAAAAATTAAATGATACCAAACATAGTTGAACGAACCAGTAAATATGTGAAAATGATTTTATAATGAATGATCAGTAAAAATTTACTAGAAATGTATTTTTAAATCAATGTTAAAATCAATCATTTATTATTACCATATTAAATCCTTAATTAAATATTCATTTCATATCAATTAAGCTTTATTTTATATAATAATTTTTATTTGAACATTAACTCTACTGATTTCAATAATATTAAATATATATTAATGTTAAAACTAGTTAAAAATAGTGATCCCTTTGAAAACAATTTTTTTTAAAAAAATAGTAACCATTGAAATAAAAAATAATTTATCATTTAATTCAAGTAAAACATAATTTTTTATATAATAAGCTTCTTATATAATAAAATTATATATGGGAAACATGAATAAATATAGGATTCAATTAACATTTTGAGTTTCAGCACAACGTCCCCATGATCTTGTCAGTTCACTCCCCATTCCTAATCATCACATTTGATACATTTGATCTGATTTATTAAATAAAATAATTTCTGCACCATTCATTACCCGTTATAATTCCAATTATACTCATTTTAAAAAAATAACTCATGAAATTTATATTTATAAATGTATTAAACAAATAAAATTACATCACTCTTTAATTAGAATGATTTTTTAATTAAATAATATCATTCAATGAAATGTTTTATAAATTCATGAATTTCTAAAAATAAATAGATTCTTTTCTAAACAAGTAACTAATTTCAATTAAAATTATTGTCCTTTTAAAAGCCTATAAATATTAATAACATCGATAAATTTAAATGAAAATTTCAAATTCAAAAGGACAAATACAAACCCCATATAATTTTTTTCAATAACAATCCAAATATAGTCCCATCAATAAAAATGTCATTGAAAATTTAATAAATAATTTTCACCCCCAAATGGTTTTTTTTAAAAATATTATGAATTTTTTTCCTTATATAAAAACACATTTTATTTTTAATTAATGCTTTTTAAAATCATGTAAAGGGGGATTTCAATAAATCTTTCTTATATTATTTTTTGGAAAACCATATTGTAGATTAAAAAAAATGAAATTTCATTTCATATGTTATTCTCTTAGAAAAAACATTTCATTGAAATTTTGAAAAAACAAATTAACTAAAAATAGTTTTAGTTGATATATTCTTTTCTAACGTATCCAAAACATGATGGGGTTTCTATATTGTACTCATATAGTTAATTAATATCTAATCTATGCACTTTATGTATCCATATAATCAGTGTTCATTAATATTTAAATTATAAAAATGTAAAATAGTAATTCATTTCCCTAGATTTGATGATATCTTATTATTGTGACATTTATGTAATATATTATTCACAATGATTAAAATTTATATTTCAACTGTTAACCTTTAAAAAAATAAAAATTTGAAATTTCAAAGAGTTTCATATCCTTATATCTTGTAGGTAAAGATGAAAATCAAGAAAATGGTATTTTATATTGATATATAATATATTTATTTATTTATTAATACATTAACAATCATCATTGAATCTAGATTCATATAATAAACAATAGTAGACCAGTAAGGATTCATGAATGAGTGATGGATTATTCAAGAAGATCCAATTGTTTATGAAGAATTCTAACAACGGTGAATGTGTGTGTATATATATATATATCATATGTTGTCATGACCCAATATTGAATAAAATATACATCCAATTGGGAATAAAAAATGGTTTTTTAGCTGAAATAAAGTAATAATGGACAATATGTTGTATTCGATTTGAAATGTTTGCTTATTAAGGATGGACCCAACATCAAAGAATAAGATGAAAACAATGGGTCATTTTATTTAATGTGAGGTTAAAGATTCTTGAAGGATATTAAACAGTTGGGATAAATTGAATTTTAGTGTATTGATATAAATAGATTTTTTAAGATGGACCAATAGTACTTAGGTAATGTATCGCACATCAATGTTTTAAATGACATTGTGCTCACTTATATTACAAATAATTATATCCTCAAATCAATCTATGGAACTTGGTTCGACACCATTACACAATACATATATGACCTTTATGATCAATTCCACAATATTTTCATGATCCACATTATGACCCTATGAATTCCTCCGGCACTCTATTTGGGATCTATGCACACCCACCACACTTATCATAACTAGTTCTAATAACATCCTTCCACCAAGTAGCTTACTATGATGATCTTAATCCCACATATGGTTGGGTGGTTTCCATTCTATTAACATATATTGGCCAATTTTTTATATATATCTATTTAAATTATGAATTACATATTTAATATAATACTAACAAATATAAAATATACTAGTTTATATATGTGTTGATACATAACCCATACTTTCTGAAAAATACATTATTATAACACATAATTTTGATAACATGTGAAATATTTTATATTAATATATTACATTCAAATGAATATGAAATACTACCTTAATATATAAAACTATTCAGAAAAAATAACTAATGCTTTATGGATATTTTACTAAAATTAAAATATAAAAATATAATTTATATTCATTATGAAAATTATTTTTTATAGTATATTTGTAATTTAAAATTAATATCATTAATAACAGTATATTTGGAAAACTATATATTTTCATTAAAAAAAAAAATAATTTTTGTAATCTATAGCAACTAGTATTTAGCTTTAAAATGACTTGTAAATTTTGAAATGTATATAAAAGGGCATATTAATAAATGTTAAAAAAATAATTAATATCATTTGTTTAGTAGAAATTTTTTTTATATTGTTAAAAAGAAAAAAATGTTTAAATATTGAAAATATATTTTTATTAATATCAATATAATATTTTTAGTAAAATTTCAATTTATTAAAAAAATATATAATATTTTATTATTATAATATTAATACTAAAATATAATCATAACATAAATTGTCTATATAAAATCATTTTGTTTCATAAATGTGTATTAATATCAAAACATATCTTTTGGGGTTTTAATTTATGAAGCATCTTATTCAGTAAGAATTTTTTTTAAATGAAATATGTGATTAAATTAATGGGATTCCATATGATATGTTCCTGCAATCCATATACTAAATAGAAGCATTCATTGAAAACAATCATACAATAATGAAGAACTATTCCTAAATATAGACACCATCAACCCACCACCTCCTTAAGGATGAGTGATCATATGTGATGCCACGTATGTTCTCATGAACTATCCTCTTCAGTCTCATAGAAACAGAATTGTTTCAAGTTACCATGAGAATGAATTTCCAAATAAGAATATGTATTCGATGATTTATATTCCATTTAATATTGGTATGAGTTCTAAAACCACATAAAATGCTCCTCACTGTTGTGAGTCCTAAATGCACTAGAATCTACACATTCTCTCAACATTCCGCAAAAAGCCAATCTAGAACTAACAAAGAAAAAAATCCCCAAAAATTCCCAATTAAGTCATCCTGAATACAAATATCACTACATTTTTGATTTGTATAAATCAGAAAGATTACATTTTCATAAACACTGAACTATGTCAAGGCCTCAGAGTAATCCGGACCCCTTGAGCCTCATCTTGAAAACCCTTATCTATCCTAGCCCCTTTATATACCTCATAAGGGAACCCAATTCATTTAGAAACCAATTATTGTGTCCACACATCCCATGGTGAAGGGAGTACATTTAAATCACTAGTTAACTTATTTTAATAGATCTGCATGACCTATCATCCATGTAAAAATAAATAATATTTAGTTTATTATAATTCAACATAAATCTAATATGGGATGAATCTATATAGTTTGTTATGGAAAACATATAAAAAACCCCCACCATCAATAGTGAAATCACATAACATCATATATAATTTTACTCCTGAATTTATAATTACAAAAATTATAATAGACATTTTCAAATTGGATAAGATCCAAAAAATTTATAAATAAAAAATCCCAAAAGAGAATGTTATTCAAAATTAGTGAAATAAATAAACCGAAAAAAATAAAATAATGATTGAAAATAATATTACTCAGGTAATGTAATCATCCATTCATAAAAAAGTTTGCGTTGAACTAATTTAATTTCCACAACAAATATTTATACATTTTAGAATATCCCGGATATCTTCTCCATAAATAATAAGTAAAAAAATATTTCCAAAAAATATTTTGATAGACCTAAACATCAACAACTTAGATTTTCACAAAACCCTGCTCTCTCTATGGGATCATGTAAAAACCCTCATATATATTGGACTTCAAATCGGTGTTAGGTCCTATGATAATATATATGGGGACAATAGAATATAATTATAGTGAAATAATTGATGAAAATAACCATAAAGTTACTTGTCCAAGAAATATCTAGTACACAAGGTAAAACACATATAACCATTCAATATTAAAGTACATATATTAATAAAATCTCATAATAATTAAAATATACAAAAATTAGAATCGCATTATTCAAAATAATTCATCATAAAAAAGGAAAAAATAATCATGAATATATCTCCAGCCCAATGTATTATTTCATTGAGATCCAAAACAATTTTTAAGATGTTCTTTCGCAATCCTCAGTCACTATTGGAGTAGCACGACATAATCATTAAATAGTAGTCCAATACCATATCAATAGTGGATTTTATACTCAACATAACATATTAAATAAGGTCTGCACATGTATAAATATTCATGTATATGATGGGTGACAATAAATCTTAGAAGGAAACCCCTAACAGTGGTACCTAATAATGGTCGATCTTTCCATGGGTTCAGTCAGGAATATAGGCTTTCCTCCAACCCTTAGTGTATGGGATAGACCTGCACAAACCACCGTATGACACCAATGCAAGTAGGGATGACTTCACCCATTCCCAGGATATTTTTCCCAGATGTTTCCCCCGTACCCAGGCACCCTCTCCTCATAAATCACACTCTGTACCCAGAAAGAGCTGACCCTTGTATGCCACCCCAGTGGTCTCGAATCTCAACTTCCCTGAAGTTTCCTAGCTATCAAGAGAATATAATCATTGACATAAGGACACATTTGTATTACTATGAATATCATGCCCTTAGAAACTCTACATATTGATTGCCCATGTCTTGTCTACCAAAGGAAATATTTCCTTAGGCAATGATTTTCTCTGTATGTCTCTTGGCCTCTGAGCCCCCATATCTATCCTGGGATTCGAAAACCCTCTGAGTTGCAGTTTACCAATCTCTTTCACTACCCTACCTGAATATGCTAAAACGTATCTGACAAGATTACTGAGAATCGGGAGAAGCCATTAAATTTTAAAAAATGTCCCAGCTGCATGACTTTAAACTGCGCCAAGCCCCAACCATCCATGACGCTATCTAAATGCATAGGTCAGGGACCCTAAGTCCACACACCTGATTAATAAAGATGGTAACAAACCCTTTCAAGTGTCACATACCCTTTCTAAGCCACCCCTAGTGGTTTTTCATCTTTCCCAGCCACCCATGGTGGTTTCCATAAACCGGAATTCCACGAAGTACTCAGGCCATCAGAAATGGACATTCTTTGACTCAAGGAAGAAATTTCATGACTATGTGTACCATGTCCTCAGCGGATCTGCATATTGATCACCCCTGGACCATCTAACAAAGGAATTTCTTCCTTATGTGATTCTCTTTCTACCTCTGCATGCTGATACGACACCCATGTCTTGAGAAATGCCCTCCATATTGCTCAAATATAATCATGTTCCCCCCACGTGTGTCTTAAATGTATTGAGAAATCATTTAATCAACCAAAAATTATCATGGCCCTCACCCCAGATTATCTATTCAAAGCTGTTCGACCTAAAATAACAGAAATGATAGTCTTGTTGGGGAAACATTAAACCGCTCGAAAAAAGAGGCGCAAAGCCCGTTAGTCCGAAAACCCGAAAAGGGAGACCTATGAAAAAGCCGAGATATACCTACTAGGACCACACTAAATGGGACTAGGAAAAAATATGGGACTGATGGAAAAGACAAGAAGTTTTTAGGGTGTTTCTACAAAACCCTAGCAATAGTCAAACTATGCTCGTTGGATCCCATGGTCTAGGAAAAAATTAGAGCTCTTTTTTAATTTATCATTTTCCTAAACTATTATTAATTCTGATTCAGGGAGTTGTTAATTATTTCATAGTTGTTCTAATAAAAATCAAATTTCATTGCAAGAGGATATAGACAACATATTGTGTTCCATTTGAAAAAAATGGAGGACGTCCACAAGCCGGAATCACTCCTTTTCCGCAAAAAAAGAGGTAAAACAGAATGTATAGAAATAGCTATGACGATCAAAAAGGAGCCTGGCTCGCTCTCCCCATCAGATTGGCAGCCGCGTGGTGAAGGTTATTCCTTGTTTGCTCCAGCATGTCCTTCTCCATGGCCTCAACTTTAGCCACCGAAAAAGTAGGCCTCATCGTCGTTTGAAGATCATTGATCCCATTCTTGGAAGCTTCGAGGTCACGAATCAATGATGAAAACTTATCCCTCAATAATGCTGCTCAAGCTTCACATTCATACAGCTCTTCAGATAGTGCGGTCTCCTGACCTTGAGATCTCACCTCTAGTGCTATCAGCTGATGGAGCTTCATCATAGTTTCCTCAAAGGCTCGGGTCCTGCAATGAGAAGCAGCTAGGTGGGGGAGATTGTGTTCACTAGTTGTGGCCTCCCCATGAGAAAGGACCACCTGAAAGGCGATAAAATGAAGTTGTCGATAGTCGATCACACCTGACCTCAAGCCCTGGAAGAGTTTCCAACAGGATTTAGTTCTAGTCGTCATTTCAGTCAGAGGATTTTCGCCAACAATCTCACAGATCTGGGGCATGTCCCACATTTTCGATGCTCGGTGTTCTGCCATAACATGAGTGTCTTTGGTATCATCGCTAGATAGCATATGAATGAAGTCTAGAATTGCGACTAGTGCAGAAATGTGTGCATCAGATGATGGCTCAAGGACTGGAGGGTCAAAAGCCTCTAACACTGGTTCAAGCATGGAAGTTGAACTGGTAATCCCAGTATTGTCCGGTGGAGCTTCAGCAATTACATCATTGGGACCCGAAGTCACTGGGTTATCCTCATTTACATCCAAAAGGATCGGATATATCTGCACTTCTTCCACAGAGGGGTTGGAAGAGGAAGATTACCTGATCCACCTCGACCTGCGGGCCATCAGTCGGTCCTCCCTCAAAGTCAACAGGGAAGGTGGGAAAATCACACCAGCCGTAGTAACCGCCTATTTGGGAAATTTCTGGATATCCTTCCCAAGATCACATCTGGATAATGATTTATCCACATTCTCACATATTCAGAGGATAGGCTGGTAACCGGTCCTGTGTCAGGTAAGGTAATGCTTGTGCTAGATCCCTCCCGCATCCACATCAACAACCATTGAAAGAGAGTGGTCAGATGCAGTCCTCAGGTTCAAGGATGGGGAAGGGAAACCAGGAGTTGTATGCATCTGAAATGTAGAGAAAAACGATGTGGGGAATAAAACTCGCATAGAGAAACCCCATAAATCCGCTTGGATAGAAACCCATCCCGTAGCGAAATCATGTAAGAACGCTCTTCTATGCTCCCCCGGCAGTCGTCAACTGTGACACCAGAAAGAGTGGGGTAGGGAGTGAAAGAGAACTGGGAAAATTCGCTCAATATCTTGAAAACATCATTAGAACTGAGGGACTTCAGATGGAATCCGGCTATATCAATCAATGTAGGATGAAGAGTAGGAAGCGGGATGACTGTGTTATGACGATACTCATAACAGCGGCAATGATCTACTACCCAGCCCTATAAAAATTGAAGTGGACCACTAAGACGATATGGGGACCTGCCCTCTTACATTTGGCTCAGTAATTCATAAATGTGAGCCAAAGAAGGCATGACCAGATTCACCAGGCGGCCTCCTTCCAGCTCAGCTGCCATCATCAAGGTGCAAGATCTGACACCTTGGTTGATATCCCAGGATGGGAATAGTCACCTACTCAAAAACATGTTGAAAACACCGGCCAGACTGACCATAGGGGGAACACCGGAGCGCACCTCATAACCCCATCAATGGTAGTCACCCGCCTCCAGAACCGCCCAGTAAGAACCTGGGATAGTTCATGATTACTGAGGAGGATGAGTCCTGGGGTGCTTGATCTTCGTTACAGGACCAATGGTATTAAAAATTAACCATATCCATGTGCTATATAGGATAAGAGAGCGGGAACGCATGGGCTGACCCAGTGACCGCTCCGCCATATCCAGTAGATCCCTCGGCAACAAATTCACCAGTTCAACATCATCCCATGCGTCAGGGGTTGGAAAAAACACTTCATACATCTCACCAATGATAGGAAGAAAACCCAGTTGGTAGATGTCCCATAAAATAATAACAACTTCACTATGGGCAAGGTGGAATGTGTTAGTGTTGGAACACCAGCGACCATGTAAGTCAGTCAGGTTTGAGGATAGTGGGTAAACATCATACTGGGAAGCCCAAACTTCGGAGTACAGATTTACCACATCTAGTGACTCGGGGAACTCTTGGCAATGATAACGGACCCAGAAGGCCCATGCCTGGTCAATTGAGAAAATCCCACCAGACCAAAGATCCCACCTGGGAATCCATCCCGCGTTAGGATCCACACAAGCAGGGTTGATCAAAGAGGGGTAAATCTTGAGGACGTCCTCGTGGGAGAAGCCCTAACTGTACCGATCACTTTGGGTCCAAAAATAGCCTCTTAGAATAAAAGTGTCCTTGGGGTCAGAATCAGAGATCATCTCTCCCGATTGAGTTAGGTTCTCTTGAGCACACTTAAGAAACACATCCAATTAAGGGGACGGAAGACCTGAGAAAACAAGGGGGATAAGACCGTCATCCTAAAGACTGAAACCATAAATCAGAATACAATTCGATAGCGGATAGCCCAGAAGTCCGGGGGAGAGTATTTACTTCAAAACACCATTTTCAGGAATGGTTGGTCGGATAGGGTCCTCTTTGATGCACCCAGATCTATGAATTATAGCTAGACGTCTCCCTGTACCAATCGGGATAGGCTCGCCAATATGCCTTACCATAGGATGAGGAGGAACCATATTTTCTCCCCGTATTACAAAAAAACCAAGCATATGTTTAGTCTAGATTAATAAAATCTGGATAAAATACCATGTATATAATAAAGGACGCCATCAAGGGGCCATCATGATGAGGTCCGCGAGCAGGCCTCAAAAAGTTGGTTCACAACGGCTTCATCCCGCGAACCAACCCTAAGCAGAAGAGGTCTGCGGTACTCTGGACCACGGAGCATTGGCCAGAAAACCACAAAGCCGGATACTATGTTGAATCTCAATCCTGGATTTAAATGTTAAAGTTGAGAAGACTTAAGAAATTTTCAAAGTTTGGAATATTTCAGTTTGCGGTCCATCAAAACCCCCTAGAGAGTTCCTATGAGGCCCATTGAAACTTAAATTTTAATTGATTAAAAGTGTTAGTTTGAGGCCGGGAGACTGGTCCGTGGGTGAAGGCAAGTGAGAATGAAAAATGGTTCGCGGGAATGAATGTTGGTTCATGGATGAGGTGTTTCGCGAAGGAGACATCACGTAGAGACGAAGACAATGATATCCATGTTCGCGAGGAATCCGGTAAAAAACAAGAGAAGGTCCCCCGTATTTATAGGCGTGGCCCCCTACCAGGTCCACCCCTCTACCGCAAACTATCCACATTTTAGGACCACTCTACATTGGAATAGTCTCCTCTTCATTCTGATCGGACCCTATTCCGATGGGGGCATTTGAAGGGTCCTAAAAAATCCGAATAGGAGAATGAGAACACCCTCAATTCAAGAGAGGATTCTGCCAAATTTCCTTCATGGAATTGGGATGAAATGTGGAGAACACCCATGAAATTGACAAAGGATAGACCGCTCTACATACTGGTCCAAGAGTGATGGTACGTGGTCGTTTCAGCACACTGCCCCCTCCGTGAACCATGATTGTTCGCCGAATAGAGGTGGGGACCCTCCGTGGGCGTGAATCAGGATAAGCGCAAGGCTGGTCCTCCGTCACGAACCACCCCACCCATGAACTACATCGACCGGCCCGGACCACGTACTCCATCATTCGCGGAACTAAGGCAGATCCCTGTGTGGTTACGAAGCACTCCCCAAACTATTTTTGTTCATGGGAAAGGTGCATTCAATG
Source organism: Viscum album (assembly GCA_963277665.1). Classification (NCBI taxonomy): domain Eukaryota; kingdom Viridiplantae; phylum Streptophyta; class Magnoliopsida; order Santalales; family Viscaceae; genus Viscum; species Viscum album. Next base: position 117,270,188 of record OY728123.1, on the reverse strand, counting down.
TCCTCGTGAGTTGCGGATTGACCAAGTCTTTCGTAAACCGGGTTTCCAGTCATGGGCCTCCGCAAATGGTTTCGCATGACCACATATACATCTCTTCCCCACACTATAAAATGACATCGAGGGGGAGAAGATATCGATCATTCGGATTTGGGTGGATGGATTTCGAAGAATGGAGGTAGGATTTCGAAAAAAGAAAAGTTACAATTCGTGAACCAGAACATGTATGAAGTTTGAAACGAATTAATAAGGAAACGAAAACACATAAAAAATTGGTGAACTGAAAACTTCAAATAAAAATAAAATGAATACATGATCCATGCCCACTCGGCGGATGTACTTTTTCAGGGACCTAGGATTCTATGAACCTATTTCGATCTGACGCACCGGGTTGCACCCTCCAATGTGGGTGAAGCCCTGACTGATGATCCCCCGACCGGCATCGACCCTAGCTTTCATTGCTTGTGTGGACCCCACCACATACCAACTAGGTACATGGGCTGAACCCAAAGTTGCATACTACCCTGGTATGCGGGATGCCTATCAGTCCGCGTACCACCCAGGTATGCGGACGACCTCTCTAGTCGTGTAGCACCACCTAATGCGAAGGGCGCCACCCCTCATAAACCCATGTGGCACGAAAACTCCTTCGATGTTCCCATTCCCCGAGTCAGATTAAATCCTTCCAATCCGTCCTGACCCTTCGTAATCCCTTTAGTATTCTATTCATCGCCCCCGAGCCAAGGACTCTATCAAAGCCACCTGATCTGAATGATTCAATCTCTATGAGAATCAGCGTGTTAATTTGAGTTCACATACCCACAGTAGGCGAGGGAAAATGGGTGGATTCGGCCCTTGAGCGGGTTCCCAAAACACTCCTGGGTTCCCATACCCACGGTAGTGTGGGGTCTGAGCCTGGGAGTCCCCTTTATGTCTATCCACTTTCCAGGAGTAGGGGACCCCACTTTCATTTCCTTTCGACACCAGAGGTGATTAATTATCTCCGCTTGTGATAGTGACAGGGAAGCCTCCTTGGTGTAAGTCCTTAACACTTCTTGCAAGAGGTATCACCCATGCACCTCCGTACTTCCCTGGTACCAAGAACAAATAGGGGAGATGGACACATGGGTATCATTTACCTCTCCCTATGGGCTTTGTCACTGTCAGGCCTCCATCTTGGAGTAATCCCCAATCTCTATTTCCGTGGGCTGCCCCATGCATAAGCCCAACTCTACTTCCCACGGACGCACCTTTCGCGACGTGATAGTCTGGTCTGTGTTGCCTCTTGTTTCTCACACCGAGCATGACTCACATGGGTTAGAGTATGCACTGACCCTGACACCACCTCCTACGAACTACGAGGACTTTGATCCATGTAAAGGCATGGTTCATAGGAATCCTCCATGAGTTTCAATCCCATTACCCATCGAACATCTGATCCATCTTCACGTCGGTTCTCTGACACCACCTCCTGCAAACTACGAGGACTATGATCCATGTCAAGGCATGGTACATAGGAAACCTCAATGAGGTTCAACCCCACTACAGAGTCGTTCTGAGCCCTTTACGTCAGTTCACTAACTCTATGGACTGCCTCAGAGTGTAACCCCATCCACAATCTCATCGGGATGCCTCATAGTGTGAGCCCTGATCCTTCATCCCACATGACGTTAAACTACATTACTGAACTACGTGGACTCTGATTCCTCTCATGAGGGTACATAGGAATCCCATATCACGGGTTTGATCCAAATGATCATGTCGTTATCTATCCCCCTGGATAATAATAAACTCCATAGTGCCCAGTTATAAGGCTTCAAACCAGTGTCGTCTCAGTGAGTCCAAACTCTTCTGAGTCATTAATCCAAGGAGGGATGTTAAGCCTCAGGCCTAAATGATTCTGAATCACTGCGTTCAACTGACCATTTTCAACTAGGAGTAATCTGTTTATACTATGCTTGGGTATAAACAAAAGATTCTCAAACATATGAATACATCTAAAATCTATAAGAGAGTCTCGGAACAGGCAATAATAAACCCCCCCCTAAAAGGGTGCGATGATCCCAACTTCCCTTCCTCTCGACCAATGGGAGTTCTTATGTGTCACTGGAAAAATCACGCAGTGAATGTCTTCCTTTGGAATGCAGGTCCACGTATCGTTGGGTATGGTTCCATTGGGTGTTTCGAAATGAATACCAATATACCCGATTCGAGAAATTGAGTGGATTTCAGCCCTACGTGAGATCGACAGTCGGGCACGTTGGTCAACTCCACCCGATTCGTTGTGAAACACACTTCTAATAAAAAAATTCCACATATCCTCTATAATTATTTATAATTTTATAATATTTAACCCAACATATCCATAGAGAGAGTGCATACAAGATATACAGTAAGGCCCAATTTCATTCGCCAGTTTTTGATCTGGTCTATCTCAATGTGGTATTTTTGGTTTTTACCCCTACTACATCTGTTCTAGATCCACATCAAAATTTATTATCCAGAAAAGGATGTTTGTTTTTGGAAACCTCTTTTTTAGGCATCAAATGTTTCTTTTAATATTGAAAAATATTTCTAAATATTTTTATAGAGATATGAGTTAAGATGGAAAGTGATAAAAAGGAGGGGTGTACGCCGAAATAATATTATAAAAATATGACAATAAATTGTATATTATGCATATGATATTATTTAATGAAAAATGGATATCACTTTAAAAGATTTTTCGATATGAAATATGATACAATGTTTGAATCTGTTATGAGACATTTATCCAAGGATTGACCAAATATATGTCTATGTGGGGAATTCAGATATCCCACATTTTGGTGTCACATTCATTTGGTTAACTAATTAAATTAATATATTAAATTTATTATTTTATCCAAAGTGCAATGTCTATAAATAAACTTCTATAGTTAACCATCATGGGTTAGGGATATATAACCTCAAATTATTCCATAGATCTTTTCCCCTTATACTATTGTAAATTTAGTTTTGACTATAAACAATGTCTGATCATAGATGATCATCCTAAACAAAATTCTTCAACATAATAAATTCAGTATATATAATTTTATTTGATTAAGATCTATCCAATAACAAGGTAGGAATCATAAAATCATGTATTTAACAAATTGTGAGTTAATTTATTGAGTACAATAATCTTGTTAATTATCTACTACAAATGATGAACCCCGATATGCCCGTATGTACTACATTAATTTTGTAGTAAACTATTTTCTGACCCCCAATACCCTTGTCATAGATCACTGTACATGAATTATTGGAAATGATTAATTAATCATTAGGTTCTTATCATTGATCATTGATTGGTCACTTAAAGCTTGGTTCGATATTGTTAGGTGGTACCAAGCCTTATCGAACCACCAGATTTGTGACAGATTCATGTATATGGTTAGTATTGAAAAAGTAGTTATTTAAATAAATATTGTTGTTCACGGGTCATTATTTTTATGATCATTATCCATATATTCAATATAAAAATACCTGAAGCATTCAGATTGTGTGAAGAATCATCGTGGAAAGTGGATGCATATTTCCAGCCTCTATATGGATGGAAATGGAGAATGGAAAATAGATACTCCTATTTTAAGGGAATTCCAAGCCATATATGGGGTTAGAGACATTATATAAAGCTCATGGATCATAGATATGAGATTTGGTGAGAATTCAATCTAAATGTGGTGTACTAAAATGATCACATGGTATGTCAGACCCTGGTTTTGGTGGATAGGGTTTGTAGAATATTATAATTACCCAATTAAGCGTATTTCACCCACATGCATATTGACCTAGTGTTGGAGGACATAGAATGTACACAGGGTGTACATATGCATTGAAACAACCATGCATGATGTGTACCAATGTATGTGAACATGAATTAAAATACAAAATCTAGGCAATGTTGGATGGGCATTGACCCCAAGTGGATCTGATACACCGTGTATACCCCCTACATTATGTAAATTCCTATGTGGGAAGTGATTCATATAACTATAGGGACACATCCAGGGGATGGATCAGGAACACACATCATATTGGGACCCTCACATAATGTGTAACACTTGAATCCTTTGTAGGAAAGTGGGAAGACTCATATATCCATTGTTGAACTCATATTTTAGAATTTGAGTTTCATAACTTGAGTCCTTTCCAGAATGAATGTTTTGGTTCCAACCATTGTGTATTTTTTGATATGTTGGGACATATTCCATGTGTAATTCTTATATGGGGGATGCCAGATGAGGTAAATGATCTGGTAGGTTAACTAGAGTATTCATATAGTGTGGAACCAAATACCATATTGGGAAAGGATTGTATATCTTCCGATAAGAAACCCTTATCAGATAAGAGGTGGCACTTTGATACCTCAGTTTATAACCTACCAATGGGACCATGGAGTGGATTATTGACCTATTGAGTGGAACCCAACATCAAGAATGGAGAATTTCCTCTATATATAGAGTGGATCCCCCAACTGGATAGGGTGCTGGTACTTGATGAAGAATATGTTACCCCTGTCACACTAAGGTGCGGGACATCAACCAATAGATTGGAACCCCATATCATCTTGAGTGTGTGACATCTTTCCATAGAGTGGAACATCGTATCAAATCATCTCCAGGTCATCTTGAAATGTTAGTAGAACTCCCCCCATAGATATGGGTATGCATCCACTATAGATACATATTGAGTGGCACCCCCACATTAAATAGGGTACGTGTCCTCAACATGCATATTGGGGCCCTCATCTATTCCATAAAATGGTGAGGAGTGGGCCCCCATCAAATTAATTCTAGGAAGATTCATGAGATATAGGGAATCATTGATGGGAATATATAATGATTAGATACCCTTTAATGGGGTTAGAATATAAGATATTGATCCCCTTTCTCTATTATTTGGGATTCAATTACTATATATATATATATATTCAAACCATTAGATTTTGATACTCTAAGTACATGTGTTGAGAAAATGTTTGGGGTATACCACATAAATTCTTTATATAGATTCTCATGGTTGGATTATGTTACTCCCTTATATTGGAGAGAAATAATCTAATTTTATTCTATCTACAAATTGTTTCTATACCCTTCTACTTCGATGAGTATTCTCGCTCTCTATAGATCTCTATTTATCTATCTACCTCTTAGTTTAGGATTATTCAAATCCTTTTTAAACTATATTGTCACTATATTCCTTTGATGTCTCTTAATCGTCCACCAATAGGCATTCTTAGTGTCCTACTCGGTATGTATTATCTCACCATTTAATTGGATTTACCGACATGTTATATCTTTTATAGATGAGAGAAATTTCAGTGATGACTATAGAGGAGATTAGGAAAACCTAGTATATTAGATCTTGTGTGATGGTCTTGGCTTGGAGATCATGAGGTATTCTCAATTAGTGTTTTAATTTTTGGTTTTGTATGGTTGGGACATATTACTAGTTGGGGTCATATTTTTCCCATTTACATATCAATTTTCACTGTCATACTATGTTCACCAAATTGTTTTTTCATGCATTTTTTACATTCTAAAAGATTCATATTTTTACTATCATTAAACTACACTAGTTAATTAACATGGTCGGGTTTTGTCATACGTTTACCTTGGAAAATGCCTCCACATATTACTTATTCATTAATCAGAAGATGTCAAACTGTGACCTATAGTTGAATGTTTTTCATAGTTACACCTCAAGCCCTTCTTAGGGTAAGATCATGATAGAGATGTATCATATATGGTTCAATCCTTGAGATGGTGGTTGGTGTATTCCCTTTAAGAGGACATGGTTGGGATTTGGAAACAATGTCAAAGTGTCTCGAGGGTAGCCTTAGGCCTGTGAATCCAGTGATGGTATTTGTATCTGACATATCAAATATCCATTATGTTGGATACCTTCTTATCAACTCAAGAATACCATGATATAGGTTTTAGGGACAAATGATACATGCTTCATATTGTATTTATTTTCCTATTTTCCTTTTTTAAGTTAGCTCAAAATTGTTAATATATATATATACTCATCTGACCTTGGTATATATTGATTAATATTTCTAGATGCATTCATTAATATTTCCCCAAGGATACCATACCATGATTGTGACAATGATTTGATAAGATATGAGCCCTCAAATCTAGGTCCATCTTGTGAGATTCATCCTCTTGGTAGATTTGTAGAATCACCTCCCACTATTGGGTAGTACATCATCCAAACAAGGAGATAGTATGATGTTTATAGTCTTGGATTACATCATAAGATCCAACACAAGAGGAAAATGAGGTTCCAAAATGTTGTAAATCCAAATGAATATGACTGATGGACGGAATTAGTGTTCATTATATTTATAAATATCCAGAAACCAATGGATCAGGTGGTTGTTCTGGAAACTATCCATTTCTATAGAGTAGCTGGGTGCTAGCGGTGTCTTTTTACCTTGATGCATGATGAGTCAAATCTCATGGCCCAACATCCAGCAGGTGTTTTGTGAAGTATAATACCACTCATGTGTGAGATAATTCATTTTTTAGGGTCTTATAGAGTTTAATGCATGAGTTATGATAGTGGATCTATATACATCAAGTTTCACACACCTTACACATCACTCCTTCGAAATGATCTGAGATTGATACATCCCAGCATGGGATATTGAGTATGGAATTCATAAGGAGATTTTTATTACTGTAATTCAATTCTAAATCATGATTAGGTAGGGTTGTTAGAGATATCACTATTGATGGATATCTTTTTATTAAATGGTATCTAGGAATTTCGATCTGGCATTGGGCATCACGAGGATGATTCATTTGAAGATGATACGAAGCACAACACGACGACATCTCAATTCAAGATACCTACATGTGTACTAAATAAAAAACATGATTAAGGGAACCATAGAGGATAGGGGCCTCCTAGATAGATGATGGGATATATTTTTGACCCGAAATATATCATGGAATGTGATATCTAGACCAGACACGTTTAGGTTCACATTTCGATAGCTGAAGAACCACCATGATAAAGACAATTCTCTGAGAATTGATCTCCTAGAAGAGGTCTGGAAGTCTTCTATTAAGATATATACTTCACTAGAACCGTTTGAGGTGTTTGTGGTGGAATCTTCAATGGTATCCTTTCACTTTCCCCACCATGTGGACAATTGAGGCCTATATATCTAGCATTCGGGGTCACAAACAACTACCATCTCTTGAATCTTATAACCCCACAATAGAAAAAATTTAAAATGTCTGATCTATGTATTTTAGAGTTATTATTTAGTGGTTGTATAATCATGCTCTAGTAATTTTTTTATCTCTAAACTTATAGTGATAGAGAGGTATTTTGTATATTAGGTTTTAGCCCAATGAGACTGTCTTGAGGTTTTTACAAGAAACAATTCTTTTGTATCTTTTACAAACATGCAGCACAAATCTATCAATTGATCTAGGGGTAGGTCCATGTGTTACCATTTCATCGTCATGATGGAACCCTATGAAATCATTATATTTATTGAATATGTATCATGGATCCGAGACCAGATTGGTTATTATCATATATGATTCAAATCACTTTTACCTGATGGGATGATATTCATCTTTTCTAGAGAGATAGTTCTCATATTAGAGTGAACAAGTTTTACAAAAATTAGGCTGAAACCCACCAACCATCAGTTAGTGAGTGTATCCCTTGATGTAGTAGGATCTTCTGGCATTTATATTCCTTCAGTATTGAAGGATTATATTTACATATTACCAATATATAATCTATGACTTCCTATATGGTGTTATATAGAGTTTGTCATCATCATACATCATGGTACTAATTCTATATCATCTAAATCATATCAGTGGAACTTAACAAGCTTCTGGAGTTGTAATTTTAGTTGGAGTACCTTTGATATAAGGATTTCATTTGGCCAAGTGTGTCCCCTGGTGCGGTTCTATAGTTTCTTGTGAATATGGTGGATGGGAGATCCCGGGATTTCTTGTATTATCATCACCCAAAAAATGCCACGATAAATAAAATGTAATCATAGATGACTAAAAAATAAACCTATGAATCTTTTTGAAGCCTGAGATGGTTCTATAATATTAATATTATTTCCTACTACTACTATTTGGGATATTTTGGGGATGATATTACAAATATGGAATTCCAATTATGGTAACAACACTATGAGTTCCTAGTGATTTCATTTGGTGCATCAAATACTCTCACCTTGTTTATTGATTTTATGAAAATTTTATTGTCGTCACACATGAAATATATCAGTGTTGTATTCATGGATGATATATTCATTTACTCTACATCATAATAGAGGCATACTGTGTACTTGATTATTGTACATAAATTATTTAAGAGCATCATCTTTATGTAAATCACTCAATGTGCCAGCTATGGATTCATGTGGTTCACATTCTGGGGGATGTCAATTCTGAGAATGGATTAGCCGTGGACCTGGAAATGATCAATGTATTGAATTATTTGGAGCCACACAGTAGCATTCCATATGTGTTCAGTTTTAATGGATTTTTGGGGTAAAATAGTTTTTTTCTTGTGCCTTATTTCTCTAGGATCACAGCCCCTATGACTTCCATGATGTATAATGGGAGGTCTTTTACTTGGAAAAATTATTTCAAGTGGGACATTGAGTATTTGATATTAAAGCTGATAAGTTCACTTGTGATGAGACTACTAGTTTAGAGAATGTTTTAAACAATTTATTATGATCCATTAGGTGTTGGTCCAATTTGTGTTATGATATAGTATTTTCAAGTTATCACATACATGTTGAGGAAATTGACACCTCATGAGAAGAACTAAATGAATCATGACATATGGAAGGAATAAATAGACTTTTACTTGAGTATGTTGAGGCACTATCTTCTATGGGATCACATTGTGGTTTACATAGGAAATTTGGTTCTTCGGTACGTCTTCACATATATATAATTGAAAAAGATACAACCACATTGATATGAGTTCCTACAAGACTATCACGACAATATAGTTTATAATCTAGTGAGGGGTGACATGGTAGTAGTTTCACTTTTTAAAAACTATCGGGATCTCTTGGAGTAAGAGGATTTGGAGAATTGGATTTTATATTGCTGAACACAAGGGAGTTGAATTGTGCTAATGTTTAGTACTAAATGGGGTTGATTAATCATATTTTCGAAGGTGTGAGATATTCCAAGCTAGGAGACATCAACTATAAGAACATACATACCTAGATTTAAATGGGGGATTAAAAATTATATTCTAAAGGGGGGAATCATGTATTCCATTTCTAGTCTAGTTGGTGATCCTTGTAACGACCATGAAGTAGTTGATATGAGTGTTTTGAAAATCTCTCCTAGTTGTACATCCTGATGCTGCGAAGTTGCATATAGGTATTCATTTTTATTTTTGGTGGTCCAAAATGTGATGGAGAAAAGATGAGTTCATCTCTCATTGAATCCACAAGCAGTTGGTGAAGGATGGGAACGAAGTTATCAAATGTTTCTTGCATCCCAATTAGATCCCAGAGTGAACGTGGGACAAAATTTCCCTGGAAATTATGACGGGGAATCCACAAACAGTGAAGGGATATGATACCATCTGATTAACAGTTGATGGACTCAAAATGTATACACAATCCATTTCAATTGGGGAGAAGAGTTTTGTGTAGTGTTTGGGAAATTTTAATATATGGGATGTTTTTCAACATCACGGGGTGCCCTCAATGATTATGTACAATCATGACATGCAGTTATCATTATGATAATGTCATGGACTATAGGTATCAGTCAGGACCTAAAAGAGGAAATATAGGGCCATTCACACCTAGTTACATAGGCATAAAATGCAAACCATCATGGGGTCCAACGATATACTTTGAGCTAGTGTGTTGGAATTTCGTCAGAGCTATGAGGATCATATTCACTTGTTAGTGTTTGTGTACAACAAGAAATGACACTCTACTATCGACATAGAACCATTATTGGACCAATATAGGAGACTATGCAGACCACCCATATGCTTGAAAGGATTTGTGAGACATCTCTTGTGGGTCCATAGTTGTTTTAGGCAATGATAGAGAATTTCCATGGTTATCCATGAGTGGATGATGATGGGAAATAGTAGGTATAATTCAAATGTAGATTATCATTGAATGCATTTAGAGATCCTGTAGGGAGGCCATATTTTCTTTATAGTCTCCCCATGATTTAGATATTGACTGTTCTTATGAAGAGTAAAGATATCCCCAATGATTATTGGACTGTTCAATATCTCATAGAGGGGTGGTGGGGTTTCATACCACCTCATAATACCCCCAATACTACATTAGTTACACAAAATCTTTCAGGTGTTTCATATGAGGATATACATGAATTTCCCTATACATGTTACCAACTAGGGATATATAGGCATCTCGGATAGATATAAACTTATGGAGTATTAGGGAAAGATCATGAATTTATAGTAGAGGACCATATGTGGATAGATCATCTCATTGGATCATCTGTTATTGTAGTAGGGTAATGTTTGAGAATCCTCATGGGAGTGAGAGATCCAGATGCAGGCATGTAGTTAATATATTCATTGAGGAAATGGTTGAAATATGTAATGATTTATACACACAGTCTTTAAATTTATGTCTTTTATATGAATATATATATATATATATTAGATCCATTCACTAAGACGACTTATGATACTAAGTCCCAATGTGCCCAGAATTTATTTTGTGAAAAAATTTAAATATATTTTATATTTTGTGTTTGTGGATTTTTATATAAAATTGTAGAAATACTAAATTGAAGCTCATTTCAGAAATATGATTCCATTGTTTAGAACAATCCTTGATGTTTACCATAGGTGGTTCCTATGATAATTCACGGTGGGTCATTGTGTGTGGTAAGGGACCAGAAGTGTTTCAAACACACCTTGTATACACCCTAAAACACTATGTATCACTACTTGGTAGAAATCAGTGTACCTATAGTGACATGACCTATTGGTGGAGTTAAAAACACCATATGAGTTCCCCCACATTCAATATAACCATTGGATCCCCATAAATAAACATTTAACTCACATATATCTTTCATTTGAACTCAGATTTTGGGTTGTGAGTTTCTTACCATGATTTTTTTATTATTAGAATGTTATTTTTGCCTCCATTGTGAATTTTAGGATACGATATGATATATTCTATTTATGCGGCTTGTTTAAAAAATTCAAGATGATAATACAGATTAATAATTATCACTAGAGTCTATCAATATCTTGGAAACCCCCATTATCATTGGAATGTGAACTCTATAAATAATGTTGAACTCCCTATGAGATTGGGTATGATTCCTCAAGTCATTAAAGTGGATCACCTCTATCACACCCGTGCATGAGTAATTGACAAATACAGTGAAATTTCACAACATATTTGGTGTGAGTACACTATGTAAAAATTGTTACCCCTCTCAGATAGGATATAGGTACCCAATATCCATAGTTAAACTCCCTATCACAACATGGAATGGGTCCTCATATTATATAGTGGAATTACATATTATATTGGGTGCAGGTCATCTATTAACTGAGTTGAACCCCATATGAGATAGGGAATATAACCTCATGACACTAGATTTGAACTCCCTTATAAATCAGGGAACAGGTCCTCTATATATAAATATTTAGCGGAACCTCCCCTAATTAACATGGGAATAGATCACCCTATTAGATATTATTCCATTTGAACTATGTGACATAGTTGTGAGATGTTTTCCTCCACTCAATTAATCATGGGGAGATATATGAGACAATGTGAATGATTAATACACATTTAGAAATGTTGGTGACTCATTTACATGGAAGGTTCATGAGCTAGAGGTCCCCATTCTCTCTCACACAGTCATTTTTTAGAGAAAATAATATATATATCTGAATCCAAACCAAGGTATTTTTTTGTATAATACCATGAATTATAAAGATTCATTGTGCATACAACGTGTCTTCCAATAATAGATTATATTTTATAGATGTGGTTAATCTTCGGCTATCAATTGGAACAACTCTATGTGTAGGACTTCGACCCATTGTGTTGAACTACATATGATTAGATGAGGTTACTCTCTCTATCACTATTTAATTCTCTACTGTTTTGAGTTTAACATCATACTATTTGTTATATAATAACATTATATTCTTATTGTGTCCCTTGATTTTTCACCCTTTTTAATTTAGGGTTTCCTAATTGGTATGTATATACTCACCCCTCCATGGGCATTCCCAGAATTCTTAATGCCTTAAGTAGAAGAAAGAGAAGTCATTAGTGACTAGAGAGTAGCTTATGGATACTTAGTACAATGGAAAACATATGGTGGTTGGAAATTGGATATAAGGAGTGGGTATATGTTTATGTTTAACATTTTTAGTTTTTCAAGATGGGACATATTTCTCGTTGGGCATGTATTCATGCAACGTTACTTTTCATTTTTCAATTTTGTATTCTTATATAGCCTATAGGTTTTTCATTCTTGTTTTACATTGTAGTTATTTCAAATTTTAGTTATTAGATACCAAAAATTGTGTATTGATTTTTTTTTAATTTTTTCATGTATAATTACATAGGGAAATTACTCCCCATGTTAGTTATGCCCATAGTGATGGTCTGCTGCCCCTTTTCAATGGAGGAAGACTTGGGTTAGATACAACTCGATTCCCATTAACGATCAGGTTGTGACCCCACATACATTATACATACTAAAATGATTTTATGTTTTTCCAAATATCTAAACCTCTATATAGGGTTATTAATAATTATTTCAAGTCACATTATTTTTAAATAACTAGACATTTCTTAGGTATCAATAATGACATCCCATTTTTTCTATTTCATTTATGTTCGTTACAATGTACAAATGAACGATCTATTAATGATTGGTTTCTTTGAAATATGGTTCAAAGTACATGACAACATAAATCACTCATCTAAATCCACATTAAATAAATCATAATTTGTTATCCCTATGTCACTTTTATTGAATCTCATATCCTGTGGACATATATACAAAGAGGTAAGTTAGAATGAACCCCATTAATGGAATAAACATGGGAGACAAAAATCATGTGTTCATGAGAGATATAAAAAATAATATAAGGGATAACAATATATAATTAACAATGTTCCTATCATAAATATAATAAAACAAATTCTAACATATAAAGGTGGTTATAAAAATTAAATGGTACATTCATAAGCATATCATCATTGTTAATCACCATGGTGTCTTAAATGAAAATTACAAAGGATATTCAAAATGGTATCATAGAACATGTCATCTGTAGATATTTAACATTTTATATATGGAATCATAGTCTATTATGGTGAACCCTTCATCTAAACTAATTTCATGAGATCCACCTATAACATAATAAATTTTTTCTTTATTAACAATAGAGACTAAAAACATGTTTCTTATCAAAATCAGGTCTCAGTAAAAAGCTTAAATATATGATTGTTTCATCATTTTGGAACCACAGAAATATTTATGGGATTCTTATTTGTATATAAAAAAATAAAAAATAAAAAATATATTTTCATTAAAATAAAAATTAAATTTTATTTGGTTATACTAATACTATAGAAAAAATAATTTATCATATAAGAGAGGCAAATTAGGGAAGTAAATTAATTAACATGAAGTGTTTAAAATATGTGTTTTAAAAGTGTAAAATGAGGAGTACTAGGTTATACCATTCATAAAAAAATTATTATTACTGAAATTTCATAATAGAAATTGGAAAAATATATATTAGTTTGGTTATTATATGACATGCCACAAGAACAGGGAAATTCAACGGAAAAGAGAATTGGAGGTTTCTGTTACCAAGATGAGTTGTTCCTAAAACATAAGGATGCAACCCTGGTGAAACGATGATACTTTTGGGGGCTCCATTGGATTAAAAATCAACAAAACTTCATGGAGGATAGATTTTTAGTTAAGGGGAATGGTGAAATGGTTGATTATTTATAAAAATAGTTGTCCAATTGTTTAATAATATCCAAATATAGGACTTCAAAATCAAGGTTATGAAAAATGTAAAATCATTCGCATAAAATTTTATTATGATCATGGGTTTTGAAATTTGTGTGCCAATTTATTATATTCTAAACCACTAGAATCTAACACATATTTTTATAACTTCTTTTTGAATAGAAATTTATTTATCACACAATATAATGTTTCTATGAATCAAAATTTCCTTTTTAGACATTGCAAAGTAAATTATAGTTAAGAAAAATGATTAAAATACAATAAAATATTTTATAATACTAAAAAATATTTTTAATCATTTATTATGAATTTATAACTACTACATCATTATGAAATTTATATTATTCATCAAATATGCTGAAAACCATTGCATTACTATTTTACCATTCACAAAAATAATGTAGTTTTGATATTTGTCATAAATTCACTCTTAACTAATTTCAATGTGTTGATTTGAAATAAATTATTCATATTTTCAGATATGTTCTCTAAAAATGAGTGTTTGGATTTTAAATATATTTTTTATTTATAAATGTAGTTTTTATGTCCGAGTTACATTTATTCCAATTCTAAAAAATTTCCTAGGACTTTATAAAATCTTTCCTATATAATTGATAGTGTTTAAGAATAATAATTTATTAAAAAAATTATTATTCACAATTCCTAAGTTTAATATATAATTTTATATATTTCAAAAAAAACAATTATGTATTATTTCCATCGAAACATAAATTTATCAAATTCAACTAAACAGAACATATATTTTCTTAAGAAAAATTAAATGTAAAATTATATTTATTGAATAAAAAATATCATTATATAATTGATATTACACATTATGTATCTAATTACATAACACATAACCCCTTATTAATGTTTTTTTTCATAAAGGTGAGGCGTTTTGTTGTCGTAGATTCATGGGGTGGCTTGGCTGACATCGATCGAGTGGTAATATCAACTAACATGAACTTACCTCGCATGATATTTCATTTATGCATCCATTAATAATGATCATATTGGATATGGTCAAGGTAAAAACCACAGGAATCTACCTCACTCCCATGTTATGATAAATGTTCTTCAAATGACATAGATATTCTAGTCAATTCTGTGGATTCTCCATTCAAAATGAATTATCCTTTGTCATTACTACAAATAAATAGTAATTTTAATTATGAAATTATATATAAAAGGTATAATCACAAATATTCATATTAATGAACAATCATATTGGGAAATGTTCATATATGTCCAATGCTCATATAATAGTATATTCCTATCACAGACATATAACTTTATATTATATAAATGAAACATCATTATTTCACTCCAATTTTAGTTCAATTCCACTTAAAGATATCATATTATTTTAATAAGTTATTGATTTTTTAAGAAATAATTTTTATTTCTATATTGTTTTCTATGGGAGGGATGAATTTATTAGATTTGGGAGATCCTTATTTTCCCATATTAGATTTTATAATTTATCATTCCTTAGTGGTAATGTTTTTCAATTTAATTGGTTTTATAGATGATGAATGTAATGGTCATTATTATTGATATTAAAAAAAATTCGGTTTGCCTATATTTTTTTCAATATTACATATAACAAACATTTATTATAGGATAAATATCATTTAAAATTAATGGGTCATTACAAAACTATTGGAAAAATTGTAATTCAAAAAACTGATTAATTGCCAACAATAAATGTCCTTAGTGAGACTTGAAGAATCGAGGTATGGTGGAGAACCCTCCTCTCATTTGTGCACATCAAAGAGAAAAAAAGGAGAGTGGTTTCATAATATATGATATTAGAAAAACGAAAAAATGGTATTAAATTAAAATTATGGGAATTTAAATAGTTTGACTACACAGTTTGAAAAATAATGTGTTAACTATGCGGTTTGAGCTTCTAAACGGTGCCTCTTCAAATGGTTTTGTGACATAGTTTGAAAACCCATGTACTATCCATATGAAAACATAATTCCCATCACCAATTCCCTACATTGTTATGATTCATAGTTTTAATAACAATTCACCAAAAAAATTCACTACTACCTCAAACATATAGTTAGGCACACTGTTTTTCTCAATCCTTGCACTTCCAATGTTCCATACCTCAAATTATCCTCAACCTTGCCTAGTGTCTCCTTTTTTATCACACATAAGAACCCCAATTCAATACATAACCATGGATCACAACAATTATCATTTCAAAAGATCTAAATTCCTTATCTGAATCAATGTGTCATATTGGTTCACCTAAACTGTGCACACTAGTGGGTGAACCATTTCCAACCACTCCAAAACTAGCAAAACAGAATAAAATTCGTCCAAATATCACCAAAACAGTCATGACACCTCATGTGAATCATTCTTCATATCAAATCACCCAATTTATGGTATCCAACTATTGAAACTTCATTATGAGTCTTTATTCATGATTTGAACTATTTAATAATAAAAATTCAAATTATTTAATAAATTGTTTAACCATCAGGATGTGGGATCCTACATCTAATATGATCATTATAGGAGATAGGAAAGAATTGTTGACACCTAAAACTATACAATGTTCTTGGTTTAATATAAACCATATCCATCTATTATATTATATATTTGATTTAAAAATATTAATTATGTAATATTATTATTTTAGGGTTCAACGAGGATCTATAAATCATAAGCCATTATAAATATTATTTTAGTAGAATAAGTAGTTTTTAAATAAATCAAATCATTTATATCCCACATGAATACACATACCAATATCTAATGGTGTTGATAATTAAATATTATATATTCTTAATATGATATTCTGAAATTATTTTCTATAATCTCCTAAAACCATCCATATTGTAAAAAAACAGCCCCTAATAACCAAAGCTATAAACTAATCACAAGATCAATGGTTAGAGTTGAACACATACTAATTATATCTAAATTGAACTATTATCACCTTCCCTATATTGAATCAACATAAAATACTAAAACTACAATGATCTACATAGACACATTAATGAAAATAAACAGTATAGGAGGATAATGTATCCTATCCAAGCGTATTAAATGACTATCACAAGACACCTCAATAAACCTCTCTAGTAAGAAATTTTACCACAGTGAACACATCAACCAATAAGGGTATACTCAATGATCCATTGTTCCACTCAAAACTCATTTATATAGACCCAAGTCTACAGAACACCCTATGGGATAATCCCTTTACATATAGTCCACCAAATAAAAATGATTAATAAACATATTTTAACATAACTTAATGAACTTTATATCATTAGAACACAATTTCCATGAATCACCAATCTAAATGCTTCCCCAAATTGAAATAAATTGTCAATTACATTGTTTATGAATCATTTTATAATCCCATACAAACCAACTTTCCATCCATATAGAATGTAATTTATCAATCTCAAACAACAAAACTTTGTCTAAAATATCATATAAATTTATTGAAATAATGAATATCCTTGAGAAAATATTCCAACTAAACCTCTCCCATTCCATACCTTATTATAACAACCCCAAATCAATCTATGGTCTTTTACATGACACTCTATAGGGAAAAACATTGAATTCACTAATCATAGGTCTAATCGAGAATCCATATTTAAAAAAAAGTCAAACCAAATAAAGGTGAAAAAAAATGAATTCTACTCCATGTATTCCCCACATATATCCTAAAATAGAAAAATCCACATCAAACCACTAACATCACATTAAAAACACCAGATCAATATCCTGACTGGAAAAGAAATATTCCAAGGCATTAAATCTGATCAATAATGGGGATAAATATACTTATCCATGATCATTTTAAGTAATATTATAAAATTATTCATATAAGATCATGGTATTTATCCATATTCTAATATCTATTCACCAACTTATTGATTCATTCATCATATTTCATCTAAAAGTAAAATTTCATACCATAGTTAATGCCCCATATCAAAGACAGTCATGTTCAATTACTCTTCCCAATTCCTATGAATAATATTTAGTATATGGGATGAGAAGATATATCACATACTCAAATATTTAGAAAACATAAAATATCTCACATCAAATAAGTAGATCAACCAATTATTAAATTCAATTACCATAGACATCAAATCCATTTATATTAGATATTAAAACCTATAATGGGTCAACAGTTTACGCCACCAATATCTAACTACAATATATTATTGCCTCATTATATCCCAAATGAAAATGCTTAATATGTCACAATACACTAGGTATCAAAATCCATGAACATGTTGAATATGGATTAGATTCAACACATTCCATCACACCATCTTTATCAAAAAATGAATCCCTTTGATAAATCCATTCCCACATGAAATCATTCATAATAAGTACTATCATGGGAACTAGTAGAAAACAAAGTGCCATTTTATAAACAATATATTGTAAAGAAAACCATAATTATACTCAGTATCAGAAACAAATTATTTTTTTTACCCTGAAAAAAATATATCCACAGTCACTTGATCATCATATGTTACATCGTGATAAACCATAGTCCCATGAATGATGACCTTCAGAATCAAATTGTGAAACATCAATAACACCAACTATAGTAATTTTTTTTGATTATACTCAATAAAATATCATTGTGTGTAACATGATAATATCTTGACTTCAATTATTAATGGATTTAATAATTGAGTATTGTGATATAATATTTCATTTATGGGTGAAACATATTTTTTATGATAACCATGAGCAATATTAGAGAATTCACCAGTCATTAGGGTATAATGAGATAGTCACCCAATCCACACCTAATCCAAAATACATTAATTGATATGTCGTACCATCTAACTAAAAGGTAATGGAAATAAAAAAATAAATCAATATTTGAAAATACCTTTGATCCCATCAATTGAAAAAATGAACCCTAATTTCATGCCAATGTATACCCACTCATCACAATGATCTGATATTGTATCTGATAGTACAAAAAAATATGAAGGTGACATTTATCTTACCTTGAGAACAACACAAGAGAACCACATGGGGATATTTTTAGAATAATTAATCCCATAACGTATATATAATAAATCCTCACCTTACAAACCATCAACATATTACTATCCAAGTGTAATGGAACAATCGATTAGGGTCACATAGTAGAAAAGATCGATCATGAACTCAACTCCCTTATCAGGAGTTATAAAAATTATATAATCTAGAAATAAATTTTCATATAGTGATACAATTTTCGGATAAAATGAATGTGTAACAATCTAATATATTGTAATGATCATACTCAGAAATTGTACTAAAGGAATTAATTTTCCTAAGGGGTTTTCCTACCTATATCATCTATAACATCCAATTCATGAAAAATCGATAATAAATCCATTTATGAGAGGGAATGGTTACATATCTTGAGTTACAATATATGTGTGCTTGATATGTGGTAAAAATTACTTTTCACAGATAATATTGAAATATTTAATATATAGATTTTTGTTTCAACATACATGATCAATATTAGAATTTGGAATTTGGAGAAAAATGTATATGAACCCCTTTATTTCCCATGATTTTATCAATAGATTAGGATTCACAAGTCAAATTATCCAAAAAAATATTACCAGGAAACCCAATATGCTTATATAAATGAATGAAATATACCTCTAAAAATAAAGAAACTGATTTTGATAATGAAATATGGAATATACCTCTAACTGTTGAGGGTCCCTATCTCATATCTACGGAAGAATGATTTAAGTCCTATGTCCTTATAGGCATGAGTTTATGGTGACTTAGAGGTTCATGAGTGGCCATATTTACTGAACATTTAGTGGTCTTCAACTACTGTTGAGGTCCATGACCATCCATTTTTATTTGAATCTAGAGAATGTTGTCGAATTAGTGCATCTACGAAGAACAACTGAAAAATAATATTCTTTATGGTTACCCTTGTTATCCCTTCTCATATCATTCATTTAACATGATATCATACCATATTTAGAAACACCATAGAGCATAATTCTCCCATTCAAAACCATAATATCCTATAGGGTTTATACCAGGTCAAAAATCCCAATAATGTCCTATATCTAGACCACTAAATCCTTAGAACCACTATTTCCATTTAATGTTGTTTTTTTAGGGGCTTAAAGAAGTGAGTATAATAAACCATCATCGTCTAAAGCCTATAGGATTCAATTCCCTAAAAAGAACTAGAGTTAATAATCCTAAAATTATTTTTCTTATAACATATTTCATGGGAACAACCATGGTAAAATTCCTTCCTACATACTCCAACACTATAGTGGGTGACATTAGACACACAAGGAATCAATGAAATGGAATATTAATAAATTACAGAACAAACATAAGTAAAATAATAAAACAAATACCATGAAACTGATAAAAAACACATGCACAATGAAGGGAACACAAGAAGGTCCATCCTAAGAGGCCTCCCACAAGATCAAGGAATAATCTTATATGAATTACCCAAATCCTAATAAAATGATTTAATACATTTGTATTTGTCACTAACACATATATAAAATCAATCCTAGATTAAAATAGGATATAATAAAAGACTCTTAAAACTAATTAATCAATGGAAAAGTCAAACTTATAACTTTCATTTAATTATTTTAGATATATCTAATACAAAGAGAATATATATGGACTGTGGTGTAATTTCCTAACATGAAGCATGAAAATACACTAAAACACATAAATCGGTATAGAAACAAGATGTCTATCACACATGGGGAATTTAAATCAATGTTTAAATCATACAATAAAAGTATAAAATCATCGTTTTATGGTAAATCATTAGAATAATATATAGTACTATACATACATATACATTAATCCGATTATTGATTCCCAAATATCTAATCTTTGGTCTATGTTTTAAAATATTACGATATATTGAATAATAATTTAATGAAAAATATTCACTGATAGTATTCTGTAACACAACAACCCAAACCATAATGTTAGGAGTGGATTTCCATATGACATCATTCAATCCCCTCCTTATAAAAGATGATATTGACTATAAATGAGGGCATGTAAGTCATCATTGGAAGACTATTCTCATACATGTTTGTAAAAATATGTATTCCATAATTTATGTCATAAAAATATTGACCAAATAATGAAAAAATAAATTATTAATACTATAACAATATATATAAATCATACCATCTCATAACGTATCCATATGGTAGTTCAAATTATTAAATAAAACGAAAAAAATGATCCAACGTATGAGGGAAAATATTAAATATAACAATAAAAAATCATTGATGAAAAACACATTCCAATAGTTTCCTCATACTCCTAAAAACTAACCCAAATATACACCCCATGGACTTTCCCCTTCACTAGATCCATACTCATGAAATAACAAAAAGATATGGAATTTTCGACTAGGATGTGACTAAAAACACAATAATTCCCCACCTATGACCATAACATATGAACTTAAAATATATAGTGGTGCATTCCTTGAATATAAATGACATTAATATGTGTATAAATTATATTCCACATGAAAATTAAAAATCAATTTCCATAGATTCTATCCCCAACTACTTCAGTTTCATGACTAATGTAACAAACATAAATATCTTCAAACATCCCCCTCAAATGAATTTTAAAATAAAATGCTAATATATCCCCTATATATGAATTAAACAATGTATTTTGGTATTTCTACTTGAAAAAATATCATAGAGAGTAGTCCACAAGGATCATCCAACATACTAAACTATCTAAGTAAAATGAACATAATATGTATCAAATGATAAAAATGATAGAACAATAATCATTTAAAATTATGAAATTATCTTAATAGTCACTATAAATTTCTTTGTAACACATGCATGGGTATAAAATGCTATATGTCCATACAAAAAATAAGAA
This sequence comes from Viscum album, assembly GCA_963277665.1. NCBI lineage: Eukaryota > Viridiplantae > Streptophyta > Magnoliopsida > Santalales > Viscaceae > Viscum > Viscum album. The sequence continues at coordinate 117,248,184 of OY728123.1, read as the reverse complement.
CCCATAAGAAATTATCTCAATTCATTGATTGTGGGAACGAATTATATAAGTGATCAATAATCCCCACATTTTACCATTCCATAACCTTTAAATAAAACTAATAAACCATAGATATTTTTAATTTTTGTTATGTGGAAGAGAAAATAATTGATCTTGAATGTTGGGAAACTCAACAGATTGAAATCACGATAGTGATCCATTGTTCAGAAATTGAATTAAATATTCAAAAGGTGGAGAAAAGTCTCATATCCCTATTGAGGGCTTGAAGGAAATATATAATTTAATTATAACTATAGAACTATGTAAAATTTATCAAATGTTGAATTTATAAAAAAATCATAAAATCAGCATTCTCACTAGGAATGTTATGATTTCAACAGGGAGGTGGTAGATTCTTGGCTGATATATTTCATAAAAAGAGTACCACCTACTGGTCGGTGGCTTCATGGAAGAATTAATTTTTTCATAGAGGACTCATATTCCTGTCAGTGTCTTCCCTTTATAATGCCTATGGAGATATTGTAGCTAAAAAGTACATAAGAAGTTACAAATCATTACCTCAACCCTATTCTAGCATTTGGAATCCTTTCACCAATAATTATATAGTTATAAACATTATAAAAATATATGTAAAAGTTATAATGATTACTTCCCTAAATATAGTTTTCATAATATGATAAATAAATATTATAATAGAAAATATAATTTGAGTATAGTTTCATTTATATAAAATAATAATATAATCAAAATATTTAATAACAACGTGTTATAAATAAATAATCCCAACATTATACAATTTGTTAAGTATTACACATTAGTATACAACAATAATACTAAGACCAAAACAAAACATGCTTCTAACCATATCCATGTGTCACATAGACACACTCTATTAACCCCACAATTATCATTCCCTAATTACCAAAACATCACATCTAAAGGTAAACAAAGTCATTCTCCCAATAATATTACAATTAGAGATATTTACATTGAGAGGTGTATATATTTTTTTTGAAAAAAATCAATAAATTACTATTTAGGTAATGATATTTTAAAATTAATTATAATTATATTTTATTTACAGTTGATTTTGAATATTATGAAAAAAGATACATTATTCATATTTGAAAAAAACCACATCACATAGATTTTCTATATTAGTAAACATTCATTTATTTTTATCTATGTCCAATATATCACATGGAAGACATTTTTATAGAATTATACACCATTTTATGAAAATTCAAACATAAATAATCATTTAAAAAATTATTTATAAGTCCCATTTATAAATAATTTTCAATAATTTTAATAAATGGATACAAATTAATAGATGATTTTAAAAACACTATAACACCAATAAACAAAAACATCTTTCACTAATGAGTAATCTAGTGACATGAAAAACTCTATAATAAATAAGTTGAGATAGCCATCCACTATAATAAATTTAGACAAATTACATGTCTATACTTCTTCCATAACATAATTCATCCAGTATAATGTAACTGGTTCAGAGTTAGGGGAACTCTTCATTATACATCTATAATGAAATAACTAGTGGGTCCATATAATATCAAGAATATATGCTGTAGCATTAATTATAACCTCCCACGTATATTTTAGTTATTAGATTAATACATTAATATAAAGATGTAATCAAAAAACAAAATAGTTTATGAATCAGAAGTATAAAAAATAAGTCTCCCTCATATCCAAGGTCGAAATAATAAACTAGCCAGGTATGATTATTCATGTGAACTATAATATTAATCATTCGATAAGGGATACTGTCTACTTAAATCACAATGATACATGTCATAAAATAGATATAGGATGAAAATATTTTAATACAATAACAGTTTTACCATAGGACATCATAATTATGGAATCAAAATATTGAGGTTATTTTATTAATTTTATTTTTTATAAAAAATTATATTTTAAAATCAACTGATTCGAATTTATTTTAGAACATATAATCAATGAGGTGATTTTATCTATTAATAATGAGAGTTATATTTTATTATCATTATGGAAATTCTAAAAAAACACCCCTATATGGGTAAGATGAAGAAATATTCAAATAGCTTAATAATTAATATTTTTTTATCTCAAATAATGCAATGAATCATATTCATAAAAACATAGCCTTTAGAATCACATTTTTGAAACCATGTAACCATAT